>OX596023.1:13249277-14480549 GCA_951394055.1 Villa cingulata | reverse complement strand
GTGAAAAACTTAAATCAGATTGAGTCGATCTAATTTGAATTCGATTTACGTAATATGATATTTCAAACAAAGTCAAATTAGACTCAATCTAGATTCAATTTTTCATGTGTATTTTTTATATGTATTTTTAGGGTTGCAGCTTGGTAGTAATGTATTGATTTTTTTTATACATACTATATGAATCGATTTTGATCTGTAAATAAATTACTTCTTTTTTTTTTTTAATTTCATTCTAGTAAGACGATATCATCTGTCGACACATTAATTGAATTTTTTAATTGTATATATTCTGGTTTGAAAACAATTGCCATGGACAGAAAAATCGTTAAAGAATTATTAATTCCAAATGAAACCGTTATGATTGCTACTTACGATATACCGAATACAAAACATATAATAAAGCATATAAATTACGCCAAGAATCGTCTTCAAGAAGAATATGATTTAATAATTGAATTATTTACGTTTATGAATATACATGATATTGCTTCGCATGTAATGAAATCATTTGATAAAATATTAAAATATTTTAAAGCTGAAATTGAAAAATTTTCAAAATTCACTTATTTTTCAATGTCTGCAAGTGGTAAGATATTGTATACATAAATATAATTAATATTTTATATTTTTTAAAATTTTTAATTATAGATGATTTATTGAATATATTAAAATCTCTCTACAAATTGATCAGATACGTATCAATTAATTACATGATATTGAAACGTCAATTGCAAAATACATTGTCTAATGAAAGACAAATTTTACGTACTTTTGGACAAAATTAAAAAAATCACGAAGTTTTCTTCATTTTCATGTTTTTTTATACCTTGGACGAGATGAAGATTTTTTGACTTGGAAAGGAAAGGAAAGGAAAGGAAGATATTTCTTGAAAAAAAAACATTTTCTTTTATAAAAACATAAACATAAAATTTCATTTTTAAAATTATTGCAAAAAAAAATATTACATTAAGTTATTTAACATTTAGAATTATTAGTAATAAGTATTGCATTCGAATGTTGTAAAAAGAAGAAAGAAGATCATTTTCATTAATTCAAGCTTGCTTGTACTGTCTTGCATGCAAATGCAAGTTGACTTGCAATATGTACATTCCTGCTTTTTTTAAATTTACAGTACAAGAAGTCGAAAATGATGATCCTACTTCACATAATACTTTACATATTACATAATTGTATAAAAAACATTAGAAAAGTAAGAAAATAGTTTGAATTGTTTTTATTAACAAAGGAATTATAAATTTATTTATTTATTTATTTTTTTGTTAAGTTGAGTTTATATTTTTATTTTCAAAAATTCAAATTTGTTTAAAATTTAATTTTCACTTTACTATTTTTGAAATTTTTAAATATTTTATTAGTATTATTTTGAAAAAAAAATATATATATACATGTTTAATTAGGTATAGATGTATTAATTTATTATCAGAAAATGAAAATAAAATTTTCCATTTATAATTAAGTAAAATCTTATTTTCTGTTCTTCTTCTTCTTATAGTACCGCTCCCCTGCGGAGGTCGGATATCATCGATTCAACCTCTCCTTTTATAACTCCTTTTCTGAATACTTGGCAGGATGAAGAACAATTAAACCATTCCTTCAGATTTGTAATCCACGATGTTCTCTTTTTTGCTCTACTTCTTTTTCCTAGGCATCAATAATGGCACCTAGGTATTTAATTTGTGAAACTTTTTCTATTACTACATTCTTTATTGTTAAGGTGGGATCATCTACATTATTTCATTTCTATTTCTAGATTTTGTAGTTTACCCGGCGGTTGATATAGACTTCTGACGTTCCACGTAGCTAAAATAATTGTGTTTAATTTTTTACAAGTAGGAGTTATTGTTTTAAAATTTTTTGTATTCATCATACTTAGTTAAATCGATGTCTTACTAGGAAAATACTTTATGAGAGGTGGTTTTCCGTTGCCTTCCTCTCATCAACATAAATAAATAAAATAAATAAATAAATAAAAAAATCACAATTTTGTTTAAAAACGGCCTCTTTTCTAAAACATTAGTTTCTAAAAGGTAGGTACCTTTTTTCAGAAGTTGTTTCCAAAAGGTTCTCTTTTCCAAATTTCAAACTAACTTTTCTCGTGATATATGCATTTTTGAATGAAAATTTCAACAGAATTCTACTTTCACAATACTAACTAATTAAAAAAAATCAATTTTCATATTTACAGATGCTACTAATAACAAATAAAACGTTTTTCGTGTTTTTCTCAAACAAAACAGGTTAACATGGAAAACATACCCTTTTGCTTCTAATAGACACATGTCATCAAGATGTATAGAGTAACAAGGTGAGCCAGAGCGAAAAAGCTGTTTGTAAATCTTTAAGTTATTACGTCATTTATACTGAGTTTGTAATGCAATTACCAAACAATTACCACGATATATTGAATTTGACTAAATTGAATTCGTTAGATTTGTTTTTATGTGTATTTTTGCAATTATATTATATTACTTCCAAATTTATTTTGTTTTTAAAATTATCATATTATCATATTTTTTGATTAATTATTATAATATCATTATTATTTTAAAAT
The DNA here is from genome assembly GCA_951394055.1 of Villa cingulata. Taxonomy (NCBI): domain Eukaryota; kingdom Metazoa; phylum Arthropoda; class Insecta; order Diptera; family Bombyliidae; genus Villa; species Villa cingulata. The sequence goes on along the minus strand of OX596023.1, from coordinate 14,477,977 downwards.
TATTAAATGTTAAATATGATATGTTAATAATGATATTATAAAATGTAATTAAAAAATATGATAATATGATAATTTTAAAAACAAAATAATTTGGAAATAAAATAATATGATTGCAAAAATACACCTAAAAACAAATATGTATAACGAATTCAATTCAGTCAAATTCAATATATCGTGGTAATTGTTTGGTAATTGCATTACAAACTCAGTATAAATGACGTAATAACTTAAAGATTTACAAACAGCTTTTTCGCCCTGGCTCACCTTGTTATCTATACATCTTGGTGTGCAGCAAAGCAACAGACAGGAGAAAAGCAACATGGCAGAATATAGTATATTATAAACTTATATATATATCACTTATATCACATTTTATTTCGTCTCCCATCTACTCCTACACATGCAAGCAAGACCAAAATGCTAATGTAGCAAGCAGTGCAAGCCGCAGCGAAAGTCTGGCAAGAGCAAGAGTCTAGAGCAAGCAAATGCAAAAAGACAACGGACAACGGATAACGGACGTCAGACGACAAGACATTAGACAAGGCGGGAAAATACAACAAAATTAATGAAAATTAACAAGTACAAATCTCACGCTATCCATACACATTCAGACAGATTCTTGAACTCGCTCGAATAAAGAGGAGAATAACCATATTCTTCAACTTCAATCTTCATTTTCATTATTATTGCATTGTTCATTTTTACTTTGAAAAGTTAAATTCACATAATCAGATTAAAATTTTCGAATTTTTGAATATTTAGCGGACAACGGACATCTTCATACCATACAGTATCTTGCCGTTTTGAGTGATACATAATAGATTTTTAAATCTGTGAAATTTAATAAATTATTTGTGAAATAAGTTATTTTCCAGAATTTTCATTCAATTTCAGGTAAGTTTAATTTGTTATGAATATGAATTTTAAATAAATTTGTTATATATTGTATATTTTTTTGTGAAATTACATATAATATAAAATATAAATTTTACTTGATGCGGCTAATTAAATTTTCAAAAAAATGTTTTTCTTAAAATAATTTTTTATTTTTCTAATTTCAATGAGCATATAAAAAATATATATGTATTTGCATGTAGTGTATTATCTTATATAAGGGTATAAGGAAAAAATCCACATTTTTTAAAATCTGCATTACATTCAAAGTATTCAGAGTTTTTTGTTTGAACCAGTCGCAGCGTCCTTGACTGCACAGGCCTTTTCGTAAATTCAGTTCTAAGTTAGATCTTTTTTGCAGTTCGTTCGAAAATTTTTAACTGCAAAAGCAGAGCGTTCGATAAGTTTTGCACTGCAATGCAGTGCGTACAAAAACTAAAAAATGCAAAACAGGCCTGAAAGATTTTAACGCAAATAAGCAGCGTGATTTGAAACACTGCATATATATATGCTACTGACAAGTGTACTTTCGAAGTTATCTACCACAATTTTTTGCTACATACCAGTATATTAGTATCTATATTATTGGATCTAAAAGATTGAATTGAAACGTATTTCAAAATATGATCTAATCCTTTAAAATTTAAATTTTATAAAATAACTTAAAATATTCAATCACATTTTTTTGAAAATTTCAATCATTCGATCGGTTTTCAATTTAACTTCGATCTAAGTGAAAAACTTAAATCAGATTGAGTCGATCTAATTTGAATTCGATTTACGTAATATGATATTTCAAACAAAGTCAAATTAGACTCAATCTAGATTCAATTTTTCATGTGTATTTTTTATATGTATTTTTAGGGTTGCAGCTTGGTAGTAATGTATTGATTTTTTTTATACATACTATATGAATCGATTTTGATCTGTAAATAAATTACTTCTTTTTTTTTTTTAATTTCATTCTAGTAAGACGATATCATCTGTCGACACATTAATTGAATTTTTTAATTGTATATATTCTGGTTTGAAAACAATTGCCATGGACAGAAAAATCGTTAAAGAATTATTAATTCCAAATGAAACCGTTATGATTGCTACTTACGATATACCGAATACAAAACATATAATAAAGCATATAAATTACGCCAAGAATCGTCTTCAAGAAGAATATGATTTAATAATTGAATTATTTACGTTTATGAATATACATGATATTGCTTCGCATGTAATGAAATCATTTGATAAAATATTAAAATATTTTAAAGCTGAAATTGAAAAATTTTCAAAATTCACTTATTTTTCAATGTCTGCAAGTGGTAAGATATTGTATACATAAATATAATTAATATTTTATATTTTTTAACAAATAATACTATATTTTTTAAAATTTTTAATTATAGATGATTTATTGAATATATTAAAATCTCTCTACAAATTGATCAGATACGTATCAATTAATTACATGATATTGAAACGTCAATTGCAAAATACATTGTCTAATGAAAGACAAATTTTACGTACTTTTGGACAAAATTAAAAAAATCACGAAGTTTTCTTCATTTTCATGTTTTTTTATACCTTGGACGAGATGAAGATTTTTTGACTTGGAAAGGAAAGGAAAGGAAAGGAAGATATTTCTTGAAAAAAAAAACATTTTCTTTTATAAAAACATAAACATAAAATTTCATTTTTAAAATTATTGCAAAAAAAAAATATTACATTAAGTTATTTAACATTTAGAATTATTAGTAATAAGTATTGCATTCGAATGTTGTAAAAAGAAGAAAGAAGATCATTTTCATAAATTCAAGCTTGCTTGTACTGTCTTGCATGCAAATGCAAGTTGACTTGCAATATGTACATTCCTGCTTTTTTTAAATTTACAGTACAAGAAGTCGAAAATGATGATCCTACTTCACATAATACTTTACATATTACATAATTGTATAAAAAACATTAGAAAAGTAAGAAAATAGTTTGAATTGTTTTTATTAACAAAGGAATTATAAATTTATTTATTTATTTATTTTTTTGTTAAGTTGAGTTTATATTTTTATTTTCAAAAATTCAAATTTGTTTAAAATTTAATTTTCACTTTACTATTTTTGAAATTTTTAAATATTTTATTAGTATTATTTTGAAAAAAAAAAAATATATATACATGTTTAATTAGGTATAAATGTATTAATTTATTATTAGAAAATGAAAATAAAATTTTCCATTTATAATTAAGTAAAATATTATTTTCTGTTCTTCTTCTTCTTCTTATAGTACCGCTCCCCTGCGGAGGTCGGATATCATCGATTCAACCTCTCCTTTTATAACTCCTTTTCTGAATACTTGGCAGGATGAAGAACAATTAAACCATTCCTTCAGATTTGTAATCCACGATGTTCTCTTTTTTGCTCTACTTCTTTTTCCTAGGCATCAATAATGGCACCTAGGTATTTAATTTGTGAAACTTTTTCTATTACTACATTCTTTATTGTTAAGGTGGGATCATCTACATTATTTCATTTCTATTTCTAGGTTTTGTAGTTTACCCGGCGGTTGATATAGACTTCTGACGTTCCACGTAGCTAAAATAATTGTGTTTAATTTTTTACAAGTAGGAGTTATTGTTTTAAAATTTTTTGTATTCATCATACTTAGTTAAATCGATGTCTTACTAGGAAAATACTTAATGAGAGGTGGTTTTCCGTTGCCTTCCTCTCATCAACATAAATAAATAAATAACTAAAAAAATCACAATTTTGTTTAAAAACGGCCTCTTTTCTAAAACATTAGTTTCTAAAAGGTAGGTACCTTTTTTCAGAAGTTGTTTCCAAAAGGTACTCTTTTCCAAATTTCAAACTAAGTTTTCTCGTGATATATGCATTTTTGAATTAAAATTTCAACAGAATTCTACTTTCACAATACTAACTAATTAAAAAAAATCAATTTTCATATTTACAGATGCTACTAATAACAAATAAAACGTTTTTCGTGTTTTTCTCAAACAAAACAGGTTAACATGGAAAACATACCCTTTTGCTTCTAATAGACACATGTCATCAAGATGTATAGAGTAACAAGGTGAGCCAGAGCGAAAAAGCTGTTTGTAAATCTTTAAGTTATTACGTCATTTATACTGAGTTTGTAATGCAATTACCAAACAATTACCACGATATATTGAATTTGACTAAATTGAATTCGTTAGATTTGTTTTTATGTGTATTTTTTTCAATTATATTATATTACTTCCAAATTTATTTTGTTTTTAAAATTATCATATTATCATATTTTTTGATTAATTATTATAATATCATTATTATTTTAAAATTATTAAATGTTAAATATGATATGTTAATAATGATATTATAAAATGTAATTAAAAAATATGATAATATGATAATTTTAAAAACAAAATAATTTGGAAATAAAATAATATGATTGCAAAAATACACCTAAAAACAAATATGTATAACGAATTCAATTCAGTCAAATTCAATATATCGTGGTAATTGTTTGGTAATTGCATTACAAACTCAGTATAAATGACGTAATAACTTAAAGATTTACAAACAGCTTTTTCGCCCTGGCTCACCTTGTTATCTATACATCTTGGTCTGCAGCAAAGCAACAGACAGAAGAAAAGCAACATGGCAGAATATAGTATATTATAAACTTATATATATATCACTTATATCACATTTTATTTCGTCTCCCATCTACTCCTACACATGCAAGCAAGACCAAAATGCTAATGTAGCAAGCAGTGCAAGCCGCAGCGAAAGTCTGGCAAGAGCAAGAGTCTAGAGCAAGCAAATGCAAAAAGACAACGGACAACGGACAACGGACGTCAGACGACAAGACATTAGACAAGGCGGGAAAATACAACAAAATTAATGAAAATTAACAAGTACAAATCTCACGCTATCCATACACATTCAGACAGATTCTTGAACTCGCTCGAATAAAGAGGAGAATAACCATATTCTTCAACTTCAATCTTCATTTTCATTATTATTGCATTGTTCATTTTTACTTTGAAAAGTTAAATTCACATAATCAGATTAAAATTTTCGAATTTTTGAATATTTAGCGGACATCTTCATACCATACAGTATCTTGCCGTTTTGAGTGATACATAATAGATTTTTAAATCTGTGAAATTTAATAAATTATTTGTGAAATAAGTTATTTTCCAGAATTTTCATTCAATTTCAGGTAAGTTTAATTTGTTATGAATATGAATTTTAAATAAATTTGTTATATATTGTATATTTTTTTGTGAAATTACATATAATATAAAATATAAATTTTACTTGATGCGGCTAATTAAATTTTCAAAAAAATGTTTTTCTTAAAATAATTTTTTATTTTTCTAATTTCAATGAGCATATAAAAAATATATATGTATTTGCATGTAGTGTATTATCTTATATAAGGGTATAAGGAAAAAATCCACATTTTTTAAAATCTGCATTACATTCAAAGTATTCAGAGTTTTTTGTTTGAACCAGTCGCAGCGTCCTTGACTGCACAGGCCTTTTCGTAAATTCAGTTCTAAGTTAGATCTTTTTTGCAGTTCGTTCGAAAATTTTTAACTGCAAAAGCAGAGCGTTCGATAAGTTTTGCACTGCAATGCAGTGCGTACAAAAACTAAAAAATGCAAAACAGGCCTGAAAGATTTTAACGCAAATAAGCAGCGTGATTTGAAACACTGCATATATATATGCTACTGACAAGTGTACTTTCGAAGTTATCTACCACAATTTTTTGCTACATACCAGTATATTAGTATCTATATTATTGGATCTAAAAGATTGAATTGAAACGTATTTCAAAATATGATCTAATCCTTTAAAATTTAAATTTTATAAAATAACTTAAAATATTCAATCACATTTTTTTGAAAATTTCAATCATTCGATCGGTTTTCAATTTAACTTCGATCTAAGTGAAAAACTTAAATCAGATTGAGTCGATCTAATTTGAATTCGATTTACGTAATATGATATTTCAAACAAAGTCAAATTAGACTCAATCTAGATTCAATTTTTCATGTGTATTTTTTATATGTATTTTTAGGGTTGCAGCTTGGTAGTAATGTATTGATTTTTTTTATACATACTATATGAATCGATTTTGATCTGTAAATAAATTACTTCTTTTTTTTTTTTAATTTCATTCTAGTAAGACGATATCATCTGTCGACACATTAATTGAATTTTTTAATTGTATATATTCTGGTTTGAAAACAATTGCCATGGACAGAAAAATCGTTAAAGAATTATTAATTCCAAATGAAACCGTTATGATTGCTACTTACGATATACCGAATACAAAACATATAATAAAGCATATAAATTACGCCAAGAATCGTCTTCAAGAAGAATATGATTTAATAATTGAATTATTTACGTTTATGAATATACATGATATTGCTTCGCATGTAATGAAATCATTTGATAAAATATTAAAATATTTTAAAGCTGAAATTGAAAAATTTTCAAAATTCACTTATTTTTCAATGTCTGCAAGTGGTAAGATATTGTATACATAAATATAATTAATATTTTATATTTTTTAACAAATAATACTATATTTTTTAAAATTTTTAATTATAGATGATTTATTGAATATATTAAAATCTCTCTACAAATTGATCAGATACGTATCAATTAATTACATGATATTGAAACGTCAATTGCAAAATACATTGTCTAATGAAAGACAAATTTTACGTACTTTTGGACAAAATTAAAAAAATCACGAATTTTTTTTCATTTTCATGTTTTTTTATACCTTGGACGAGATGAAGATTTTTTGACTTGGAAAGGAAAGGAAAGGAAGATATTTCTTGAAAAAAAAAAACATTTTCTTTTATAAAAACATAAATATAAAATTTCATTTTTAAAATTATTGCAAAAAAAAAAAATATTACATTAAGTTATTTAACATTTAGAATTATTAGTAATAAGTATTGCATTCGAATGTTGTAAAAAGAAGAAAGAAGATCATTTTCATAAATTCAAGCTTGCTTGTACTGTCTTGCATGCAAATGCAAGTTGACTTGCAATATGTACATTCCTGCTTTTTTTAAATTTACAGTACAAGAAGTCGAAAATGATGATCCTACTTCACATAATACTTTACATATTACATAATTGTATAAAAAACATTAGAAAAGTAAGAAAATAGTTTGAATTGTTTTTATTAACAAAGGAATTATAAATTTATTTATTTATTTATTTTTTTGTTAAGTTGAGTTTATATTTTTATTTTCAAAAATTCAAATTTGTTTAAAATTTAATTTTCACTTTACTATTTTTGAAATTTTTAAATATTTTATTAGTATTATTTTGAAAAAAAAATATATATATACATGTTTAATTAGGTATAAATGTATTAATTTATTATCAGAAAATGAAAATAAAATTTTCCATTTATAATTAAGTAAAATATTATTTTCTGTTCTTCTTCTTCTTCTTATAGTACCGCTCCCCTGCGGAGGTCGGATATCATCGATTCAACTTCTCCTTTTATAACTCCTTTTCTGAATACTTGGCAGGATGAAGAACAATTAAACCATTCCTTCAGATTTGTAATCCACGATGTTCTCTTTTTTGCTCTACTTCTTTTTCCTAGGCATCAATAATGGCACCTAGGTATTTAATTTGTGAAACTTTTTCTATTACTACATTCTTTATTGTTAAGGTGGGATCATCTACATTATTTCATTTCTATTTCTAGGTTTTGTAGTTTACCCGGCGGTTGATATAGACTTGTGACGTTCCACGTAGCTAAAATAATTGTGTTTAATTTTTTACAAGTAGGAGTTATTGTTTTAAAATTTTTTGTATTCATCATACCTAGTTAAATCGATGTCTTACTAGGAAAATACTTTATGAGAGGTGGTTTTCCGTTGCCTTCCTCTCATCAACATAAATAAATAAAAAAATTACAATTTTGTTTAAAAACGGCCTCTTTTCTAAAACATTAGTTTCTAAAAGGTAGGTACCTTTTTTCAGAAGTTGTTTCCAAAAGGTACTCTTTTCCAAATTTCAAACTAAGTTTTCTCGTGATATATGCATTTTTGAATTAAAATTTCAACAGAATTCTACTTTCACAATACTAACTAATTAAAAAAAAATCAATTTTCATATTTACAGATGCTACTAATAACAAATAAAACGTTTTTCGTGTTTTTCTCAAACAAAACATGTTAACATGGAAAACATACCCTTTTGCTTCTAATAGACACATGTCATCAAGATGTATAGAGTAACAAGGTGAGCCAGAGCGAAAAAGCTGTTTGTAAATCTTTAAGTTATTACGTCATTTATACTGAGTTTGTAATGCAATTACCAAGCAATTACCACGATATATTGAATTTGACTAAATTGAATTCGTTAGATTTGTTTTTATGTGTATTTTTGCAATTATATTATATTACTTCCAAATTTATTTTGTTTTTAAAATTATCATATTATCATATTTTTTGATTAATTATTATAATATCATTATTATTTTAAAATTATTAAATGTTAAATATGATATGTTAATAATGATATTATAAAAATAAAATGTAATTAAAAAATATGATAATATGATAATTTTAAAAACAAAATAATTTGGAAATAAAATATGATTGCAAAAATACACCTACAAACAAATATGTATAACGAATTCAATTCAGTCAAATTCAATATATCGTGGTAATTGTTTGGTAATTGCATTACAAACTCAGTATAAATGACGTAATAACTTAAAGATTTACAAACAGCTTTTTCGCCCTGGCTCACCTTGTTATCTATACATCTTGGTGTGCAGCAAAGCAACAGACAGGAGAAAAGCAACATGGCAGAATATAGTATATTATAAACTTATATATATATCACTTATATCACATTTTATTTCGTCTCCCATGTCCCATCTACTCCTACACATGCAAGCAAGACCAAAATGCTAATGTAGCAAGCAGTGCAAGCCGCAGCGAAAGTCTGGCAAGAGCAAGAGTCTAGAGCAAGCAAATGCAAAAAGACAACGGACAACGGACGTCAGACGACAAGACATTAGACAAGGCGGGAAAATACAACAAAATTAATGAAAATTAACAAGTACAAATCTCACGCTATCCATACACATTCAGACAGATTCTTGAACTCGCTCGAATAAAGAGGAGAATAACCATATTCTTCAACTTCAATCTTCATTTTCATTATTATTGCATTGTTCATTTTTACTTTGAAAAGTTAAATTCACATAATCAGATTAAAATTTTCGAATTTTTGAATATTTAGCGGACAACGGACATCTTCATACCATACAGTATCTTGCCGTTTTGAGTGATACATAATAGATTTTTAAATCTGTGAAATTTAATAAATTATTTGTGAAATAAGTTATTTTCCAGAATTTTCATTCAATTTCAGGTAAGTTTAATTTGTTATGAATATGAATTTTAAATAAATTTGTTATATATTGTATATTTTTTTGTGAAATTACATATAATATAAAATATAAATTTTACTTGATGCGGCTAATTAAATTTTCAAAAAAATGTTTTTCTTAAAATAATTTTTTATTTTTCTAATTTCAATGAGCTTATAAAAAATATATATGTATTTGCATGTAGTGTATTATCTTATATAAGGGTATAAGGAAAAAATCCACATTTTTTAAAATCTGCATTACATTCAAAGTATTCAGAGTTTTTTGTTTGAACCAGTCGCAGCGTCCTTGACTGCACAGGCCTTTTCGTAAATTCAGTTCTAAGTTAGATCTTTTTTGCAGTTCGTTCGAAAATTTTTAACTGCAAAAGCAGAGCGTTCGATAAGTTTTGCACTGCAATGCAGTGCGTACAAAAACTAAAAAATGCAAAACAGGCCTGAAAGATTTTAACGCAAATAAGCAGCGTGATTTGAAACACTGCATATATATATGCTACTGACAAGTGTACTTTCGAAGTTATCTACCACAATTTTTTGCTACATACCAGTATATTAGTATCTATATTATTGGATCTAAAAGATTGAATTGAAACGTATTTCAAAATATGATCTAATCCTTTAAAATTTAAATTTTATAAAATAACTTAAAATATTCAATCACATTTTTTTGAAAATTTCAATCATTCGATCGGTTTTCAATTTAACTTCGATCTAAGTGAAAAACTTAAATCAGATTGAGTCGATCTAATTTGAATTCGATTTACGTAATATGATATTTCAAACAAAGTCAAATTAGACTCAATCTAGATTCAATTTTTCATGTGTATTTTTTATATGTATTTTTAGGGTTGCAGCTTGGTAGTAATGTATTGATTTTTTTTATACATACTATATGAATCGATTTTGATCTGTAAATAAATTACTTCTTTTTTTTTTTTAATTTCATTCTAGTAAGACGATATCATCTGTCGACACATTAATTGAATTTTTTAATTGTATATATTCTGGTTTGAAAACAATTGCCATGGACAGAAAAATCGTTAAAGAATTATTAATTCCAAATGAAACCGTTATGATTGCTACTTACGATATACCGAATACAAAACATATAATAAAGCATATAAATTACGCCAAGAATCGTCTTCAAGAAGAATATGATTTAATAATTGAATTATTTACGTTTATGAATATACATGATATTGCTTCGCATGTAATGAAATCATTTGATAAAATATTAAAATATTTTAAAGCTGAAATTGAAAAATTTTCAAAATTCACTTATTTTTCAATGTCTGCAAGTGGTAAGATATTGTATACATAAATATAATTAATATTTTATATTTTTTAACAAATAATACTATATTTTTTAAAATTTTTAATTATAGATGATTTATTGAATATATTAAAATCTCTCTACAAATTGATCAGATACGTATCAATTAATTACATGATATTGAAACGTCAATTGCAAAATACATTGTCTAATGAAAGACAAATTTTACGTACTTTTGGACAAAATTAAAAAAATCACGAAGTTTTCTTCATTTTCATGTTTTTTTATACCTTGGACGAGATGAAGATTTTTTGACTTGGAAAGGAAAGGAAAGGAAAGGAAGATATTTCTTGAAAAAAAAACATTTTCTTTTATAAAAACATAAACATAAAATTTCATTTTTAAAATTATTGCAAAAAAAAATATTACATTAAGTTATTTAACATTTAGAATTATTAGTAATAAGTATTGCATTCGAATGTTGTAAAAAGAAGAAAGAAGATCATTTTCATAAATTCAAGCTTGCTTGTACTGTCTTGCATGCAAATGCAAGTTGACTTGCAAAATGTACATTCCTGCTTTTTTTAAATTTACAGTACAAGAAGTCGAAAATGATGATCCTACTTCACATAATACTTTACATATTACATAATTGTATAAAAAACATTAGAAAAGTAAGAAAATAGTTTGAATTGTTTTTATTAACAAAGGAATTATAAATTTATTTATTTATTTATTTTTTTGTTGAGTTGAGTTTATATTTTTATTTTCAAAAATTCAAATTTGTTTAAAATTTAATTTTCACTTTACTATTTTTGAAATTTTTAAATATTTTATTAGTATTATTTTGAAAAAAAAAAAATATATATACATGTTTAATTAGGTATAAATGTATTAATTTATTATTAGAAAATGAAAATAAAATTTTTCATTTATAATTAAGTAAAATCTTATTTTCTTTTCATCTTCTTCTTATAGTACCGCTCCCCTGCGGAGGTCGGATATCATCGATTCAACCTCTCCTTTTATAACTCCTTTTCTGAATACTTGGCAGGATGAAGAACAATTAAACCATTCCTTCAGATTTGTAATCCACGATGTTCTCTTTTTTGCTCTACTTCTTTTTCCTAGGCATCAATAATGGCACCTAGGTATTTAATTTTGTGATACTTTTTCTATTACTACATTCTTTATTGTTAAGGTAGGATCATCTACTTTATTTCATTTCTATTTCTAGGTTTTGTAGTTTACCCGGCGGTTGATATAGACTTGTGACGTTCCACGTAGCTAAAATAATTGTGTTTAATTTTTTACAAGTAGGAGTTATTGTTTTAAAATTTTTTGTATTCATCATACTTAGTTAAATCGATGTCTTACTAGGAAAATACTTAATGAGAGGTGGTTTTCCGTTGCCTTCCTCTCATCAACATAAATAAATAAAATAAATAAAAAAATCACAATTTTGTTTAAAAACGGCCTCTTTTCTAAAACATTAGTTTCTAAAAGGTAGGTACCTTTTTTCAGAAGTTGTTTCCAAAAGGTTCTCTTTTCCAAATTTCAAACTAACTTTTCTCGTGATATATGCATTTTTGAATGAAAATTTCAACAGAATTCTACTTTCACAATACTAACTAATTAAAAAAAATCAATTTTCATATTTACAGATGCTACTAATAACAAATAAAACGTTTTTCGTGTTTTTCTCAAACAAAACAGGTTAACATGGAAAACATACCCTTTTGCTTCTAATAGACACATGTCATCAAGATGTATAGAGTAACAAGGTGAGCCAGAGCGAAAAAGCTGTTTGTAAATCTTTAAGTTATTACGTCATTTATACTGAGTTTGTAATGCAATTACCAAACAATTACCACGATATATTGAATTTGACTAAATTGAATTCGTTAGATTTGTTTTTATGTGTATTTTTTTCAATTATATTATATTACTTCCAAATTTATTTTGTTTTTAAAATTATCATATTATCATATTTTTTGATTAATTATTATAATATCATTATTATTTTAAAATTATTAAATGTTAAATATGATATGTTAATAATGATATTATAAAATGTAATTAAAAAATATGATAATATGATAATTTTAAAAACAAAATAATTTGGAAATAAAATAATATGATTGCAAAAATACACCTAAAAACAAATATGTATAACGAATTCAATTCAGTCAAATTCAATATATCGTGGTAATTGTTTGGTAATTGCATTACAAACTCAGTATAAATGACGTAATAACTTAAAGATTTACAAACAGCTTTTTCGCCCTGGCTCACCTTGTTATCTATACATCTTGGTGTGCAGCAAAGCAACAGACAGGAGAAAAGCAACATGGCAGAATATAGTATATTATAAACTTATATATATATCACTTATATCACATTTTATTTCGTCTCCCATCTACTCCTACACATGCAAGCAAGACCAAAATGCTAATGTAGCAAGCAGTGCAAGCCGCAGCAAAAGTCTGGCAAGAGCAAGAGTCTAGAGCAAGCAAATGCAAAAAGACAACGGACAACGGATAACGGACGTCAGACGACAAGACATTAGACAAGGCGGGAAAATACAACAAAATTAATGAAAATTAACAAGTACAAATCTCACGCTATCCATACACATTCAGACAGATTCTTGAACTCGCTCGAATAAAGAGGAGAATAACCATATTCTTCAACTTCAATCTTCATTTTCATTATTATTGCATTGTTCATTTTTACTTTGAAAAGTTAAATTCACATAATCAGATTAAAATTTTCGAATTTTTGAATATTTAGCGGACAACGGACATCTTCATACCATACAGTATCTTGCCGTTTTGAGTGATACATAATAGATTTTTAAATCTGTGAAATTTAATAAATTATTTGTGAAATAAGTTATTTTCCAGAATTTTCATTCAATTTCAGGTAAGTTTAATTTGTTATGAATATGAATTTTAAATAAATTTGTTATATATTGTATATTTTTTTGTGAAATTACATATAATATAAAATATAAATTTTACTTGATGCGGCTAATTAAATTTTCAAAAAAATGTTTTTCTTAAAATAATTTTTTATTTTTCTAATTTCAATGAGCATATAAAAAATATATATGTATTTGCATGTAGTGTATTATCTTATATAAGGGTATAAGGAAAAAATCCACATTTTTTAAAATCTGCATTACATTCAAAGTATTCAGAGTTTTTTGTTTGAACCAGTCGCAGCGTCCTTGACTGCACAGGCCTTTTCGTAAATTCAGTTCTAAGTTAGATCTTTTTTGCAGTTCGTTCGAAAATTTTTAACTGCAAAAGCAGAGCGTTCGATAAGTTTTGCACTGCAATGCAGTGCGTACAAAAACTAAAAAATGCAAAACAGGCCTGAAAGATTTTAACGCAAATAAGCAGCGTGATTTGAAACACTGCATATATATATGCTACTGACAAGTGTACTTTCGAAGTTATCTACCACAATTTTTTGCTACATACCAGTATATTAGTATCTATATTATTGGATCTAAAAGATTGAATTGAAACGTATTTCAAAATATGATCTAATCCTTTAAAATTTAAATTTTATAAAATAACTTAAAATATTCAATCACATTTTTTTGAAAATTTCAATCATTCGATCGGTTTTCAATTTAACTTCGATCTAAGTGAAAAACTTAAATCAGATTGAGTCGATCTAATTTGAATTCGATTTACGTAATATGATATTTCAAACAAAGTCAAATTAGACTCAATCTAGATTCAATTTTTCATGTGTATTTTTTATATGTATTTTTAGGGTTGCAGCTTGGTAGTAATGTATTGATTTTTTTTATACATACTATATGAATCGATTTTGATCTGTAAATAAATTACTTCTTTTTTTTTTTTAATTTCATTCTAGTAAGACGATATCATCTGTCGACACATTAATTGAATTTTTTAATTGTATATATTCTGGTTTGAAAACAATTGCCATGGACAGAAAAATCGTTAAAGAATTATTAATTCCAAATGAAACCGTTATGATTGCTACTTACGATATACCGAATACAAAACATATAATAAAGCATATAAATTACGCCAAGAATCGTCTTCAAGAAGAATATGATTTAATAATTGAATTATTTACGTTTATGAATATACATGATATTGCTTCGCATGTAATGAAATCATTTGATAAAATATTAAAATATTTTAAAGCTGAAATTGAAAAATTTTCAAAATTCACTTATTTTTCAATGTCTGCAAGTGGTAAGATATTGTATACATAAATATAATTAATATTTTATATTTTTTAACAAATAATACTATATTTTTTAAAATTTTTAATTATAGATGATTTATTGAATATATTAAAATCTCTCTACAAATTGATCAGATACGTATCAATTAATTACATGATATTGAAACGTCAATTGCAAAATACATTGTCTAATGAAAGACAAATTTTACGTACTTTTGGACAAAATTAAAAAAATCACGAAGTTTTCTTCATTTTCATGTTTTTTTATACCTTGGACGAGATGAAGATTTTTTGACTTGGAAAGGAAAGGAAAGGAAAGGAAGATATTTCTTGAAAAAAAAACATTTTCTTTTATAAAAACATAAACATAAAATTTCATTTTTAAAATTATTGCAAAAAAAAAATATTACATTAAGTTATTTAACATTTAGAATTATTAGTAATAAGTATTGCATTCGAATGTTGTAAAAAGAAGAAAGAAGATCATTTTCATAAATTCAAGCTTGCTTGTACTGTCTTGCATGCAAATGCAAGTTGACTTGCAATATGTACATTCCTGCTTTTTTTAAATTTACAGTACAAGAAGTCGAAAATGATGATCCTACATACTTCACATAATACTTTACATATTACATAATTGTATAAAAAACATTAGAAAAGTAAGAAAATAGTTTGAATTGTTTTTATTAACAAAGGAATTATAAATTTATTTATTTATTTATTTTTTTGTTGAGTTGAGTTTATATTTTTATTTTCAAAAATTCAAATTTGTTTAAAATTTAATTTTCACTTTACTATTTTTGAAATTTTTAAATATTTTATTAGTATTATTTTGAAAAAAAAAAAATATATATACATGTTTAATTAGGTATAAATGTATTAATTTATTATTAGAAAATGAAAATAAAATTTTCCATTTATAATTAAGTAAAATCTTATTTTCTTTTCATCTTCTTCTTATAGTACCGCTCCCCTGCGGAGGTCGGATATCATCGATTCAACCTCTCCTTTTATAACTCCTTTTCTGAATACTTGGCAGGATGAAGAACAATTAAACCATTCCTTCAGATTTGTAATCCACGATGTTCTCTTTTTTGCTCTACTTCTTTTTCCTAGGCATCAATAATGGCACCTAGGTATTTAATTTGTGAAACTTTCTATTACTACATTCTTTATTGTTAAGGTGGGATCATCTACATTATTTCATTTCTATTTCTAGGTTTTGTAGTTTACCCGGCGGTTGATATAGACTTCTGACGTTCCACGTAGCTAAAATAATTGTGTTTAATTTTTTACAAGTAGGAGTTATTGTTTTAAAATTTTTTGTATTCATCATACTTAGTTAAATCGATGTCTTACTAGGAAAATACTTAATGAGAGGTGGTTTTCCGTTGCCTTCCTCTCATCAACATAAATAAATAAATAACTAAATAAATCACAATTTTGTTTAAAAACGGCCTCTTTTCTAGAACATTAGTTTCTAAAAGGTAGGTACCTTTTTTCAGAAGTTGTTTCCAAAAGGTACTCTTTTCCAAATTTCAAACTAAGTTTTCTCGTGATATATGCATTTTTGAATGAAAATTTCAACAGAATTCTACTTTCACAATACTAACTAATTAAAAAAAATCAATTTTCATATTTACAGATGCTACTAATAACAAATAAAACGTTTTTCGTGTTTTTCTCAAACAAAACAGGTTAACATGGAAAACATACCCTTTTGCTTCTAATAGACACATGTCATCAAGATGTATAGAGTAACAAGGTGAGCCAGAGCGAAAAAGCTGTTTGTAAATCTTTAAGTTATTACGTCATTTATACTGAGTTTGTAATGCAATTACCAAACAATTACCACGATATATTGAATTTGACTAAATTGAATTCGTTAGATTTGTTTTAATGTGTATTTTTTGCAATTATATTATATTACTTCCAAATTTATTTTGTTTTTAAAATTATCATATTATCATATTTTTTGATTAATTATTATAATATCATTATTATTTTAAAATTATTAAATGTTAAATATGATATGTTAATAATGATATTATAAAATGTAATTAAAAAATATGATAATATGATAATTTTAAAAACAAAATAATTTGGAAATAAAATATGATTGCAAAAATACACCTACAAACAAATATGTATAACGAATTCAATTCAGTCAAATTCAATATATCGTGGTAATTGTTTGGTAATTGCATTACAAACTCAGTATAAATGACGTAATAACTTAAAGATTTACAAACAGCTTTTTCGCCCTGGCTCACCTTGTTATCTATACATCTTGGTGTACAGCAAAGCAACAGACAGGAGAAAAGCAACATGGCAGAATATAGTATATTATAAACTTATATATATATCACTTATATCACATTTTATTTCGTCTCCCATCTACTCCTACACATGCAAGTAAGACCAAAATGCTAAAGCTAATGTAGCAAGCAGTGCAAGCCGCAGCGAAAGTCTGGCAAGAGCAAGAGTCTAGAGCAAGCAAATGCAAAAAGACAACGGACAACGGACGTCAGACGACCAGACATTAGACAAGGCGGGAAAATACAACAAAATTAATGAAAATTAACAAGTACAAATCTCACGCTATCCATACACATACAGACTACAGACTACAGACAGATTCTTGAACTCGCTCGAATATAGAGGAGAATAACCATATTCTTCAACTTCAATCTTCATTTTCATTATTATTGCATTGTTCACTTTTACTTTGAAAAGTTAAATTCACATAATCAGATTAAAATTTTCGAATTTTTGAATATTTAGCGGACATCTTCATACCATACAGTATCTTGCCGTTTTGAGTGATACATAATAGATTTTTAAATCTGTGAAATTTAATAAATTATTTGTGAAATAAGTTATTTTCCAGAATTTTCATTCAATTTCAGGTAAGTTTAATTTGTTATGAATATGAATTTTAAATAAATTTGTTATATATTGTATATTTTTTTGTGAAATTACATATAATATAAAATATAAATTTTACTTGATGCGGCTAATTAAATTTTCAAAAAAATGTTTTTCTTAAATTAATTTTTTATTTTTCTAATTTCAATGAGCATATAAAAAATATATATGTATTTGCATGTAGTGTATTATCTTATATAAGGGTATAAGGAAAAAATCCACATTTTTTAAAATCTGGTCTGGATTACATTCAAAGTATTCAGAGTTTTTTGTTCGGACCGGTCGCAGCGTCCTTGACTGCACAGGCCTTTTCGTAAATTCAGTTCTAAGTTAGATCTTTTTTGCAGTTCGTTCGAAAATTTTTAACTGCAAAAGCAGAGCGTTCGATAAGTTTTGCACTGCAATGCAGTGCGTACAAAAACTAAAAAATGCAAAACAGGCCTGAAAGTGTACAGTGTGCTGTCGAAGTTATCTACCACTTCATTCTTTACAACAGCTAGATTGTACGTACAAAAATTTTTTACAAAAATAAAATAAAAAAAACAATTTTTTAAAATAATAATAAATAATTTTGGGATTTCGAAATGGTTGTATTAATCGGTTTTAAAAGTTTTATTCTTTATAATGTCAGATTCAAGTGAAGATATTGAAAAATTACTTAAGTAAGAATATTAAAATTGAGGTTAAAATTCATATTTTCAATAAATAAAATTGTACAATACACATCGAACACATTATTTTTCAATATTATAATTATTATTGTTGTTTATCACTTATCATTCAATTTTTCGTTCGAAAATGCAAAATGTCAGAAGTGAAAACTCTTAACCATTGTATTTGCAGCGCTGCTTTATTCCTGCAGACTGCACATTACTGTTCTAGTACTATTTTTAAGATACGAAAGAATACACAGTGCAGCCTGCATTTTCGAAAAAGCCTCACCTGTACCCCACTATGTCTGCTACTGTGCTGTGTGCTCAGATAGAGCAGACAGTTCATGGTCATGCTCATGTTACACACATAATATACAAACATACATACACGTACAATTGCATATTGAACAAGTAAAATTTTTATACCTATAGCTATCAATTTCAATATTATAATTTATAATTTTTCGTTATGGGTTATCGACTTTTATTTCAATAATGTCTACATACATTCATTTTTAGATAATTAACTGGTTGAAATTATCCAAAATAAATCTATTAACGATGAATCCAATGGAAATAGAAAATAATTTAGCTGATAAATTCAATGAATTATTTAATCCTATTGATGACGAAAAATCATGTGATGAAGATGCAACTTCTACCACATCAGATTTAAAAGTATATTATGATCTGAATAGTGTCAGATCATCAAATCTACCAGAATTTTATGATCTGAATATTGTTAGAAGACCATCAGTTTTATCACCACAATTTAATAACCATATGGAATCCAATTCACAATTAAGTGTAGAAACAGGCAATTATAATTGTATGCAGTCTCATTTATCGAATGTGATAATGAGAAATAATATTCAACAACTTCATGAACCAGTTTTAATGAATCAACAAAATGGGATAAACGATAATAATTTACATTACTCAAAAGAAAAGAAGTATGTATATTATCGACAATACATGAATCAATTGCAAAATACATTGTCTAATGAAAGACAAATTTTACGTACTTTTGGACAAAATTAAAAAAATCACGAAGTTTTTTTCATTTTCATGTTTTTTTATACCTTGGACGAGATGAAGATTTTTTGACTTGGAAAGGAAAGGAAGATATTTCTTGAAAAAAAAAACATTTTCTTTTATAAAAACATAAACATAAAATTTCATTTTTAAAATTATTGCAAAAAAAAAATATTACATTAAGTTATTTAACATTTAGAATTATTAGTAATAAGTATTGCATTCGAATGTTGTAAAAAGAAGAAAGAAGATCATTTTCATAAATTCAAGCTTGATTGTACTGTCTTGCATGCAAATGCAAGTTGACTTGCAATATGTACATTCCTGCTTTTTTTAAACTTACAGTACAAGAAGTCGAAAATGATGATCCTACTTCACATAATACTTTACATATTACATAATTGTATAAAAAACATTAGAAAAGTAAGAAAATAGTTTGAATTGTTTTTATTAACAAAGGAATTATAAATTTATTTATTTATTTATTTTTTTGTTAAGTTGAGTTTATATTTTTATTTTCAAAAATTCAAATTTGTTTAAAATTTAATTTTCACTTTACTATTTTTGAAATTTTTAAATATTTTTTTAGTATTATTTTGAAAAAAAAATATATATATACATGTTTAATTAGGTATAAATGTATTAATTTATTATCAGAAAATGAAAATAAAATTTTCCATTTATAATTAAGTAAAATCTTATTTTCTTTTCATCTTCTTCTTATAGTACCGCTCCCCTGCGGAGGTCGGATATCATCGATTCAACCTCTCCTTTTATAACTCCTTTTCTGAATACTTGGCAGGATGAAGAACAATTAAACCATTCCTTCAGATTTGTAATCCACGATGTTCTCTTTTTTGCTCTACTTCTTTTTCCTAGGCATCAATAATGGCACCTAGGTATTTAATTTGTGAAACTTTTTCTATTACTACATTCTTTATTGTTAAGGTGGGATCATCTACATTATTTCATTTCTATTTCTAGGTTTTGTAGTTTACCCGGCGGTTGATATAGACTTCTGACGTTCCACGTAGCTAAAATAATTGTGTTTAATTTTTTACAAGTAGGAGTTATTGTTTTAAAATTTTTTGTATTCATCATACTTAGTTAAATCGATGTCTTACTAGGAAAATACTTTATGAGAGGTGGTTTTCCGTTGCCTTCCTCTCATCAACATAAATAAATAAAATAAATAAATAAATAAAAAAATTACAATTTTGTTTAAAAACGGCCTCTTTTCTAGAACATTAGTTTCTAAAAGGTAGGTACCTTTTTTCAGAAGTTGTTTCCAAAAGGTACTCTTTTCCAAATTTCAAACTAAGTTTTCTCGTGATATATGCATTTTTGAATGAAAATTTCAACAGAATTCTACTTTCACAATACTAACTAATTAAAAAAAATCAATTTTCATATTTACAGATGCTACTAATAACAAATAAAACGTTTTTCGTGTTTTTCTCAAACAAAACAGGTTAACATGGAAAACATACCCTTTTGCTTCTAATAGACACATGTCATCAAGATGTATAGAGTAACAAGGTGAGCCAGAGCGAAAAAGCTGTTTGTAAATCTTTAAGTTATTACGTCATTTATACTGAGTTTGTAATGCAATTACCAAACAATTACCACGATATATTGAATTTGACTAAATTGAATTCGTTAGATTTGTTTTAATGTGTATTTTTTGCAATTATATTATATTACTTCCAAATTTATTTTGTTTTTAAAATTATCATATTATCATATTTTTTGATTAATTATTATAATATCATTATTATTTTAAAATTATTAAATGTTAAATATGATATGTTAATAATGATATTATAAAATGTAATTAAAAAATATGATAATATGATAATTTTAAAAACAAAATAATTTGGAAATAAAATAATATGATTGCAAAAATACACCTAAAAACAAATATGTATAACGAATTCAATTCAGTCAAATTCAATATATCGTGGTAATTGTTTGGTAATTGCATTACAAACTCAGTATAAATGACGTAATAACTTAAAGATTTACAAACAGCTTTTTCGCCCTGGCTCACCTTGTTATCTATACATCTTGGTCTGCAGCAAAGCAACAGACAGAAGAAAAGCAACATGGCAGAATATAGTATATTATAAACTTATATATATATCACTTATATCACATTTTATTTCGTCTCCCATGTCCCATCTACTCCTACACATGCAAGCAAGACCAAAATGCTAATGTAGCAAGCAGTGCAAGCCGCAGCGAAAGTCTGGCAAGAGCAAGAGTCTAGAGCAAGCAAATGCAAAAAGACAACGGACAACGGATAACGGACGTCAGACGACAAGACATTAGACAAGGCGGGAAAATACAACAAAATTAATGAAAATTAACAAGTACAAATCTCACGCTATCCATACACATTCAGACAGATTCTTGAACTCGCTCGAATAAAGAGGAGAATAACCATATTCTTCAACTTCAATCTTCATTTTCATTATTATTGCATTGTTCATTTTTACTTTGAAAAGTTAAATTCACATAATCAGATTAAAATTTTCGAATTTTTGAATATTTAGCGGACATCTTCATACCATACAGTATCTTGCCGTTTTGAGTGATACATAATAGATTTTTAAATCTGTGAAATTTAATAAATTATTTGTGAAATAAGTTATTTTCCAGAATTTTCATTCAATTTCAGGTAAGTTTAATTTGTTATGAATATGAATTTTAAATAAATTTGTTATATATTGTATATTTTTTTGTGAAATTACATATAATATAAAATATAAATTTTACTTGATGCGGCTAATTAAATTTTCAAAAAAATGTTTTTCTTAAAATAATTTTTTATTTTTCTAATTTCAATGAGCATATAAAAAATATATATGTATTTGCATGTAGTGTATTATCTTATATAAGGGTATAAGGAAAAAATCCACATTTTTTAAAATCTGCATTACATTCAAAGTATTCAGAGTTTTTTGTTTGAACCAGTCGCAGCGTCCTTGACTGCACAGGCCTTTTCGTAAATTCAGTTCTAAGTTAGATCTTTTTTGCAGTTCGTTCGAAAATTTTTAACTGCAAAAGCAGAGCGTTCGATAAGTTTTGCACTGCAATGCAGTGCGTACAAAAACTAAAAAATGCAAAACAGGCCTGAAAGATTTTAACGCAAATAAGCAGCGTGATTTGAAACACTGCATATATATATGCTACTGACAAGTGTACTTTCGAAGTTATCTACCACAATTTTTTGCTACATACCAGTATATTAGTATCTATATTATTGGATCTAAAAGATTGAATTGAAACGTATTTCAAAATATGATCTAATCCTTTAAAATTTAAATTTTATAAAATAACTTAAAATATTCAATCACATTTTTTTGAAAATTTCAATCATTCGATCGGTTTTTAATTTAACTTCGATCTAAGTGAAAAACTTAAATCAGATTGAGTCGATCTAATTTGAATTCGATTTACGTAATATGATATTTCAAACAAAGTCAAATTAGACTCAATCTAGATTCAATTTTTCATGTGTATTTTTTATATGTATTTTTAGGGTTGCAGCTTGGTAGTAATGTATTGATTTTTTTTATACATACTATATGAATCGATTTTGATCTGTAAATAAATTACTTCTTTTTTTTTTTTAATTTCATTCTAGTAAGACGATATCATCTGTCGACACATTAATTGAATTTTTTAATTGTATATATTCTGGTTTGAAAACAATTGCCATGGACAGAAAAATCGTTAAAGAATTATTAATTCCAAATGAAACCGTTATGATTGCTACTTACGATATACCGAATACAAAACATATAATAAAGCATATAAATTACGCCAAGAATCGTCTTCAAGAAGAATATGATTTAATAATTGAATTATTTACGTTTATGAATATACATGATATTGCTTCGCATGTAATGAAATCATTTGATAAAATATTAAAATATTTTAAAGCTGAAATTGAAAAATTTTCAAAATTCACTTATTTTTCAATGTCTGCAAGTGGTAAGATATTGTATACATAAATATAATTAATATTTTATATTTTTTAACAAATAATACTATATTTTTTAAAATTTTTAATTATAGATGATTTATTGAATATATTAAAATCTCTCTACAAATTGATCAGATACGTATCAATTAATTACATGATATTGAAACGTCAATTGCAAAATACATTGTCTAATGAAAGACAAATTTTACGTACTTTTGGACAAAATTAAAAAAATCACGAAGTTTTCTTCATTTTCATGTTTTTTTATACCTTGGACGAGATGAAGATTTTTTGACTTGGAAAGGAAAGGAAAGGAAAGGAAGATATTTCTTGAAAAAAAAACATTTTCTTTTATAAAAACATAAACATAAAATTTCATTTTTAAAATTATTGCAAAAAAAAAATATTACATTAAGTTATTTAACATTTAGAATTATTAGTAATAAGTATTGCATTCGAATGTTGTAAAAAGAAGAAAGAAGATCATTTTCATAAATTCAAGCTTGCTTGTACTGTCTTGCATGCAAATGCAAGTTGACTTGCAATATGTACATTCCTGCTTTTTTTAAATTTACAGTACAAGAAGTCGAAAATGATGATCCTACTTCACATAATACTTTACATATTACATAATTGTATAAAAAACATTAGAAAAGTAAGAAAATAGTTTGAATTGTTTTTATTAACAAAGGAATTATAAATTTATTTATTTATTTATTTTTTTGTTGAGTTGAGTTTATATTTTTATTTTCAAAAATTCAAATTTGTTTAAAATTTAATTTTCACTTTACTATTTTTGAAATTTTTAAATATTTTATTAGTATTATTTTGAAAAAAAAAAAATATATATACATGTTTAATTAGGTATAAATGTATTAATTTATTATTAGAAAATGAAAATAAAATTTTCCATTTATAATTAAGTAAAATCTTATTTTCTTTTCATCTTCTTCTTATAGTACCGCTCCCCTGCGGAGGTCGGATATCATCGATTCAACCTCTCCTTTTATAACTCCTTTTCTGAATACTTGGCAGGATGAAGAACAATTAAACCATTCCTTCAGATTTGTAATCCACGATGTTCTCTTTTTTGCTCTACTTCTTTTTCCTAGGCATCAATAATGGCACCTAGGTATTTAATTTGTGAAACTTTTTCTATTACTACATTCTTTATTGTTAAGGTGGGATCATCTACATTATTTCATTTCTATTTCTAGGTTTTGTAGTTTACCCGGCGGTTGATATAGACTTCTGACGTTCCACGTAGCTAAAATAATTGTGTTTAATTTTTTACAAGTAGGAGTTATTGTTTTAAAATTTTTTGTATTCATCATACTTAGTTAAATCGATGTCTTACTAGGAAAATACTTAATGAGAGGTGGTTTTCCGTTGCCTTCCTCTCATCAACATAAATAAATAAATAACTAAAAAAATCACAATTTTGTTTAAAAACGGCCTCTTTTCTAGAACATTAGTTTCTAAAAGGTAGGTACCTTTTTTCAGAAGTTGTTTCCAAAAGGTACTCTTTTCCAAATTTCAAACTAAGTTTTCTCGTGATATATGCATTTTTGAATGAAAATTTCAACAGAATTCTACTTTCACAATACTAACTAATTAAAAAAAATCAATTTTCATATTTACAGATGCTACTAATAACAAATAAAACGTTTTTCGTGTTTTTCTCAAACAAAACAGGTTAACATGGAAAACATACCCTTTTGCTTCTAATAGACACATGTCATCAAGATGTATAGAGTAACAAGGTGAGCCAGAGCGAAAAAGCTGTTTGTAAATCTTTAAGTTATTACGTCATTTATACTGAGTTTGTAATGCAATTACCAAACAATTACCACGATATATTGAATTTGACTAAATTGAATTCGTTAGATTTGTTTTAATGTGTATTTTTTGCAATTATATTATATTACTTCCAAATTTATTTTGTTTTTAAAATTATCATATTATCATATTTTTTGATTAATTATTATAATATCATTATTATTTTAAAATTATTAAATGTTAAATATGATATGTTAATAATGATATTATAAAATGTAATTAAAAAATATGATAATATGATAATTTTAAAAACAAAATAATTTGGAAATAAAATAATATGATTGCAAAAATACACCTAAAAACAAATATGTATAACGAATTCAATTCAGTCAAATTCAATATATCGTGGTAATTGTTTGGTAATTGCATTACAAACTCAGTATAAATGACGTAATAACTTAAAGATTTACAAACAGCTTTTTCGCCCTGGCTCACCTTGTTATCTATACATCTTGGTCTGCAGCAAAGCAACAGACAGAAGAAAAGCAACATGGCAGAATATAGTATATTATAAACTTATATATATATCACTTATATCACATTTTATTTCGTCTCCCATCTACTCCTACACATGCAAGCAAGACCAAAATGCTAATGTAGCAAGCAGTGCAAGCCGCAGCAAAAGTCTGGCAAGAGCAAGAGTCTAGAGCAAGCAAATGCAAAAAGACAACGGACAACGGATAACGGACGTCAGACGACAAGACATTAGACAAGGCGGGAAAATACAACAAAATTAATGAAAATTAACAAGTACAAATCTCACGCTATCCATACACATTCAGACAGATTCTTGAACTCGCTCGAATAAAGAGGAGAATAACCATATTCTTCAACTTCAATCTTCATTTTCATTATTATTGCATTGTTCATTTTTACTTTGAAAAGTTAAATTCACATAATCAGATTAAAATTTTCGAATTTTTGAATATTTAGCGGACATCTTCATACCATACAGTATCTTGCCGTTTTGAGTGATACATAATAGATTTTTAAATCTGTGAAATTTAATAAATTATTTGTGAAATAAGTTATTTTCCAGAATTTTCATTCAATTTCAGGTAAGTTTAATTTGTTATGAATATGAATTTTAAATAAATTTGTTATATATTGTATATTTTTTTGTGAAATTACATATAATATAAAATATAAATTTTACTTGATGCGGCTAATTAAATTTTCAAAAAAATGTTTTTCTTAAAATAATTTTTTATTTTTCTAATTTCAATGAGCATATAAAAAATATATATGTATTTGCATGTAGTGTATTATCTTATATAAGGGTATAAGGAAAAAATCCACATTTTTTAAAATCTGCATTACATTCAAAGTATTCAGAGTTTTTTGTTTGAACCAGTCGCAGCGTCCTTGACTGCACAGGCCTTTTCGTAAATTCAGTTCTAAGTTAGATCTTTTTTGCAGTTCGTTCGAAAATTTTTAACTGCAAAAGCAGAGCGTTCGATAAGTTTTGCACTGCAATGCAGTGCGTACAAAAACTAAAAAATGCAAAACAGGCCTGAAAGATTTTAACGCAAATAAGCAGCGTGATTTGAAACACTGCATATATATATGCTACTGACAAGTGTACTTTCGAAGTTATCTACCACAATTTTTTGCTACATACCAGTATATTAGTATCTATATTATTGGATCTAAAAGATTGAATTGAAACGTATTTCAAAATATGATCTAATCCTTTAAAATTTAAATTTTATAAAATAACTTAAAATATTCAATCACATTTTTTTGAAAATTTCAATCATTCGATCGGTTTTCAATTTAACTTCGATCTAAGTGAAAAACTTAAATCAGATTGAGTCGATCTAATTTGAATTCGATTTACGTAATATGATATTTCAAACAAAGTCAAATTAGACTCAATCTAGATTCAATTTTTCATGTGTATTTTTTATATGTATTTTTAGGGTTGCAGCTTGGTAGTAATGTATTGATTTTTTTTATACATACTATATGAATCGATTTTGATCTGTAAATAAATTACTTCTTTTTTTTTTTTAATTTCATTCTAGTAAGACGATATCATCTGTCGACACATTAATTGAATTTTTTAATTGTATATATTCTGGTTTGAAAACAATTGCCATGGACAGAAAAATCGTTAAAGAATTATTAATTCCAAATGAAACCGTTATGATTGCTACTTACGATATACCGAATACAAAACATATAATAAAGCATATAAATTACGCCAAGAATCGTCTTCAAGAAGAATATGATTTAATAATTGAATTATTTACGTTTATGAATATACATGATATTGCTTCGCATGTAATGAAATCATTTGATAAAATATTAAAATATTTTAAAGCTGAAATTGAAAAATTTTCAAAATTCACTTATTTTTCAATGTCTGCAAGTGGTAAGATATTGTATACATAAATATAATTAATATTTTATATTTTTTAACAAATAATACTATATTTTTTAAAATTTTTAATTATAGATGATTTATTGAATATATTAAAATCTCTCTACAAATTGATCAGATACGTATCAATTAATTACATGATATTGAAACGTCAATTGCAAAATACATTGTCTAATGAAAGACAAATTTTACGTACTTTTGGACAAAATTAAAAAAATCACGAAGTTTTTTTCATTTTCATGTTTTTTTATACCTTGGACGAGATGAAGATTTTTTGACTTGGAAAGGAAAGGAAAGGAAGATATTTCTTGAAAAAAAAAAAACATTTTCTTTTATAAAAACATAAACATAAAATTTCATTTTTAAAATTATTGCAAAAAAAAAAATATTACATTAAGTTATTTAACATTTAGAATTATTAGTAATAAGTATTGCATTCGAATGTTGTAAAAAGAAGAAAGAAGATCATTTTCATTAATTCAAGCTTGCTTGTACTGTCTTGCATGCAAATGCAAGTTGACTTGCAATATGTACATTCCTGCTTTTTTTAAATTTACAGTACAAGAAGTCGAAAATGATGATCCTACTTCACATAATACTTTACATATTACATAATTGTATAAAAAACATTAGAAAAGTAAGAAAATAGTTTGAATTGTTTTTATTAACAAAGGAATTATAAAGTTATTTATTTATTTATTTTTTTGTTAAGTTGAGTTTATATTTTTATTTTCAAAAATTCAAATTTGTTTCAAATTTAATTTTCACTTTACTATTTTTGAAATTTTTAAATATTTTATTAGTATTATTTTGAAAAAAAAATATATATATACATGTTTAATTAGGTATAGATGTATTAAATTATTATTAGAAAATGAAAATAAAATTTTCCATTTATAATTAAGTAAAATATTATTTTCTTTTCATCTTCTTCTTCTTATAGTACCGCTCCCCTGCGGAGGTCGGATATCATCGATTCAACCTCTCCTTTTATAACTCCTTTTCTGAATACTTGGTAGGATGAAGAACAATTAAACCATTCCTTCAGATTTGTAATCCACGATGTTCTCTTTTTTGCTCTACTTCTTTTTCCTAGGCATCAATAATGGCACCTAGGTATTTAATTTGTGAAACTTTTTCTATTACTACATTCTTTATTGTTAAGGTGGGATCATCTACATTATTTCATTTCTATTTCTAGATTTTGTAGTTTACCCGGCGGTTGATATAGACTTGTGACGTTCCACGTAGCTAAAATAATTGTGTTTAATTTTTTACAAGTAGGAGTTATTGTTTTAAAATTTTTTGTATTCATCATACTTAGTTAAATCGATGTCTTACTAGGAAAATACTTTATGAGAGGTGGTTTTCCGTTGCCTTCCTCTCATCAACATAAATAAATAAAATAAATAAATAAATAAAAAAATTACAATTTTGTTTAAAAACGGCCTCTTTTCTAGAACATTAGTTTCTAAAAGGTAGGTACCTTTTTTCAGAAGTTGTTTCCAAAAGGTACTCTTTTCCAAATTTCAAACTAAGTTTTCTCGTGATATATGCATTTTTGAATGAAAATTTCAACAGAATTCTACTTTCACAATACTAACTAATTAAAAAAAAATCAATTTTCATATTTACAGATGATACTAATAACAAATAAAACGTTTTTCGTGTTTTTCTCAAACAAAACAGGTTAACATGGAAAACATACCCTTTTGCTTCTAATAGACACATGTCATCAAGATGTATAGAGTAACAAGGTGAGCCAGAGCGAAAAAGCTGTTTGTAAATCTTTAAGCTATTACGTCATTTATACTGAGTTTGTAATGCGATTACCAAGCAATTACCACGATATATTGAATTTGACTAAATTGAATTCGTTAGATTTGTTTTTATGTGTATTTTTGCAATTATATTATATTACTTCCAAATTTATTTTGTTTTTAAAATTATCATATTATCATATTTTTTGATTAATTATTATAATATCATTATTATTTTAAAATTATTAAATGTTAAATATGATATGTTAATAATGATATTATAAAATGTAATTAAAAAATATGATAATATGATAATTTTAAAAACAAAATAATTTGGAAATAAAATATGATTGCAAAAATACACCTACAAACAAATATGTATAACGAATTCAATTCAGTCAAATTCAATATATCGTGGTAATTGTTTGGTAATTGCATTACAAACTCAGTATAAATGACGTAATAACTTAAAGATTTACAAACAGCTTTTTCGCCCTGGCTCACCTTGTTATCTATACATCTTGGTGTACAGCAAAGCAACAGACAGGAGAAAAGCAACATGGCAGAATATAGTATATTATAAACTTATATATATATCACTTATATCACATTTTATTTCGTCTCCCATCTACTCCTACACATGCAAGCAAAAGCAAGACCAAAATGCTAATGTAGCAAGCAGTGCAAGCCGCAGCAAAAGTCTGGCAAGAGCAAGAGTCTAGAGCAAGCAAATGCAAAATGACAACGGATAACGGACGTCAGACGACCAGACATTAGACAAGGCGGGAAAATACAACAAAATTAATGAAAATTAACAAGTACAAATCTCACGCTATCCATACACATACAGACTACAGACTACAGACAGATTCTTGAACTCGCTCGAATATAGAGGAGAATAACCATATTCTTCAACTTCAATCTTCATTTTCATTATTATTGCATTGTTCATTTTTACTTTGAAAAGTTAAATTCACATAATCAGATTAAAATTTTCGAATTTTTGAATATTTAGCGGACAACGGACATCTTCATACCATACAGTATCTTGCCGTTTTGAGTGATACATAATAGATTTTTAAATCTGTGAAATTTAATAAATTATTTGTGAAATAAGTTATTTTCCAGAATTTTCATTCAATTTCAGGTAAGTTTAAGTTATTATGAATATGAATTTTAAATAAATTTGTTATATATTGTATATTTTTTTGTGAAATTACATATAATATAAAATATAAATTTTACTTGATGCGGCTAATTAAATTTTCAAAAAAATGTTTTTCTTAAATTAATTTTTTATTTTTCTAATTTCAATGAGCATATAAAAAATATATATGTATTTGCATGTAGTGTATTATCTTATATAAGGGTATAAGGAAAAAATCCACATTTTTTAAAATCTGGTCTGGATTACATTCAAAGTATTCAGAGTTTTTTGTTCGGACCGGTCGCAGCGTCCTTGACTGCACAGGCCTTTTCGTAAATTCAGTTCTAAGTTAGATCTTTTTTGCAGTTCGTTCGAAAATTTTTAACTGCAAAAGCAGAGCGTTCGATAAGTTTTGCACTGCAATGCAGTGCGTAGAAAAACTAAAAAATGCAAAACAGGCCTGAAAGTGTACAGTGTGCTGTCGAAGTTATCTACCACTTCATTCTTTACAACAGCTAGATTGTACGTACAAAAATTTTTTACACAAATAAAATAAAAAAAACAATTTTTTAAAATAATAATAAATAATTTTGGGATTTCGAACTTGTTGTATTAATTGGTTTTAAAAGTTTTATTCTTTATAATGTCAGATTCAAGTGAAGATATTGAAAAATTACTTAAGTAAGAATATTAAAATTGAGGTTAAAATTCATATTTTCAATAAATAAAATTGTACAATACACATCGAACACATTATTTTTCATTATTATAATTATTATTGTTGTTTATCACTTATCATTCAATTTTTCGTTCGAAAATGCAAAATGTCAGAAGTGAAAACTCTTAACCATTGCATTTGCAGCGCTGCTTTATTCCTGCAGACTGCACATTACTGTTCTAGTACTATTTTTAAGATACGAAAGAATACACAGTGCAGCCTGCATTTTCGAAAAAGCCTCACCTGTACCCCACTATGTCTGCTACTGTGCTGTGTGCTCAGATAGAGCACACAATTCATGGTCATGCTCATGTTACACACATAATATACAAACATACATACACGTACAATTGCATATTGAACAAGTAAAATTTTTATACCTATAGCTATCAATTTCAATATTATAATTTATAATTTTTCGTTATGGGTTATCGACTTTTATTTCAATAATGTCTACATACATTCATTTTTAGATAATTAACTGGTTGAAATTATCCAAAATAAATCTATTAACGATGAATCCAATGGAAATAGAAAATAATTTAGCTGATAAATTCAATGAATTATTTAATCCTATTGATGACGAAAAATCATGTGATGAAGATGCAACTTCTACCACATCAGATTTAAAAGTATATTATGATCTGAATAGTGTCAGATCATCAAATCTACCAGAATTTTATGATCTGAATATTGTTAGAAGACCATCAGTTTTATCACCACAATTTAATAACCATATGGAATCCAATTCACAATTAAGTGTAGAAACAGGCAATTATAATTGTATGCAGTCTCATTTATCGAATGTGATAATGAGAAATAATATTCAACAACTTCATGAACCAGTTTTAATGAATCAACAAAATGGGATAAACGATAATAATTTACATTACTCAAAAGAAAAGAAGTATGTATATTATCGACAATACATGAATCAGGAGAAAGTTGCTGAATTGATGAATGTGAATTATGTATGTACATATTTGTATTTTCCATATATATTTTTTGTTTATTTAAAAGTTTTTATTTTATGAAATTTCGAAACAATAAATACGAAGACGGCAAACAATTATTGTGGTATTAGTCCAAGTCCAAGTCCAAGTACAAGCTCATCAAGTTCATCCTATGTAGCTCTAAAAAGAGAATATCGTCCAACTGCGCAAACATCTGGAACTGGAATTATCAATCATACGGCTACAAATTTTCAAAAGAAAATTAATGCTACTGATAATCAAAACAGGTAAATTTTTTGCTACATACCAGTATATTAGTATCTATATTATTGGATCTAAAAGATTGAATTGAAACGTATTTCAAAATATGATCTAATCCTTTAAAATTTAAATTTTATAAAATAACTTAAAATATTCAATCACATTTTTTTGAAAATTTCAATCATTCGATCGGTTTTCAATTTAACTTCGATCTAAGTGAAAAACTTAAATCAGATTGAGTCGATCTAATTTGAATTCGATTTACGTAATATGATATTTCAAACAAAGTCAAATTAGACTCAATCTAGATTCAATTTTTCATGTGTATTTTTTATATGTATTTTTAGGGTTGCAGCTTGGTAGTAATGTATTGATTTTTTTTATACATACTATATGAATCGATTTTGATCTGTAAATAAATTACTTCTTTTTTTTTTTTAATTTCATTCTAGTAAGACGATATCATCTGTCGACACATTAATTGAATTTTTTAATTGTATATATTCTGGTTTGAAAACAATTGCCATGGACAGAAAAATCGTTAAAGAATTATTAATTCCAAATGAAACCGTTATGATTGCTACTTACGATATACCGAATACAAAACATATAATAAAGCATATAAATTACGCCAAGAATCGTCTTCAAGAAGAATATGATTTAATAATTGAATTATTTACGTTTATGAATATACATGATATTGCTTCGCATGTAATGAAATCATTTGATAAAATATTAAAATATTTTAAAGCTGAAATTGAAAAATTTTCAAAATTCACTTATTTTTCAATGTCTGCAAGTGGTAAGATATTGTATACATAAATATAATTAATATTTTATATTTTTTAACAAATAATACTATATTTTTTAAAATTTTTAATTATAGATGATTTATTGAATATATTAAAATCTCTCTACAAATTGATCAGATACGTATCAATTAATTACATGATATTGAAACGTCAATTGCAAAATACATTGTCTAATGAAAGACAAATTTTACGTACTTTTGGACAAAATTAAAAAAATCACGAAGTTTTTTTCATTTTCATGTTTTTTTATACCTTGGACGAGATGAAGATTTTTTGACTTGGAAAGGAAAGGAAAGGAAGATATTTCTTGAAAAAAAAAAAAACATTTTCTTTTATAAAAACATAAACATAAAATTTCATTTTTAAAATTATTGCAAAAAAAAAATATTACATTAAGTTATTTAACATTTAGAATTATTAGTAATAAGTATTGCATTCGAATGTTGTAAAAAGAAGAAAGAAGATCATTTTCATAAATTCAAGCTTGCTTGTACTGTCTTGCATGCAAATGCAAGTTGACTTGCAATATGTACATTCCTGCTTTTTTTAAATTTACAGTACAAGAAGTCGAAAATGATGATCCTACTTCACATAATACTTTACATATTACATAATTGTATAAAAAACATTAGAAAAGTAAGAAAATAGTTTGAATTGTTTTTATTAACAAAGGAATTATAAATTTATTTATTTATTTATTTTTTTGTTAAGTTGAGTTTATATTTTTATTTTCAAAAATTCAAATTTGTTTAAAATTTAATTTTCACTTTACTATTTTTGAAATTTTTAAATATTTTATTAGTATTATTTTGAAAAAAAAAAAATATATATACATGTTTAATTAGGTATAAATGTATTAATTTATTATTAGAAAATGAAAATAAAATTTTCCATTTATAATTAAGTAAAATCTTATTTTCTGTTCTTCTTCTTCTTATAGTACCGCTCCCCTGCGGAGGTCGGATATCATCGATTCAACCTCTCCTTTTATAACTCCTTTTCTGAATACTTGGCAGGATGAAGAACAATTAAACCATTCCTTCAGATTTGTAGTCCACGATGTTCTCTTTTTTGCTCTACTTCTTTTTCCTAGGCATCAATAATGGCACCTAGGTATTTAATTTGTGAAACTTTTTCTATTACTACATTCTTTATTGTTAAGGTGGGATCATCTACATTATTTCATTTCTATTTCTAGATTTTGTAGTTTACCCGGCGGTTGATATAGACTTCTGACGTTCCACGTAGCTAAAATAATTGTGTTTAATTTTTTACAAGTAGGAGTTATTGTTTTAAAATTTTTTGTATTCATCATACTTAGTTAAATCGATGTCTTACTAGGAAAATACTTAATGAGAGGTGGTTTTCCGTTGCCTTCCTCTCATCAACATAAATAAATAAAATAAATAAATAAATAAAAAAATTACAATTTTGTTTAAAAACGGCCTCTTTTCTAGAACATTAGTTTCTAAAAGGTAGGTACCTTTTTTCAGAAGTTGTTTCCAAAAGGTACTCTTTTCCAAATTTCAAACTAAGTTTTCTCGTGATATATGCATTTTTGAATTAAAATTTCAACAGAATTCTACTTTCACAATACTAACTAATTAAAAAAAAATCAATTTTCATATTTACAGATGCTACTAATAACAAATAAAACGTTTTTCGTGTTTTTCTCAAACAAAACATGTTAACATGGAACACATACCCTTTTGCTTCTAATAGACACATGTCATCAAGATGTATAGAGTAACAAGGTGAGCCAGAGCGAAAAAGCTGTTTGTAAAACTTTAAGTTATTACGTCATTTATACTGAGTTTGTAATGCAATTACCAAACAATTACCACGATATATTGAATTTGACTAAATTGAATTCGTTAGATTTGTTTTTATGTGTATTTTTGCAATTATATTATATTACTTCCAAATTTATTTTGTTTTTAAAATTATCATATTATCATATTTTTTTATTAATTATTATAATATCATTATTATTTTAAAATTATTAAATGTTAAATATGATATGTTAATAATGATATTATAAAATGTAATTAAAAAATATGATAATATGATAATTTTAAAAACAAAATAATTTGGAAATAAAATATGATTGCAAAAATACACCTACAAACAAATATGTATAACGAATTCAATTCAGTCAAATTCAATATATCGTGGTAATTGTTTGGTAATTGCATTACAAACTCAGTATAAATGACGTAATAACTTAAAGATTTACAAACAGCTTTTTCGCCCTGGCTCACCTTGTTATCTATACATCTTGGTGTACAGCAAAGCAACAGACAGGAGAAAAGCAACATGGCAGAATATAGTATATTATAAACTTATATATATATCACTTATATCACATTTTATTTCGTCTCCCATCTACTTCTACACATGCAAGCAAGACCAAAATGCTAAAGCTAATGTAGCAATCAGTGCAAGCCGCAGCAAAAGTCTAGCAAGAGCAAGAGTCTAGAGCAAGCAAATGCAAAAAAACAACGGACAACGGACAACGGACGTCAGACGACCAGACATTAGACAAGGCGGGAAAATACAACAAAATTAATGAAAATTAACAAGTACAAATCTCACGCTATCCATACACATACAGACACAGAGTACAGACAGATTCTTGAACTCGCTCGAATATAGAGGAGAATAACCATATTCTTCAACTTCAATCTTCATTTTCATTATTATTGCATTGTTCACTTTTACTTTGAAAAGTTAAATTCACATAATCAGATTAAAATTTTCGAATTTTTGAATATTTAGCGGACATCTTCATACCATACAGTATCTTGCCGTTTTGAGTGATACATAATAGATTTTTAAATCTGTGAAATTTAATAAATTATTTGTGAAATAAGTTATTTTCCAGAATTTTCATTCAATTTCAGGTAAGTTTAATTTATTATGAATATGAATTTTAAATAAATTTGTTATATATTGTATATTTTTTTGTGAAATTACATATAATATAAAATATAAATTTTACTTGATGCGGCTAATTAAATTTTCAAAAAAATGTTTTTCTTAAATTAATGTTTTATTTTTCTAATTTCAATGAGCATATAAA
Source organism: Villa cingulata (assembly GCA_951394055.1). Taxonomy (NCBI): domain Eukaryota; kingdom Metazoa; phylum Arthropoda; class Insecta; order Diptera; family Bombyliidae; genus Villa; species Villa cingulata. The sequence continues at coordinate 14,441,568 of OX596023.1, read as the reverse complement.
AAATATATATGTATTTGCATGTAGTGTATTATCTTATATAAGGGTATAAGGAAAAAATCCACATTTTTTAAAATCTGGTCTGGATTACATTCAAAGTATTCAGAGTTTTTTGTTCGGACCGGTCGCAGCGTCCTTGACTGCACAGGCCTTTTCGAAAATTCAGTTCTAAGTTAGATCTTTTTTGCAGTTCGTTCGAAAATTTTTAACTGCAAAAGCAGAGCGTTCGATAAGTTTTGCACTGCAATGCAGTGCGTTCAAAAACTAAAAAATGCAAAACAGGCCTGAAAGATTTTAACGCAAATAAGCAGCGTGATTTGAAACACTGCATATATATATGCTACTGACAAGTGTACTGTCGAAGTTATCTACCACTTCATTCTTTACAACAGCTAGATTGTACGTACAAAAATTTTTTACAAAAATAAAATAAAAAAAACAATTTTTTAAAATAATAATAAATAATTTTGGGATTTCGAACTTGTTGTATTAATTGGTTTTAAAAGTTTTATTCTTTATAATGTCAGATTCAAGTGAAGATATTGAAAAATTACTTAAGTAAGAATATTAAAATTGAGGTTAAAATTCATATTTTCAATAAATAAAATTGTACAATACACATCGAACACATTATTATTCAATATTATAATTATTATTGTTGTTTATCACTTATCATTCAATTTTTCGTTCGAAAATGCAAAATGTCAGAAGTGAAAACTCTTAACCATTGCATTTGCAGCGCTGCTTTATTCCTGCAGACTGCACATTACTGTTCTAGTACTATTTTTAAGATACGAAAGAATACACAGTGCAGCCTGCATTTTCGAAAAAGCCTCACCTGTACCCCACTATGTCTGCTACTGTGCTGTGTGCTCAGATAGAGCACACAATTCATGGTCATGCTCATGTTACACACATAATATACAAACATACATACACGTACAATTGCATATTGAACAAGTAAAATTTTTATACCTATAGCTATCAATTTCAATATTATAATTTATAATTTTTCGTTATGGGTTATCGACTTTTATTTCAATAATGTCTACATACATTCATTTTTAGATAATTAACTGGTTGAAATTATCCAAAATAAATCTATTAACGATGAATCCAATGGAAATAGAAAATAATTTAGCTGATAAATTCAATGAATTATTTAATCCTATTGATGACGAAAAATCATGTGATGAAGATGCAACTTCTACCACATCAGATTTAAAAGTATATTATGATCTGAATAGTGTCAGATCATCAAATCTACCAGAATTTTATGATCTGAATATTGTTAGAAGACCATCAGTTTTATCACCACAATTTAATAACCATATGGAATCCAATTCACAATTAAGTGTAGAAACAGGCAATTATAATTGTATGCAGTCTCATTTATCGAATGTGATAATGAGAAATAATATTCAACAACTTCATGAACCAGTTTTAATGAATCAACAAAATGGGATAAACGATAATAATTTACATTACTCAAAAGAAAAGAAGTATGTATATTATCGACAATACATGAATCAGGAGAAAGTTGCTGAATTGATGAATGTGAATTATGTATGTACATATTTGTATTTTCCATATATATTTTTTGTTTATTTAAAAGTTTTTATTTTATGAAATTTCGAAACAATAAATACGAAGACGGCAAACAATTATTGTGGTATTAGTCCAAGTCCAAGTCCAAGTACAAGCTCATCAAGTTCATCCTATGTAGCTCTAAAAAGAGAATATCGTCCAACTGCGCAAACATCTGGAACTGGAATTATCAATCATACGGCTACAAATTTTCAAAAGAAAATTAATGCTACTGATAATCAAAACAGGTAAATTTTTTGCTACATACCAGTATATTAGTATCTATATTATTGGATCTAAAAGATTGAATTGAAACGTATTTCAAAATATGATCTAATCCTTTAAAATTTAAATTTTATAAAATAACTTAAAATATTCAATCACATTTTTTTGAAAATTTCAATCATTCGATCGGTTTTCAATTTAACTTCGATCTAAGTGAAAAACTTAAATCAGATTGAGTCGATCTAATTTGAATTCGATTTACGTAATATGATATTTCAAACAAAGTCAATTTAGACTCAATCTAGATTCAATTTTTCATGTGTATTTTTTATATGTATTTTTAGGGTTGCAGCTTGGTAGTAATGTATTGATTTTTTTTATACATACTATATGAATCGATTTTGATCTGTAAATAAATTACTTCTTTTTTTTTTTTAATTTCATTCTAGTAAGACGATATCATCTGTCGACACCTTAATTGAATTTTTTAATTGTATATATTCTGGTTTGAAAACAATTGCCATGGACAGAAAAATCGTTAAAGAATTATTAATTCCAAATGAAACCGTTATGATTGCTACTTACGATATACCGAATACAAAACATATAATAAAGCATATAAATTACGCCAAGAATCGTCTTCAAGAAGAATATGATTTAATAATTGAATTATTTACGTTTATGAATATACATGATATTGCTTCGCATGTAATGAAATCATTTGATAAAATATTAAAATATTTTAAAGCTGAAATTGAAAAATTTTCAAAATTCACTTATTTTTCAATGTCTGCAAGTGGTAAGATATTGTATACATAAATATAATTAATATTTTATATTTTTTAACAAATAATACTATATTTTTTAAAATTTTTAATTATAGATGATTTATTGAATATATTAAAATCTCTCTACAAATTGATCAGATACGTATCAATTAATTACATGATATTGAAACGTCAATTGCAAAATACATTGTCTAATGAAAGACAAATTTTACGTACTTTTGGACAAAATTAAAAAAATCACGAAGTTTTTTTCATTTTCATGTTTTTTTATACCTTGGACGAGATGAAGATTTTTTGACTTGGAAAGGAAAGGAAAGGAAGATATTTCTTGAAAAAAAAAACATTTTCTTTTATAAAAACATAAACATAAAATTTCATTTTTAAAATTATTGCAAAAAAAAAATATTACATTAAGTTATTTAACATTTAGAATTATTAGTAATAAGTATTGCATTCGAATGTTGTAAAAAGAAGAAAGAAGATCATTTTCATTAATTCAAGCTTGCTTGTACTGTCTTGCATGCAAATGCAAGTTGACTTGCAATATGTACATTCCTGCTTTTTTTAAATTTACAGTACAAGAAGTCGAAAATGATGATCCTACTTCACATAATACTTTACATATTACATAATTGTATAAAAAACATTAGAAAAGTAAGAAAATAGTTTGAATTGTTTTTATTAACAAAGGAATTATAAATTTATTTATTTATTTATTTTTTTGTTAAGTTGAGTTTATATTTTTATTTTCAAAAATTCAAATTTGTTTAAAATTTAATTTTCACTTTACTATTTTTGAAATTTTTAAATATTTTTTTAGTATTATTTTGAAAAAAAATATATATATACATGTTTAATTAGGTATAGATGTATTAATTTATTATCAGAAAATGAAAATAAAATTTTCCATTTATAATTAAGTAAAATATTATTTTCTTTTCATCTTCTTCTTATAGTACCGCTCCCCTGCGGAGGTCGGATATCATCGATTCAACGTCTTCTTTTATAACTCCTTTTCTGAATACTTGGCAGGATGAAGAACAATTAAACCATTCCTTCAGATTTGTAGTCCACGATGTTCTCTTTTTTGCTCTACTTCTTTTTCCTAGGCATCAATAATGGCACCTAGGTATTTAATTTGTGAAACTTTTTCTATTACTACATTCTTTATTGTTAAGGTGGGATCATCTTCATTATTTCATTTCTATTTCTAGATTTTGTAGTTTACCCGGCGGTTGATATAGACTTCTGACGTTCCACGTAGCTAAAATAATTGTGTTTAATTTTTTACAAGTAGGAGTTATTGTTTTAAAATTTTTTGTATTCATCATACTTAGTTAAATCGATGTCTTACTAGGAAAATACTTTATGAGAGGTGGTTTTCCGTTGCCTTCCTCTCATCAACATAAATAAATTAAATAAATAAATAAATAAAAAAATCACAATTTTGTTTAAAAACGGCCTCTTTTCTAAAACATTAGTTTCTAAAAGGTAGGTACCTTTTTTCAGAAGTTGTTTCCAAAAGGTACTCTTTTCCAAATTTCAAACTAAGTTTTCTCGTGATATATGCATTTTTGAATTAAAATTTCAACAGAATTCTACTTTCACAATACTAACTAATTAAAAAAAAATCAATTTTCATATTTACAGATGCTACTAATAACAAATAAAACGTTTTTCGTGTTTTTCTCAAACAAAACATGTTAACATGGAAAACATACCCTTTTGCTTCTAATAGACACATGTCATCAAGATGTATAGAGTAACAAGGTGAGCCAGAGCGAAAAAGCTGTTTGTAAATCTTTAAGTTATTACGTCATTTATACTGAGTTTGTAATGCAATTACAATTGAAAAAAAAATATATATATACATGTTTAATTAGGTATAAATGTATTAATTTATTATTAGAAAATGAAAATAAAATTTTCCATTTATAATTAAGTAAAATCTTATTTTCTTTTCATCTTCTTCTTATAGTACCGCTCCCCTGCGGAGGTCGGATATCATCGATTCAAACTCTCCTTTTATAACTCCTTTTCTGAATACTTGGCAAGATGAAGAACAATTAAACCATTCCTTCAGATTTGTAATCCACGATGTTCTCTTTTTTGCTCTACTTCTTTTTCCTAGGCATCAATAATGGCACCTAGGTATTTAATTTGTGAAACTTTTTCTATTACTACATTCTTTATTGTTAAGGTGGGATCATCTACATTATTTCATTTCTATTTCTAGATTTTGTAGTTTACCCGGCGGTTGATATAGACTTCTGACGTTCCACGTAGCTAAAATAATTGTGTTTAATTTTTTACAAGTAGGAGTTATTGTTTTAAAATTTTTTGTATTCATCATACTTAGTTAAATCGATGTCTTACTAGGAAAATACTTTATGAGAGGTGGTTTTCCGTTGCCTTCCTCTCATCAACATAAATAAATTAAATAAATAAATAAATAAAAAAATCACAATTTTGTTTAAAAACGGCCTCTTTTCTAGAACATTAGTTTCTAAAAGGTAGGTACCTTTTTTCAGAAGTTGTTTCCAAAAGGTACTCTTTTCCAAATTTCAAACTAAGTTTTCTCGTGATATATGCATTTTTGAATTAAAATTTCAACAGAATTCTACTTTCACAATACTAACTAATTAAAAAAAAATCAATTTTCATATTTACAGATGCTACTAATAACAAATAAAACGTTTTTCGTGTTTTTCTCAAACAAAACATGTTAACATGGAAAACATACCCTTTTGCTTCTAATAGACAAATGTCATCAAGATGTATAGAGTAACAAGGTGAGCCAGAGCGAAAAAGCTGTTTGTAAATCTTTAAGTTATTACGTCATTTATACTGAGTTTGTAATGCAATTACCAAGCAATTACCACGATATATTGAATTTGACTAAATTGAATTCGTTAGATTTGTTTTTATGTGTATTTTTGCAATTATATTATATTACTTCCAAATTTATTTTGTTTTTAAAATTATCATATTATCATATTTTTTGATTAATTATTATAATATCATTATTATTTTAAAATTATTAAATGTTAAATATGATATGTTAATAATGATATTATAAAATGTAATTAAAAAATATGATAATATGATAATTTTAAAAACAAAATAATTTGGAAATAAAATATGATTGCAAAAATACACCTACAAACAAATATGTATAACGAATTCAATTCAGTCAAATTCAATATATCGTGGTAATTGTTTGGTAATTGCATTACAAACTCAGTATAAATGACGTAATAACTTAAAGATTTACAAACAGCTTTTTCGCCCTGGCTCACCTTGTTATCTATACATCTTGGTGTACAGCAAAGCAACAGACAGGAGTAAAGCAACATGGCAGAATATAGTATATTATAAACTTATATATATATCACTTATATCACATTTTATTTCGTCTCCCATCTACTCCTACACATGCAAGCAAGACCAAAATGCTAATGTAGCAAGCAGTGCAAGCCGCAGCGAAAGTCTGGCAAGAGCAAGAGTCTAGAGCAAGCAAATGCAAAAAGACAACGGACAACGGACGTCAGACGACAAGACATTAGACAAGGCGGGAAAATACAACAAAATTAATGAAAATTAACAAGTACAAATCTCACGCTATCCATACACATTCAGACAGATTCTTGAACTCGCTCGAATAAAGAGGAGAATAACCATATTCTTCAACTTCAATCTTCATTTTCATTATTATTGCATTGTTCATTTTTACTTTGAAAAGTTAAATTCACATAATCAGATTAAAATTTTCGAATTTTTGAATATTTAGCGGACAACGGACATCTTCATACCATACAGTATCTTGCCGTTTTGAGTGATACATAATAGATTTTTAAATCTGTGAAATTCAATAAATTATTTGTGAAATAAGTTATTTTCCAGAATTTTCATTCAATTTCAGGTAAGTTTAATTTATTATGAATATGAATTTTAAATAAATTTGTTATATATTGTATATTTTTTTGTGAAATTACATATAATATAAAATATAAATTTTACTTGATGCGGCTAATTAAATTTTCAAAAAAATGTTTTTCTTAAATTAATTTTTTATTTTTCTAATTTCAATGAGCATATAAAAAATATATATGTATTTGCATGTAGTGTATTATCTTATATAAGGGTATAAGGAAAAAATCCACATTTTTTAAAATCTGGTCTGGATTACATTCAAAGTATTCAGAGTTTTTTGTTCGGACCGGTCGCAGCGTCCTTGACTGCACAGGCCTTTTCGTAAATTCAGTTCTAAGTTAGATCTTTTTTGCAGTTCGTTCGAAAATTTTTAACTGCAAAAGCAGAGCGTTCGATAAGTTTTGCACTGCAATGCAGTGCGTAGAAAAACTAAAAAATGCAAAACAGGCCTGAAAGTGTACAGTGTGCTGTCGAAGTTATCTACCACTTCATTCTTTACAACAGCTAGATTGTACGTACAAAAATTTTTTACAAAAATAAAATAAAAAAAACAATTTTTTAAAATAATAAAAAATAATTTTGGGATTTCGAACTTGTTGTATTAATTGGTTTTAAAAGTTTTATTCTTTATAATGTCAGATTCAAGTGAAGATATTGAAAAATTACTTAAGTAAGAATATTAAAATTGAGGTTAAAATTCATATTTTCAATAAATAAAATTGTACAATACACATCGAACACATTATTTTTCAATATTATAATTATTATTGTTGTTTATCACTTATCATTCAATTTTTCGTTCGAAAATGCAAAATGTCAGAAGTGAAAACTCTTAACCATTGCATTTGCAGCGCTGCTTTATTCCTGCAGACTGCACATTACTTTTCTAGTACTATTTTTAAGATACGAAAGAATACACAGTGCAGCCTGCATTTTCGAAAAAGCCTCACCTGTACCCCACTATGTCTGCTACTGTGCTGTGTGCTCAGATAGAGCAGACAGTTCATGGTCATGCTCATGTTACACACATAATATACAAACATACATACACGTACAATTGCATATTGAACAAGTAAAATTTTTATACCTATAGCTATCAATTTCAATATTATAATTTATAATTTTTCGTTATGGGTTATCGACTTTTATTTCAATAATGTCTACATACATTCATTTTTAGATAATTAACTGGTTGAAATTATCCAAAATAAATCTATTAACGATGAATCCAATGGAAATAGAAAATAATTTAGCTGATAAATTCAATGAATTATTTAATCCTATTGATGACGAAAAATCATGTGATGAAGATGCAACTTCTACCACATCAGATTTAAAAGTATATTATGATCTGAATAGTGTCAGATCATCAAATCTACCAGAATTTTATGATCTGAATATTGTTAGAAGACCATCAGTTTTATCACCACAATTTAATAACCATATGGAATCCAATTCACAATTAAGTGTAGAAACAGGCAATTATAATTGTATGCAGTCTCATTTATCGAATGTGATAATGAGAAATAATATTCAACAACTTCATGAACCAGTTTTAATGAATCAACAAAATGGGATAAACGATAATAATTTACATTACTCAAAAGAAAAGAAGTATGTATATTATCGACAATACATGAATCAGGAGAAAGTTGCTGAATTGATGAATGTGAATTATGTATGTACATATTTGTATTTTCCATATATTTTTTTTGTTTATTTAAAAGTTTTTATTTTATGAAATTTCGAAACAATAAATACGAAGACGGCAAACAATTATTGTGGTATTAGTCCAAGTCCAAGTCCAAGTACAAGCTCATCAAGTTCATCCTATGTAGCTCTAAAAAGAGAATATCGTCCAACTGCGCAAACATCTGGAACTGGAATTATCAATCATACGGCTACAAATTTTCAAAAGAAAATTAATGCTACTGCTAATCAAAACAGGTAAATTTTTTGCTACATACCAGTATATTAGTATCTATATTATTGGATCTAAAAGATTGAATTGAAACGTATTTCAAAATATGATCTAATCCTTTAAAATTTAAATTTTATAAAATAACTTAAAATATTCAATCACATTTTTTTGAAAATTTCAATCATTCTATAGGTTTTCAATTTAACTTCGATCTAAGTGAAAAACTTAAATCAGATTGAGTCGATCTAATTTGAATTCGATTTACGTAATATGATATTTCAAACAAAGTCAAATTAGACTCAATCTAGATTCAATTTTTCATGTGTATTTTTTATATGTATTTTTAGGGTTGCAGCTTGGTAGTAATGTATTGATTTTTTTTATACATACTATATGAATCGATTTTGATCTGTAAATAAATTACTTCTTTTTTTTTTTAATTTCATTCTAGTAAGACGATATCATCTGTCGACACATTAATTGAATTTTTTAATTGTATATATTCTGGTTTGAAAACAATTGCCATGGACAGAAAAATCGTTAAAGAATTATTAATTCCAAATGAAACCGTTATGATTGCTACTTACGATATACCGAATACAAAACATATAATAAAGCATATAAATTACGCCAAGAATCGTCTTCAAGAAGAATATGATTTAATAATTGAATTATTTACGTTTATGAATATACATGATATTGCTTCGCATGTAATGAAATCATTTGATAAAATATTAAAATATTTTAAAGCTGAAATTGAAAAATTTTCAAAATTCACTTATTTTTCAATGTCTGCAAGTGGTAAGATATTGTATACATAAATATAATTAATATTTTATATTTTTTAACAAATAATACTATATTTTTTAAAATTTTTAATTATAGATGATTTATTGAATATATTAAAATCTCTCTACAAATTGATCAGATACGTATCAATTAATTACATGATATTGAAACGTCAATTGCAAAATACATTGTCTAATGAAAGACAAATTTTACGTACTTTTGGACAAAATTAAAAAAATCACGAAGTTTTTTTCATTTTCATGTTTTTTTATACCTTGGACGAGATGAAGATTTTTTGACTTGGAAAGGAAAGGAAAGGAAGATATTTCTTGAAAAAAAAAAACATTTTCTTTTATAAAAACATAAACATAAAATTTCATTTTTAAAATTATTGCAAAAAAAAAATATTACATTAAGTTATTTAACATTTAGAATTATTAGTAATAAGTATTGCATTCGAATGTTGTAAAAAGAAGAAAGAAGATCATTTTCATTAATTCAAGCTTGCTTGTACTGTCTTGCATGCAAATGCAAGTTGACTTGCAATATGTACATTCCTGCTTTTTTTAAATTTACAGTACAAGAAGTCGAAAATGATGATCCTACTTCACATAATACTTTACATATTACATAATTGTATAAAAAACATTAGAAAAGTAAGAAAATAGTTTGAATTGTTTTTATTAACAAAGGAATTATAAATTTATTTATTTATTTATTTTTTTGTTAAGTTGAGTTTATATTTTTATTTTCAAAAATTCAAATTTGTTTAAAATTTAATTTTCACTTTACTATTTTTGAAATTTTTAAATATTTTATTAGTACATATTATTTTGAAAAAAAAATATATATATACATGTTTAATTAGGTATAGATGTATTAATTTATTATCAGAAAATGAAAATAAAATTTTCCATTTATAATTAAGTAAAATATTATTTTCTTTTCATCTTCTTCTTATAGTACCGCTCCCCTGCGGAGGTCGGATATCATCGATTCAACCTCTCCTTTTATAACTCCTTTTCTGAATACTTGGCAGGATGAAGAACAATTAAACCATTCCTTCAGATTTGTAATCCACGATGTTCTCTTTTTTGCTCTACTTCTTTTTCCTAGGCATCAATAATGGCACCTAGGTATTTAATTTGTGAAACTTTTTCTATTACTACATTCTTTATTGTTAAGGTGGGATCATCTACATTATTTCATTTCTATTTCTAGATTTTGTAGTTTACCCGGCGGTTGATATAGACTTCTGACGTTCCACGTAGCTAAAATAATTGTGTTTAATTTTTTACAAGTAGGAGTTATTGTTTTAAAATTTTTTGTATTCATCATACTTAGTTAAATCGATGTCTTACTAGGAAAATACTTTATGAGAGGTGGTTTTCCGTTGCCTTCCTCTCATCAACATAAATAAATAAAATAAATAAATAAATAAAAAAATCACAATTTTGTTTAAAAACGGCCTCTTTTCTAAAACATTAGTTTCTAAAAGGTAGGTACCTTTTTTCAGAAGTTGTTTCCAAAAGGTACTCTTTTCCAAATTTCAAACTAAGTTTTCTCGTGATATATGCATTTTTGAATTAAAATTTCAACAGAATTCTACTTTCACAATACTAACTAATTAAAAAAAAATCAATTTTCATATTTACAGATGCTACTAATAACAAATAAAACGTTTTTCGTGTTTTTCTCAAACAAAACATGTTAACATGGAAAACATACCCTTTTGCTTCTAATAGACACATGTCATCAAGATGTATAGAGTAACAAGGTGAGCCAGAGCGAAAAAGCTGTTTGTAAATCTTTAAGTTATTACGTCATTTATACTGAGTTTGTAATGCAATTACCAAGCAATTACCACGATATATTGAATTTGACTAAATTGAATTCGTTAGATTTGTTTTTATGTGTATTTTTGCAATTATATTATATTACTTCCAAATTTATTTTGTTTTTAAAATTATCATATTATCATATTTTTTGATTAATTATTATAATATCATTATTATTTTAAAATTATTAAATGTTAAATATGATATGTTAATAATGATATTATAAAATGTAATTAAAAAATATGATAATATGATAATTTTAAAAACAAAATAATTTGGAAACAAAATATGATTGCAAAAATACACCTACAAACAAATATGTATAACGAATTCAATTCAGTCAAATTCAATATATCGTGGTAATTGTTTGGTAATTGCATTACAAACTCAGTATAAATGACGTAATAACTTAAAGATTTACAAACAGCTTTTTCGCCCTGGCTCACCTTGTTATCTATACATCTTGGTGTACAGCAAAGCAACAGACAGGAGAAGAGCAACATGGCAGAATATAGTATATTATAAACTTATATATATATCACTTATATCACATTTTATTTCGTCTCCCATCTACTTCTACACATGCAAGCAAGACCAAAATGCTAAAGCTAATGTAGCAAGCAGTGCAAGCCGCAGCAAAAGTCTAGCAAGAGCAAGAGTCTAGAGCAAGCAAATGCAAAAAAACAACGGACAACGGTCAAACGGACGTCAGACGACAAGACATTAGACAAGGCGGGAAAATACAACAAAATTAATGAAAATTAACAAGTACAAATCTCACGCTATCCATACACATACAGACTACAGAGTACAGACAGATTCTTGAACTCGCTCGAATATAGAGGAGAATAACCATATTCTTCAACTTCAATCTTCATTTTCATTATTATTGCATTGTTCACTTTTACTTTGAAAAGTTAAATTCACATAATCAGATTAAAATTTTCGAATTTTTGAATATTTAGCGGACATCTTCATACCATACAGTATCTTGCCGTTTTGAGTGATACATAATAGATTTTTAAATCTGTGAAATTCAATAAATTATTTGTGAAATAAGTTATTTTCCAGAATTTTCATTCAATTTCAGGTAAGTTTAATTTATTATGAATATGAATTTTAAATAAATTTGTTATATATTGTATATTTTTTTGTGAAATTACATATAATATAAAATATAAATTTTACTTGATGCGGCTAATTAAATTTTCAAAAAAATGTTTTTCTTAAATTAATTTTTTATTTTTCTAATTTCAATGAGCATATAAAAAATATATATGTATTTGCATGTAGTGTATTATCTTATATAAGGGTATAAGGAAAAAATCCACATTTTTTAAAATCTGGTCTGGATTACATTCAAAGTATTCAGAGTTTTTTGTTCGGACCGGTCGCAGCGTCCTTGACTGCACAGGCCTTTTCGTAAATTCAGTTCTAAGTTAGATCTTTTTTGCAGTTCGTTCGAAAATTTTTAACTGCAAAAGCAGAGCGTTCGATAAGTTTTGCACTGCAATGCAGTGCGTACAAAAACTAAAAAATGCAAAACAGGCCTGAAAGTGTACAGTGTGCTGTCGAAGTTATCTACCACTTCATTCTTTACAACAGCTAGATTGTACGTACAAAAATTTTTTACAAAAATAAAATAAAAAAAACAATTTTTTAAAATAATAATAAATAATTTTGGGATTTCGAAATGGTTGTATTAATCGGTTTTAAAAGTTTTATTCTTTATAATGTCAGATTCAAGTGAAGATATTGAAAAATTACTTAAGTAAGAATATTAAAATTGAGGTTAAAATTCATATTTTCAATAAATAAAATTGTACAATACACATCGAACACATTATTTTTCAATATTATAATTATTATTGTTGTTTATCACTTATCATTCAATTTTTCGTTCGAAAATGCAAAATGTCAGAAGTGAAAACTCTTAACCATTGCATTTGCAGCGCTGCTTTATTCCTGCAGACTGCACATTACTGTTCTAGTACTATTTTTAAGATACGAAAGAATACACAGTGCAGCCTGCATTTTCGAAAAAGCCTCACCTGTACCCCACTATGTCTGCTACTGTGCTGTGTGCTCAGATAGAGCAGACAGTTCATGGTCATGCTCATGTTACACACATAATATACAAACATACATACACGTACAATTGCATATTGAACAAGTAAAATTTTTATACCTATAGCTATCAATTTCAATATTATAATTTATAATTTTTCGTTATGGGTTATCGACTTTTATTTCAATAATGTCTACATACATTCATTTTTAGATAATTAACTGGTTGAAATTATCCAAAATAAATCTATTAACGATGAATCCAATGGAAATAGAAAATAATTTAGCTGATAAATTCAATGAATTATTTAATCCTATTGATGACGAAAAATCATGTGATGAAGATGCAACTTCTACCACATCAGATTTAAAAGTATATTATGATCTGAATAGTGTCAGATCATCAAATCTACCAGAATTTTATGATCTGAATATTGTTAGAAGACCATCAGTTTTATCACCACAATTTAATAACCATATGGAATCCAATTCACAATTAAGTGTAGAAACAGGCAATTATAATTGTATGCAGTCTCATTTATCGAATGTGATAATGAGAAATAATATTCAACAACTTCATGAACCAGTTTTAATGAATCAACAAAATGGGATAAACGATAATAATTTACATTACTCAAAAGAAAAGAAGTATGTATATTATCGACAATACATGAATCAGGAGAAAGTTGCTGAATTGATGAATGTGAATTATGTATGTACATATTTGTATTTTCCATATATTTTTTTTGTTTATTTAAAAGTTTTTATTTTATGAAATTTCGAAACAATAAATACGAAGACGGCAAACAATTATTGTGGTATTAGTCCAAGTCCAAGTCCAAGTACAAGCTCATCAAGTTCATCCTATGTAGCTCTAAAAAGAGAATATCGTCCAACTGCGCAAACATCTGGAACTGGAATTATCAATCATACGGCTACAAATTTTCAAAAGAAAATTAATGCTACTGCTAATCAAAACAGGTAAATTTTTTGCTACATACCAGTATATTAGTATCTATATTATTGGATCTAAAAGATTGAATTGAAACGTATTTCAAAATATGATCTAATCCTTTAAAATTTAAATTTTATAAAATAACTTAAAATATTCAATCACATTTTTTTGAAAATTTCAATCATTCTATAGGTTTTCAATTTAACTTCGATCTAAGTGAAAAACTTAAATCAGATTGAGTCGATCTAATTTGAATTCGATTTACGTAATATGATATTTCAAACAAAGTCAAATTAGACTCAATCTAGATTCAATTTTTCATGTGTATTTTTTATATGTATTTTTAGGGTTGCAGCTTGGTAGTAATGTATTGATTTTTTTTATACATACTATATGAATCGATTTTGATCTGTAAATAAATTACTTCTTTTTTTTTTTTAATTTCATTCTAGTAAGACGATATCATCTGTCGACACATTAATTGAATTTTTTAATTGTATATATTCTGGTTTGAAAACAATTGCCATGGACAGAAAAATCGTTAAAGAATTATTAATTCCAAATGAAACCGTTATGATTGCTACTTACGATATACCGAATACAAAACATATAATAAAGCATATAAATTACGCCAAGAATCGTCTTCAAGAAGAATATGATTTAATAATTGAATTATTTACGTTTATGAATATACATGATATTGCTTCGCATGTAATGAAATCATTTGATAAAATATTAAAATATTTTAAAGCTGAAATTGAAAAATTTTCAAAATTCACTTATTTTTCAATGTCTGCAAGTGGTAAGATATTGTATACATAAATATAATTAATATTTTATATTTTTTAACAAATAATACTATATTTTTTAAAATTTTTAATTATAGATGATTTATTGAATATATTAAAATCTCTCTACAAATTGATCAGATACGTATCAATTAATTACATGATATTGAAACGTCAATTGCAAAATACATTGTCTAATGAAAGACAAATTTTACGTACTTTTGGACAAAATTAAAAAAATCACGAAGTTTTTTTCATTTTCATGTTTTTTTATACCTTGGACGAGATGAAGATTTTTTGACTTGGAAAGGAAAGGAAAGGAAGATATTTCTTGAAAAAAAAAAACATTTTCTTTTATAAAAACATAAACATAAAATTTCATTTTTAAAATTATTGCAAAAAAAAAATATTACATTAAGTTATTTAACATTTAGAATTATTAGTAATAAGTATTGCATTCGAATGTTGTAAAAAGAAGAAAGAAGATCATTTTCATTAATTCAAGCTTGCTTGTACTGTCTTGCATGCAAATGCAAGTTGACTTGCAATATGTACATTCCTGCTTTTTTTAAATTTACAGTACAAGAAGTCGAAAATGATGATCCTACTTCACATAATACTTTACATATTACATAATTGTATAAAAAACATTAGAAAAGTAAGAAAATAGTTTGAATTGTTTTTATTAACAAAGGAATTATAAATTTATTTATTTATTTATTTTTTTGTTAAGTTGAGTTTATATTTTTATTTTCAAAAATTCAAATTTGTTTAAAATTTAATTTTCACTTTACTATTTTTGAAATTTTTAAATATTTTATTAGTACATATTATTTTGAAAAAAAAATATATATATACATGTTTAATTAGGTATAGATGTATTAATTTATTATCAGAAAATGAAAATAAAATTTTCCATTTATAATTAAGTAAAATATTATTTTCTTTTCATCTTCTTCTTATAGTACCGCTCCCCTGCGGAGGTCGGATATCATCGATTCAACCTCTCCTTTTATAACTCCTTTTCTGAATACTTGGCAGGATGAAGAACAATTAAACCATTCCTTCAGATTTGTAATCCACGATGTTCTCTTTTTTGCTCTACTTCTTTTTCCTAGGCATCAATAATGGCACCTAGGTATTTAATTTGTGAAACTTTTTCTATTACTACATTCTTTATTGTTAAGGTGGGATCATCTACATTATTTCATTTCTATTTCTAGATTTTGTAGTTTACCCGGCGGTTGATATAGACTTCTGACGTTCCACGTAGCTAAAATAATTGTGTTTAATTTTTTACAAGTAGGAGTTATTGTTTTAAAATTTTTTGTATTCATCATACTTAGTTAAATCGATGTCTTACTAGGAAAATACTTTATGAGAGGTGGTTTTCCGTTGCCTTCCTCTCATCAACATAAATAAATAAAATAAATAAATAAATAAAAAAATCACAATTTTGTTTAAAAACGGCCTCTTTTCTAAAACATTAGTTTCTAAAAGGTAGGTACCTTTTTTCAGAAGTTGTTTCCAAAAGGTACTCTTTTCCAAATTTCAAACTAAGTTTTCTCGTGATATATGCATTTTTGAATTAAAATTTCAACAGAATTCTACTTTCACAATACTAACTAATTAAAAAAAAATCAATTTTCATATTTACAGATGCTACTAATAACAAATAAAACGTTTTTCGTGTTTTTCTCAAACAAAACATGTTAACATGGAAAACATACCCTTTTGCTTCTAATAGACACATGTCATCAAGATGTATAGAGTAACAAGGTGAGCCAGAGCGAAAAAGCTGTTTGTAAATCTTTAAGTTATTACGTCATTTATACTGAGTTTGTAATGCAATTACCAAGCAATTACCACGATATATTGAATTTGACTAAATTGAATTCGTTAGATTTGTTTTTATGTGTATTTTTGCAATTATATTATATTACTTCCAAATTTATTTTGTTTTTAAAATTATCATATTATCATATTTTTTGATTAATTATTATAATATCATTATTATTTTAAAATTATTAAATGTTAAATATGATATGTTAATAATGATATTATAAAATGTAATTAAAAAATATGATAATATGATAATTTTAAAAACAAAATAATTTGGAAACAAAATATGATTGCAAAAATACACCTACAAACAAATATGTATAACGAATTCAATTCAGTCAAATTCAATATATCGTGGTAATTGTTTGGTAATTGCATTACAAACTCAGTATAAATGACGTAATAACTTAAAGATTTACAAACAGCTTTTTCGCCCTGGCTCACCTTGTTATCTATACATCTTGGTGTACAGCAAAGCAACAGACAGGAGAAGAGCAACATGGCAGAATATAGTATATTATAAACTTATATATATATCACTTATATCACATTTTATTTCGTCTCCCATCTACTTCTACACATGCAAGCAAGACCAAAATGCTAAAGCTAATGTAGCAAGCAGTGCAAGCCGCAGCAAAAGTCTAGCAAGAGCAAGAGTCTAGAGCAAGCAAATGCAAAAAAACAACGGACAACGGTCAAACGGACGTCAGACGACAAGACATTAGACAAGGCGGGAAAATACAACAAAATTAATGAAAATTAACAAGTACAAATCTCACGCTATCCATACACATACAGACTACAGAGTACAGACAGATTCTTGAACTCGCTCGAATATAGAGGAGAATAACCATATTCTTCAACTTCAATCTTCATTTTCATTATTATTGCATTGTTCACTTTTACTTTGAAAAGTTAAATTCACATAATCAGATTAAAATTTTCGAATTTTTGAATATTTAGCGGACATCTTCATACCATACAGTATCTTGCCGTTTTGAGTGATACATAATAGATTTTTAAATCTGTGAAATTCAATAAATTATTTGTGAAATAAGTTATTTTCCAGAATTTTCATTCAATTTCAGGTAAGTTTAATTTATTATGAATATGAATTTTAAATAAATTTGTTATATATTGTATATTTTTTTGTGAAATTACATATAATATAAAATATAAATTTTACTTGATGCGGCTAATTAAATTTTCAAAAAAATGTTTTTCTTAAATTAATTTTTTATTTTTCTAATTTCAATGAGCATATAAAAAATATATATGTATTTGCATGTAGTGTATTATCTTATATAAGGGTATAAGGAAAAAATCCACATTTTTTAAAATCTGGTCTGGATTACATTCAAAGTATTCAGAGTTTTTTGTTCGGACCGGTCGCAGCGTCCTTGACTGCACAGGCCTTTTCGTAAATTCAGTTCTAAGTTAGATCTTTTTTGCAGTTCGTTCGAAAATTTTTAACTGCAAAAGCAGAGCGTTCGATAAGTTTTGCACTGCAATGCAGTGCGTACAAAAACTAAAAAATGCAAAACAGGCCTGAAAGTGTACAGTGTGCTGTCGAAGTTATCTACCACTTCATTCTTTACAACAGCTAGATTGTACGTACAAAAATTTTTTACAAAAATAAAATAAAAAAAACAATTTTTTAAAATAATAATAAATAATTTTGGGATTTCGAAATGGTTGTATTAATCGGTTTTAAAAGTTTTATTCTTTATAATGTCAGATTCAAGTGAAGATATTGAAAAATTACTTAAGTAAGAATATTAAAATTGAGGTTAAAATTCATATTTTCAATAAATAAAATTGTACAATACACATCGAACACATTATTTTTCAATATTATAATTATTATTGTTGTTTATCACTTATCATTCAATTTTTCGTTCGAAAATGCAAAATGTCAGAAGTGAAAACTCTTAACCATTGCATTTGCAGCGCTGCTTTATTCCTGCAGACTGCACATTACTGTTCTAGTACTATTTTTAAGATACGAAAGAATACACAGTGCAGCCTGCATTTTCGAAAAAGCCTCACCTGTACCCCACTATGTCTGCTACTGTGCTGTGTGCTCAGATAGAGCAGACAGTTCATGGTCATGCTCATGTTACACACATAATATACAAACATACATACACGTACAATTGCATATTGAACAAGTAAAATTTTTATACCTATAGCTATCAATTTCAATATTATAATTTATAATTTTTCGTTATGGGTTATCGACTTTTATTTCAATAATGTCTACATACATTCATTTTTAGATAATTAACTGGTTGAAATTATCCAAAATAAATCTATTAACGATGAATCCAATGGAAATAGAAAATAATTTAGCTGATAAATTCAATGAATTATTTAATCCTATTGATGACGAAAAATCATGTGATGAAGATGCAACTTCTACCACATCAGATTTAAAAGTATATTATGATCTGAATAGTGTCAGATCATCAAATCTACCAGAATTTTATGATCTGAATATTGTTAGAAGACCATCAGTTTTATCACCACAATTTAATAACCATATGGAATCCAATTCACAATTAAGTGTAGAAACAGGCAATTATAATTGTATGCAGTCTCATTTATCGAATGTGATAATGAGAAATAATATTCAACAACTTCATGAACCAGTTTTAATGAATCAACAAAATGGGATAAACGATAATAATTTACATTACTCAAAAGAAAAGAAGTATGTATATTATCGACAATACATGAATCAGGAGAAAGTTGCTGAATTGATGAATGTGAATTATGTATGTACATATTTGTATTTTCCATATATTTTTTTTGTTTATTTAAAAGTTTTTATTTTATGAAATTTCGAAACAATAAATACGAAGACGGCAAACAATTATTGTGGTATTAGTCCAAGTCCAAGTCCAAGTACAAGCTCATCAAGTTCATCCTATGTAGCTCTAAAAAGAGAATATCGTCCAACTGCGCAAACATCTGGAACTGGAATTATCAATCATACGGCTACAAATTTTCAAAAGAAAATTAATGCTACTGCTAATCAAAACAGGTAAATTTTTTGCTACATACCAGTATATTAGTATCTATATTATTGGATCTAAAAGATTGAATTGAAACGTATTTCAAAATATGATCTAATCCTTTAAAATTTAAATTTTATAAAATAACTTAAAATATTCAATCACATTTTTTTGAAAATTTCAATCATTCTATAGGTTTTCAATTTAACTTCGATCTAAGTGAAAAACTTAAATCAGATTGAGTCGATCTAATTTGAATTCGATTTACGTAATATGATATTTCAAACAAAGTCAAATTAGACTCAATCTAGATTCAATTTTTCATGTGTATTTTTTATATGTATTTTTAGGGTTGCAGCTTGGTAGTAATGTATTGATTTTTTTTATACATACTATATGAATCGATTTTGATCTGTAAATAAATTACTTCTTTTTTTTTTTTAATTTCATTCTAGTAAGACGATATCATCTGTCGACACATTAATTGAATTTTTTAATTGTATATATTCTGGTTTGAAAACAATTGCCATGGACAGAAAAATCGTTAAAGAATTATTAATTCCAAATGAAACCGTTATGATTGCTACTTACGATATACCGAATACAAAACATATAATAAAGCATATAAATTACGCCAAGAATCGTCTTCAAGAAGAATATGATTTAATAATTGAATTATTTACGTTTATGAATATACATGATATTGCTTCGCATGTAATGAAATCATTTGATAAAATATTAAAATATTTTAAAGCTGAAATTGAAAAATTTTCAAAATTCACTTATTTTTCAATGTCTGCAAGTGGTAAGATATTGTATACATAAATATAATTAATATTTTATATTTTTTAACAAATAATACTATATTTTTTAAAATTTTTAATTATAGATGATTTATTGAATATATTAAAATCTCTCTACAAATTGATCAGATACGTATCAATTAATTACATGATATTGAAACGTCAATTGCAAAATACATTGTCTAATGAAAGACAAATTTTACGTACTTTTGGACAAAATTAAAAAAATCACGAAGTTTTTTTCATTTTCATGTTTTTTTATACCTTGGACGAGATGAAGATTTTTTGACTTGGAAAGGAAAGGAAAGGAAGATATTTCTTGAAAAAAAAAAACATTTTCTTTTATAAAAACATAAACATAAAATTTCATTTTTAAAATTATTGCAAAAAAAAAATATTACATTAAGTTATTTAACATTTAGAATTATTAGTAATAAGTATTGCATTCGAATGTTGTAAAAAGAAGAAAGAAGATCATTTTCATTAATTCAAGCTTGCTTGTACTGTCTTGCATGCAAATGCAAGTTGACTTGCAATATGTACATTCCTGCTTTTTTTAAATTTACAGTACAAGAAGTCGAAAATGATGATCCTACTTCACATAATACTTTACATATTACATAATTGTATAAAAAACATTAGAAAAGTAAGAAAATAGTTTGAATTGTTTTTATTAACAAAGGAATTATAAATTTATTTATTTATTTATTTTTTTGTTAAGTTGAGTTTATATTTTTATTTTCAAAAATTCAAATTTGTTTAAAATTTAATTTTCACTTTACTATTTTTGAAATTTTTAAATATTTTATTAGTACATATTATTTTGAAAAAAAAATATATATATACATGTTTAATTAGGTATAGATGTATTAATTTATTATCAGAAAATGAAAATAAAATTTTCCATTTATAATTAAGTAAAATATTATTTTCTTTTCATCTTCTTCTTATAGTACCGCTCCCCTGCGGAGGTCGGATATCATCGATTCAACCTCTCCTTTTATAACTCCTTTTCTGAATACTTGGCAGGATGAAGAACAATTAAACCATTCCTTCAGATTTGTAATCCACGATGTTCTCTTTTTTGCTCTACTTCTTTTTCCTAGGCATCAATAATGGCACCTAGGTATTTAATTTGTGAAACTTTTTCTATTACTACATTCTTTATTGTTAAGGTGGGATCATCTACATTATTTCATTTCTATTTCTAGATTTTGTAGTTTACCCGGCGGTTGATATAGACTTCTGACGTTCCACGTAGCTAAAATAATTGTGTTTAATTTTTTACAAGTAGGAGTTATTGTTTTAAAATTTTTTGTATTCATCATACTTAGTTAAATCGATGTCTTACTAGGAAAATACTTTATGAGAGGTGGTTTTCCGTTGCCTTCCTCTCATCAACATAAATAAATAAAATAAATAAATAAATAAAAAAATCACAATTTTGTTTAAAAACGGCCTCTTTTCTAAAACATTAGTTTCTAAAAGGTAGGTACCTTTTTTCAGAAGTTGTTTCCAAAAGGTACTCTTTTCCAAATTTCAAACTAAGTTTTCTCGTGATATATGCATTTTTGAATTAAAATTTCAACAGAATTCTACTTTCACAATACTAACTAATTAAAAAAAAATCAATTTTCATATTTACAGATGCTACTAATAACAAATAAAACGTTTTTCGTGTTTTTCTCAAACAAAACATGTTAACATGGAAAACATACCCTTTTGCTTCTAATAGACACATGTCATCAAGATGTATAGAGTAACAAGGTGAGCCAGAGCGAAAAGCTGTTTGTAAATCTTTAAGTTATTACGTCATTTATACTGAGTTTGTAATGCAATTACCAAGCAATTACCACGATATATTGAATTTGACTAAATTGAATTCGTTAGATTTGTTTTTATGTGTATTTTTGCAATTATATTATATTACTTCCAAATTTATTTTGTTTTTAAAATTATCATATTATCATATTTTTTGATTAATTATTATAATATCATTATTATTTTAAAATTATTAAATGTTAAATATGATATGTTAATAATGATATTATAAAATGTAATTAAAAAATATGATAATATGATAATTTTAAAAACAAAATAATTTGGAAACAAAATATGATTGCAAAAATACACCTACAAACAAATATGTATAACGAATTCAATTCAGTCAAATTCAATATATCGTGGTAATTGTTTGGTAATTGCATTACAAACTCAGTATAAATGACGTAATAACTTAAAGATTTACAAACAGCTTTTTCGCCCTGGCTCACCTTGTTATCTATACATCTTGGTGTACAGCAAAGCAACAGACAGGAGAAGAGCAACATGGCAGAATATAGTATATTATAAACTTATATATATATCACTTATATCACATTTTATTTCGTCTCCCATCTACTTCTACACATGCAAGCAAGACCAAAATGCTAAAGCTAATGTAGCAAGCAGTGCAAGCCGCAGCAAAAGTCTAGCAAGAGCAAGAGTCTAGAGCAAGCAAATGCAAAAAAACAACGGACAACGGTCAAACGGACGTCAGACGACAAGACATTAGACAAGGCGGGAAAATACAACAAAATTAATGAAAATTAACAAGTACAAATCTCACGCTATCCATACACATACAGACTACAGAGTACAGACAGATTCTTGAACTCGCTCGAATATAGAGGAGAATAACCATATTCTTCAACTTCAATCTTCATTTTCATTATTATTGCATTGTTCACTTTTACTTTGAAAAGTTAAATTCACATAATCAGATTAAAATTTTCGAATTTTTGAATATTTAGCGGACATCTTCATACCATACAGTATCTTGCCGTTTTGAGTGATACATAATAGATTTTTAAATCTGTGAAATTCAATAAATTATTTGTGAAATAAGTTATTTTCCAGAATTTTCATTCAATTTCAGGTAAGTTTAATTTATTATGAATATGAATTTTAAATAAATTTGTTATATATTGTATATTTTTTTGTGAAATTACATATAATATAAAATATAAATTTTACTTGATGCGGCTAATTAAATTTTCAAAAAAATGTTTTTCTTAAATTAATTTTTTATTTTTCTAATTTCAATGAGCATATAAAAAATATATATGTATTTGCATGTAGTGTATTATCTTATATAAGGGTATAAGGAAAAAATCCACATTTTTTAAAATCTGGTCTGGATTACATTCAAAGTATTCAGAGTTTTTTGTTCGGACCGGTCGCAGCGTCCTTGACTGCACAGGCCTTTTCGTAAATTCAGTTCTAAGTTAGATCTTTTTTGCAGTTCGTTCGAAAATTTTTAACTGCAAAAGCAGAGCGTTCGATAAGTTTTGCACTGCAATGCAGTGCGTACAAAAACTAAAAAATGCAAAACAGGCCTGAAAGTGTACAGTGTGCTGTCGAAGTTATCTACCACTTCATTCTTTACAACAGCTAGATTGTACGTACAAAAATTTTTTACAAAAATAAAATAAAAAAAACAATTTTTTAAAATAATAATAAATAATTTTGGGATTTCGAAATGGTTGTATTAATCGGTTTTAAAAGTTTTATTCTTTATAATGTCAGATTCAAGTGAAGATATTGAAAAATTACTTAAGTAAGAATATTAAAATTGAGGTTAAAATTCATATTTTCAATAAATAAAATTGTACAATACACATCGAACACATTATTTTTCAATATTATAATTATTATTGTTGTTTATCACTTATCATTCAATTTTTCGTTCGAAAATGCAAAATGTCAGAAGTGAAAACTCTTAACCATTGCATTTGCAGCGCTGCTTTATTCCTGCAGACTGCACATTACTGTTCTAGTACTATTTTTAAGATACGAAAGAATACACAGTGCAGCCTGCATTTTCGAAAAAGCCTCACCTGTACCCCACTATGTCTGCTACTGTGCTGTGTGCTCAGATAGAGCAGACAGTTCATGGTCATGCTCATGTTACACACATAATATACAAACATACATACACGTACAATTGCATATTGAACAAGTAAAATTTTTATACCTATAGCTATCAATTTCAATATTATAATTTATAATTTTTCGTTATGGGTTATCGACTTTTATTTCAATAATGTCTACATACATTCATTTTTAGATAATTAACTGGTTGAAATTATCCAAAATAAATCTATTAACGATGAATCCAATGGAAATAAAAAATAATTTAGCTGATAAATTCAATGAATTATTTAATCCTATTGATGACGAAAAATCATGTGATGAAGATGCAACTTCTACCACATCAGATTTAAAAGTATATTATGATCTGAATAGTGTCAGATCATCAAATCTACCAGAATTTTATGATCTGAATATTGTTAGAAGACCATCAGTTTTATCACCACAATTTAATAACCATATGGAATCCAATTCACAATTAAGTGTAGAAACAGGCAATTATAATTGTATGCAGTCTCATTTATCGAATGTGATAATGAGAAATAATATTCAACAACTTCATGAACCAGTTTTAATGAATCAACAAAATGGGATAAACGATAATAATTTACATTACTCAAAAGAAAAGAAGTATGTATATTATCGACAATACATGAATCAGGAGAAAGTTGCTGAATTGATGAATGTGAATTATGTATGTACATATTTGTATTTTCCATATATATTTTTTGTTTATTTAAAAGTTTTTATTTTATGAAATTTCGAAACAATAAATACGAAGACGGCAAACAATTATTGTGGTATTAGTCCAAGTACAAGCTCATCAAGTTCATCCTATGTAGCTCTAAAAAGAGAATATCGTCCAACTGCGCAAACATCTGGAACTGGAATTATCAATCATACGGCTACAAATTTTCAAAAGAAAATTAATGCTACTGATAATCAAAACAGGTAAATTTTTTGCTACATACCAGTATATTAGTATCTATATTATTGGATCTAAAAGATTGAATTGAAACGTATTTCAAAATATGATCTAATCCTTTAAAATTTAAATTTTATAAAATAACTTAAAATATTCAATCACATTTTTTTGAAAATTTCAATCATTCGATCGGTTTTCAATTTAACTTCGATCTAAGTGAAAAACTTAAATCAGATTGAGTCGATCTAATTTGAATTCGATTTACGTAATATGATATTTCAAACAAAGTCAAATTAGACTCAATCTAGATTCAATTTTTCATGTGTATTTTTTATATGTATTTTTAGGGTTGCAGCTTGGTAGTAATGTATTGATTTTTTTTTTTATACATACTATATGAATTGATTTTGATCTGTAAATAAATTACTTCTTTTTTTTTTTAATTTCATTCTAGTAAGACGATATCATCTGTCGACACCTTAATTGAATTTTTTAATTGTATATATTCTGGTTTGAAAACAATTGCCATGGACAGAAAAATCGTTAAAGAATTATTAATTCCAAATGAAACCGTTATGATTGCTACTTACGATATACCGAATACAAAACATATAATAAAGCATATAAATTACGCCAAGAATCGTCTTCAAGAAGAATATGATTTAATAATTGAATTATTTACGTTTATGAATATACATGATATTGCTTCGCAAGTAATGAAATCATTTGATAAAATATTAAAATATTTTTTTAAAGCTGAAATTGAAAAATTTTCAAAATTCACTTATTTTTCAATGTCTGCAAGTGGTAAGATATTGTATACATAAATATAATTAATATTTTATATTTTTTAACAAATAATACTATATTTTTTAAAATTTTTAATTATAGATGATTTATTGAATATATTAAAATCTCTCTACAAATTGATCAGATACGTATCAATTAATTACATGATATTGAAACGTCAATTGCAAAATACATTGTCTAATGAAAGACAAATTTTACGTACTTTTGGACAAAATTAAAAAAATCACGAAGTTTTTTTCATTTTCATGTTTTTTTATACCTTGGACGAGATGAAGATTTTTTGACTTGGAAAGGAAAGGAAAGGAAGATATTTCTTGAAAAAAAAAAACATTTTCTTTTATAAAAACATAAACATAAAATTTCATTTTTAAAATTATTGCAAAAAAAAAAATATTACATTAAGTTATTTAACATTTAGAATTATTAGTAATAAGTATTGCATTCGAATGTTGTAAAAAGAAGAAAGAAGATCATTTTCATAAATTCAAGCTTGCTTGTACTGTCTTGCATGCAAATGCAAGTTGACTTGCAATATGTACATTCCTGCTTTTTTTAAATTTACAGTACAAGAAGTCGAAAATGATGATCCTACTTCACATAATACTTTACATATTACATAATTGTATAAAAAACATTAGAAAAGTAAGAAAATAGTTTGAATTGTTTTTATTAACAAAGGAATTATAAATTTATTTATTTATTTATTTTTTTGTTAAGTTGAGTTTATATTTTTATTTTCAAAAATTCAAATTTGTTTAAAATTTAATTTTCACTTTACTATTTTTGAAATTTTTAAATATTTTATTAGTATTATTTTGAAAAAAAAATATATATATACATGTTTAATTAGGTATAGATGTATTAATTTATTATCAGAAAATGAAAATAAAATTTTCCATTCATAATTAAGTAAAATATTATTTTCTGTTCTTCTTCTTCTTCTTATAGTACCGCTCCCCTGCGGAGGTCGGATATCATCGATTCAACCTCTCCTTTTATAACTCCTTTTCTGAATACTTGGCAGGATGAAGAACAATTAAACCATTCCTTCAGATTTGTAGTCCACGATGTTCTCTTTTTTGCTCTACTTCTTTTTCCTAGGCATCAATAATGGCACCTAGGTATTTAATTTGTGAAACTTTTTCTATTACTACATTCTTTATTGTTAAGGTGGGATCATCTACATTATTTCATTTCTATTTCTAGATTTTGTAGTTTACCCGGCGGTTGATATAGACTTCTGACGTTCCACGTAGCTAAAATAATTGTGTTTAATTTTTTACAAGTAGGAGTTATTGTTTTAAAATTTTTTGTATTCATCATACTTAGTTAAATCGATGTCTTACTAGGAAAATACTTTATGAGAGGTGGTTTTCCGTTGCCTTCCTCTCATCAACATAAATAAATTAAATAAATAAATAAATAAAAAAATCACAATTTTGTTTAAAAACGGCCTCTTTTCTAGAACATTAGTTTCTAAAAGGTAGGTACCTTTTTTCAGAAGTTGTTTCCAAAAGGTACTCTTTTCCAAATTTCAAACTAAGTTTTCTCGTGATATATGCATTTTTGAATTAAAATTTCAACAGAATTCTACTTTCACAATACTAACTAATTAAAAAAAAATCAATTTTCATATTTACAGATGCTACTAATAACAAATAAAACGTTTTTCGTGTTTTTCTCAAACAAAACATGTTAACATGGAAAACATACCCTTTTGCTTCTAATAGACACATGTCATCAAGATGTATAGAGTAACAAGGTGAGCCAGAGCGAAAAAGCTGTTTGTAAATCTTTAAGTTATTACGTCATTTATACTGAGTTTGTAATGCAATTACCAAGCAATTACCACGATATATTGAATTTGACTAAATTGAATTCGTTAGATTTGTTTTTATGTGTATTTTTGCAATTATATTATATTACTTCCAAATTTATTTTGTTTTTAAAATTATCATATTATCATATTTTTTGATTAATTATTATAATATCATTATTATTTTAAAATTATTAAATGTTAAATATGATATGTTAATAATGATATTATAAAATGTAATTAAAAAATATGATAATATGATAATTTTAAAAACAAAATAATTTGGAAATAAAATATGATTGCAAAAATACACCTACAAACAAATATGTATAACGAATTCAATTCAGTCAAATTCAATATATCGTGGTAATTGTTTGGTAATTGCATTACAAACTCAGTATAAATGACGTAATAACTTAAAGATTTACAAACAGCTTTTTCGCCCTGGCTCACCTTGTTATCTATACATCTTGGTGTACAGCAAAGCAACAGACAGGAGAAAAGCAACATGGCAGAATATAGTATATTATAAACTTATATATATATCACTTATATCACATTTTATTTCGTCTCCCATCTACTCCTACACATGCAAGCAAGACCAAAATGCTAATGTAGCAAGCAGTGCAAGCCGCAGCAAAAGTCTGGCAAGAGCAAGAGTCTAGAGCAAGCAAATGCAAAAAGACAACGGACAACGGACAACGGACGTCAGACGACCAGACATTAGACAAGGCGGGAAAATACAACAAAATTAATGAAAATTAACAAGTACAAATCTCACGCTATCCATACACATACAGACACAGAGTACAGACAGATTCTTGAACTCGCTCGAATATAGAGGAGAATAACCATATTCTTCAACTTCAATCTTCATTTTCATTATTATTGCATTGTTCACTTTTACTTTGAAAAGTTAAATTCACATAATCAGATTAAAATTTTCGAATTTTTGAATATTTAGCGGACATCTTCATACCATACAGTATCTTGCCGTTTTGAGTGATACATAATAGATTTTTAAATCTGTGAAATTCAATAAATTATTTGTGAAATAAGTTATTTTCCAGAATTTTCATTCAATTTCAGGTAAGTTTAATTTATTATGAATATGAATTTTAAATAAATTTGTTATATATTGTATATTTTTTTGTGAAATTACATATAATATAAAATATAAATTTTACTTGATGCGGCTAATTAAATTTTCAAAAAAATGTTTTTCTTAAATTAATTTTTTATTTTTCTAATTTCAATGAGCATATAAAAAATATATATGTATTTGCATGTAGTGTATTATCTTATATAAGGGTATAAGGAAAAAATCCACATTTTTTAAAATCTGGTCTGGATTACATTCAAAGTATTCAGAGTTTTTTGTTCGGACCGGTCGCAGCGTCCTTGACTGCACAGGCCTTTTCGTAAATTCAGTTCTAAGTTAGATCTTTTTTGCAGTTCGTTCGAAAATTTTTAACTGCAAAAGCAGAGCGTTCGATAAGTTTTGCACTGCAATGCAGTGCGTACAAAAACTAAAAAATGCAAAACAGGCCTGAAAGTGTACAGTGTGCTGTCGAAGTTATCTACCACTTCATTCTTTACAACAGCTAGATTGTACGTACAAAAATTTTTTACAAAAATAAAATAAAAAAAACAATTTTTTAAAATAATAATAAATAATTTTGGGATTTCGAAATTGTTGTATTAATCGGTTTTAAAAGTTTTATTCTTTATAATGTCAGATTCAAGTGAAGATATTGAAAAATTACTTAAGTAAGAATATTAAAATTGAGGTTAAAATTCATATTTTCAATAAATAAAATTGTACAATACACATCGAACACATTATTTTTCAATATTATAATTATTATTGTTGTTTATCACTTATCATTCAATTTTTCGTTCGAAAATGCAAAATGTCAGAAGTGAAAACTCTTAACCATTGCATTTGCAGCGCTGCTTTATTCCTGCAGACTGCACATTACTGTTCTAGTACTATTTTTAAGATACGAAAGAATACACAGTGCAGCCTGCATTTTCGAAAAAGCCTCACCTCACCTGTACCCCACTATGTCTGCTACTGTGCTGTGTGCTCAGATAGAGCAGACAGTTCATGGTCATGCTCATGTTACACACATAATATACAAACATACATACACGTACAATTGCATATTGAACAAGTAAAATTTTTATACCTATAGCTATCAATTTCAATATTATAATTTATAATTTTTCGTTATGGGTTATCGACTTTTATTTCAATAATGTCTACATACATTCATTTTTAGATAATTAACTGGTTGAAATTATCCAAAATAAATCTATTAACGATGAATCCAATGGAAATAAAAAATAATTTAGCTGATAAATTCAATGAATTATTTAATCCTATTGATGACGAAAAATCATGTGATGAAGATGCAACTTCTACCACATCAGATTTAAAAGTATATTATGATCTGAATAGTGTCAGATCATCAAATCTACCAGAATTTTATGATCTGAATATTGTTAGAAGACCATCAGTTTTATCACCACAATTTAATAACCATATGGAATCCAATTCACAATTAAGTGTAGAAACAGGCAATTATAATTGTATGCAGTCTCATTTATCGAATGTGATAATGAGAAATAATATTCAACAACTTCATGAACCAGTTTTAATGAATCAACAAAATGGGATAAACGATAATAATTTACATTACTCAAAAGAAAAGAAGTATGTATATTATCGACAATACATGAATCAGGAGAAAGTTGCTGAATTGATGAATGTGAATTATGTATGTACATATTTGTATTTTCCATATATTTTTTTTGTTTATTTAAAAGTTTTTATTTTATGAAATTTCGAAACAATAAATACGAAGACGGCAAACAATTATTGTGGTATTAGTCCAAGTACAAGCTCATCAAGTTCATCCTATGTAGCTCTAAAAAGAGAATATCGTCCAACTGCGCAAACATCTGAAACTGGAATTATCAATCATACGGCTACAAATTTTCAAAAGAAAATTAATGCTACTGCTAATCAAAACAGGTAAATTTTTTGCTACATACCAGTATATTAGTATCTATATTATTGGATCTAAAAGATTGAATTGAAACGTATTTCAAAATATGATCTAATCCTTTAAAATTTAAATTTTATAAAATAACTTAAAATATTCAATCACATTTTTTTGAAAATTTCAATCATTCGATCGGTTTTCAATTTAACTTCGATCTAAGTGAAAAACTTAAATCAGATTGAGTCGATCTAATTTGAATTCGATTTACGTAATATGATATTTCAAACAAAGTCAAATTAGACTCAATCTAGATTCAATTTTTCATGTGTATTTTTTATATGTATTTTTAGGGTTGCAGCTTGGTAGTAATGTATTGATTTTTTTTATACATACTATATGAATCGATTTTGATCTGTAAATAAATTACTTCTTTTTTTTTTTTAATTTCATTCTAGTAAGACGATATCATCTGTCGACACATTAATTGAATTTTTTAATTGTATATATTCTGGTTTGAAAACAATTGCCATGGACAGAAAAATCGTTAAAGAATTATTAATTCCAAATGAAACCGTTATGATTGCTACTTACGATATACCGAATACAAAACATATAATAAAGCATATAAATTACGCCAAGAATCGTCTTCAAGAAGAATATGATTTAATAATTGAATTATTTACGTTTATGAATATACATGATATTGCTTCGCATGTAATGAAATCATTTGATAAAATATTAAAATATTTTAAAGCTGAAATTGAAAAATTTTCAAAATTCACTTATTTTTCAATGTCTGCAAGTGGTAAGATATTGTATACATAAATATAATTAATATTTTATATTTT
Organism: Villa cingulata; assembly: GCA_951394055.1. Taxonomy (NCBI): domain Eukaryota; kingdom Metazoa; phylum Arthropoda; class Insecta; order Diptera; family Bombyliidae; genus Villa; species Villa cingulata. The sequence continues at coordinate 14,409,696 of OX596023.1, read as the reverse complement.
TTAACAAATAATACTATATTTTTTAAAATTTTTAATTATAGATGATTTATTGAATATATTAAAATCTCTCTACAAATTGATCAGATACGTATCAATTAATTACATGATATTGAAACGTCAATTGCAAAATACATTGTCTAATGAAAGACAAATTTTACGTACTTTTGGACAAAATTAAAAAAATCACGAAGTTTTTTTCATTTTCATGTTTTTTTATACCTTGGACGAGATGAAGATTTTTTGACTTGGAAAGGAAAGGAAAGGAAGATATTTCTTGAAAAAAAAAACATTTTCTTTTATAAAAACATAAACATAAAATTTCATTTTTAAAATTATTGCAAAAAAAAAAATATTACATTAAGTTATTTAACATTTAGAATAATTATTAGTAATAAGTATTGCATTCGAATGTTGTAAAAAGAAGAAAGAAGATCATTTTCATTAATTCAAGCTTGCTTGTACTGTCTTGCATGCAAATGCAAGTTGACTTGCAATATGTACATTCCTGCTTTTTTTAAATTTACAGTACAAGAAGTCGAAAATGATGATCCTACTTCACATAATACTTTACATATTACATAATTGTATAAAAAACATTAGAAAAGTAAGAAAATAGTTTGAATTGTTTTTATTAACAAAGGAATTATAAATTTATTTATTTATTTTTTTGTTAAGTTGAGTTTATATTTTTATTTTCAAAAATTCAAATTTGTTTAAAATTTAATTTTCACTTTACTATTTTTGAAATTTTTAAATATTTTATTAGTATTATTTTGAAAAAAAAATATATATATACATGTTTAATTAGGTATAGATGTATTAATTTATTATCAGAAAATGAAAATAAAATTTTCCATTTATAATTAAGTAAAATCTTATTTTCTGTTCTTCTTCTTCTTATAGTACCGCTCCCCTGCGGAGGTCGGATATCATCGATTCAACCTCTCCTTTTATAACTCCTTTTCTGAATACTTGGCAGGATGAAGAACAATTAAACCATTCCTTCAGATTTGTAATCCACGATGTTCTCTTTTTTGCTCTACTTCTTTTTCCTAGGCATCAATAATGGCACCTAGGTATTTAATTTGTGAAACTTTTTCTATTACTACATTCTTTATTGTTAAGGTGGGATCATCTACATTATTTCATTTCTATTTCTAGATTTTGTAGTTTACCCGGCGGTTGATATAGACTTCGACGTTCCACGTAGCTAAAATAATTGTGTTTAATTTTTTACAAGTAGGAGTTATTGTTTTAAAATTTTTTGTATTCATCATACTTAGTTAAATCGATGTCTTACTAGGAAAATACTTTATGAGAGGTGGTTTTCCGTTGCCTTCCTCTCATCAACATAAATAAATAAAATAAATAAATAAATAAAAAAATCACAATTTTGTTTAAAAACGGCCTCTTTTCTAAAACATTAGTTTCTAAAAGGTAGGTACCTTTTTTCAGAAGTTGTTTCCAAAAGGTACTCTTTTCCAAATTTCAAACTAAGTTTTCTCGTGATATATGCATTTTTGAATTAAAATTTCAACAGAATTCTACTTTCACAATACTAACTAATTAAAAAAAAATCAATTTTCATATTTACAGATGCTACTAATAACAAATAAAACGTTTTTCGTGTTTTTCTCAAACAAAACATGTTAACATGGAAAACATACCCTTTTGCTTCTAATAGACACATGTCATCAAGATGTATAGAGTAACAAGGTGAGCCAGAGCGAAAAAGCTGTTTGTAAATCTTTAAGTTATTACGTCATTTATACTGAGTTTGTAATGCAATTACCAAGCAATTACCACGATATATTGAATTTGACTAAATTGAATTCGTTAGATTTGTTTTTATGTGTATTTTTGCAATTATATTATACTAGCTGACCCGGCGAACTTCTTTCCGCCGAAAAAAAGAAATTCCTAAAAGACTTTGTTTTATGACAAAATTAAAAAAAAGTAAACAATAGCTTTGTAAGAGAAAATTTGAGAAAAATGAAAAAACAACATCATCAATCATTTTTCTCTAATTTTCTACCTGATGTTGTTTTTGGCGAACAATATAATAAGAATATATTGATTGCAGCCAGTTGATTTGCTGCCGTTTAGTTGTCGTGCCGGTTATAAATATATAACAGAAAGTAAGTGTAAAATAATAATAATCATTTTCTTTTTTGTATATTTTATGTATATAAAAATAAAAAAGTGTACACATATGATCAAAAAAATAAAAAGTAAAATAAATTAATCTTATAGCTTCTGGTTACAATAGGACCATATTGAAATAAAGTTACAATAAAATAATACGACAGCATATATTCATCATATTAATTTTTTATTATTAATTAATTTATTATTTGTTCTTCTTTTTGTACAATTCTCATGGTAAATAAATACTATTCCTAAAATTATTCTATCTCATACTTATATTTTATTTTAATGCCTTATAATGCACAATATTCTTTGTTTTTCCTTTCGGAGAAAAAACATATAGCGCCGATGGTTTGCCGGCTCTTGAGCATGCAACGTACAACTGCCATTGCGAAAAACATTGAAATTCAAGGTTTATTCCACACACTTCTAACGATTGGCAAAATTTAATTTAAACATTACATTAAATCGTTGTCGATTTTTACGAAGGAGGCTATGATTAAAAAAATTTTTAATTTTGACGCCAAACGCCGTGAAATGTCAATTTATAATTTCTTTTATTATTTAATATAATATAATATTTTATTTAATTTTCATTATTTAATTGGTCGATTTTTTTTTTTTTTTTGTATATAAACCTTGCCGTGGCGATAACGAACACAATAAAAAAAGAATTATCCAATTTGGTGCCGGCGTTCGGAAGTTATGCGCGTACATACATTTTGCAGATTCATTTTTATATATATAGATTACTTCCAAATTTATTTTGTTTTTAAAATTATCATATTATCATATTTTTTGATTAATTATTATAATATCATTATTATTTTAAAATTATTAAATGTTAAATATGATATGTTAATAATGATATTATAAAATGTAATTAAAAAATATGATAATATGATAATTTTAAAAACAAAATAATTTGGAAATAAAATATGATTGCAAAAATACACCTACAAACAAATATGTATAACGAATTCAATTCAGTCAAATTCAATATATCGTGGTAATTGTTTGGTAATTGCATTACAAACTCAGTATAAACTATAAATGACGTAATAACTTAAAGATTTACAAACAGCTTTTTCGCCCTGGCTCACCTTGTTATCTATACATCTTGGTGTACAGCAAAGCAACAGACAGGAGAAGAGCAACATGGCAGAATATAGTATATTATAAACTTATATATATATCACTTATATCACATTTTATTTCGTCTCCCATCTACTTCTACACATGCAAGCAAGACCAAAATGCTAAAGCTAATGTAGCAAGCAGTGCAAGCCGCAGCAAAAGTCTAGCAAGAGCAAGAGTCTAGAGCAAGCAAATGCAAAAAAACAACGGACAACGGACAACGGACGTCAGACGACCAGACATTAGACAAGGCGGGAAAATACAACAAAATTAATGAAAATTAACAAGTACAAATCTCACGCTATCCATACACATACAGACTACAGAGTACAGACAGATTCTTGAACTCGCTCGAATATAGAGGAGAAATAACCATATTCTTCAACTTCAATCTTCATTTTCATTATTATTGCATTGTTCACTTTTACTTTGAAAAGTTAAATTCACATAATCAGATTAAAATTTTCGAATTTTTGAATATTTAGCGGACATCTTCATACCATACAGTATCTTGCCGTTTTGAGTGATACATAATAGATTTTTAAATCTGTGAAATTCAATAAATTATTTGTGAAATAAGTTATTTTCCAGAATTTTCATTCAATTTCAGGTAAGTTTAATTTATTATGAATATGAATTTTAAATAAATTTGTTATATATTGTATATTTTTTTGTGAAATTACATATAATATAAAATATAAATTTTACTTGATGCGGCTAATTAAATTTTCAAAAAAATGTTTTTCTTAAATTAATTTTTTATTTTTCTAATTTCAATGAGCATATAAAAAATATATATGTATTTGCATGTAGTGTATTATCTTATATAAGGGTATAAGGAAAAAATCCACATTTTTTAAAATCTGGTCTGGATTACATTCAAAGTATTCAGAGTTTTTTGTTCGGACCGGTCGCAGCGTCCTTGACTGCACAGGCCTTTTCGTAAATTCAGTTCTAAGTTAGATCTTTTTTGCAGTTCGTTCGAAAATTTTTAACTGCAAAAGCAGAGCGTTCGATAAGTTTTGCACTGCAATGCAGTGCGTACAAAAACTAAAAAATGCAAAACAGGCCTGAAAGTGTACAGTGTGCTGTCGAAGTTATCTACCACTTCATTCTTTACAACAGCTAGATTGTACGTACAAAAATTTTTTACAAAAATAAAATAAAAAAAACAATTTTTTAAAATAATAATAAATAATTTTGGGATTTCGAAATTGTTGTATTAATCGGTTTTAAAAGTTTTATTCTTTATAATGTCAGATTCAAGTGAAGATATTGAAAAATTACTTAAGTAAGAATATTAAAATTGAGGTTAAAATTCATATTTTCAATAAATAAAATTGTACAATACACATCGAACACATTATTTTTCAATATTATAATTATTATTGTTGTTTATCACTTATCATTCAATTTTTCGTTCGAAAATGCAAAATGTCAGAAGTGAAAACTCTTAACCATTGCATTTGCAGCGCTGCTTTATTCCTGCAGACTGCACATTACTGTTCTAGTACTATTTTTAAGATACGAAAGAATACACAGTGCAGCCTGCATTTTCGAAAAAGCCTCACCTCACCTGTACCCCACTATGTCTGCTACTGTGCTGTGTGCTCAGATAGAGCAGACAGTTCATGGTCATGCTCATGTTACACACATAATATACAAACATACATACACGTACAATTGCATATTGAACAAGTAAAATTTTTATACCTATAGCTATCAATTTCAATATTATAATTTATAATTTTTCGTTATGGGTTATCGACTTTTATTTCAATAATGTCTACATACATTCATTTTTAGATAATTAACTGGTTGAAATTATCCAAAATAAATCTATTAACGATGAATCCAATGGAAATAAAAAATAATTTAGCTGATAAATTCAATGAATTATTTAATCCTATTGATGACGAAAAATCATGTGATGAAGATGCAACTTCTACCACATCAGATTTAAAAGTATATTATGATCTGAATAGTGTCAGATCATCAAATCTACCAGAATTTTATGATCTGAATATTGTTAGAAGACCATCAGTTTTATCACCACAATTTAATAACCATATGGAATCCAATTCACAATTAAGTGTAGAAACAGGCAATTATAATTGTATGCAGTCTCATTTATCGAATGTGATAATGAGAAATAATATTCAACAACTTCATGAACCAGTTTTAATGAATCAACAAAATGGGATAAACGATAATAATTTACATTACTCAAAAGAAAAGAAGTATGTATATTATCGACAATACATGAATCAGGAGAAAGTTGCTGAATTGATGAATGTGAATTATGTATGTACATATTTGTATTTTCCATATATTTTTTTTGTTTATTTAAAAGTTTTTATTTTATGAAATTTCGAAACAATAAATACGAAGACGGCAAACAATTATTGTGGTATTAGTCCAAGTACAAGCTCATCAAGTTCATCCTATGTAGCTCTAAAAAGAGAATATCGTCCAACTGCGCAAACATCTGGAACTGGAATTATCAATCATACGGCTACAAATTTTCAAAAGAAAATTAATGCTACTGCTAATCAAAACAGGTAAATTTTTTGCTACATACCAGTATATTAGTATCTATATTATTGGATCTAAAAGATTGAATTGAAACGTATTTCAAAATATGATCTAATCCTTTAAAATTTAAATTTTATAAAATAACTTAAAATATTCAATCACATTTTTTTGAAAATTTCAATCATTCGATCGGTTTTCAATTTAACTTCGATCTAAGTGAAAAACTTAAATCAGATTGAGTCGATCTAATTTGAATTCGATTTACGTAATATGATATTTCAAACAAAGTCAAATTAGACTCAATCTAGATTCAATTTTTCATGTGTATTTTTTATATGTATTTTTAGGGTTGCAGCTTGGTAGTAATGTATTGATTTTTTTTATACATACTATATGAATTGATTTTGATCTGTAAATAAATTACTTCTTTTTTTTTTTAATTTCATTCTAGTAAGACGATATCATCTGTCGACACCTTAATTGAATTTTTTAATTGTATATATTCTGGTTTGAAAACAATTGCCATGGACAGAAAAATCGTTAAAGAATTATTAATTCCAAATGAAACCGTTATGATTGCTACTTACGATATACCGAATACAAAACATATAATAAAGCATATAAATTACGCCAAGAATCGTCTTCAAGAAGAATATGATTTAATAATTGAATTATTTACGTTTATGAATATACATGATATTGCTTCGCATGTAATGAAATCATTTGATAAAATATTAAAATATTTTAAAGCTGAAATTGAAAAATTTTCAAAATTCACTTATTTTTCAATGTCTGCAAGTGGTAAGATATTGTATACATAAATATAATTAATATTTTATATTTTTTAACAAATAATACTATATTTTTTAAAATTTTTAATTATAGATGATTTATTGAATATATTAAAATCTCTCTACAAATTGATCAGATACGTATCAATTAATTACATGATATTGAAACGTCAATTGCAAAATACATTGTCTAATGAAAGACAAATTTTACGTACTTTTGGACAAAATTAAAAAAATCACGAAGTTTTTTTCATTTTCATGTTTTTTTATACCTTGGACGAGATGAAGATTTTTTGACTTGGAAAGGAAAGGAAAGGAAGATATTTCTTGAAAAAAAAAACATTTTCTTTTATAAAAACATAAACATAAAATTTCATTTTTAAAATTATTGCAAAAAAAAAATATTACATTAAGTTATTTAACATTTAGAATTATTAGTAATAAGTATTGCATTCGAATGTTGTAAAAAGAAGAAAGAAGATCATTTTCATAAATTCAAGCTTGCTTGTACTGTCTTGCATGCAAATGCAAGTTGACTTGCAATATGTACATTCCTGCTTTTTTTAAATTTACAGTACAAGAAGTCGAAAATGATGATCCTACTTCACATAATACTTTACATATTACATAATTGTATAAAAAACATTAGAAAAGTAAGAAAATAGTTTGAATTGTTTTTATTAACAAAGGAATTATAAATTTATTTATTTATTTATTTTTTTGTTAAGTTGAGTTTATATTTTTATTTTCAAAAATTCAAATTTGTTTAAAATTTAATTTTCACTTTACTATTTTTGAAATTTTTAAATATTTTATTAGTATTATTTTGAAAAAAAAATATATATATACATGTTTAATTAGGTATAGATGTATTAAATTATTATTAGAAAATGAAAATAAAATTTTCCATTTATAATTAAGTAAAATATTATTTTCTGTTCTTCTTCTTCTTATAGTACCGCTCCCCTGCGGAGGTCGGATATCATCGATTCAACCTCTCCTTTTATAACTCCTTTTCTGAATACTTGGTAGGATGAAGAACAATTAAACCATTCCTTCAGATTTGTAGTCCACGATGTTCTCTTTTTTGCTCTACTTCTTTTTCCTAGGCATCAATAATGGCACCTAGGTATTTAATTTGTGAAACTTTTTCTATTACTACATTCTTTATTGTTAAGGTGGGATCATCTACATTATTTCATTTCTATTTCTAGATTTTGTAGTTTACCCGGCGGTTGATATAGACTTCTGACGTTCCACGTAGCTAAAATAATTGTGTTTAATTTTTTACAAGTAGGAGTTATTGTTTTAAAATTTTTTGTATTCATCATACTTAGTTAAATCGATGTCTTACTAGGAAAATACTTAATGAGAGGTGGTTTTCCGTTGCCTTCCTCTCATCAACATAAATAAATAAAATAAATAAATAAATAAAAAAATCACAATTTTGTTTAAAAACGGCCTCTTTTCTAAAACATTAGTTTCTAAAAGGTAGGTACCTTTTTTCAGAAGTTGTTTCCAAAAGGTACTCTTTTCCAAATTTCAAACTAAGTTTTCTCGTGATATATGCATTTTTGAATTAAAATTTCAACAGAATTCTACTTTCACAATACTAACTAATTAAAAAAAAATCAATTTTCATATTTACAGATGCTACTAATAACAAATAAAACGTTTTTCGTGTTTTTCTCAAACAAAACATGTTAACATGGAAAACATACCCTTTTGCTTCTAATAGACACATGTCATCAAGATGTATAGAGTAACAAGGTGAGCCAGAGCGAAAAAGCTGTTTGTAAATCTTTAAGTTATTACGTCATTTATACTGAGTTTGTAATGCAATTACCAAGCAATTACCACGATATATTGAATTTGACTAAATTGAATTCGTTAGATTTGTTTTTATGTGTATTTTTGCAATTATATTATATTACTTCCAAATTTATTTTGTTTTTAAAATTATCATATTATCATATTTTTTGATTAATTATTATAATATCATTATTATTTTAAAATTATTAAATGTTAAATATGATATGTTAATAATGATATTATAAAATGTAATTAAAAAATATGATAATATGATAATTTTAAAAACAAAATAATTTGGAAATAAAATATGATTGCAAAAATACACCTACAAACAAATATGTATAACGAATTCAATTCAGTCAAATTCAATATATCGTGGTAATTGTTTGGTAATTGCATTACAAACTCAGTATAAATGACGTAATAACTTAAAGATTTACAAACAGCTTTTTCGCCCTGGCTCACCTTGTTATCTATACATCTTGGTGTACAGCAAAGCAACAGACAGGAGAAAAGCAACATGGCAGAATATAGTATATTATAAACTTATATATATATCACTTATATCACATTTTATTTCGTCTCCCATCTACTCCTACACATGCAAGCAAGACCAAAATGCTAAAGCTAATGTAGCAAGCAGTGCAAGCCGCAGCAAAAGTCTAGCAAGAGCAAGAGTCTAGAGCAAGCAAATGCAAAAAAACAACGGACAACGGACAACGGACGTCAGACGACCAGACATTAGACAAGGCGGGAAAATACAACAAAATTAATGAAAATTAACAAGTACAAATCTCACGCTATCCATACACATACAGACTACAGAGTACAGACAGATTCTTGAACTCGCTCGAATATAGAGGAGAATAACCATATTCTTCAACTTCAATCTTCATTTTCATTATTATTGCATTGTTCACTTTTACTTTGAAAAGTTAAATTCACATAATCAGATTAAAATTTTCGAATTTTTGAATATTTAGCGGACATCTTCATACCATACAGTATCTTGCCTAGAGGTGGGCGATAGCGAATGATTTCAACAATCGATAGTTTGATAGTGAATGAATTCAACTATCGATAGTATCGAATGCGATAGTTTTTACTATCGAATAATCATTCGATAGTTTTAGCCTTTGTTATAAAATAATAATGACATATACCACCGTCACCGTCCCATTTGACATTTCCCATTCCAATCGGCACGAAAATGGAACTATGTTATATGTTTATCACTTAATACGACATCCCTGTCCTTTTATTCTAAATCTGAAATGACATTTGTCATTTTTGTTTTGATATAAAATTTAATTAATAGCCCTATTCTGTTGAGTATCAGTGACTAGTCATAAGTCATAAGTTATAACATAAGTCACAAGTTGTGACTTTTTGTATTCCGCAGTAAAAAGTCTCAACATGCCAGAGTCACAAGTTGTGATCTGCTACTTCAGTCGTCACAAGAATAATTTTAAGGTTATGTGAAAAATTTAAAATATATCATTTTTCTTGAAAAAATTTGACGTTTCAAATTCACCACTAAGAGGTGAAATTTTTGTGATTTTTCTTGTGATTACTTATTCAGAATACGAAGCAGCTGATTAGTCACAAGGAAAATCACAAGAAAACCAGTCACAATTTCGTTGTGACTTGTGATGGGTCACAATACCAGAATAGGGCTATAAGAAAGACTTTTCTTTCTGCTTAAATTTTTAAATCAGTGTGGAATTCCGAAGAGTTTTGTTTTATTTTAACTTGAACTGGCTAAAATTAGAAGAACTATTTTTAATAATTTATTTCCGTTCTTTAAAAGTATGATAAAATTTTGAAAAAAGTATAAATTTTCAACCATTTACAGATTTTTCAGTTTTGTTTATTTCAATGATATTAGTAGGTTATAATTTCAGCATTACATTGCTGTAATAGTTAAATTAAAAAATGTCAAATCCAGCAAATAAAATATATGAAGAATGAAGAAAGAAGCTGATATTACACCGAACTGACAAACTGTCAGAAATTTGCTCATTTTCATGTCAGATATGTGTAATCACCATGACCGATGTAGACAAACGTCTGCCCTCGAAATCTGACACTCAAAGATTGCCATACGTCTTCCACACGTGTTACCTGCAATTTTTTTCATTTGAGAACTTTCAAAACTCATCTACCAAACTGCAAAGGAATATTTTCAGATTCAGCATATGGAATCTGACAAAAACTCTGCCACTTCTGTAATCAGTAAGACAAATTTTATATGCCAGCAAAATAGTTATTCGAATGTTTTGAAAATATCGAATGTTTCGATAGTTTAATGTTTTAGTATTCGAATAAATGAAAATCATTCAACTATCGAATAATTCGATAGTTTTTATTCGCTATCGCCCACTGCCGTTTTGAGTGATACATAATAGATTTTTAAATCTGTGAAATTCAATAAATTATTTGTGAAATAAGTTATTTTCCAGAATTTTCATTCAATTTCAGGTAAGTTTAATTTATTATGAATATGAATTTTAAATAAATTTGTTATATATTGTATATTTTTTTGTGAAATTACATATAATATAAAATATAAATTTTACTTGATGCGGCTAATTAAATTTTCAAAAAAATGTTTTTCTTAAATTAATTTTTTATTTTTCTAATTTCAATGAGCATATAAAAAATATATATGTATTTGCATGTAGTGTATTATCTTATATAAGGGTATAAGGAAAAAATCCACATTTTTTAAAATCTGGTCTGGATTACATTCAAAGTATTCAGAGTTTTTTGTTCGGACCGGTCGCAGCGTCCTTGACTGCACAGGCCTTTTCGTAAATTCAGTTCTAAGTTAGATCTTTTTTGCAGTTCGTTCGAAAATTTTTAACTGCAAAAGCAGAGCGTTCGATAAGTTTTGCACTGCAATGCAGTGCGTAGAAAAACTAAAAAATGCAAAACAGGCCTGAAAGTGTACAGTGTGCTGTCGAAGTTATCTACCACTTCATTCTTTACAACAGCTAGATTGTACGTACAAAAATTTTTTACAAAAATAAAATAAAAAAAAAACAATTTTTTAAAATAATAATAAATAATTTTGGGATTTCGAAATTGTTGTATTAATCGGTTTTAAAAGTTTTATTCTTTATAATGTCAGATTCAAGTGAAGATATTGAAAAATTACTTAAGTAAGAATATTAAAATTGAGGTTAAAATTCATATTTTCAATAAATAAAATTGTACAATACACATCGAACACATTATTTTTCAATATTATAATTATTATTGTTGTTTATCACTTATCATTCAATTTTTCGTTCGAAAATGCAAAATGTCAGAAGTGAAAACTCTTAACCATTGCATTTGCAGCGCTGCTTTATTCCTGCAGACTGCACATTACTGTTCTAGTACTATTTTTAAGATACGAAAGAATACACAGTGCAGCCTGCATTTTCGAAAAAGCCTCACCTGTACCCCACTATGTCTGCTACTGTGCTGTGTGCTCAGATAGAGCAGACAGTTCATGGTCATGCTCATGTTACACACATAATATACAAACATACATACACGTACAATTGCATATTGAACAAGTAAAATTTTTATACCTATAGCTATCAATTTCAATATTATAATTTATAATTTTTCGTTATGGGTTATCGACTTTTATTTCAATAATGTCTACATACATTCATTTTTAGATAATTAACTGGTTGAAATTATCCAAAATAAATCTATTAACGATGAACCCAATGGAAATAGAAAATAATTTAGCTGATAAATTCAATGAATTATTTAATCCTATTGATGACGAAAAATCATGTGATGAAGATGCAACTTCTACCACATCAGATTTAAAAGTATATTATGATCTGAATAGTGTCAGATCATCAAATCTACCAGAATTTTATGATCTGAATATTGTTAGAAGACCATCAGTTTTATCACCACAATTTAATAACCATATGGAATCCAATTCACAATTAAGTGTAGAAACAGGCAATTATAATTGTATGCAGTCTCATTTATCGAATGTGATAATGAGAAATAATATTCAACAACTTCATGAACCAGTTTTAATGAATCAACAAAATGGGATAAACGATAATAATTTACATTACTCAAAAGAAAAGAAGTATGTATATTATCGACAATACATGAATCAATTGCAAAATACATTGTCTAATGAAAGACAAATTTTACGTACTTTTGGACAAAATTAAAAAAATCACGAAGTTTTTTTCATTTTCATGTTTTTTATACCTTGGACGAGATGAAGATTTTTTGACTTGGAAAGGAAAGGAAGATATTTCTTGAAAAAAAAAACATTTTCTTTTATAAAAACATAAACATAAAATTTCATTTTTAAAATTATTGCAAAAAAAAAATATTACATTAAGTTATTTAACATTTAGAATTATTAGTAATAAGTATTGCATTCGAATGTTGTAAAAAGAAGAAAGAAGATCATTTTCATAAATTCAAGCTTGCTTGTACTGTCTTGCATGCAAATGCAAGTTGACTTGCAATATGTACATTCCTGCTTTTTTTAAACTTACAGTACAAGAAGTCGAAAATGATGATCCTACTTCACATAATACTTTACATATTACATAATTGTATAAAAAACATTAGAAAAGTAAGAAAATAGTTTGAATTGTTTTTATTAACAAAGGAATTATAAATTTATTTATTTATTTATTTTTTTGTTAAGTTGAGTTTATGTTTTTATTTTCAAAAATTCAAATTTGTTTAAAATTTAATTTTCACTTTACTATTTTTGAAATTTTTAAATATTTTATTAGTATTATTTTGAAAAAAAAATATATATATATACATGTTTAATTAGGTATAAATGTATTAATTTATTATCAGAAAATGAAAATAAAATTTTCCATTTATAATTAAGTAAAATCTTATTTTCTTTTCATCTTCTTCTTCTTATAGTACCGCTCCCCTGCGGAGGTCGGATATCATCGATTCAACCTCTCCTTTTATAACTCCTTTTCTGAATACTTGGTAGGATGAAGAACAATTAAACCATTCCTTCAGATTTGTAGTCCACGATGTTCTCTTTTTTGCTCTACTTCTTTTTCCTAGGCATCAATAATGGCACCTAGGTATTTAATTTGTGAAACTTTTTCTATTACTACATTCATTATTGTTAAGGTGGGATCATCTACATTATTTCATTTCTATTTCTAGATTTTGTAGTTTACCCGGCGGTTGATATAGACTTCTGACGTTCCACGTAGCTAAAATAATTGTGTTTAATTTTTTACAAGTAGGAGTTATTGTTTTAAAATTTTTTGTATTCATCATACTTAGTTAAATCGATGTCTTACTAGGAAAATACTTAATGAGAGGTGGTTTTCCGTTGCCTTCCTCTCATCAACATAAATAAATAAAATAAATAAATAAATAAAAAAATCACAATTTTGTTTAAAAACGGCCTCTTTTCTAAAACATTAGTTTCTAAAAGGTAGGTACCTTTTTTCAGAAGTTGTTTCCAAAAGGTACTCTTTTCCAAATTTCAAACTAAGTTTTCTCGTGATATATGCATTTTTGAATTAAAATTTCAACAGAATTCTACTTTCACAATACTAACTAATTAAAAAAAAATCAATTTTCATATTTACAGATGCTACTAATAACAAATAAAACGTTTTTCGTGTTTTTCTCAAACAAAACATGTTAACATGGAAAACATACCCTTTTGCTTCTAATAGACACATGTCATCAAGATGTATAGAGTAACAAGGTGAGCCAGAGCGAAAAAGCTGTTTGTAAATCTTTAAGTTATTACGTCATTTATACTGAGTTTGTAATGCAATTACCAAGCAATTACCACGATATATTGAATTTGACTAAATTGAATTCGTTAGATTTGTTTTTATGTGTATTTTTGCAATTATATTATATTACTTCCAAATTTATTTTGTTTTTAAAATTATCATATTATCATATTTTTTGATTAATTATTATAATATCATTATTATTTTAAAATTATTAAATGTTAAATATGATATGTTAATAATGATATTATAAAATGTAATTAAAAAATATGATAATATGATAATTTTAAAAACAAAATAATTTGGAAATAAAATATGATTGCAAAAATACACCTACAAACAAATATGTATAACGAATTCAATTCAGTCAAATTCAATATATCGTGGTAATTGTTTGGTAATTGCATTACAAACTCAGTATAAATGACGTAATAACTTAAAGATTTACAAACAGCTTTTTCGCCCTGGCTCACCTTGTTATCTATACATCTTGGTGTACAGCAAAGCAACAGACAGGAGAAAAGCAACATGGCAGAATATAGTATATTATAAACTTATATATATATCACTTATATCACATTTTATTTCGTCTCCCATCTACTCCTACACATGCAAGCAAGACCAAAATGCTAAAGCTAATGTAGCAAGCAGTGCAAGCCGCAGCAAAAGTCTAGCAAGAGCAAGAGTCTAGAGCAAGCAAGTGCAAAAAAACAACGGACAACGGACAACGGACGTCAGACGACCAGACATTAGACAAGGCGGGAAAATACAACAAAATTAATGAAAATTAACAAGTACAAATCTCACGCTATCCATACACATACAGACTACAGAGTACAGACAGATTCTTGAACTCGCTCGAATATAGAGGAGAATAACCATATTCTTCAACTTCAATCTTCATTTTCATTATTATTGCATTGTTCACTTTTACTTTGAAAAGTTAAATTCACATAATCAGATTAAAATTTTCGAATTTTTGAATATTTAGCGGACATCTTCATACCATACAGTATCTTGCCGTTTTGAGTGATACATAATAGATTTTTAAATCTGTGAAATTCAATAAATTATTTGTGAAATAAGTTATTTTCCAGAATTTTCATTCAATTTCAGGTAAGTTTAATTTATTATGAATATGAATTTTAAATAAATTTGTTATATATTGTATATTTTTTTGTGAAATTACATATAATATAAAATATAAATTTTACTTGATGCGGCTAATTAAATTTTCAAAAAAATGTTTTTCTTAAATTAATTTTTTATTTTTCTAATTTCAATGAGCATATAAAAAATATATATGTATTTGCATGTAGTGTATTATCTTATATAAGGGTATAAGGAAAAAATCCACATTTTTTAAAATCTGGTCTGGATTACATTCAAAGTATTCAGAGTTTTTTGTTCGGACCGGTCGCAGCGTCCTTGACTGCACAGGCCTTTTCGTAAATTCAGTTCTAAGTTAGATCTTTTTTGCAGTTCGTTCGAAAATTTTTAACTGCAAAAGCAGAGCGTTCGATAAGTTTTGCACTGCAATGCAGTGCGTAGAAAAACTAAAAAATGCAAAACAGGCCTGAAAGTGTACAGTGTGCTGTCGAAGTTATCTACCACTTCATTCTTTACAACAGCTAGATTGTACGTACAAAAATTTTTTACAAAAATAAAATAAAAAAAAAACAATTTTTTA
Source organism: Villa cingulata (assembly GCA_951394055.1). NCBI lineage: Eukaryota > Metazoa > Arthropoda > Insecta > Diptera > Bombyliidae > Villa > Villa cingulata. The sequence continues at coordinate 14,393,815 of OX596023.1, read as the reverse complement.
AAATAATAATAAATAATTTTGGGATTTCGAAATTGTTGTATTAATCGGTTTTAAAAGTTTTATTCTTTATAATGTCAGATTCAAGTGAAGATATTGAAAAATTACTTAAGTAAGAATATTAAAATTGAGGTTAAAATTCATATTTTCAATAAATAAAATTGTACAATACACATCGAACACATTATTTTTCAATATTATAATTATTATTGTTGTTTATCACTTATCATTCAATTTTTCGTTCGAAAATGCAAAATGTCAGAAGTGAAAACTCTTAACCATTGCATTTGCAGCGCTGCTTTATTCCTGCAGACTGCACATTACTGTTCTAGTACTATTTTTAAGATACGAAAGAATACACAGTGCAGCCTGCATTTTCGAAAAAGCCTCACCTGTACCCCACTATGTCTGCTACTGTGCTGTGTGCTCAGATAGAGCAGACAGTTCATGGTCATGCTCATGTTACACACATAATATACAAACATACATACACGTACAATTGCATATTGAACAAGTAAAATTTTTATACCTATAGCTATCAATTTCAATATTATAATTTATAATTTTTCGTTATGGGTTATCGACTTTTATTTCAATAATGTCTACATACATTCATTTTTAGATAATTAACTGGTTGAAATTATCCAAAATAAATCTATTAACGATGAACCCAATGGAAATAGAAAATAATTTAGCTGATAAATTCAATGAATTATTTAATCCTATTGATGACGAAAAATCATGTGATGAAGATGCAACTTCTACCACATCAGATTTAAAAGTATATTATGATCTGAATAGTGTCAGATCATCAAATCTACCAGAATTTTATGATCTGAATATTGTTAGAAGACCATCAGTTTTATCACCACAATTTAATAACCATATGGAATCCAATTCACAATTAAGTGTAGAAACAGGCAATTATAATTGTATGCAGTCTCATTTATCGAATGTGATAATGAGAAATAATATTCAACAACTTCATGAACCAGTTTTAATGAATCAACAAAATGGGATAAACGATAATAATTTACATTACTCAAAAGAAAAGAAGTATGTATATTATCGACAATACATGAATCAATTGCAAAATACATTGTCTAATGAAAGACAAATTTTACGTACTTTTGGACAAAATTAAAAAAATCACGAAGTTTTTTTCATTTTCATGTTTTTTATACCTTGGACGAGATGAAGATTTTTTGACTTGGAAAGGAAAGGAAGATATTTCTTGAAAAAAAAAACATTTTCTTTTATAAAAACATAAACATAAAATTTCATTTTTAAAATTATTGCAAAAAAAAAATATTACATTAAGTTATTTAACATTTAGAATTATTAGTAATAAGTATTGCATTCGAATGTTGTAAAAAGAAGAAAGAAGATCATTTTCATAAATTCAAGCTTGCTTGTACTGTCTTGCATGCAAATGCAAGTTGACTTGCAATATGTACATTCCTGCTTTTTTTAAACTTACAGTACAAGAAGTCGAAAATGATGATCCTACTTCACATAATACTTTACATATTACATAATTGTATAAAAAACATTAGAAAAGTAAGAAAATAGTTTGAATTGTTTTTATTAACAAAGGAATTATAAATTTATTTATTTATTTATTTTTTTGTTAAGTTGAGTTTATGTTTTTATTTTCAAAAATTCAAATTTGTTTAAAATTTAATTTTCACTTTACTATTTTTGAAATTTTTAAATATTTTATTAGTATTATTTTGAAAAAAAAATATATATATATACATGTTTAATTAGGTATAAATGTATTAATTTATTATCAGAAAATGAAAATAAAATTTTCCATTTATAATTAAGTAAAATCTTATTTTCTTTTCATCTTCTTCTTCTTATAGTACCGCTCCCCTGCGGAGGTCGGATATCATCGATTCAACCTCTCCTTTTATAACTCCTTTTCTGAATACTTGGTAGGATGAAGAACAATTAAACCATTCCTTCAGATTTGTAGTCCACGATGTTCTCTTTTTTGCTCTACTTCTTTTTCCTAGGCATCAATAATGGCACCTAGGTATTTAATTTGTGAAACTTTTTCTATTACTACATTCATTATTGTTAAGGTGGGATCATCTACATTATTTCATTTCTATTTCTAGATTTTGTAGTTTACCCGGCGGTTGATATAGACTTCTGACGTTCCACGTAGCTAAAATAATTGTGTTTAATTTTTTACAAGTAGGAGTTATTGTTTTAAAATTTTTTGTATTCATCATACTTAGTTAAATCGATGTCTTACTAGGAAAATACTTAATGAGAGGTGGTTTTCCGTTGCCTTCCTCTCATCAACATAAATAAATAAAATAAATAAATAAATAAAAAAATCACAATTTTGTTTAAAAACGGCCTCTTTTCTAAAACATTAGTTTCTAAAAGGTAGGTACCTTTTTTCAGAAGTTGTTTCCAAAAGGTACTCTTTTCCAAATTTCAAACTAAGTTTTCTCGTGATATATGCATTTTTTAATTAAAATTTCAACAGAATTCTACTTTCACAATACTAACTAATTAAAAAAAAATCAATTTTCATATTTACAGATGCTACTAATAACAAATAAAACGTTTTTCGTGTTTTTCTCAAACAAAACATGTTAACATGGAAAACATACCCTTTGGCTTCTAATAGACACATGTCATCAAGATGTATAGAGTAACAAGGTGAGCCAGAGCGAAAAAGCTGTTTGTAAATCTTTAAGTTATTACGTCATTTATACTGAGTTTGTAATGCAATTACCAAGCAATTACCACGATATATTGAATTTGACTAAATTGAATTCGTTAGATTTGTTTTTATGTGTATTTTTGCAATTATATTATATTACTTCCAAATTTATTTTGTTTTTAAAATTATCATATTATCATATTTTTTGATTAATTATTTAAATATCATTATTATTTTAAAATTATTAAATGTTAAATATGATATGTTAATAATGATATTATAAAATGTAATTAAAAAATATGATAATATGATAATTTTAAAAACAAAATAATTTGGAAATAAAATATGATTGCAAAAATACACCTACAAACAAATATGTATAACGAATTCAATTCAGTCAAATTCAATATATCGTGGTAATTGTTTGGTAATTGCATTACAAACTCAGTATAAATGACGTAATAACTTAAAGATTTACAAACAGCTTTTTCGCCCTGGCTCACCTTGTTATCTATACATCTTGGTGTACAGCAAAGCAACAGACAGGAGAAGAGCAACATGGCAGAATATAGTATATTATAAACTTATATATATATCACTTATATCACATTTTATTTCGTCTCCCATCTACTTCTACACATGCAAGCAAGACCAAAATGCTAAAGCTAATGTAGCAAGCAGTGCAAGCCGCAGCAAAAGTCTGGCAAGAGCAAGAGTCTAGAGCAAGCAAATGCAAAAAGACAACGGACAACGGACAACGGACGTCAGACGACCAGACATTAGACAAGGCGGGAAAATACAACAAAATTAATGAAAATTAACAAGTACAAATCTCACGCTATCCATACACATACAGAGTACAGACAGATTCTTGAACTCGCTCGAATATAGAGGAGAATAACCATATTCTTCAACTTCAATCTTCATTTTCATTATTATTGCAATGCATTGTTCATTTTTACTTTGAAAAGTTAAATTCACATAATCAGATTAAAATTTTCGAATTTTTGAATATTTAGCGGACATCTTCATACCATACAGTATCTTGCCGTTTTGAGTGATACATAATAGATTTTTAAATCTGTGAAATTTAATAAATTATTTGTGAAATAAGTTATTTTCCAGAATTTTCATTCAATTTCAGGTAAGTTTAATTTATTATGAATATGAATTTTAAATAAATTTGTTATATATTGTATATTTTTTTGTGAAATTACATATAATATAAAATATAAATTTTACTTGATGCGGCTAATTAAATTTTCAAAAAAATGTTTTTCTTAAATTAATTTTTTATTTTTCTAATTTCAATGAGCATATAAAAAATATATATGTATTTGCATGTAGTGTATTATCTTATATAAGGGTATAAGGAAAAAATCCACATTTTTTAAAATCTGGTCTGGATTACATTCAAAGTATTCAGAGTTTTTTGTTCGGACCGGTCGCAGCGTCCTTGACTGCACAGGCCTTTTCGTAAATTCAGTTCTAAGTTAGATCTTTTTTGCAGTTCGTTCGAAAATTTTTAACTGCAAAAGCAGAGCGTTCGATAAGTTTTGCACTGCAATGCAGTGCGTTCAAAAACTAAAAAATGCAAAACAGGCCTGAAAGATTTTAACGCAAATAAGCAGCGTGATTTGAAACACTGCATATATATATGCTACTGACAAGTGTACTGTCGAAGTTATCTACCACTTCATTCTTTACAACTGCTAGATTGTACGTACAAAAATTTTTTACAAAAATAAAATAAAAAAAACAATTTTTTAAAATAATAATAAATAATTTTGGGATTTCGAACTTGTTGTATTAATTGGTTTTAAAAGTTTTATTCTTTATAATGTCAGATTCAAGTGAAGATATTGAAAAATTACTTAAGTAAGAATATTAAAATTGAGGTTAAAATTCATATTTTCAATAAATAAAATTGTACAATACACATCGAACACATTATTTTTCAATATTATAATTATTATTGTTGTTTATCACTTATCATTCAATTTTTCGTTCGAAAATGCAAAATGTCAGAAGTGAAAACTCTTAACCATTGCATTTGCAGCGCTGCTTTATTCCTGCAGACTGCACATTACTGTTCTAGTACTATTTTTAAGATACGAAAGAATACACAGTGCAGCCTGCATTTTCGAAAAAGCCTCACCTGTACCCCACTATGTCTGCTACTGTGCTGTGTGCTCAGATAGAGCAGACAGTTCATGGTCATGCTCATGTTACACACATAATATACAAACATACATACACGTACAATTGCATATTGAACAAGTAAAATTTTTATACCTATAGCTATCAATTTCAATATTATAATTTATAATTTTTCGTTATGGGTTATCGACTTTTATTTCAATAATGTCTACATACATTCATTTTTAGATAATTAACTGGTTGAAATTATCCAAAATAAATCTATTAACGATGAACCCAATGGAAATAGAAAATAATTTAGCTGATAAATTCAATGAATTATTTAATCCTATTGATGACGAAAAATCATGTGATGAAGATGCAACTTCTACCACATCAGATTTAAAAGTATATTATGATCTGAATAGTGTCAGATCATCAAATCTACCAGAATTTTATGATCTGAATATTGTTAGAAGACCATCAGTTTTATCACCACAATTTAATAACCATATGGAATCCAATTCACAATTAAGTGTAGAAACAGGCAATTATAATTGTATGCAGTCTCATTTATCGAATGTGATAATGAGAAATAATATTCAACAACTTCATGAACCAGTTTTAATGAATCAACAAAATGGGATAAACGATAATAATTTACATTACTCAAAAGAAAAGAAGTATGTATATTATCGACAATACATGAATCAATTGCAAAATACATTGTCTAATGAAAGACAAATTTTACGTACTTTTGGACAAAATTAAAAAAATCACGAAGTTTTTTTCATTTTCATGTTTTTTATACCTTGGACGAGATGAAGATTTTTTGACTTGGAAAGGAAAGGAAGATATTTCTTGAAAAAAAAAACATTTTCTTTTATAAAAACATAAACATAAAATTTCATTTTTAAAATTATTGCAAAAAAAAAATATTACATTAAGTTATTTAACATTTAGAATTATTAGTAATAAGTATTGCATTCGAATGTTGTAAAAAGAAGAAAGAAGATCATTTTCATAAATTCAAGCTTGCTTGTACTGTCTTGCATGCAAATGCAAGTTGACTTGCAATATGTACATTCCTGCTTTTTTTAAACTTACAGTACAAGAAGTCGAAAATGATGATCCTACTTCACATAATACTTTACATATTACATAATTGTATAAAAAACATTAGAAAAGTAAGAAAATAGTTTGAATTGTTTTTATTAACAAAGGAATTATAAATTTATTTATTTATTTATTTTTTTGTTAAGTTGAGTTTATGTTTTTATTTTCAAAAATTCAAATTTGTTTAAAATTTAATTTTCACTTTACTATTTTTGAAATTTTTAAATATTTTATTAGTATTATTTTGAAAAAAAAATATATATATATACATGTTTAATTAGGTATAAATGTATTAATTTATTATCAGAAAATGAAAATAAAATTTTCCATTTATAATTAAGTAAAATCTTATTTTCTTTTCATCTTCTTCTTCTTATAGTACCGCTCCCCTGCGGAGGTCGGATATCATCGATTCAACCTCTCCTTTTATAACTCCTTTTCTGAATACTTGGTAGGATGAAGAACAATTAAACCATTCCTTCAGATTTGTAGTCCACGATGTTCTCTTTTTTGCTCTACTTCTTTTTCCTAGGCATCAATAATGGCACCTAGGTATTTAATTTGTGAAACTTTTTCTATTACTACATTCATTATTGTTAAGGTGGGATTATCTACATTATTTCATTTCTATTTCTAGATTTTGTAGTTTACCCGGCGGTTGATATAGACTTCTGACGTTCCACGTAGCTAAAATAATTGTGTTTAATTTTTTACAAGTAGGAGTTATTGTTTTAAAATTTTTTGTATTCATCATACTTAGTTAAATCGATGTCTTACTAGGAAAATACTTAATGAGAGGTGGTTTTCCGTTGCCTTCCTCTCATCAACATAAATAAATAAAATAAATAAATAAATAAAAAAATCACAATTTTGTTTAAAAACGGCCTCTTTTCTAAAACATTAGTTTCTAAAAGGTAGGTACCTTTTTTCAGAAGTTGTTTCCAAAAGGTACTCTTTTCCAAATTTCAAACTAAGTTTTCTCGTGATATATGCATTTTTTAATTAAAATTTCAACAGAATTCTACTTTCACAATACTAACTAATTAAAAAAAAATCAATTTTCATATTTACAGATGCTACTAATAACAAATAAAACGTTTTTCGTGTTTTTCTCAAACAAAACATGTTAACATGGAAAACATACCCTTTGGCTTCTAATAGACACATGTCATCAAGATGTATAGAGTAACAAGGTGAGCCAGAGCGAAAAAGCTGTTTGTAAATCTTTAAGTTATTACGTCATTTATACTGAGTTTGTAATGCAATTACCAAGCAATTACCACGATATATTGAATTTGACTAAATTGAATTCGTTAGATTTGTTTTTATGTGTATTTTTGCAATTATATTATATTACTTCCAAATTTATTTTGTTTTTAAAATTATCATATTATCATATTTTTTGATTAATTATTTAAATATCATTATTATTTTAAAATTATTAAATGTTAAATATGATATGTTAATAATGATATTATAAAATGTAATTAAAAAATATGATAATATGATAATTTTAAAAACAAAATAATTTGGAAATAAAATATGATTGCAAAAATACACCTACAAACAAATATGTATAACGAATTCAATTCAGTCAAATTCAATATATCGTGGTAATTGTTTGGTAATTGCATTACAAACTCAGTATAAATGACGTAATAACTTAAAGATTTACAAACAGCTTTTTCGCCCTGGCTCACCTTGTTATCTATACATCTTGGTGTACAGCAAAGCAACAGACAGGAGAAGAGCAACATGGCAGAATATAGTATATTATAAACTTATATATATATCACTTATATCACATTTTATTTCGTCTCCCATCTACTTCTACACATGCAAGCAAGACCAAAATGCTAAAGCTAATGTAGCAAGCAGTGCAAGCCGCAGCAAAAGTCTGGCAAGAGCAAGAGTCTAGAGCAAGCAAATGCAAAAAGACAACGGACAACGGACAACGGACGTCAGACGACCAGACATTAGACAAGGCGGGAAAATACAACAAAATTAATGAAAATTAACAAGTACAAATCTCACGCTATCCATACACATACAGAGTACAGACAGATTCTTGAACTCGCTCGAATATAGAGGAGAATAACCATATTCTTCAACTTCAATCTTCATTTTCATTATTATTGCAATGCATTGTTCATTTTTACTTTGAAAAGTTAAATTCACATAATCAGATTAAAATTTTCGAATTTTTGAATATTTAGCGGACATCTTCATACCATACAGTATCTTGCCGTTTTGAGTGATACATAATAGATTTTTAAATCTGTGAAATTTAATAAATTATTTGTGAAATAAGTTATTTTCCAGAATTTTCATTCAATTTCAGGTAAGTTTAATTTATTATGAATATGAATTTTAAATAAATTTGTTATATATTGTATATTTTTTTGTGAAATTACATATAATATAAAATATAAATTTTACTTGATGCGGCTAATTAAATTTTCAAAAAAATGTTTTTCTTAAATTAATTTTTTATTTTTCTAATTTCAATGAGCATATAAAAAATATATATGTATTTGCATGTAGTGTATTATCTTATATAAGGGTATAAGGAAAAAATCCACATTTTTTAAAATCTGGTCTGGATTACATTCAAAGTATTCAGAGTTTTTTGTTCGGACCGGTCGCAGCGTCCTTGACTGCACAGGCCTTTTCGTAAATTCAGTTCTAAGTTAGATCTTTTTTGCAGTTCGTTCGAAAATTTTTAACTGCAAAAGCAGAGCGTTCGATAAGTTTTGCACTGCAATGCAGTGCGTTCAAAAACTAAAAAATGCAAAACAGGCCTGAAAGATTTTAACGCAAATAAGCAGCGTGATTTGAAACACTGCATATATATATGCTACTGACAAGTGTACTGTCGAAGTTATCTACCACTTCATTCTTTACAACTGCTAGATTGTACGTACAAAAATTTTTTACAAAAATAAAATAAAAAAAACAATTTTTTAAAATAATAATAAATAATTTTGGGATTTCGAACTTGTTGTATTAATTGGTTTTAAAAGTTTTATTCTTTATAATGTCAGATTCAAGTGAAGATATTGAAAAATTACTTAAGTAAGAATATTAAAATTGAGGTTAAAATTCATATTTTCAATAAATAAAATTGTACAATACACATCGAACACATTATTTTTCAATATTATAATTATTATTGTTGTTTATCACTTATCATTCAATTTTTCGTTCGAAAATGCAAAATGTCAGAAGTGAAAACTCTTAACCATTGCATTTGCAGCGCTGCTTTATTCCTGCAGACTGCACATTACTGTTCTAGTACTATTTTTAAGATACGAAAGAATACACAGTGCAGCCTGCATTTTCGAAAAAGCCTCACCTGTACCCCACTATGTCTGCTACTGTGCTGTGTGCTCAGATAGAGCAGACAGTTCATGGTCATGCTCATGTTACACACATAATATACAAACATACATACACGTACAATTGCATATTGAACAAGTAAAATTTTTATACCTATAGCTATCAATTTCAATATTATAATTTATAATTTTTCGTTATGGGTTATCGACTTTTATTTCAATAATGTCTACATACATTCATTTTTAGATAATTAACTGGTTGAAATTATCCAAAATAAATCTATTAACGATGAACCCAATGGAAATAGAAAATAATTTAGCTGATAAATTCAATGAATTATTTAATCCTATTGATGACGAAAAATCATGTGATGAAGATGCAACTTCTACCACATCAGATTTAAAAGTATATTATGATCTGAATAGTGTCAGATCATCAAATCTACCAGAATTTTATGATCTGAATATTGTTAGAAGACCATCAGTTTTATCACCACAATTTAATAACCATATGGAATCCAATTCACAATTAAGTGTAGAAACAGGCAATTATAATTGTATGCAGTCTCATTTATCGAATGTGATAATGAGAAATAATATTCAACAACTTCATGAACCAGTTTTAATGAATCAACAAAATGGGATAAACGATAATAATTTACATTACTCAAAAGAAAAGAAGTATGTATATTATCGACAATACATGAATCAGGAGAAAGTTGCTGAATTGATGAATGTGAATTATGTATGTACATATTTGTATTTTCCATATATTTTTTTTGTTTATTTAAAAGTTTTTATTTTATGAAATTTCGAAACAATAAATACGAAGACGGCAAACAATTATTGTGGTATTAGTCCAAGTACAAGCTCATCAAGTTCATCCTATGTAGCTCTAAAAAGAGAATATCGTCCAACTGCGCAAACATCTGGAACTGGAATTATCAATCATACGGCTACAAATTTTCAAAAGAAAATTAATGCTACTGATAATCAAAACAGGTAAATTTTTTGCTACATACCAGTATATTAGTATCTATATTATTGGATCTAAAAGATTGAATTGAAACGTATTTCAAAATATGATCTAATCCTTTAAAATTTAAATTTTATAAAATAACTTAAAATATTCAATCACATTTTTTTGAAAATTTCAATCATTCGATCGGTTTTCAATTTAACTTCGATCTAAGTGAAAAACTTAAATCAGATTGAGTCGATCTAATTTGAATTCGATTTACGTAATATGATATTTCAAACAAAGTCAAATTAGACTCAATCTAGATTCAATTTTTCATGTGTATTTTTTATATGTATTTTTAGGGTTGCAGCTTGGTAGTAATGTATTGATTTTTTTTATACATACTATATGAATCGATTTTGATCTGTATATAAATTACTTCTTTTTTTTTTTTAATTTCATTCTAGTAAGACGATATCATCTGTCGACACATTAATTGAATTTTTTAATTGTATATATTCTGGTTTGAAAACAATTGCCATGGACAGAAAAATCGTTAAAGAATTATTAATTCCAAATGAAACCGTTATGATTGCTACTTACGATATACCGAATACAAAACATATAATAAAGCATATAAATTACGCCAAGAATCGTCTTCAAGAAGAATATGATTTAATAATTGAATTATTTACGTTTATGAATATACATGATATTGCTTCGCATGTAATGAAATCATTTGATAAAATATTAAAATATTTTAAAGCTGAAATTGAAAAATTTTCAAAATTCACTTATTTTTCAATGTCTGCAAGTGGTAAGATATTGTATACATAAATATAATTAATATTTTATATTTTTTAACAAATAATACTATATTTTTTAAAATTTTTAATTATAGATGATTTATTGAATATATTAAAATCTCTCTACAAATTGATCAGATACGTATCAATTAATTACATGATATTGAAACGTCAATTGCAAAATACATTGTCTAATGAAAGACAAATTTTACGTACTTTTGGACAAAATTAAAAAAATCACGAAGTTTTTTTCATTTTCATGTTTTTTTATACCTTGGACGAGATGAAGATTTTTTGACTTGGAAAGGAAAGGAAAGGAAGATATTTCTTGAAAAAAAAAACATTTTCTTTTATAAAAACATAAACATAAAATTTCATTTTTAAAATTATTGCAAAAAAAAAATATTACATTAAGTTATTTAACATTTAGAATAATTATTAGTAATAAGTATTGCATTCGAATGTTGTAAAAAGAAGAAAGAAGATCATTTTCATTAATTCAAGCTTGCTTGTACTGTCTTGCATGCAAATGCAAGTTGACTTGCAATATGTACATTCCTGCTTTTTTTAAATTTACAGTACAAGAAGTCGAAAATGATGATCCTACTTCACATAATACTTTACATATTACATAATTGTATAAAAAACATTAGAAAAGTAAGAAAATAGTTTGAATTGTTTTTATTAACAAAGGAATTATAAATTTATTTATTTATTTATTTTTTTGTTAAGTTGAGTTTATATTTTTATTTTCAAAAATTCAAATTTGTTTAAAATTTAATTTTCACTTTACTATTTTTGAAATTTTTAAATATTTTATTAGTATTATTTTGAAAAAAAAATATATATATACATGTTTAATTAGGTATAGATGTATTAATTTATTATCAGAAAATGAAAATAAAATTTTCCATTTATAATTAAGTAAAATATTATTTTCTGTTCTTCTTCTTCTTCTTATAGTACCGCTCCCCTGCGGAGGTCGGATATCATCGATTCAACCTCTCCTTTTATAACTCCTTTTCTGAATACTTGGCAGGATGAAGAACAATTAAACCATTCCTTCAGATTTGTAGTCCACGATGTTCTCTTTTTTGCTCTACTTCTTTTTCCTAGGCATCAATAATGGCACCTAGGTATTTAATTTGTGAAACTTTTTCTATTACTACATTCTTTATTGTTAAGGTGGGATCATCTACATTATTTCATTTCTATTTCTAGATTTTGTAGTTTACCCGGCGGTTGATATAGACTTCTGACGTTCCACGTAGCTAAAATAATTGTGTTTAATTTTTTACAAGTAGGAGTTATTGTTTTAAAATTTTTTGTATTCATCATACTTAGTTAAATCGATGTCTTACTAGGAAAATACTTTATGAGAGGTGGTTTTCCGTTGCCTTCCTCTCATCAACATAAATAAATTAAATAAATAAATAAATAAAAAAATCACAATTTTGTTTAAAAACGGCCTCTTTTCTAGAACATTAGTTTCTAAAAGGTAGGTACCTTTTTTCAGAAGTTGTTTCCAAAAGGTACTCTTTTCCAAATTTCAAACTAAGTTTTCTCGTGATATATGCATTTTTGAATTAAAATTTCAACAGAATTCTACTTTCACAATACTAACTAATTAAAAAAAAATCAATTTTCATATTTACAGATGCTACTAATAACAAATAAAACGTTTTTCGTGTTTTTCTCAAACAAAACATGTTAACATGGAAAACATACCCTTTTGCTTCTAATAGACACATGTCATCAAGATGTATAGAGTAACAAGGTGAGCCAGAGCGAAAAAGCTGTTTGTAAATCTTTAAGTTATTACGTCATTTATACTGAGTTTGTAATGCAATTACCAAGCAATTACCACGATATATTGAATTTGACTAAATTGAATTCGTTAGATTTGTTTTTATGTGTATTTTTGCAATTATATTATATTACTTCCAAATTTATTTTGTTTTTAAAATTATCATATTATCATATTTTTTGATTAATTATTATAATATCATTATTATTTTAAAATTATTAAATGTTAAATATGATATGTTAATAATGATATTATAAAATGTAATTAAAAAATATGATAATATGATAATTTTAAAAACAAAATAATTTGGAAATAAAATATGATTGCAAAAATACACCTACAAACAAATATGTATAACGAATTCAATTCAGTCAAATTCAATATATCGTGGTAATTGTTTGGTAATTGCATTACAAACTCAGTATAAATGACGTAATAACTTAAAGATTTACAAACAGCTTTTTCGCCCTGGCTCACCTTGTTATCTATACATCTTGGTGTACAGCAAAGCAACAGACAGGAGAAGAGCAACATGGCAGAATATAGTATATTATAAACTTATATATATATCACTTATATCACATTTTATTTCGTCTCCCATCTACTTCTACACATGCAAGCAAGACCAAAATGCTAAAGCTAATGTAGCAAGCAGTGCAAGCCGCAGCAAAAGTCTAGCAAGAGCAAGAGTCTAGAGCAAGCAAATGCAAAAAAACAACGGACAACGGACAACGGACGTCAGACGACCAGACATTAGACAAGGCGGGAAAATACAACAAAATTAATGAAAATTAACAAGTACAAATTTCACGCTATCCATACACATACAGACTACAGAGTACAGACAGATTCTTGAACTCGCTCGAATATAGAGGAGAATAACCATATTCTTCAACTTCAATCTTCATTTTCATTATTATTGCAATGCATTGTTCATTTTTACTTTGAAAAGTTAAATTCACATAATCAGATTAAAATTTTCGAATTTTTGAATATTTAGCGGACATCTTCATACCATACAGTATCTTGCCGTTTTGAGTGATACATAATAGATTTTTAAATCTGTGAAATTTAATAAATTATTTGTGAAATAAGTTATTTTCCAGAATTTTCATTCAATTTCAGGTAAGTTTAATTTATTATGAATATGAATTTTAAATAAATTTGTTATATATTGTATATTTTTTTGTGAAATTACATATAATATAAAATATAAATTTTACTTGATGCGGCTAATTAAATTTTCAAAAAAATGTTTTTCTTAAATTAATTTTTTATTTTTCTAATTTCAATGAGCATATAAAAAATATATATGTATTTGCATGTAGTGTATTATCTTATATAAGGGTATAAGGAAAAAATCCACATTTTTTAAAATCTGGTCTGGATTACATTCAAAGTATTCAGAGTTTTTTGTTCGGACCGGTCGCAGCGTCCTTGACTGCACAGGCCTTTTCGTAAATTCAGTTCTAAGTTAGATCTTTTTTGCAGTTCGTTCGAAAATTTTTAACTGCAAAAGCAGAGCGTTCGATAAGTTTTGCACTGCAATGCAGTGCGTAGAAAAACTAAAAAATGCAAAACAGGCCTGAAAGTGTACAGTGTGCTGTCGAAGTTATCTACCACTTCATTCTTTACAACAGCTAGATTGTACGTACAAAAATTTTTTACAAAAATAAAATAAAAAAAAACAATTTTTTAAAATAATAATAAATAATTTTGGGATTTCGAACTTGTTGTATTAATTGGTTTTAAAAGTTTTATTCTTTATAATGTCAGATTCAAGTGAAGATATTGAAAAATTACTTAAGTAAGAATATTAAAATTGAGGTTAAAATTCATATTTTCAATAAATAAAATTGTACAATACACATCGAACACATTATTTTTCAATATTATAATTATTATTGTTGTTTATCACTTATCATTCAATTTTTCGTTCGAAAATGCAAAATGTCAGAAGTGAAAACTCTTAACCATTGCATTTGCAGCGCTGCTTTATTCCTGCAGACTGCACATTACTGTTCTAGTACTATTTTTAAGATACGAAAGAATACACAGTGCAGCCTGCATTTTCGAAAAAGCCTCACCTGTACCCCACTATGTCTGCTACTGTGCTGTGTGCTCAGATAGAGCAGACAGTTCATGGTCATGCTCATGTTACACACATAATATACAAACATACATACACGTACAATTGCATATTGAACAAGTAAAATTTTTATACCTATAGCTATCAATTTCAATATTATAATTTATAATTTTTCGTTATGGGTTATCGACTTTTATTTCAATAATGTCTACATACATTCATTTTTAGATAATTAACTGGTTGAAATTATCCAAAATAAATCTATTAACGATGAATCCAATGGAAATAGAAAATAATTTAGCTGATAAATTCAATGAATTATTTAATCCTATTGATGACGAAAAATCATGTGATGAAGATGCAACTTCTACCACATCAGATTTAAAAGTATATTATGATCTGAATAGTGTCAGATCATCAAATCTACCAGAATTTTATGATCTGAATATTGTTAGAAGACCATCAGTTTTATCACCACAATTTAATAACCATATGGAATCCAATTCACAATTAAGTGTAGAAACAGGCAATTATAATTGTATGCAGTCTCATTTATCGAATGTGATAATGAGAAATAATATTCAACAACTTCATGAACCAGTTTTAATGAATCAACAAAATGGGATAAACGATAATAATTTACATTACTCAAAAGAAAAGAAGTATGTATATTATCGACAATACATGAATCAGGAGAAAGTTGCTGAATTGATGAATGTGAATTATGTATGTACATATTTGTATTTTCCATATATTTTTTTTGTTTATTTAAAAGTTTTTATTTTATGAAATTTCGAAACAATAAATACGAAGACGGCAAACAATTATTGTGGTATTAGTCCAAGTACAAGCTCATCAAGTTCATCCTATGTAGCTCTAAAAAGAGAATATCGTCCAACTGCGCAAACATCTGGAACTGGAATTATCAATCATACGGCTACAAATTTTCAAAAGAAAATTAATGCTACTGATAATCAAAACAGGTAAATTTTTTGCTACATACCAGTATATTAGTATCTATATTATTGGATCTAAAAGATTGAATTGAAACGTATTTCAAAATATGATCTAATCCTTTAAAATTTAAATTTTATAAAATAACTTAAAATATTCAATCACATTTTTTTGAAAATTTCAATCATTCGATCGGTTTTCAATTTAACTTCGATCTAAGTGAAAAACTTAAATCAGATTGAGTCGATCTAATTTGAATTCGATTTACGTAATATGATATTTCAAACAAAGTCAAATTAGACTCAATCTAGATTCAATTTTTCATGTGTATTTTTTATATGTATTTTTAGGGTTGCAGCTTGGTAGTAATGTATTGATTTTTTTTATACATACTATATGAATCGATTTTGATCTGTATATAAATTACTTCTTTTTTTTTTTTAATTTCATTCTAGTAAGACGATATCATCTGTCGACACATTAATTGAATTTTTTAATTGTATATATTCTGGTTTGAAAACAATTGCCATGGACAGAAAAATCGTTAAAGAATTATTAATTCCAAATGAAACCGTTATGATTGCTACTTACGATATACCGAATACAAAACATATAATAAAGCATATAAATTACGCCAAGAATCGTCTTCAAGAAGAATATGATTTAATAATTGAATTATTTACGTTTATGAATATACATGATATTGCTTCGCATGTAATGAAATCATTTGATAAAATATTAAAATATTTTAAAGCTGAAATTGAAAAATTTTCAAAATTCACTTATTTTTCAATGTCTGCAAGTGGTAAGATATTGTATACATAAATATAATTAATATTTTATATTTTTTAACAAATAATACTATATTTTTTAAAATTTTTAATTATAGATGATTTATTGAATATATTAAAATCTCTCTACAAATTGATCAGATACGTATCAATTAATTACATGATATTGAAACGTCAATTGCAAAATACATTGTCTAATGAAAGACAAATTTTACGTACTTTTGGACAAAATTAAAAAAATCACGAAGTTTTTTTCATTTTCATGTTTTTTTATACCTTGGACGAGATGAAGATTTTTTGACTTGGAAAGGAAAGGAAAGGAAGATATTTCTTGAAAAAAAAAACATTTTCTTTTATAAAAACATAAACATAAAATTTCATTTTTAAAATTATTGCAAAAAAAAAAATATTACATTAAGTTATTTAACATTTAGAATAATTATTAGTAATAAGTATTGCATTCGAATGTTGTAAAAAGAAGAAAGAAGATCATTTTCATTAATTCAAGCTTGCTTGTACTGTCTTGCATGCAAATGCAAGTTGACTTGCAATATGTACATTCCTGCTTTTTTTAAATTTACAGTACAAGAAGTCGAAAATGATGATCCTACTTCACATAATACTTTACATATTACATAATTGTATAAAAAACATTAGAAAAGTAAGAAAATAGTTTGAATTGTTTTTATTAACAAAGGAATTATAAATTTATTTATTTATTTATTTTTTTGTTAAGTTGAGTTTATATTTTTATTTTCAAAAATTCAAATTTGTTTAAAATTTAATTTTCACTTTACTATTTTTGAAATTTTTAAATATTTTATTAGTATTATTTTGAAAAAAAAAAATATATATACATGTTTAATTAGGTATAGATGTATTAATTTATTATCAGAAAATGAAAATAAAATTTTCCATTTATAATTAAGTAAAATCTTATTTTCTGTTCTTCTTCTTCTTATAGTACCGCTCCCCTGCGGAGGTCGGATATCATCGATTCAACCTCTCCTTTTATAACTCCTTTTCTGAATACTTGGCAGGATGAAGAACAATTAAACCATTCCTTCAGATTTGTAATCCACGATGTTCTCTTTTTTGCTCTACTTCTTTTTCCTAGGCATCAATAATGGCACCTAGGTATTTAATTTGTGAAACTTTTTCTATTACTACATTCTTTATTGTTAAGGTGGGATCATCTACATTATTTCATTTCTATTTCTAGATTTTGTAGTTTACCCGGCGGTTGATATAGACTTCTGACGTTCCACGTAGCTAAAATAATTGTGTTTAATTTTTTACAAGTAGGAGTTATTGTTTTAAAATTTTTTGTATTCATCATACTTAGTTAAATCGATGTCTTACTAGGAAAATACTTTATGAGAGGTGGTTTTCCGTTGCCTTCCTCTCATCAACATAAATAAATTAAATAAATAAATAAATAAAAAAATCACAATTTTGTTTAAAAACGGCCTCTTTTCTAGAACATTAGTTTCTAAAAGGTAGGTACCTTTTTTCAGAAGTTGTTTCCAAAAGGTACTCTTTTCCAAATTTCAAACTAAGTTTTCTCGTGATATATGCATTTTTGAATTAAAATTTCAACAGAATTCTACTTTCACAATACTAACTAATTAAAAAAAAATCAATTTTCATATTTACAGATGCTACTAATAACAAATAAAACGTTTTTCGTGTTTTTCTCAAACAAAACATGTTAACATGGAAAACATACCCTTTTGCTTCTAATAGACACATGTCATCAAGATGTATAGAGTAACAAGGTGAGCCAGAGCGAAAAAGCTGTTTGTAAATCTTTAAGTTATTACGTCATTTATACTGAGTTTGTAATGCAATTACCAAGCAATTACCACGATATATTGAATTTGACTAAATTGAATTCGTTAGATTTGTTTTTATGTGTATTTTTGCAATTATATTATATTACTTCCAAATTTATTTTGTTTTTAAAATTATCATATTATCATATTTTTTGATTAATTATTATAATATCATTATTATTTTAAAATTATTAAATGTTAAATATGATATGTTAATAATGATATTATAAAATGTAATTAAAAAATATGATAATATGATAATTTTAAAAACAAAATAATTTGGAAATAAAATATGATTGCAAAAATACACCTACAAACAAATATGTATAACGAATTCAATTCAGTCAAATTCAATATATCGTGGTAATTGTTTGGTAATTGCATTACAAACTCAGTATAAATGACGTAATAACTTAAAGATTTACAAACAGCTTTTTCGCCCTGGCTCACCTTGTTATCTATACATCTTGGTGTACAGCAAAGCAACAGACAGGAGAAGAGCAACATGGCAGAATATAGTATATTATAAACTTATATATATATCACTTATATCACATTTTATTTCGTCTCCCATCTACTTCTACACATGCAAGCAAGACCAAAATGCTAAAGCTAATGTAGCAAGCAGTGCAAGCCGCAGCAAAAGTCTAGCAAGAGCAAGAGTCTAGAGCAAGCAAATGCAAAAAAACAACGGACAACGGACAACGGACGTCAGACGACCAGACATTAGACAAGGCGGGAAAATACAACAAAATTAATGAAAATTAACAAGTACAAATTTCACGCTATCCATACACACACATACAGACTACAGAGTACAGACAGATTCTTGAACTCGCTCGAATATAGAGGAGAATAACCATATTCTTCAACTTCAATCTTCATTTTCATTATTATTGCAATGCATTGTTCATTTTTACTTTGAAAAGTTAAATTCACATAATCAGATTAAAATTTTCGAATTTTTGAATATTTAGCGGACATCTTATTTTTAAATCTGTGAAATTTAATAAATTATTTGTGAAATAAGTTATTTTCCAGAATTTTCATTCAATTTCAGGTAAGTTTAATTTATTATGAATATGAATTTTAAATAAATTTGTTATATATTGTATATTTTTTTGTGAAATTACATATAATATAAAATATAAATTTTACTTGATGCGGCTAATTAAATTTTCAAAAAAATGTTTTTCTTAAATTAATTTTTTATTTTTCTAATTTCAATGAGCATATAAAAAATATATATGTATTTGCATGTAGTGTATTATCTTATATAAGGGTATAAGGAAAAAATCCACATTTTTTAAAATCTGGTCTGGATTACATTCAAAGTATTCAGAGTTTTTTGTTCGGACCGGTCGCAGCGTCCTTGACTGCACAGGCCTTTTCGTAAATTCAGTTCTAAGTTAGATCTTTTTTGCAGTTCGTTCGAAAATTTTTAACTGCAAAAGCAGAGCGTTCGATAAGTTTTGCACTGCAATGCAGTGCGTAGAAAAACTAAAAAATGCAAAACAGGCCTGAAAGTGTACAGTGTGCTGTCGAAGTTATCTACCACTTCATTCTTTACAACAGCTAGATTGTACGTACAAAAATTTTTTACAAAAATAAAATAAAAAAAACAATTTTTTAAAATAATAATAAATAATTTTGGGATTTCGAACTTGTTGTATTAATTGGTTTTAAAAGTTTTATTCTTTATAATGTCAGATTCAAGTGAAGATATTGAAAAATTACTTAAGTAAGAATATTAAAATTGAGGTTAAAATTCATATTTTCAATAAATAAAATTGTACAATACACATCGAACACATTATTTTTCAATATTATAATTATTATTGTTGTTTATCACTTATCATTCAATTTTTCGTTCGAAAATGCAAAATGTCAGAAGTGAAAACTCTTAACCATTGCATTTGCAGCGCTGCTTTATTCCTGCAGACTGCACATTACTGTTCTAGTACTATTTTTAAGATACGAAAGAATACACAGTGCAGCCTGCATTTTCGAAAAAGCCTCACCTGTACCCCACTATGTCTGCTACTGTGCTGTGTGCTCAGATAGAGCAGACAGTTCATGGTCATGCTCATGTTACACACATAATATACAAACATACATACACGTACAATTGCATATTGAACAAGTAAAATTTTTATACCTATAGCTATCAATTTCAATATTATAATTTATAATTTTTCGTTATGGGTTATCGACTTTTATTTCAATAATGTCTACATACATTCATTTTTAGATAATTAACTGGTTGAAATTATCCAAAATAAATCTATTAACGATGAATCCAATGGAAATAAAAAATAATTTAGCTGATAAATTCAATGAATTATTTAATCCTATTGATGACGAAAAATCATGTGATGAAGATGCAACTTCTACCACATCAGATTTAAAAGTATATTATGATCTGAATAGTGTCAGATCATCAAATCTACCAGAATTTTATGATCTGAATATTGTTAGAAGACCATCAGTTTTATCACCACAATTTAATAACCATATGGAATCCAATTCACAATTAAGTGTAGAAACAGGCAATTATAATTGTATGCAGTCTCATTTATCGAATGTGATAATGAGAAATAATATTCAACAACTTCATGAACCAGTTTTAATGAATCAACAAAATGGGATAAACGATAATAATTTACATTACTCAAAAGAAAAGAAGTATGTATATTATCGACAATACATGAATCAGGAGAAAGTTGCTGAATTGATGAATGTGAATTATGTATGTACATATTTGTATTTTCCATATATTTTTTTTGTTTATTTAAAAGTTTTTATTTTATGAAATTTCGAAACAATAAATACGAAGACGGCAAACAATTATTGTGGTATTAGTCCAAGTACAAGCTCATCAAGTTCATCCTATGTAGCTCTAAAAAGAGAATATCGTCCAACTGCGCAAACATCTGGAACTGGAATTATCAATCATACGGCTACAAATTTTCAAAAGAAAATTAATGCTACTGATAATCAAAACAGGTAAATTTTTTGCTACATACCAGTATATTAGTATCTATATTATTGGATCTAAAAGATTGAATTGAAACGTATTTCAAAATATGATCTAATCCTTTAAAATTTAAATTTTATAAAATAACTTAAAATATTCAATCACATTTTTTTGAAAATTTCAATCATTCGATCGGTTTTCAATTTAACTTCGATCTAAGTGAAAAACTTAAATCAGATTGAGTCGATCTAATTTGAATTCGATTTACGTAATATGATATTTCAAACAAAGTCAAATTAGACTCAATCTAGATTCAATTTTTCATGTGTATTTTTTATATGTATTTTTAGGGTTGCAGCTTGGTAGTAATGTATTGATTTTTTTTATACATACTATATGAATCGATTTTGATCTGTAAATAAATTACTTCTTTTTTTTTTTTAATTTCATTCTAGTAAGACGATATCATCTGTCGACACATTAATTGAATTTTTTAATTGTATATATTCTGGTTTGAAAACAATTGCCATGGACAGAAAAATCGTTAAAGAATTATTAATTCCAAATGAAACCGTTATGATTGCTACTTACGATATACCGAATACAAAACATATAATAAAGCATATAAATTACGCCAAGAATCGTCTTCAAGAAGAATATGATTTAATAATTGAATTATTTACGTTTATGAATATACATGATATTGCTTCGCATGTAATGAAATCATTTGATAAAATATTAAAATATTTTAAAGCTGAAATTGAAAAATTTTCAAAATTCACTTATTTTTCAATGTCTGCAAGTGGTAAGATATTGTATACATAAATATAATTAATATTTTATATTTTTTAACAAATAATACTATATTTTTTAAAATTTTTAATTATAGATGATTTATTGAATATATTAAAATCTCTCTACAAATTGATCAGATACGTATCAATTAATTACATGATATTGAAACGTCAATTGCAAAATACATTGTCTAATGAAAGACAAATTTTACGTACTTTTGGACAAAATTAAAAAAATCACGAAGTTTTTTTCATTTTCATGTTTTTTTATACCTTGGACGAGATGAAGATTTTTTGACTTGGAAAGGAAAGGAAAGGAAGATATTTCTTGAAAAAAAAAACATTTTCTTTTATAAAAACATAAACATAAAATTTCATTTTTAAAATTATTGCAAAAAAAAAAATATTACATTAAGTTATTTAACATTTAGAATAATTATTAGTAATAAGTATTGCATTCGAATGTTGTAAAAAGAAGAAAGAAGATCATTTTCATTAATTCAAGCTTGCTTGTACTGTCTTGCATGCAAATGCAAGTTGACTTGCAATATGTACATTCCTGCTTTTTTTAAATTTACAGTACAAGAAGTCGAAAATGATGATCCTACTTCACATAATACTTTACATATTACATAATTGTATAAAAAACATTAGAAAAGTAAGAAAATAGTTTGAATTGTTTTTATTAACAAAGGAATTATAAATTTATTTATTTATTTATTTTTTTGTTAAGTTGAGTTTATATTTTTATTTTCAAAAATTCAAATTTGTTTAAAATTTAATTTTCACTTTACTATTTTTGAAATTTTTAAATATTTTATTAGTATTATTTTGAAAAAAAAATATATATATACATGTTTAATTAGGTATAGATGTATTAATTTATTATCAGAAAATGAAAATAAAATTTTCCATTTATAATTAAGTAAAATCTTATTTTCTGTTCTTCTTCTTCTTATAGTACCGCTCCCCTGCGGAGGTCGGATATCATCGATTCAACCTCTCCTTTTATAACTCCTTTTCTGAATACTTGGCAGGATGAAGAACAATTAAACCATTCCTTCAGATTTGTAATCCACGATGTTCTCTTTTTTGCTCTACTTCTTTTTCCTAGGCATCAATAATGGCACCTAGGTATTTAATTTGTGAAACTTTTTCTATTACTACATTCTTTATTGTTAAGGTGGGATCATCTACATTATTTCATTTCTATTTCTAGATTTTGTAGTTTACCCGGCGGTTGATATAGACTTCTGACGTTCCACGTAGCTAAAATAATTGTGTTTAATTTTTTACAAGTAGGAGTTATTGTTTTAAAATTTTTTGTATTCATCATACTTAGTTAAATCGATGTCTTACTAGGAAAATACTTTATGAGAGGTGGTTTTCCGTTGCCTTCCTCTCATCAACATAAATAAATAAAATAAATAAATAAATAAAAAAATCACAATTTTGTTTAAAAACGGCCTCTTTTCTAAAACATTAGTTTCTAAAAGGTAGGTACCTTTTTTCAGAAGTTGTTTCCAAAAGGTACTCTTTTCCAAATTTCAAACTAAGTTTTCTCGTGATATATGCATTTTTTAATTAAAATTTCAACAGAATTCTACTTTCACAATACTAACTAATTAAAAAAAAATCAATTTTCATATTTACAGATGCTACTAATAACAAATAAAACGTTTTTCGTGTTTTTCTCAAACAAAACATGTTAACATGGAAAACATACCCTTTTGCTTCTAATAGACACATGTCATCAAGATGTATAGAGTAACAAGGTGAGCCAGAGCGAAAAAGCTGTTTGTAAATCTTTAAGTTATTACGTCATTTATACTGAGTTTGTAATGCAATTACCAAGCAATTACCACGATATATTGAATTTGACTAAATTGAATTCGTTAGATTTGTTTTTATGTGTATTTTTGCAATTATATTATACTAGCTGACCCGGCGAACTTCTTTCCGCTGAAAAAAAGAAATTCCTAAAAGACTTTGTTTTATGACAAAATTAAAAAAGAGTAAACAATAGCTTCTGGTTACAATAGGACCATATTGAAATAAAGTTACAATAAAATAATACGACAGCATATATTCATCATATTAATTTTTTATTATTAATTAATTTATTATTTGTTCTTCTTTTTGTACAATTCTCATGGTAAATAAATACTATTCCTAAAATTATTCTATCTCATACTTATATTTTATTTTAATGCCTTATAATGCACAATATTCTTTGTTTTTCCTTTCGGAGAAAAAACATATAGCGCCGATGGTTTGCCGGCTCTTGAGCATGCAACGTACAACTGCCATTGCGAAAAACATTGAAATTCAAGGTTTATTCCACACACTTCTAACGATTGGCAAAATTTAATTTAAACATTACATTAAATCGTTGTCGATTTTTACGAAGGAGGCTATGATTAAAAAAATTTTTAATTTTGACGCCAAACGCCGTGAAATGTCAATTTATAATTTCTTTTATTATTTAATATAATATAATATTTTATTTAATTTTCATTATTTAATTGGTCGATTTTTTTTTTTTTTGTATATAAACCTTGCCGTGGCGATAACGAACACAATAAAAAAAGAATTATCCAATTTGGTGCCGGCGTTCGGAAGTTATGCGCGTACATACATTTTGCAGATTCATTTTTATATATATAGATTACTTCCAAATTTATTTTGTTTTTAAAATTATCATATTATCATATTTTTTGATTAATTATTATAATATCATTATTATTTTAAAATTATTAAATGTTAAATATGATATGTTAATAATGATATTATAAAATGTAATTAAAAAATATGATAATATGATAATTTTAAAAACAAAATAATTTGGAAATAAAATATGATTGCAAAAATACACCTACAAACAAATATGTATAACGAATTCAATTCAGTCAAATTCAATATATCGTGGTAATTGTTTGGTAATTGCATTACAAACTCAGTATAAATGACGTAATAACTTAAAGATTTACAAACAGCTTTTTCGCCCTGGCTCACCTTGTTATCTATACATCTTGGTGTACAGCAAAGCAACAGACAGGAGAAGAGCAACATGGCAGAATATAGTATATTATAAACATATATATATCACTTATATCACATTTTATTTCGTCTCCCATCTACTTCTACACATGCAAGCAAGACCAAAATGCTAAAGCTAATGTAGCAAGCAGTGCAAGCCGCAGCAAAAGTCTAGCAAGAGCAAGAGTCTAGAGCAAGCAAATGCAAAAAAACAACGGACAACGGACAACGGACGTCAGACGACCAGACATTAGACAAGGCGGGAAAATACAACAAAATTAATGAAAATTAACAAGTACAAATCTCACGCTATCCATACACATACAGACTACAGAGTACAGACAGATTCTTGAACTCGCTCGAATATAGAGGAGAAATAACCATATTCTTCAACTTCAATCTTCATTTTCATTATTATTGCATTGTTCACTTTTACTTTGAAAAGTTAAATTCACATAATCAGATTAAAATTTTCGAATTTTTGAATATTTAGCGGACATCTTCATACCATACAGTATCTTGCCGTTTTGAGTGATACATAATAGATTTTTAAATCTGTGAAATTCAATAAATTATTTGTGAAATAAGTTATTTTCCAGAATTTTCATTCAATTTCAGGTAAGTTTAATTTATTATGAATATGAATTTTAAATAAATTTGTTATATATTGTATATTTTTTTGTGAAATTACATATAATATAAAATATAAATTTTACTTGATGCGGCTAATTAAATTTTCAAAAAAATGTTTTTCTTAAATTAATTTTTTATTTTTCTAATTTCAATGAGCATATAAAAAATATATATGTATTTGCATGTAGTGTATTATCTTATATAAGGGTATAAGGAAAAAATCCACATTTTTTAAAATCTGGTCTGGATTACATTCAAAGTATTCAGAGTTTTTTGTTCGGACCGGTCGCAGCGTCCTTGACTGCACAGGCCTTTTCGTAAATTCAGTTCTAAGTTAGATCTTTTTTGCAGTTCGTTCGAAAATTTTTAACTGCAAAAGCAGAGCGTTCGATAAGTTTTGCACTGCAATGCAGTGCGTACAAAAACTAAAAAATGCAAAACAGGCCTGAAAGTGTACAGTGTGCTGTCGAAGTTATCTACCACTTCATTCTTTACAACAGCTAGATTGTACGTACAAAAATTTTTTACAAAAATAAAATAAAAAAACAATTTTTTAAAATAATAATAAATAATTTTGGGATTTCGAAATTGTTGTATTAATCGGTTTTAAAAGTTTTATTCTTTATAATGTCAGATTCAAGTGAAGATATTGAAAAATTACTTAAGTAAGAATATTAAAATTGAGGTTAAAATTCATATTTTCAATAAATAAAATTGTACAATACACATCGAACACATTATTTTTCAATATTATAATTATTATTGTTGTTTATCACTTATCATTCAATTTTTCGTTCGAAAATGCAAAATGTCAGAAGTGAAAACTCTTAACCATTGCATTTGCAGCGCTGCTTTATTCCTGCAGACTGCACATTACTGTTCTAGTACTATTTTTAAGATACGAAAGAATACACAGTGTAGCCTGCATTTTCGAAAAAGCCTCACCTGTACCCCACTATGTCTGCTACTGTGCTGTGTGCTCAGATAGAGCAGACAGTTCATGGTCATGCTCATGTTACACACATAATATACAAACATACATACACGTACAATTGCATATTGAACAAGTAAAATTTTTATACCTATAGCTATCAATTTCAATATTATAATTTATAATTTTTCGTTATGGGTTATCGACTTTTATTTCAATAATGTCTACATACATTCATTTTTAGATAATTAACTGGTTGAAATTATCCAAAATAAATCTATTAACGATGAATCCAATGGAAATAAAAAATAATTTAGCTGATAAATTCAATGAATTATTTAATCCTATTGATGACGAAAAATCATGTGATGAAGATGCAACTTCTACCACATCAGATTTAAAAGTATATTATGATCTGAATAGTGTCAGATCATCAAATCTACCAGAATTTTATGATCTGAATATTGTTAGAAGACCATCAGTTTTATCACCACAATTTAATAACCATATGGAATCCAATTCACAATTAAGTGTAGAAACAGGCAATTATAATTGTATGCAGTCTCATTTATCGAATGTGATAATGAGAAATAATATTCAACAACTTCATGAACCAGTTTTAATGAATCAACAAAATGGGATAAACGATAATAATTTACATTACTCAAAAG
Organism: Villa cingulata; assembly: GCA_951394055.1. NCBI lineage: Eukaryota > Metazoa > Arthropoda > Insecta > Diptera > Bombyliidae > Villa > Villa cingulata. Next base: position 14,366,251 of record OX596023.1, on the reverse strand, counting down.
AAAAGAAGTATGTATATTATCGACAATACATGAATCAGGAGAAAGTTGCTGAATTGATGAATGTGAATTATGTATGTACATATTTGTATTTTCCATATATTTTTTTTGTTTATTTAAAAGTTTTTATTTTATGAAATTTCGAAACAATAAATACGAAGACGGCAAACAATTATTGTGGTATTAGTCCAAGTCCAAGTCCAAGTACAAGCTCATCAAGTTCATCCTATGTAGCTCTAAAAAGAGAATATCGTCCAACTGCGCAAACATCTGGAACTGGAATTATCAATCATACGGCTACAAATTTTCAAAAGAAAATTAATGCTACTGCTAATCAAAACAGGTAAATTTTTTGCTACATACCAGTATATTAGTATCTATATTATTGGATCTAAAAGATTGAATTGAAACGTATTTCAAAATATGATCTAATCCTTTAAAATTTAAATTTTATAAAATAACTTAAAATATTCAATCACATTTTTTTGAAAATTTCAATCATTCGATCGGTTTTCAATTTAACTTCGATCTAAGTGAAAAACTTAAATCAGATTGAGTCGATCTAATTTGAATTCGATTTACGTAATATGATATTTCAAACAAAGTCAAATTAGACTCAATCTAGATTCAATTTTTCATGTGTATTTTTTATATGTATTTTTAGGGTTGCAGCTTGGTAGTAATGTATTGATTTTTTTTATACATACTATATGAATCGATTTTGATCTGTAAATAAATTACTTCTTTTTTTTTTTTAATTTCATTCTAGTAAGACGATATCATCTGTCGACACATTAATTGAATTTTTTAATTGTATATATTCTGGTTTGAAAACAATTGCCATGGACAGAAAAATCGTTAAAGAATTATTAATTCCAAATGAAACCGTTATGATTGCTACTTACGATATACCGAATACAAAACATATAATAAAGCATATAAATTACGCCAAGAATCGTCTTCAAGAAGAATATGATTTAATAATTGAATTATTTACGTTTATGAATATACATGATATTGCTTCGCATGTAATGAAATCATTTGATAAAATATTAAAATATTTTAAAGCTGAAATTGAAAAATTTTCAAAATTCACTTATTTTTCAATGTCTGCAAGTGGTAAGATATTGTATACATAAATATAATTAATATTTTATATTTTTTAACAAATAATACTATATTTTTTAAAATTTTTAATTATAGATGATTTATTGAATATATTAAAATCTCTCTACAAATTGATCAGATACGTATCAATTAATTACATGATATTGAAACGTCAATTGCAAAATACATTGTCTAATGAAAGACAAATTTTACGTACTTTTGGACAAAATTAAAAAAATCACGAAGTTTTTTTCATTTTCATGTTTTTTTATACCTTGGACGAGATGAAGATTTTTTGACTTGGAAAGGAAAGGAAAGGAAGATATTTCTTGAAAAAAAAAACATTTTCTTTTATAAAAACATAAACATAAAATTTCATTTTTAAAATTATTGCAAAAAAAAAATATTACATTAAGTTATTTAACATTTAGAATAATTATTAGTAATAAGTATTGCATTCGAATGTTGTAAAAAGAAGAAAGAAGATCATTTTCATTAATTCAAGCTTGCTTGTACTGTCTTGCATGCAAATGCAAGTTGACTTGCAATATGTACATTCCTGCTTTTTTTAAATTTACAGTACAAGAAGTCGAAAATGATGATCCTACTTCACATAATACTTTACATATTACATAATTGTATAAAAAACATTAGAAAAGTAAGAAAATAGTTTGAATTGTTTTTATTAACAAAGGAATTATAAATTTATTTATTTATTTATTTTTTTGTTAAGTTGAGTTTATATTTTTATTTTCAAAAATTCAAATTTGTTTAAAATTTAATTTTCACTTTACTATTTTTGAAATTTTTAAATATTTTATTAGTATTATTTTGAAAAAAAAATATATATATACATGTTTAATTAGGTATAGATGTATTAATTTATTATCAGAAAATGAAAATAAAATTTTCCATTCATAATTAAGTAAAATATTATTTTCTGTTCTTCTTCTTCTTCTTATAGTACCGCTCCCCTGCGGAGGTCGGATATCATCGATTCAACCTCTCCTTTTATAACTCCTTTTCTGAATACTTGGCAGGATGAAGAACAATTAAACCATTCCTTCAGATTTGTAGTCCACGATGTTCTCTTTTTTGCTCTACTTCTTTTTCCTAGGCATCAATAATGGCACCTAGGTATTTAATTTGTGAAACTTTTTCTATTACTACATTCTTTATTGTTAAGGTGGGATCATCTACATTATTTCATTTCTATTTCTAGATTTTGTAGTTTACCCGGCGGTTGATATAGACTTCTGACGTTCCACGTAGCTAAAATAATTGTGTTTAATTTTTTACAAGTAGGAGTTATTGTTTTAAAATTTTTTGTATTCATCATACTTAGTTAAATCGATGTCTTACTAGGAAAATACTTTATGAGAGGTGGTTTTCCGTTGCCTTCCTCTCATCAACATAAATAAATAAAATAAATAAATAAATAAAAAAATCACAATTTTGTTTAAAAACGGCCTCTTTTCTAAAACATTAGTTTCTAAAAGGTAGGTACCTTTTTTCAGAAGTTGTTTCCAAAAGGTACTCTTTTCCAAATTTCAAACTAAGTTTTCTCGTGATATATGCATTTTTGAATTAAAATTTCAACAGAATTCTACTTTCACAATACTAACTAATTAAAAAAAAATCAATTTTCATATTTACAGATGCTACTAATAACAAATAAAACGTTTTTCGTGTTTTTCTCAAACAAAACATGTTAACATGGAAAACATACCCTTTTGCTTCTAATAGACACATGTCATCAAGATGTATAGAGTAACAAGGTGAGCCAGAGCGAAAAAGCTGTTTGTAAATCTTTAAGTTATTACGTCATTTATACTGAGTTTGTAATGCAATTACCAAGCAATTACCACGATATATTGAATTTGACTAAATTGAATTCGTTAGATTTGTTTTTATGTGTATTTTTGCAATTATATTATATTACTTCCAAATTTATTTTGTTTTTAAAATTATCATATTATCATATTTTTTGATTAATTATTTAAATATCATTATTATTTTAAAATTATTAAATGTTAAATATGATATGTTAATAATGATATTATAAAATGTAATTAAAAAATATGATAATATGATAATTTTAAAAACAAAATAATTTGGAAATAAAATATGATTGCAAAAATACACCTACAAACAAATATGTATAACGAATTCAATTCAGTCAAATTCAATATATCGTGGTAATTGTTTGGTAATTGCATTACAAACTCAGTATAAATGACGTAATAACTTAAAGATTTACAAACAGCTTTTTCGCCCTGGCTCACCTTGTTATCTATACATCTTGGTGTACAGCAAAGCAACAGACAGGAGAAAAGCAACATGGCAGAATATAGTATATTATAAACTTATATATATATCACTTATATCACATTTTATTTCGTCTCCCATCTACTCCTACACATGCAAGCAAGACCAAAATGCTAAAGCTAATGTAGCACAGTGCAAGCCGCAGCAAAAGTCTGGCAAGAGCAAGAGTCTAGAGCAAGCAAATGCAAAAAGACAACGGACAACGGACAACGGACGTCAGACGACCAGACATTAGACAAGGCGGGAAAATACAACAAAATTAATGAAAATTAACAAGTACAAATCTCACGCTATCCATACACATACAGAGTACAGACAGATTCTTGAACTCGCTCGAATATAGAGAGAATAACCATATTCTTCAACTTCAATCTTCATTTTCATTATTATTGCAATGCATTGTTCATTTTTACTTTGAAAAGTTAAATTCACATAATCAGATTAAAATTTTCGAATTTTTGAATATTTAGCGGACATCTTCATACCATACAGTATCTTGCCGTTTTGAGTGATACATAATAGATTTTTAAATCTGTGAAATTTAATAAATTATTTGTGAAATAAGTTATTTTCCAGAATTTTCATTCAATTTCAGGTAAGTTTAATTTATTATGAATATGAATTTTAAATAAATTTGTTATATATTGTATATTTTTTTGTGAAATTACATATAATATAAAATATAAATTTTACTTGATGCGGCTAATTAAATTTTCAAAAAAATGTTTTTCTTAAATTAATTTTTTATTTTTCTAATTTCAATGAGCATATAAAAAATATATATGTATTTGCATGTAGTGTATTATCTTATATAAGGGTATAAGGAAAAAATCCACATTTTTTAAAATCTGGTCTGGATTACATTCAAAGTATTCAGAGTTTTTTGTTCGGACCGGTCGCAGCGTCCTTGACTGCACAGGCCTTTTCGTAAATTCAGTTCTAAGTTAGATCTTTTTTGCAGTTCGTTCGAAAATTTTTAACTGCAAAAGCAGAGCGTTCGATAAGTTTTGCACTGCAATGCAGTGCGTAGAAAAACTAAAAAATGCAAAACAGGCCTGAAAGTGTACAGTGTGCTGTCGAAGTTATCTACCACTTCATTCTTTACAACAGCTAGATTGTACGTACAAAAATTTTTTACAAAAATAAAATAAAAAAAAAACAATTTTTTAAAATAATAATAAATAATTTTGGGATTTCGAAATTGTTGTATTAATCGGTTTTAAAAGTTTTATTCTTTATAATGTCAGATTCAAGTGAAGATATTGAAAAATTACTTAAGTAAGAATATTAAAATTGAGGTTAAAATTCATATTTTCAATAAATAAAATTGTACAATACACATCGAACACATTATTTTTCAATATTATAATTATTATTGTTGTTTATCACTTATCATTCAATTTTTCGTTCGAAAATGCAAAATGTCAGAAGTGAAAACTCTTAACCATTGCATTTGCAGCGCTGCTTTATTCCTGCAGACTGCACATTACTGTTCTAGTACTATTTTTAAGATACGAAAGAATACACAGTGCAGCCTGCATTTTCGAAAAAGCCTCACCTGTACCCCACTATGTCTGCTACTGTGCTGTGTGCTCAGATAGAGCAGACAGTTCATGGTCATGCTCATGTTACACACATAATATACAAACATACATACACGTACAATTGCATATTGAACAAGTAAAATTTTTATACCTATAGCTATCAATTTCAATATTATAATTTATAATTTTTCGTTATGGGTTATCGACTTTTATTTCAATAATGTCTACATACATTCATTTTTAGATAATTAACTGGTTGAAATTATCCAAAATAAATCTATTAACGATGAACCCAATGGAAATAGAAAATAATTTAGCTGATAAATTCAATGAATTATTTAATCCTATTGATGACGAAAAATCATGTGATGAAGATGCAACTTCTACCACATCAGATTTAAAAGTATATTATGATCTGAATAGTGTCAGATCATCAAATCTACCAGAATTTTATGATCTGAATATTGTTAGAAGACCATCAGTTTTATCACCACAATTTAATAACCATATGGAATCCAATTCACAATTAAGTGTAGAAACAGGCAATTATAATTGTATGCAGTCTCATTTATCGAATGTGATAATGAGAAATAATATTCAACAACTTCATGAACCAGTTTTAATGAATCAACAAAATGGGATAAACGATAATAATTTACATTACTCAAAAGAAAAGAAGTATGTATATTATCGACAATACATGAATCAATTGCAAAATACATTGTCTAATGAAAGACAAATTTTACGTACTTTTGGACAAAATTAAAAAAATCACGAAGTTTTTTTCATTTTCATGTTTTTTTATACCTTGGACGAGATGAAGATTTTTTGACTTGGAAAGGAAAGGAAAGGAAGATATTTCTTGAAAAAAAAAACATTTTCTTTTATAAAAACATAAACATAAAATTTCATTTTTAAAATTATTGCAAAAAAAAAATATTACATTAAGTTATTTAACATTTAGAATTATTAGTAATAAGTATTGCATTCGAATGTTGTAAAAAGAAGAAAGAAGATCATTTTCATAAATTCAAGCTTGCTTGTACTGTCTTGCATGCAAATGCAAGTTGACTTGCAATATGTACATTCCTGCTTTTTTTAAACTTACAGTACAAGAAGTCGAAAATGATGATCCTACTTCACATAATACTTTACATATTACATAATTGTATAAAAAACATTAGAAAAGTAAGAAAATAGTTTGAATTGTTTTTATTAACAAAGGAATTATAAATTTATTTATTTATTTATTTTTTTGTTAAGTTGAGTTTATGTTTTTATTTTCAAAAATTCAAATTTGTTTAAAATTTAATTTTCACTTTACTATTTTTGAAATTTTTAAATATTTTATTAGTATTATTTTGAAAAAAAAAAATATATATATATACATGTTTAATTAGGTATAAATGTATTAATTTATTATCAGAAAATGAAAATAAAATTTTCCATTTATAATTAAGTAAAATCTTATTTTCTTTTCATCTTCTTCTTCTTATAGTACCGCTCCCCTGCGGAGGTCGGATATCATCGATTCAACCTCTCCTTTTATAACTCCTTTTCTGAATACTTGGTAGGATGAAGAACAATTAAACCATTCCTTCAGATTTGTAGTCCACGATGTTCTCTTTTTTGCTCTACTTCTTTTTCCTAGGCATCAATAATGGCACCTAGGTATTTAATTTGTGAAACTTTTTCTATTACTACATTCATTATTGTTAAGGTGGGATCATCTACATTATTTCATTTCTATTTCTAGATTTTGTAGTTTACCCGGCGGTTGATATAGACTTCTGACGTTCCACGTAGCTAAAATAATTGTGTTTAATTTTTTACAAGTAGGAGTTATTGTTTTAAAATTTTTTGTATTCATCATACTTAGTTAAATCGATGTCTTACTAGGAAAATACTTAATGAGAGGTGGTTTTCCGTTGCCTTCCTCTCATCAACATAAATAAATAAAATAAATAAATAAATAAAAAAATCACAATTTTGTTTAAAAACGGCCTCTTTTCTAAAACATTAGTTTCTAAAAGGTAGGTACCTTTTTTCAGAAGTTGTTTCCAAAAGGTACTCTTTTCCAAATTTCAAACTAAGTTTTCTCGTGATATATGCATTTTTTAATTAAAATTTCAACAGAATTCTACTTTCACAATACTAACTAATTAAAAAAAAATCAATTTTCATATTTACAGATGCTACTAATAACAAATAAAACGTTTTTCGTGTTTTTCTCAAACAAAACATGTTAACATGGAAAACATACCCTTTTGCTTCTAATAGACACATGTCATCAAGATGTATAGAGTAACAAGGTGAGCCAGAGCGAAAAAGCTGTTTGTAAATCTTTAAGTTATTACGTCATTTATACTGAGTTTGTAATGCAATTACCAAGCAATTACCACGATATATTGAATTTGACTAAATTGAATTCGTTAGATTTGTTTTTATGTGTATTTTTGCAATTATATTATATTACTTCCAAATTTATTTTGTTTTTAAAATTATCATATTATCATATTTTTTGATTAATTATTTAAATATCATTATTATTTTAAAATTATTAAATGTTAAATATGATATGTTAATAATGATATTATAAAATGTAATTAAAAAATATGATAATATGATAATTTTAAAAACAAAATAATTTGGAAATAAAATATGATTGCAAAAATACACCTACAAACAAATATGTATAACGAATTCAATTCAGTCAAATTCAATATATCGTGGTAATTGTTTGGTAATTGCATTACAAACTCAGTATAAATGACGTAATAACTTAAAGATTTACAAACAGCTTTTTCGCCCTGGCTCACCTTGTTATCTATACATCTTGGTGTACAGCAAAGCAACAGACAGGAGAAAAGCAACATGGCAGAATATAGTATATTATAAACTTATATATATATCACTTATATCACATTTTATTTCGTCTCCCATCTACTCCTACACATGCAAGCAAGACCAAAATGCTAAAGCTAATGTAGCACAGTGCAAGCCGCAGCAAAAGTCTGGCAAGAGCAAGAGTCTAGAGCAAGCAAATGCAAAAAGACAACGGACAACGGACAACGGACGTCAGACGACCAGACATTAGACAAGGCGGGAAAATACAACAAAATTAATGAAAATTAACAAGTACAAATCTCACGCTATCCATACACATACAGAGTACAGACAGATTCTTGAACTCGCTCGAATATAGAGGAGAATAACCATATTCTTCAACTTCAATCTTCATTTTCATTATTATTGCATTGTTCATTTTTACTTTGAAAAGTTAAATTCACATAATCAGATTAAAATTTTCGAATTTTTGAATATTTAGCGGACATCTTCATACCATACAGTATCTTGCCGTTTTGAGTGATACATAATAGATTTTTAAATCTGTGAAATTTAATAAATTATTTGTGAAATAAGTTATTTTCCAGAATTTTCATTCAATTTCAGGTAAGTTTAATTTATTATGAATATGAATTTTAAATAAATTTGTTATATATTGTATATTTTTTTGTGAAATTACATATAATATAAAATATAAATTTTACTTGATGCGGCTAATTAAATTTTCAAAAAAATGTTTTTCTTAAATTAATTTTTTATTTTTCTAATTTCAATGAGCATATAAAAAATATATATGTATTTGCATGTAGTGTATTATCTTATATAAGGGTATAAGGAAAAAATCCACATTTTTTAAAATCTGGTCTGGATTACATTCAAAGTATTCAGAGTTTTTTGTTCGGACCGGTCGCAGCGTCCTTGACTGCACAGGCCTTTTCGTAAATTCAGTTCTAAGTTAGATCTTTTTTGCAGTTCGTTCGAAAATTTTTAACTGCAAAAGCAGAGCGTTCGATAAGTTTTGCACTGCAATGCAGTGCGTTCAAAAACTGAAAAATGCAAAACAGGCCTGAAAGATTTTAACGCAAATAAGCAGCGTGATTTGAAACACTGCATATATATATGCTACTGACAAGTGTACTGTCGAAGTTATCTACCACTTCATTCTTTACAACTGCTAGATTGTACGTACAAAAATTTTAATTTTTTAAAATAATAATAAATAATTTTGGGATTTCGAACTTGTTGTATTAATTGGTTTTAAAAGTTTTATTCTTTATAATGTCAGATTCAAGTGAAGATATTGAAAAATTACTTAAGTAAGAATATTAAAATTGAGGTTAAAATTCATATTTTCAATAAATAAAATTGTACAATACACATCGAACACATTATTTTTCAATATTATAATTATTATTGTTGTTTATCACTTATCATTCAATTTTTCGTTCGAAAATGCAAAATGTCAGAAGTGAAAACTCTTAACCATTGCATTTGCAGCGCTGCTTTATTCCTGCAGACTGCACATTACTGTTCTAGTACTATTTTTAAGATACGAAAGAATACACAGTGCAGCCTGCATTTTCGAAAAAGCCTCACCTGTACCCCACTATGTCTGCTACTGTGCTGTGTGCTCAGATAGAGCAGACAGTTCATGGTCATGCTCATGTTACACACATAATATACAAACATACATACACGTACAATTGCATATTGAACAAGTAAAATTTTTATACCTATAGCTATCAATTTCAATATTATAATTTATAATTTTTCGTTATGGGTTATCGACTTTTATTTCAATAATGTCTACATACATTCATTTTTAGATAATTAACTGGTTGAAATTATCCAAAATAAATCTATTAACGATGAATCCAATGGAAATAGAAAATAATTTAGATGATAAATTCAATGAATTATTTAATCCTATTGATGACGAAAAATCATGTGATGAAGATGCAACTTCTACCACATCAGATTTAAAAGTATATTATGATCTGAATAGTGTCAGATCATCAAATCTACCAGAATTTTATGATCTGAATATTGTTAGAAGACCATCAGTTTTATCACCACAATTTAATAACCATATGGAATCCAATTCACAATTAAGTGTAGAAACAGGCAATTATAATTGTATGCAGTCTCATTTATCGAATGTGATAATGAGAAATAATATTCAACAACTTCATGAACCAGTTTTAATGAATCAACAAAATGGGATAAACGATAATAATTTACATTACTCAAAAGAAAAGAAGTATGTATATTATCGACAATACATGAATCAGGAGAAAGTTGCTGAATTGATGAATGTGAATTATGTATGTACATATTTGTATTTTCCATATATTTTTTTTGTTTATTTAAAAGTTTTTATTTTATGAAATTTCGAAACAATAAATACGAAGACGGCAAACAATTATTGTGGTATTAGTCCAAGTACAAGCTCATCAAGTTCATCCTATGTAGCTCTAAAAAGAGAATATCGTCCAACTGCGCAAACATCTGGAACTGGAATTATCAATCATACGGCTACAAATTTTCAAAAGAAAATTAATGCTACTGCTAATCAAAACAGGTAAATTTTTTGCTACATACTAGTATATTAGTATCTATATTATTGGATCTAAAAGATTGAATTGAAACGTATTTCAAAATATGATCTAATCCTTTAAAATTTAAATTTTATAAAATAACTTAAAATATTCAATCACATTTTTTTGAAAATTTCAATCATTCGATCGGTTTTCAATTTAACTTCGATCTAAGTGAAAAACTTAAATCAGATTGAGTCGATCTAATTTGAATTCGATTTACGTAATATGATATTTCAAACAAAGTCAAATTAGACTCAATCTAGATTCAATTTTTCATGTGTATTTTTTATATGTATTTTTAGGGTTGCAGCTTGGTAGTAATGTATTGATTTTTTTTATACATACTATATGAATCGATTTTGATCTGTAAATAAATTACTTCTTTTTTTTTTTTAATTTCATTCTAGTAAGACGATATCATCTGTCGACACATTAATTGAATTTTTTAATTGTATATATTCTGGTTTGAAAACAATTGCCATGGACAGAAAAATCGTTAAAGAATTATTAATTCCAAATGAAACCGTTATGATTGCTACTTACGATATACCGAATACAAAACATATAATAAAGCATATAAATTACGCCAAGAATCGTCTTCAAGAAGAATATGATTTAATAATTGAATTATTTACGTTTATGAATATACATGATATTGCTTCGCATGTAATGAAATCATTTGATAAAATATTAAAATATTTTAAAGCTGAAATTGAAAAATTTTCAAAATTCACTTATTTTTCAATGTCTGCAAGTGGTAAGATATTGTATACATAAATATAATTAATATTTTATATTTTTTAACAAATAATACTATATTTTTTAAAATTTTTAATTATAGATGATTTATTGAATATATTAAAATCTCTCTACAAATTGATCAGATACGTATCAATTAATTACATGATATTGAAACGTCAATTGCAAAATACATTGTCTAATGAAAGACAAATTTTACGTACTTTTGGACAAAATTAAAAAAATCACGAAGTTTTTTTCATTTTCATGTTTTTTTATACCTTGGACGAGATGAAGATTTTTTGACTTGGAAAGGAAAGGAAAGGAAGATATTTCTTGAAAAAAAAAAACATTTTCTTTTATAAAAACATAAACATAAAATTTCATTTTTAAAATTATTGCAAAAAAAAAAATATTACATTAAGTTATTTAACATTTAGAATTATTAGTAATAAGTATTGCATTCGAATGTTGTAAAAAGAAGAAAGAAGATCATTTTCATAAATTCAAGCTTGCTTGTACTGCCTTGCATGCAAATGCAAGTTGACTTGCAATATGTACATTCCTGCTTTTTTTAAATTTACAGTACAAGAAGTCGAAAATGATGATCCTACTTCACATAATACTTTACATATTACATAATTGTATAAAAAACATTAGAAAAGTAAGAAAATAGTTTGAATTGTTTTTATTAACAAAGGAATTATAAATTTATTTATTTATTTATTTTTTTGTTAAGTTGAGTTTATATTTTTATTTTCAAAAATTCAAATTTGTTTAAAATTTAATTTTCACTTTACTATTTTTGAAATTTTTAAATATTTTATTAGTATTATTTTGAAAAAAAAATATATATATACATGTTTAATTAGGTATAGATGTATTAAATTATTATTAGAAAATGAAAATAAAATTTTCCATTTATAATTAAGTAAAATATTATTTTCTGTTCTTCTTCTTCTTATAGTACCGCTCCCCTGCGGAGGTCGGATATCATCGATTCAACCTCTCCTTTTATAACTCCTTTTCTGAATACTTGGCAGGATGAAGAACAATTAAACCATTCCTTCAGATTTGTAGTCCACGATGTTCTCTTTTTTGCTCTACTTCTTTTTCCTAGGCATCAATAATGGCACCTAGGTATTTAATTTGTGAAACTTTTTCTATTACTACATTCTTTATTGTTAAGGTGGGATCATCTACATTATTTCATTTCTATTTCTAGATTTTGTAGTTTACCCGGCGGTTGATATAGACTTCTGACGTTCCACGTAGCTAAAATAATTGTGTTTAATTTTTTACAAGTAGGAGTTATTGTTTTAAAATTTTTTGTATTCATCATACTTAGTTAAATCGATGTCTTACTAGGAAAATACTTTATGAGAGGTGGTTTTCCGTTGCCTTCCTCTCATCAACATAAATAAATAAAATAAATAAATAAATAAAAAAATCACAATTTTGTTTAAAAACGGCCTCTTTTCTAAAACATTAGTTTCTAAAAGGTAGGTACCTTTTTTCAGAAGTTGTTTCCAAAAGGTACTCTTTTCCAAATTTCAAACTAAGTTTTCTCGTGATATATGCATTTTTGAATTAAAATTTCAACAGAATTCTACTTTCACAATACTAACTAATTAAAAAAAAATCAATTTTCATATTTACAGATGCTACTAATAACAAATAAAACGTTTTTCGTGTTTTTCTCAAACAAAACATGTTAACATGGAAAACATACCCTTTTGCTTCTAATAGACACATATCATCAAGATGTATAGAGTAACAAGGTGAGCCAGAGCGAAAAAGCTGTTTGTAAATCTTTAAGTTATTACGTCATTTATACTGAGTTTGTAATGCAATTACCAAGCAATTACCACGATATATTGAATTTGACTAAATTGAATTCGTTAGATTTGTTTTTATGTGTATTTTTGCAATTATATTATATTACTTCCAAATTTATTTTGTTTTTAAAATTATCATATTATCATATTTTTTGATTAATTATTATAATATCATTATTATTTTAAAATTATTAAATGTTAAATATGATATGTTAATAATGATATTATAAAATGTAATTAAAAAATATGATAATATGATAATTTTAAAAACAAAATAATTTGGAAATAAAATATGATTGCAAAAATACACCTACAAACAAATATGTATAACGAATTCAATTCAGTCAAATTCAATATATCGTGGTAATTGTTTGGTAATTGCATTACAAACTCAGTATAAATGACGTAATAACTTAAAGATTTACAAACAGCTTTTTCGCCCTGGCTCACCTTGTTATCTATACATCTTGGTGTACAGCAAAGCAACAGACAGGAGAAAAGCAACATGGCAGAATATAGTATATTATAAACTTATATATATATCACTTATATCACATTTTATTTCGTCTCCCATCTACTCCTACACAAGCAAGTAAGACCAAAATGCTAAAGCTAATGTAGCAAGCAGTGCAAGCCGCAGCAAAAGTCTAGCAAGAGCAAGAGTCTAGAGCAAGCAAATGCAAAAAAACAACGGACAACGGACAACGGACGTCAGACGACCAGACATTAGACAAGGCGGGAAAATACAACAAAATTAATGAAAATTAACAAGTACAAATCTCACGCTATCCATACACATACAGACTACAGAGTACAGACAGATTCTTGAACTCGCTCGAATATAGAGGAGAATAACCATATTCTTCAACTTCAATCTTCATTTTCATTATTATTGCATTGTTCACTTTTACTTTGAAAAGTTAAATTCACATAATCAGATTAAAATTTTCGAATTTTTGAATATTTAGCGGACATCTTCATACCATACCATACAGTATCTTGCCGTTTTGAGTGATACATAATAGATTTTTAAATCTGTGAAATTCAATAAATTATTTGTGAAATAAGTTATTTTCCAGAATTTTCATTCAATTTCAGGTAAGTTTAATTTATTATGAATATGAATTTTAAATAAATTTGTTATATATTGTATATTTTTTTGTGAAATTACATATAATATAAAATATAAATTTTACTTGATGCGGCTAATTAAATTTTCAAAAAAATGTTTTTCTTAAATTAATTTTTTATTTTTCTAATTTCAATGAGCATATAAAAAATATATATGTATTTGCATGTAGTGTATTATCTTATATAAGGGTATAAGGAAAAAATCCACATTTTTTAAAATCTGGTCTGGATTACATTCAAAGTATTCAGAGTTTTTTGTTCGGACCGGTCGCAGCGTCCTTGACTGCACAGGCCTTTTCGTAAATTCAGTTCTAAGTTAGATCTTTTTTGCAGTTCGTTCGAAAATTTTTAACTGCAAAAGCAGAGCGTTCGATAAGTTTTGCACTGCAATGCAGTGCGTAGAAAAACTAAAAAATGCAAAACAGGCCTGAAAGTGTACAGTGTGCTGTCGAAGTTATCTACCACTTCATTCTTTACAACAGCTAGATTGTACGTACAAAAATTTTTTACAAAAATAAAATAAAAAAAAAACAATTTTTTAAAATAATAATAAATAATTTTGGGATTTCGAAATTGTTGTATTAATCGGTTTTAAAAGTTTTATTCTTTATAATGTCAGATTCAAGTGAAGATATTGAAAAATTACTTAAGTAAGAATATTAAAACTGAGGTTAAAATTCATATTTTCAATAAATAAAATTGTACAATACACATCGAACACATTATTTTTCAATATTATAATTATTATTGTTGTTTATCACTTATCATTCAATTTTTCGTTCGAAAATGCAAAATGTCAGAAGTGAAAACTCTTAACCATTGCATTTGCAGCGCTGCTTTATTCCTGCAGACTGCACATTACTGTTCTAGTACTATTTTTAAGATACGAAAGAATACACAGTGCAGCCTGCATTTTCGAAAAAGCCTCACCTGTACCCCACTATGTCTGCTACTGTGCTGTGTGCTCAGATAGAGCAGACAGTTCATGGTCATGCTCATGTTACACACATAATATACAAACATACATACACGTACAATTGCATATTGAACAAGTAAAATTTTTATACCTATAGCTATCAATTTCAATATTATAATTTATAATTTTTCGTTATGGGTTATCGACTTTTATTTCAATAATGTCTACATACATTCATTTTTAGATAATTAACTGGTTGAAATTATCCAAAATAAATCTATTAACGATGAATCCAATGGAAATAGAAAATAATTTAGATGATAAATTCAATGAATTATTTAATCCTATTGATGACGAAAAATCATGTGATGAAGATGCAACTTCTACCACATCAGATTTAAAAGTATATTATGATCTGAATAGTGTCAGATCATCAAATCTACCAGAATTTTATGATCTGAATATTGTTAGAAGACCATCAGTTTTATCACCACAATTTAATAACCATATGGAATCCAATTCACAATTAAGTGTAGAAACAGGCAATTATAATTGTATGCAGTCTCATTTATCGAATGTGATAATGAGAAATAATATTCAACAACTTCATGAACCAGTTTTAATGAATCAACAAAATGGGATAAACGATAATAATTTACATTACTCAAAAGAAAAGAAGTATGTATATTATCGACAATACATGAATCAATTGCAAAATACATTGTCTAATGAAAGACAAATTTTACGTACTTTTGGACAAAATTAAAAAAATCACGAAGTTTTTTTCATTTTCATGTTTTTTTATACCTTGGACGAGATGAAGATTTTTTGACTTGGAAAGGAAAGGAAGATATTTCTTGAAAAAAAAAACATTTTCTTTTATAAAAACATAAACATAAAATTTCATTTTTAAAATTATTGCAAAAAAAAAATATTACATTAAGTTATTTAACATTTAGAATTATTAGTAATAAGTATTGCATTCGAATGTTGTAAAAAGAAGAAAGAAGATCATTTTCATAAATTCAAGCTTGCTTGTACTGTCTTGCATGCAAATGCAAGTTGACTTGCAATATGTACATTCCTGCTTTTTTTAAACTTACAGTACAAGAAGTCGAAAATGATGATCCTACTTCACATAATACTTTACATATTACATAATTGTATAAAAAACATTAGAAAAGTAAGAAAATAGTTTGAATTGTTTTTATTAACAAAGGAATTATAAATTTATTTATTTATTTATTTTTTTGTTAAGTTGAGTTTATATTTTTATTTTCAAAAATTCAAATTTGTTTAAAATTTAATTTTCACTTTACTATTTTTGAAATTTTTAAATATTTTTTTAGTATTATTTTGAAAAAAAAATATATATATACATGTTTAATTAGGTATAAATGTATTAATTTATTATCAGAAAATGAAAATAAAATTTTCCATTTATAATTAAGTAAAATCTTATTTTCTTTTCATCTTCTTCTTATAGTACCGCTCCCCTGCGGAGGTCGGATATCATCGATTCAACGTCTTCTTTTATAACTCCTTTTCTGAATACTTGGCAGGATGAAGAACAATTAAACCATTCCTTCAGATTTGTAGTCCACGATGTTCTCTTTTTTGCTCTACTTCTTTTTCCTAGGCATCAATAATGGCACCTAGGTATTTAATTTGTGAAACTTTTTCTATTACTACATTCTTTATTGTTAAGGTGGGATCATCTACATTATTTCATTTCTATTTCTAGATTTTGTAGTTTACCCGGCGGTTGATATAGACTTCTGACGTTCCACGTAGCTAAAATAATTGTGTTTAATTTTTTACAAGTAGGAGTTATTGTTTTAAAATTTTTTGTATTCATCATACTTAGTTAAATCGATGTCTTACTAGGAAAATACTTAATGAGAGGTGGTTTTCCGTTGCCTTCCTCTCATCAACATAAATAAATAAAATAAATAAATAAATAAAAAAATCACAATTTTGTTTAAAAACGGCCTCTTTTCTAAAACATTAGTTTCTAAAAGGTAGGTACCTTTTTTCAGAAGTTGTTTCCAAAAGGTACTCTTTTCCAAATTTCAAACTAAGTTTTCTCGTGATATATGCATTTTTGAATTAAAATTTCAACAGAATTCTACTTTCACAATACTAACTAATTAAAAAAAAATCAATTTTCATATTTACAGATGCTACTAATAACAAATAAAACGTTTTTCGTGTTTTTCTCAAACAAAACATGTTAACATGGAAAACATACCCTTTTGCTTCTAATAGACACATGTCATCAAGATGTATAGAGTAACAAGGTGAGCCAGAGCGAAAAAGCTGTTTGTAAATCTTTAAGTTATTACGTCATTTATACTGAGTTTGTAATGCAATTACCAAGCAATTACCACGATATATTGAATTTGACTAAATTGAATTCGTTAGATTTGTTTTTATGTGTATTTTTGCAATTATATTATATTACTTCCAAATTTATTTTGTTTTTAAAATTATCATATTATCATATTTTTTGATTAATTATTTAAATATCATTATTATTTTAAAATTATTAAATGTTAAATATGATATGTTAATAATGATATTATAAAATGTAATTAAAAAATATGATAATATGATAATTTTAAAAACAAAATAATTTGGAAATAAAATATGATTGCAAAAATACACCTACAAACAAATATGTATAACGAATTCAATTCAGTCAAATTCAATATATCGTGGTAATTGTTTGGTAATTGCATTACAAACTCAGTATAAATGACGTAATAACTTAAAGATTTACAAACAGCTTTTTCGCCCTGGCTCACCTTGTTATCTATACATCTTGGTGTACAGCAAAGCAACAGACAGGAGAAAAGCAACATGGCAGAATATAGTATATTATAAACTTATATATATATCACTTATATCACATTTTATTTCGTCTCCCATCTACTCCTACACATGCAAGCAAGACCAAAATGCTAAAGCTAATGTAGCACAGTGCAAGCCGCAGCAAAAGTCTAGCAAGAGCAAGAGTCTAGAGCAAGCAAATGCAAAAAGACAACGGACAACGGACAACGGACGTCAGACGACCAGACATTAGACAAGGCGGGAAAATACAACAAAATTAATGAAAATTAACAAGTACAAATCTCACGCTATCCATACACATACAGAGTACAGACAGATTCTTGAACTCGCTCGAATATAGAGAGAATAACCATATTCTTCAACTTCAATCTTCATTTTCATTATTATTGCAATGCATTGTTCATTTTTACTTTGAAAAGTTAAATTCACATAATCAGATTAAAATTTTCGAATTTTTGAATATTTAGCGGACATCTTCATACCATACAGTATCTTGCCGTTTTGAGTGATACATAATAGATTTTTAAATCTGTGAAATTTAATAAATTATTTGTGAAATAAGTTATTTTCCAGAATTTTCATTCAATTTCAGGTAAGTTTAATTTATTATGAATATGAATTTTAAATAAATTTGTTATATATTGTATATTTTTTTGTGAAATTACATATAATATAAAATATAAATTTTACTTGATGCGGCTAATTAAATTTTCAAAAAAATGTTTTTCTTAAATTAATTTTTTATTTTTCTAATTTCAATGAGCATATAAAAAATATATATGTATTTGCATGTAGTGTATTATCTTATATAAGGGTATAAGGAAAAAATCCACATTTTTTAAAATCTGGTCTGGATTACATTCAAAGTATTCAGAGTTTTTTGTTCGGACCGGTCGCAGCGTCCTTGACTGCACAGGCCTTTTCGTAAATTCAGTTCTAAGTTAGATCTTTTTTGCAGTTCGTTCGAAAATTTTTAACTGCAAAAGCAGAGCGTTCGATAAGTTTTGCACTGCAATGCAGTGCGTTCAAAAACTAAAAAATGCAAAACAGGCCTGAAAGATTTTAACGCAAATAAGCAGCGTGATTTGAAACACTGCATATATATATGCTACTGACAAGTGTACTGTCGAAGTTATCTACCACTTCATTCTTTACAACAGCTAGATTGTACGTACAAAAATTTTTTACAAAAATAAAATAAAAAAAACAATTTTTTAAAATAATAATAAATAATTTTGGGATTTCGAACTTGTTGTATTAATTGGTTTTAAAAGTTTTATTCTTTATAATGTCAGATTCAAGTGAAGATATTGAAAAATTACTTAAGTAAGAATATTAAAATTGAGGTTAAAATTCATATTTTCAATAAATAAAATTGTACAATACACATCGAACACATTATTTTTCAATATTATAATTATTATTGTTGTTTATCACTTATCATTCAATTTTTCGTTCGAAAATGCAAAATGTCAGAAGTGAAAACTCTTAACCATTGCATTTGCAGCGCTGCTTTATTCCTGCAGACTGCACATTACTGTTCTAGTACTATTTTTAAGATACGAAAGAATACACAGTGCAGCCTGCATTTTCGAAAAAGCCTCACCTGTACTCCACTATGTCTGCTACTGTGCTGTGTGCTCAGATAGAGCAGACAGTTCATGGTCATGCTCATGTTACACACATAATATACAAACATACATACACGTACAATTGCATATTGAACAAGTAAAATTTTTATACCTATAGCTATCAATTTCAATATTATAATTTATAATTTTTCGTTATGGGTTATCGACTTTTATTTCAATAATGTCTACATACATTCATTTTTAGATAATTAACTGGTTGAAATTATCCAAAATAAATCTATTAACGATGAATCCAATGGAAATAGAAAATAATTTAGCTGATAAATTCAATGAATTATTTAATCCTATTGATGACGAAAAATCATGTGATGAAGATGCAACTTCTACCACATCAGATTTAAAAGTATATTATGATCTGAATAGTGTCAGATCATCAAATCTACCAGAATTTTATGATCTGAATATTGTTAGAAGACCATCAGTTTTATCACCACAATTTAATAACCATATGGAATCCAATTCACAATTAAGTGTAGAAACAGGCAATTATAATTGTATGCAGTCTCATTTATCGAATGTGATAATGAGAAATAATATTCAACAACTTCATGAACCAGTTTTAATGAATCAACAAAATGGGATAAACGATAATAATTTACATTACTCAAAAGAAAAGAAGTATGTATATTATCGACAATACATGAATCAGGAGAAAGTTGCTGAATTGATGAATGTGAATTATGTATGTACATATTTGTATTTTCCATATATTTTTTTTGTTTATTTAAAAGTTTTTATTTTATGAAATTTCGAAACAATAAATACGAAGACGGCAAACAATTATTGTGGTATTAGTCCAAGTACAAGCTCATCAAGTTCATCCTATGTAGCTCTAAAAAGAGAATATCGTCCAACTGCGCAAACATCTGGAACTGGAATTATCAATCATACGGCTACAAATTTTCAAAAGAAAATTAATGCTACTGATAATCAAAACAGGTAAATTTTTTGCTACATACCAGTATATTAGTATCTATATTATTGGATCTAAAAGATTGAATTGAAACGTATTTCAAAATATGATCTAATCCTTTAAAATTTAAATTTTATAAAATAACTTAAAATATTCAATCACATTTTTTTGAAAATTTCAATCATTCGATCGGTTTTCAATTTAACTTCGATCTAAGTGAAAAACTTAAATCAGATTGAGTCGATCTAATTTGAATTCGATTTACGTAATATGATATTTCAAACAAAGTCAAATTAGACTCAATCTAGATTCAATTTTTCATGTGTATTTTTTATATGTATTTTTAGGGTTGCAGCTTGGTAGTAATGTATTGATTTTTTTTATACATACTATATGAATTGATTTTGATCTGTAAATAAATTACTTCTTTTTTTTTTTAATTTCATTCTAGTAAGACGATATCATCTGTCGACACCTTAATTGAATTTTTTAATTGTATATATTCTGGTTTGAAAACAATTGCCATGGACAGAAAAATCGTTAAAGAATTATTAATTCCAAATGAAACCGTTATGATTGCTACTTACGATCAGTGTTGTGCATGTAATCTACGTTGACGTAATCTACGCGGTTGTCTACACGTAAAGTATGTATGTAGACAATCGTCAGATTTTTGTGTAGACAAAGAAGATAATGTAGATAATGTAGACAATGCAAGTTTAAATTTATAATAAAAAAGTAAATCCATTGAATTAATGAATTGAATTATGAAATAACCATAATGTACTTAGAATTATATTTGATATATAAATAAGACATTTAATAACGATTTTAAATATTCATAAACATTAATCCTAGCACTGAAATTCAAAACAATAAACTAAGTAAAATTTCACATTGAAATCAATTTTATTTATCATTTGTGATGTATTTATGACTTTATTTCATAACTGTGCCATCGGCTCGCATTGAAGGTGATACTCATGCCTATAAGAAAATATATTCAAACATTTTAAATAAATTAGAAAAAAATAAGTTTATTTCTCATTTAGATCATCCGTCATCCATGGTATAAAGAATAATTACTCTTTAATAGTAAGAATTGAGTAATAATTATTCTTTATACCATGATCGTCATCATCTTTCACCTTATCTTGTATACATACGCAAAGATATGCACATATATGAAATCCGTATTAAAAAAATAAATATTTGAATGAGAGACAGCTGTTGTACTAATACTGACAGTTCTTTCTCTACATTATCTACTTTGTTTACTATTTGTCGACATTGTCTACACTAAAATAATTGTCGACGCAGTTGTCTACACTGTAACGTAGACTTTAATAGATTACACGTAAATGCACAACACTGCTTACGATATACCGAATACAAAACATATAATAAAGCATATAAATTACGCCAAGAATCGTCTTCAAGAAGAATATGATTTAATAATTGAATTATTTACGTTTATGAATATACATGATATTGCTTCGCATGTAATGAAATCATTTGATAAAATATTAAAATATTTTAAAGCTGAAATTGAAAAATTTTCAAAATTCACTTATTTTTCAATGTCTGCAAGTGGTAAGATATTGTATACATAAATATAATTAATATTTTATATTTTTTAACAAATAATACTATATTTTTTAAAATTTTTAATTATAGATGATTTATTGAATATATTAAAATCTCTCTACAAATTGATCAGATACGTATCAATTAATTACATGATATTGAAACGTCAATTGCAAAATACATTGTCTAATGAAAGACAAATTTTACGTACTTTTGGACAAAATTAAAAAAATCACGAAGTTTTTTTCATTTTCATGTTTTTTTATACCTTAGATATTTCTTGAAAAAAAAAAAACATTTTCTTTTATAAAAACATAAACATAAAATTTCATTTTTAAAATTATTGCAAAAAAAAAAAATATTACATTAAGTTATTTAACATTTAGAATTATTAGTAATAAGTATTGCATTCGAATGTTGTAAAAAGAAGAAAGAAGATCATTTTCATTAATTCAAGCTTGCTTGTACTGTCTTGCATGCAAATGCAAGTTGACTTGCAATATGTACATTCCTGCTTTTTTTAAATTTACAGTACAAGAAGTCGAAAATGATGATCCTACTTCACATAATACTTTACATATTACATAATTGTATAAAAAACATTAGAAAAGTAAGAAAATAGTTTGAATTGTTTTTATTAACAAAGGAATTATAAATTTATTTATTTATTTATTTTTTTGTTAAGTTGAGTTTATATTTTTATTTTCAAAAATTCAAATTTGTTTCAAATTTAATTTTCACTTTACTATTTTTGAAATTTTTAAATATTTTTTTAGTATTATTTTGAAAAAAAAATATATATATACATGTTTAATTAGGTACAGATGTATTAATTTATTATCAGAAAATGAAAATAAAATTTTCCATTTATAATTAAGTAAAATATTATTTTCTGTTCTTCTTCTTCTTATAGTACCGCTCCCCTGCGGAGGTCGGATATCATCGATTCAACCTCTCCTTTTATAACTCCTTTTCTGAATACTTGGCAGGATGAAGAACAATTAAACCATTCCTTCAGATTTGTAATCCACGATGTTCTCTTTTTTGCTCTACTTCTTTTTCCTAGGCATCAATAATGGCACCTAGGTATTTAATTTGTGAAACTTTTTCTATTACTACATTCTTTATTGTTAAGGTGGGATCATCTACATTATTTCATTTCTATTTCTAGATTTTGTAGTTTACCCGGCGGTTGATATAGACTTCTGACGTTCCACGTAGCTAAAATAATTGTGTTTAATTTTTTACAAGTAGGAGTTATTGTTTTAAAATTTTTTGTATTCATCATACTTAGTTAAATCGATGTCTTACTAGGAAAATACTTTATGAGAGGTGGTTTTCCGTTGCCTTCCTCTCATCAACATAAATAAATAAAATAAATAAATAAATAAAAAAATCACAATTTTGTTTAAAAACGGCCTCTTTTCTAAAACATTAGTTTCTAAAAGGTAGGTACCTTTTTTCAGAAGTTGTTTCCAAAAGGTACTCTTTTCCAAATTTCAAACTAAGTTTTCTCGTGATATATGCATTTTTGAATTAAAATTTCAACAGAATTCTACTTTCACAATACTAACTAATTAAAAAAAAATCAATTTTCATATTTACAGATGCTACTAATAACAAATAAAACGTTTTTCGTGTTTTTCTCAAACAAAACATGTTAACATGGAAAACATACCCTTTTGCTTCTAATAGACACATGTCATCAAGATGTATAGAGTAACAAGGTGAGCCAGAGCGAAAAAGCTGTTTGTAAATCTTTAAGTTATTACGTCATTTATACTGAGTTTGTAATGCAATTACCAAGCAATTACCACGATATATTGAATTTGACTAAATTGAATTCGTTAGATTTGTTTTTATGTGTATTTTTGCAATTATATTATATTACTTCCAAATTTATTTTGTTTTTAAAATTATCATATTATCATATTTTTTGATTAATTATTATAATATCATTATTATTTTAAAATTATTAAATGTTAAATATGATATGTTAATAATGATATTATAAAATGTAATTAAAAAATATGATAATATGATAATTTTAAAAACAAAATAATTTGGAAATAAAATATGATTGCAAAAATACACCTACAAACAAATATGTATAACGAATTCAATTCAGTCAAATTCAATATATCGTGGTAATTGTTTGGTAATTGCATTACAAACTCAGTATAAATGACGTAATAACTTAAAGATTTACAAACAGCTTTTTCGCCCTGGCTCACCTTGTTATCTATACATCTTGGTGTACAGCAAAGCAACAGACAGGAGAAAAGCAA
The DNA here is from genome assembly GCA_951394055.1 of Villa cingulata. NCBI lineage: Eukaryota > Metazoa > Arthropoda > Insecta > Diptera > Bombyliidae > Villa > Villa cingulata. Next base: position 14,341,912 of record OX596023.1, on the reverse strand, counting down.
CATGGCAGAATATAGTATATTATAAACTTATATATATATCACTTATATCACATTTTATTTCGTCTCCCATCTACTCCTACACATGCAAGCAAGACCAAAATGCTAAAGCTAATGTAGCACAGTGCAAGCCGCAGCAAAAGTCTAGCAAGAGCAAGAGTCTAGAGCAAGCAAATGCAAAAAGACAACGGACAACGGACAACGGACGTCAGACGACCAGACATTAGACAAGGCGGGAAAATACAACAAAATTAATGAAAATTAACAAGTACAAATCTCACGCTATCCATACACATACAGAGTACAGACAGATTCTTGAACTCGCTCGAATATAGAGAGAATAACCATATTCTTCAACTTCAATCTTCATTTTCATTATTATTGCAATGCATTGTTCATTTTTACTTTGAAAAGTTAAATTCACATAATCAGATTAAAATTTTCGAATTTTTGAATATTTAGCGGACATCTTCACTTCATACCATACAGTATCTTGCCGTTTTGAGTGATACATAATAGATTTTTAAATCTGTGAAATTTAATAAATTATTTGTGAAATAAGTTATTTTCCAGAATTTTCATTCAATTTCAGGTAAGTTTAATTTATTATGAATATGAATTTTAAATAAATTTGTTATATATTGTATATTTTTTTGTGAAATTACATATAATATAAAATATAAATTTTACTTGATGCGGCTAATTAAATTTTCAAAAAAATGTTTTTCTTAAATTAATTTTTTATTTTTCTAATTTCAATGAGCATATAAAAAATATATATGTATTTGCATGTAGTGTATTATCTTATATAAGGGTATAAGGAAAAAATCCACATTTTTTAAAATCTGGTCTGGATTACATTCAAAGTATTCAGAGTTTTTTGTTCGGACCGGTCGCAGCGTCCTTGACTGCACAGGCCTTTTCGAAAATTCAGTTCTAAGTTAGATCTTTTTTGCAGTTCGTTCGAAAATTTTTAACTGCAAAAGCAGAGCGTTCGATAAGTTTTGCACTGCAATGCAGTGCGTTCAAAAACTAAAAAATGCAAAACAGGCCTGAAAGATTTTAACGCAAATAAGCAGCGTGATTTGAAACACTGCATATATATATGCTACTGACAAGTGTACTGTCGAAGTTATCTACCACTTCATTCTTTACAACAGCTAGATTGTACGTACAAAAATTTTTTACAAAAATAAAATAAAAAAAACAATTTTTTAAAATAATAATAAATAATTTTGGGATTTCGAACTTGTTGTATTAATTGGTTTTAAAAGTTTTATTCTTTATAATGTCAGATTCAAGTGAAGATATTGAAAAATTACTTAAGTAAGAATATTAAAATTGAGGTTAAAATTCATATTTTCAATAAATAAAATTGTACAATACACATCGAACACATTATTTTTCAATATTATAATTATTATTGTTGTTTATCACTTATCATTCAATTTTTCGTTCGAAAATGCAAAATGTCAGAAGTGAAAACTCTTAACCATTGCATTTGCAGCGCTGCTTTATTCCTGCAGACTGCACATTACTGTTCTAGTACTATTTTTAAGATACGAAAGAATACACAGTGCAGCCTGCATTTTCGAAAAAGCCTCACCTGTACTCCACTATGTCTGCTACTGTGCTGTGTGCTCAGATAGAGCAGACAGTTCATGGTCATGCTCATGTTACACACATAATATACAAACATACATACACGTACAATTGCATATTGAACAAGTAAAATTTTTATACCTATAGCTATCAATTTCAATATTATAATTTATAATTTTTCGTTATGGGTTATCGACTTTTATTTCAATAATGTCTACATACATTCATTTTTAGATAATTAACTGGTTGAAATTATCCAAAATAAATCTATTAACGATGAATCCAATGGAAATAGAAAATAATTTAGCTGATAAATTCAATGAATTATTTAATCCTATTGATGACGAAAAATCATGTGATGAAGATGCAACTTCTACCACATCAGATTTAAAAGTATATTATGATCTGAATAGTGTCAGATCATCAAATCTACCAGAATTTTATGATCTGAATATTGTTAGAAGACCATCAGTTTTATCACCACAATTTAATAACCATATGGAATCCAATTCACAATTAAGTGTAGAAACAGGCAATTATAATTGTATGCAGTCTCATTTATCGAATGTGATAATGAGAAATAATATTCAACAACTTCATGAACCAGTTTTAATGAATCAACAAAATGGGATAAACGATAATAATTTACATTACTCAAAAGAAAAGAAGTATGTATATTATCGACAATACATGAATCAGGAGAAAGTTGCTGAATTGATGAATGTGAATTATGTATGTACATATTTGTATTTTCCATATATTTTTTTTGTTTATTTAAAAGTTTTTATTTTATGAAATTTCGAAACAATAAATACGAAGACGGTAAACAATTATTGTGGTATTAGTCCAAGTACAAGCTCATCAAGTTCATCCTATGTAGCTCTAAAAAGAGAATATCGTCCAACTGCGCAAACATCTGGAACTGGAATTATCAATCATACGGCTACAAATTTTCAAAAGAAAATTAATGCTACTGATAATCAAAACAGGTAAATTTTTTGCTACATACCAGTATATTAGTATCTATATTATTGGATCTAAAAGATTGAATTGAAACGTATTTCAAAATATGATCTAATCCTTTAAAATTTAAATTTTATAAAATAACTTAAAATATTCAATCACATTTTTTTGAAAATTTCAATCATTCGATCGGTTTTCAATTTAACTTCGATCTAAGTGAAAAACTTAAATCAGATTGAGTCGATCTAATTTGAATTCGATTTACGTAATATGATATTTCAAACAAAGTCAAATTAGACTCAATCTAGATTCAATTTTTCATGTGTATTTTTTATATGTATTTTTAGGGTTGCAGCTTGGTAGTAATGTATTGATTTTTTTTATACATACTATATGAATCGATTTTGATCTGTAAATAAATTACTTCTTTTTTTTTTTTTAATTTCATTCTAGTAAGACGATATCATCTGTCGACACCTTAATTGAATTTTTTAATTGTATATATTCTGGTTTGAAAACAATTGCCATGGACAGAAAAATCGTTAAAGAATTATTAATTCCAAATGAAACCGTTATGATTGCTACTTACGATATACCGAATACAAAACATATAATAAAGCATATAAATTACGCCAAGAATCGTCTTCAAGAAGAATATGATTTAATAATTGAATTATTTACGTTTATGAATATACATGATATTGCTTCGCATGTAATGAAATCATTTGATAAAATATTAAAATATTTTAAAGCTGAAATTGAAAAATTTTCAAAATTCACTTATTTTTCAATGTCTGCAAGTGGTAAGATATTGTATACATAAATATAATTAATATTTTATATTTTTTAACAAATAATACTATATTTTTTAAAATTTTTAATTATAGATGATTTATTGAATATATTAAAATCTCTCTACAAATTGATCAGATACGTATCAATTAATTACATGATATTGAAACGTCAATTGCAAAATACATTGTCTAATGAAAGACAAATTTTACGTACTTTTGGACAAAATTAAAAAAATCACGAAGTTTTTTTCATTTTCATGTTTTTTTATACCTTAGATATTTCTTGAAAAAAAAAAACATTTTCTTTTATAAAAACATAAACATAAAATTTCATTTTTAAAATTATTGCAAAAAAAAAAAATATTACATTAAGTTATTTAACATTTAGAATTATTAGTAATAAGTATTGCATTCGAATGTTGTAAAAAGAAGAAAGAAGATCATTTTCATTAATTCAAGCTTGCTTGTACTGTCTTGCATGCAAATGCAAGTTGACTTGCAATATGTACATTCCTGCTTTTTTTAAATTTACAGTACAAGAAGTCGAAAATGATGATCCTACTTCACATAATACTTTACATATTACATAATTGTATAAAAAACATTAGAAAAGTAAGAAAATAGTTTGAATTGTTTTTATTAACAAAGGAATTATAAATTTATTTATTTATTTATTTTTTTGTTAAGTTGAGTTTATATTTTTATTTTCAAAAATTCAAATTTGTTTCAAATTTAATTTTCACTTTACTATTTTTGAAATTTTTAAATATTTTTTTAGTATTATTTTGAAAAAAAAATATATATATACATGTTTAATTAGGTACAGATGTATTAATTTATTATCAGAAAATGAAAATAAAATTTTCCATTTATAATTAAGTAAAATATTATTTTCTGTTCTTCTTCTTCTTATAGTACCGCTCCCCTGCGGAGGTCGGATATCATCGATTCAACCTCTCCTTTTATAACTCCTTTTCTGAATACTTGGCAGGATGAAGAACAATTAAACCATTCCTTCAGATTTGTAATCCACGATGTTCTCTTTTTTGCTCTACTTCTTTTTCCTAGGCATCAATAATGGCACCTAGGTATTTAATTTGTGAAACTTTTTCTATTACTACATTCTTTATTGTTAAGGTGGGATCATCTACATTATTTCATTTCTATTTCTAGATTTTGTAGTTTACCCGGCGGTTGATATAGACTTCTGACGTTCCACGTAGCTAAAATAATTGTGTTTAATTTTTTACAAGTAGGAGTTATTGTTTTAAAATTTTTTGTATTCATCATACTTAGTTAAATCGATGTCTTACTAGGAAAATACTTTATGAGAGGTGGTTTTCCGTTGCCTTCCTCTCATCAACATAAATAAATAAAATAAATAAATAAATAAAAAAATCACAATTTTGTTTAAAAACGGCCTCTTTTCTAAAACATTAGTTTCTAAAAGGTAGGTACCTTTTTTCAGAAGTTGTTTCCAAAAGGTACTCTTTTCCAAATTTCAAACTAAGTTTTCTCGTGATATATGCATTTTTGAATTAAAATTTCAACAGAATTCTACTTTCACAATACTAACTAATTAAAAAAAAATCAATTTTCATATTTACAGATGCTACTAATAACAAATAAAACGTTTTTCGTGTTTTTCTCAAACAAAACATGTTAACATGGAAAACATACCCTTTTGCTTCTAATAGACACATGTCATCAAGATGTATAGAGTAACAAGGTGAGCCAGAGCGAAAAAGCTGTTTGTAAATCTTTAAGTTATTACGTCATTTATACTGAGTTTGTAATGCAATTACCAAGCAATTACCACGATATATTGAATTTGACTAAATTGAATTCGTTAGATTTGTTTTTATGTGTATTTTTGCAATTATATTATATTACTTCCAAATTTATTTTGTTTTTAAAATTATCATATTATCATATTTTTTGATTAATTATTATAATATCATTATTATTTTAAAATTATTAAATGTTAAATATGATATGTTAATAATGATATTATAAAATGTAATTAAAAAATATGATAATATGATAATTTTAAAAACAAAATAATTTGGAAATAAAATATGATTGCAAAAATACACCTACAAACAAATATGTATAACGAATTCAATTCAGTCAAATTCAATATATCGTGGTAATTGTTTGGTAATTGCATTACAAACTCAGTATAAATGACGTAATAACTTAAAGATTTACAAACAGCTTTTTCGCCCTGGCTCACCTTGTTATCTATACATCTTGGTGTACAGCAAAGCAACAGACAGGAGAAAAGCAACATGGCAGAATATAGTATATTATAAACTTATATATATATCACTTATATCACATTTTATTTCGTCTCCCATCTACTCTTACACATGCAAGCAAGACCAAAATGCTAAAGCTAATGTAGCACAGTGCAAGCCGCAGCAAAAGTCTGGCAAGAGCAAGAGTCTAGAGCAAGCAAATGCAAAAAAACAACGGACAACGGACAACGGACGTCAGACGACCAGACATTAGACAAGGCGGGAAAATACAACAAAATTAATGAAAATTAACAAGTACAAATCTCACGCTATCCATACACATACAGAGTACAGACAGATTCTTGAACTCGCTCGAATATAGAGGAGAATAACCATATTCTTCAACTTCAATCTTCATTTTCATTATTATTGCATTGTTCATTTTTACTTTGAAAAGTTAAATTCACATAATCAGATTAAAATTTTCGAATTTTTGAATATTTAGCGGACATCTTCATACCATACAGTATCTTGCCGTTTTGAGTGATACATAATAGATTTTTAAATCTGTGAAATTTAATAAATTATTTGTGAAATAAGTTATTTTCCAGAATTTTCATTCAATTTCAGGTAAGTTTAATTTATTATGAATATGAATTTTAAATAAATTTGTTATATATTGTATATTTTTTTGTGAAATTACATATAATATAAAATATAAATTTTACTTGATGCGGCTAATTAAATTTTCAAAAAAATGTTTTTCTTAAATTAATTTTTTATTTTTCTAATTTCAATGAGCATATAAAAAATATATATGTATTTGCATGTAGTGTATTATCTTATATAAGGGTATAAGGAAAAAATCCACATTTTTTAAAATCTGGTCTGGATTACATTCAAAGTATTCAGAGTTTTTTGTTCGGACCGGTCGCAGCGTCCTTGACTGCACAGGCCTTTTCGTAAATTCAGTTCTAAGTTAGATCTTTTTTGCAGTTCGTTCGAAAATTTTTAACTGCAAAAGCAGAGCGTTCGATAAGTTTTGCACTGCAATGCAGTGCGTACAAAAACTAAAAAATGCAAAACAGGCCTGAAAGTGTACAGTGTGCTGTCGAAGTTATCTACCACTTCATTCTTTACAACAGCTAGATTGTACGTACAAAAATTTTTTACAAAAATAAAATAAAAAAAACAATTTTTTAAAATAATAATAAATAATTTTGGGATTTCGAACTTGTTTTATTAATTGGTTTTAAAAGTTTTATTCTTTATAATGTCAGATTCAAGTGAAGATATTGAAAAATTACTTAAGTAAGAATATTAAAATTGAGGTTAAAATTCATATTTTCAATAAATAAAATTGTACAATACACATCGAACACATTATTATTCAATATTATAATTATTATTGTTGTTTATCACTTATCATTCAATTTTTCGTTCGAAAATGCAAAATGTCAGAAGTGAAAACTCTTAACCATTGTATTTGCAGCGCTGCTTTATTCCTGCAGACTGCACATTACTGTTCTAGTACTATTTTTAAGATACGAAAGAATACACAGTGCAGCCTGCATTTTCGAAAAAGCCTCACCTGTACCCCACTATGTCTGCTACTGTGCTGTGTGCTCAGATAGAGCAGACAGTTCATGGTCATGCTCATGTTACACATAATATACAAACATACATACACGTACAATTGCATATTGAACAAGTAAAATTTTTATACCTATAGCTATCAATTTCATTATTATAATTTATAATTTTTCGTTATGGGTTATCGACTTTTATTTCAATAATGTCTACATACATTCATTTTTAGATAATTAACTGGTTGAAATTATCCAAAATAAATCTATTAACGATGAATCCAATGGAAATAGAAAATAATTTAGCTGATAAATTCAATGAATTATTTAATCCTATTGATGACGAAAAATCATGTGATGAAGATGCAACTTCTACCACATCAGATTTAAAAGTATATTATGATCTGAATAGTGTCAGATCATCAAATCTACCAGAATTTTATGATCTGAATATTGTTAGAAGACCATCAGTTTTATCACCACAATTTAATAACCATATGGAATCCAATTCACAATTAAGTGTAGAAACAGGCAATTATAATTGTATGCAGTCTCATTTATCGAATGTGATAATGAGAAATAATATTCAACAACTTCATGAACCAGTTTTAATGAATCAACAAAATAGGATAAACGATAATAATTTACATTACTCAAAAGAAAAGAAGTATGTATATTATCGACAATACATGAATCAGGAGAAAGTTGCTGAATTGATGAATGTGAATTATGTATGTACATATTTGTATTTTCCATATATTTTTTTTGTTTATTTAAAAGTTTTTATTTTATGAAATTTCGAAACAATAAATACGAAGACGGCAAACAATTATTGTGGTATTAGTCCAAGTCCAAGTCCAAGTACAAGCTCATCAAGTTCATCCTATGTAGCTCTAAAAAGAGAATATCGTCCAACTGCGCAAACATCTGGAACTGGAATTATCAATCATACGGCTACAAATTTTCAAAAGAAAATTAATGCTACTGATAATCAAAACAGGTAAATTTTTTGCTACATACCAGTATATTAGTATCTATATTATTGGATCTAAAAGATTGAATTGAAACGTATTTCAAAATATGATCTAATCCTTTAAAATTTAAATTTTATAAAATAACTTAAAATATTCAATCACATTTTTTTGAAAATTTCAATCATTCGATCGGTTTTCAATTTAACTTCGATCTAAGTGAAAAACTTAAATCAGATTGAGTCGATCTAATTTGAATTCGATTTACGTAATATGATATTTCAAACAAAGTCAAATTAGACTCAATCTAGATTCAATTTTTCATGTGTATTTTTTATATGTATTTTTAGGGTTGCAGCTTGGTAGTAATGTATTGATTTTTTTTTTTATACATACTATATGAATTGATTTTGATCTGTAAATAAATTACTTCTTTTTTTTTTTAATTTCATTCTAGTAAGACGATATCATCTGTCGACACCTTAATTGAATTTTTTAATTGTATATATTCTGGTTTGAAAACAATTGCCATGGACAGAAAAATCGTTAAAGAATTATTAATTCCAAATGAAACCGTTATGATTGCTACTTACGATATACCGAATACAAAACATATAATAAAGCATATAAATTACGCCAAGAATCGTCTTCAAGAAGAATATGATTTAATAATTGAATTATTTACGTTTATGAATATACATGATATTGCTTCGCATGTAATGAAATCATTTGATAAAATATTAAAATATTTTAAAGCTGAAATTGAAAAATTTTCAAAATTCACTTATTTTTCAATGTCTGCAAGTGGTAAGATATTGTATACATAAATATAATTAATATTTTATATTTTTTAACAAATAATACTATATTTTTTAAAATTTTTAATTATAGATGATTTATTGAATATATTAAAATCTCTCTACAAATTGATCAGATACGTATCAATTAATTACATGATATTGAAACGTCAATTGCAAAATACATTGTCTAATGAAAGACAAATTTTACGTACTTTTGGACAAAATTAAAAAAATCACGAAGTTTTTTTCATTTTCATGTTTTTTTATACCTTGGACGAGATGAAGATTTTTTGACTTGGAAAGGAAAGGAAAGGAAGATATTTCTTGAAAAAAAAAAACATTTTCTTTTATAAAAACATAAACATAAAATTTCATTTTTAAAATTATTGCAAAAAAAAAAAATATTACATTAAGTTATTTAACATTTAGAATTATTAGTAATAAGTATTGCATTCGAATGTTGTAAAAAGAAGAAAGAAGATCATTTTCATAAATTCAAGCTTGCTTGTACTGTCTTGCATGCAAATGCAAGTTGACTTGCAATATGTACATTCCTGCTTTTTTTAAATTTACAGTACAAGAAGTCGAAAATGATGATCCTACTTCACATAATACTTTACATATTACATAATTGTATAAAAAACATTAGAAAAGTAAGAAAATAGTTTGAATTGTTTTTATTAACAAAGGAATTATAAATTTATTTATTTATTTATTTTTTTGTTAAGTTGAGTTTATATTTTTATTTTCAAAAATTCAAATTTGTTTAAAATTTAATTTTCACTTTACTATTTTTGAAATTTTTAAATATTTTTTTAGTATTATTTTGAAAAAAAAATATATATATACATGTTTAATTAGGTATAGATGTATTAATTTATTATCAGAAAATGAAAATAAAATTTTCCATTTATAATTAAGTAAAATATTATTTTCTGTTCTTCTTCTTCTTATAGTACCGCTCCCCTGCGGAGGTCGGATATCATCGATTCAACCTCTCCTTTTATAACTCCTTTTCTGAATACTTGGCAGGATGAAGAACAATTAAACCATTCCTTCAGATTTGTAATCCACGATGTTCTCTTTTTTGCTCTACTTCTTTTTCCTAGGCATCAATAATGGCACCTAGGTATTTAATTTGTGAAACTTTTTCTATTACTACATTCTTTATTGTTAAGGTGGGATCATCTACATTATTTCATTTCTATTTCTAGATTTTGTAGTTTACCCGGCGGTTGATATAGACTTCTGACGTTCCACGTAGCTAAAATAATTGTGTTTAATTTTTTACAAGTAGGAGTTATTGTTTTAAAATTTTTTGTATTCATCATACTTAGTTAAATCGATGTCTTACTAGGAAAATACTTTATGAGAGGTGGTTTTCCGTTGCCTTCCTCTCATCAACATAAATAAATAAAATAAATAAATAAATAAAAAAATCACAATTTTGTTTAAAAACGGCCTCTTTTCTAAAACATTAGTTTCTAAAAGGTAGGTACCTTTTTTCAGAAGTTGTTTCCAAAAGGTACTCTTTTCCAAATTTCAAACTAAGTTTTCTCGTGATATATGCATTTTTGAATTAAAATTTCAACAGAATTCTACTTTCACAATACTAACTAATTAAAAAAAAATCAATTTTCATATTTACAGATGCTACTAATAACAAATAAAACGTTTTTCGTGTTTTTCTCAAACAAAACATGTTAACATGGAAAACATACCCTTTTGCTTCTAATAGACACATGTCATCAAGATGTATAGAGTAACAAGGTGAGCCAGAGCGAAAAAGCTGTTTGTAAATCTTTAAGTTATTACGTCATTTATACTGAGTTTGTAATGCAATTACCAAGCAATTACCACGATATATTGAATTTGACTAAATTGAATTCGTTAGATTTGTTTTTATGTGTATTTTTGCAATTATATTATATTACTTCCAAATTTATTTTGTTTTTAAAATTATCATATTATCATATTTTTTGATTAATTATTATAATATCATTATTATTTTAAAATTATTAAATGTTAAATATGATATGTTAATAATGATATTATAAAATGTAATTAAAAAATATGATAATATGATAATTTTAAAAACAAAATAATTTGGAAATAAAATATGATTGCAAAAATACACCTACAAACAAATATGTATAACGAATTCAATTCAGTCAAATTCAATATATCGTGGTAATTGTTTGGTAATTGCATTACAAACTCAGTATAAATGACGTAATAACTTAAAGATTTACAAACAGCTTTTTCGCCCTGGCTCACCTTGTTATCTATACATCTTGGTGTACAGCAAAGCAACAGACAGGAGAAAAGCAACATGGCAGAATATAGTATATTATAAACTTATATATATATCACTTATATCACATTTTATTTCGTCTCCCATCTACTCTTACACATGCAAGCAAGACCAAAATGCTAAAGCTAATGTAGCACAGTGCAAGCCGCAGCAAAAGTCTGGCAAGAGCAAGAGTCTAGAGCAAGCAAATGCAAAAAAACAACGGACAACGGACAACGGACGTCAGACGACCAGACATTAGACAAGGCGGGAAAATACAACAAAATTAATGAAAATTAACAAGTACAAATCTCACGCTATCCATACACATACAGAGTACAGACAGATTCTTGAACTCGCTCGAATATAGAGGAGAATAACCATATTCTTCAACTTCAATCTTCATTTTCATTATTATTGCATTGTTCATTTTTACTTTGAAAAGTTAAATTCACATAATCAGATTAAAATTTTCGAATTTTTGAATATTTAGCGGACATCTTCATACCATACAGTATCTTGCCGTTTTGAGTGATACATAATAGATTTTTAAATCTGTGAAATTTAATAAATTATTTGTGAAATAAGTTATTTTCCAGAATTTTCATTCAATTTCAGGTAAGTTTAATTTATTATGAATATGAATTTTAAATAAATTTGTTATATATTGTATATTTTTTTGTGAAATTACATATAATATAAAATATAAATTTTACTTGATGCGGCTAATTAAATTTTCAAAAAAATGTTTTTCTTAAATTAATTTTTTATTTTTCTAATTTCAATGAGCATATAAAAAATATATATGTATTTGCATGTAGTGTATTATCTTATATAAGGGTATAAGGAAAAAATCCACATTTTTTAAAATCTGGTCTGGATTACATTCAAAGTATTCAGAGTTTTTTGTTCGGACCGGTCGCAGCGTCCTTGACTGCACAGGCCTTTTCGTAAATTCAGTTCTAAGTTAGATCTTTTTTGCAGTTCGTTCGAAAATTTTTAACTGCAAAAGCAGAGCGTTCGATAAGTTTTGCACTGCAATGCAGTGCGTACAAAAACTAAAAAATGCAAAACAGGCCTGAAAGTGTACAGTGTGCTGTCGAAGTTATCTACCACTTCATTCTTTACAACAGCTAGATTGTACGTACAAAAATTTTTTACAAAAATAAAATAAAAAAAACAATTTTTTAAAATAATAATAAATAATTTTGGGATTTCGAACTTGTTTTATTAATTGGTTTTAAAAGTTTTATTCTTTATAATGTCAGATTCAAGTGAAGATATTGAAAAATTACTTAAGTAAGAATATTAAAATTGAGGTTAAAATTCATATTTTCAATAAATAAAATTGTACAATACACATCGAACACATTATTATTCAATATTATAATTATTATTGTTGTTTATCACTTATCATTCAATTTTTCGTTCGAAAATGCAAAATGTCAGAAGTGAAAACTCTTAACCATTGTATTTGCAGCGCTGCTTTATTCCTGCAGACTGCACATTACTGTTCTAGTACTATTTTTAAGATACGAAAGAATACACAGTGCAGCCTGCATTTTCGAAAAAGCCTCACCTGTACCCCACTATGTCTGCTACTGTGCTGTGTGCTCAGATAGAGCAGACAGTTCATGGTCATGCTCATGTTACACATAATATACAAACATACATACACGTACAATTGCATATTGAACAAGTAAAATTTTTATACCTATAGCTATCAATTTCATTATTATAATTTATAATTTTTCGTTATGGGTTATCGACTTTTATTTCAATAATGTCTACATACATTCATTTTTAGATAATTAACTGGTTGAAATTATCCAAAATAAATCTATTAACGATGAATCCAATGGAAATAGAAAATAATTTAGCTGATAAATTCAATGAATTATTTAATCCTATTGATGACGAAAAATCATGTGATGAAGATGCAACTTCTACCACATCAGATTTAAAAGTATATTATGATCTGAATAGTGTCAGATCATCAAATCTACCAGAATTTTATGATCTGAATATTGTTAGAAGACCATCAGTTTTATCACCACAATTTAATAACCATATGGAATCCAATTCACAATTAAGTGTAGAAACAGGCAATTATAATTGTATGCAGTCTCATTTATCGAATGTGATAATGAGAAATAATATTCAACAACTTCATGAACCAGTTTTAATGAATCAACAAAATAGGATAAACGATAATAATTTACATTACTCAAAAGAAAAGAAGTATGTATATTATCGACAATACATGAATCAGGAGAAAGTTGCTGAATTGATGAATGTGAATTATGTATGTACATATTTGTATTTTCCATATATTTTTTTTGTTTATTTAAAAGTTTTTATTTTATGAAATTTCGAAACAATAAATACGAAGACGGCAAACAATTATTGTGGTATTAGTCCAAGTCCAAGTCCAAGTACAAGCTCATCAAGTTCATCCTATGTAGCTCTAAAAAGAGAATATCGTCCAACTGCGCAAACATCTGGAACTGGAATTATCAATCATACGGCTACAAATTTTCAAAAGAAAATTAATGCTACTGATAATCAAAACAGGTAAATTTTTTGCTACATACCAGTATATTAGTATCTATATTATTGGATCTAAAAGATTGAATTGAAACGTATTTCAAAATATGATCTAATCCTTTAAAATTTAAATTTTATAAAATAACTTAAAATATTCAATCACATTTTTTTGAAAATTTCAATCATTCGATCGGTTTTCAATTTAACTTCGATCTAAGTGAAAAACTTAAATCAGATTGAGTCGATCTAATTTGAATTCGATTTACGTAATATGATATTTCAAACAAAGTCAAATTAGACTCAATCTAGATTCAATTTTTCATGTGTATTTTTTATATGTATTTTTAGGGTTGCAGCTTGGTAGTAATGTATTGATTTTTTTTTTTATACATACTATATGAATTGATTTTGATCTGTAAATAAATTACTTCTTTTTTTTTTTAATTTCATTCTAGTAAGACGATATCATCTGTCGACACCTTAATTGAATTTTTTAATTGTATATATTCTGGTTTGAAAACAATTGCCATGGACAGAAAAATCGTTAAAGAATTATTAATTCCAAATGAAACCGTTATGATTGCTACTTACGATATACCGAATACAAAACATATAATAAAGCATATAAATTACGCCAAGAATCGTCTTCAAGAAGAATATGATTTAATAATTGAATTATTTACGTTTATGAATATACATGATATTGCTTCGCATGTAATGAAATCATTTGATAAAATATTAAAATATTTTAAAGCTGAAATTGAAAAATTTTCAAAATTCACTTATTTTTCAATGTCTGCAAGTGGTAAGATATTGTATACATAAATATAATTAATATTTTATATTTTTTAACAAATAATACTATATTTTTTAAAATTTTTAATTATAGATGATTTATTGAATATATTAAAATCTCTCTACAAATTGATCAGATACGTATCAATTAATTACATGATATTGAAACGTCAATTGCAAAATACATTGTCTAATGAAAGACAAATTTTACGTACTTTTGGACAAAATTAAAAAAATCACGAAGTTTTTTTCATTTTCATGTTTTTTTATACCTTGGACGAGATGAAGATTTTTTGACTTGGAAAGGAAAGGAAAGGAAGATATTTCTTGAAAAAAAAAAACATTTTCTTTTATAAAAACATAAACATAAAATTTCATTTTTAAAATTATTGCAAAAAAAAAAAATATTACATTAAGTTATTTAACATTTAGAATTATTAGTAATAAGTATTGCATTCGAATGTTGTAAAAAGAAGAAAGAAGATCATTTTCATAAATTCAAGCTTGCTTGTACTGTCTTGCATGCAAATGCAAGTTGACTTGCAATATGTACATTCCTGCTTTTTTTAAATTTACAGTACAAGAAGTCGAAAATGATGATCCTACTTCACATAATACTTTACATATTACATAATTGTATAAAAAACATTAGAAAAGTAAGAAAATAGTTTGAATTGTTTTTATTAACAAAGGAATTATAAATTTATTTATTTATTTATTTTTTTGTTAAGTTGAGTTTATATTTTTATTTTCAAAAATTCAAATTTGTTTAAAATTTAATTTTCACTTTACTATTTTTGAAATTTTTAAATATTTTTTTAGTATTATTTTGAAAAAAAAATATATATATACATGTTTAATTAGGTATAGATGTATTAATTTATTATCAGAAAATGAAAATAAAATTTTCCATTTATAATTAAGTAAAATATTATTTTCTGTTCTTCTTCTTCTTATAGTACCGCTCCCCTGCGGAGGTCGGATATCATCGATTCAACCTCTCCTTTTATAACTCCTTTTCTGAATACTTGGCAGGATGAAGAACAATTAAACCATTCCTTCAGATTTGTAATCCACGATGTTCTCTTTTTTGCTCTACTTCTTTTTCCTAGGCATCAATAATGGCACCTAGGTATTTAATTTGTGAAACTTTTTCTATTACTACATTCTTTATTGTTAAGGTGGGATCATCTACATTATTTCATTTCTATTTCTAGATTTTGTAGTTTACCCGGCGGTTGATATAGACTTCTGACGTTCCACGTAGCTAAAATAATTGTGTTTAATTTTTTACAAGTAGGAGTTATTGTTTTAAAATTTTTTGTATTCATCATACTTAGTTAAATCGATGTCTTACTAGGAAAATACTTTATGAGAGGTGGTTTTCCGTTGCCTTCCTCTCATCAACATAAATAAATAAAATAAATAAATAAATAAAAAAATCACAATTTTGTTTAAAAACGGCCTCTTTTCTAAAACATTAGTTTCTAAAAGGTAGGTACCTTTTTTCAGAAGTTGTTTCCAAAAGGTACTCTTTTCCAAATTTCAAACTAAGTTTTCTCGTGATATATGCATTTTTGAATTAAAATTTCAACAGAATTCTACTTTCACAATACTAACTAATTAAAAAAAAATCAATTTTCATATTTACAGATGCTACTAATAACAAATAAAACGTTTTTCGTGTTTTTCTCAAACAAAACATGTTAACATGGAAAACATACCCTTTTGCTTCTAATAGACACATGTCATCAAGATGTATAGAGTAACAAGGTGAGCCAGAGCGAAAAAGCTGTTTGTAAATCTTTAAGTTATTACGTCATTTATACTGAGTTTGTAATGCAATTACCAAGCAATTACCACGATATATTGAATTTGACTAAATTGAATTCGTTAGATTTGTTTTTATGTGTATTTTTGCAATTATATTATATTACTTCCAAATTTATTTTGTTTTTAAAATTATCATATTATCATATTTTTTGATTAATTATTATAATATCATTATTATTTTAAAATTATTAAATGTTAAATATGATATGTTAATAATGATATTATAAAATGTAATTAAAAAATATGATAATATGATAATTTTAAAAACAAAATAATTTGGAAATAAAATATGATTGCAAAAATACACCTACAAACAAATATGTATAACGAATTCAATTCAGTCAAATTCAATATATCGTGGTAATTGTTTGGTAATTGCATTACAAACTCAGTATAAATGACGTAATAACTTAAAGATTTACAAACAGCTTTTTCGCCCTGGCTCACCTTGTTATCTATACATCTTGGTGTACAGCAAAGCAACAGACAGGAGAAAAGCAACATGGCAGAATATAGTATATTATAAACTTATATATATATCACTTATATCACATTTTATTTCGTCTCCCATCTACTCTTACACATGCAAGCAAGACCAAAATGCTAAAGCTAATGTAGCACAGTGCAAGCCGCAGCAAAAGTCTGGCAAGAGCAAGAGTCTAGAGCAAGCAAATGCAAAAAAACAACGGACAACGGACAACGGACGTCAGACGACCAGACATTAGACAAGGCGGGAAAATACAACAAAATTAATGAAAATTAACAAGTACAAATCTCACGCTATCCATACACATACAGAGTACAGACAGATTCTTGAACTCGCTCGAATATAGAGGAGAATAACCATATTCTTCAACTTCAATCTTCATTTTCATTATTATTGCATTGTTCACTTTTACTTTGAAAAGTTAAATTCACATAATCAGATTAAAATTTTCGAATTTTTGAATATTTAGCGGACATCTTCATACCATACAGTATCTTGCCGTTTTGAGTGATACATAATAGATTTTTAAATCTGTGAAATTTAATAAATTATTTGTGAAATAAGTTATTTTCCAGAATTTTCATTCAATTTCAGGTAAGTTTAATTTATTATGAATATGAATTTTAAATAAATTTGTTATATATTGTATATTTTTTTGTGAAATTACATATAATATAAAATATAAATTTTACTTGATGCGGCTAATTAAATTTTCAAAAAAATGTTTTTCTTAAATTAATTTTTTATTTTTCTAATTTCAATGAGCATATAAAAAATATATATGTATTTGCATGTAGTGTATTATCTTATATAAGGGTATAAGGAAAAAATCCACATTTTTTAAAATCTGGTCTGGATTACATTCAAAGTATTCAGAGTTTTTTGTTCGGACCGGTCGCAGCGTCCTTGACTGCACAGGCCTTTTCGTAAATTCAGTTCTAAGTTAGATCTTTTTTGCAGTTCGTTCGAAAATTTTTAACTGCAAAAGCAGAGCGTTCGATAAGTTTTGCACTGCAATGCAGTGCGTTCAAAAACTAAAAAATGCAAAACAGGCCTGAAAGATTTTAACGCAAATAAGCAGCGTGATTTGAAACACTGCATATATATATGCTACTGACAAGTGTACTGTCGAAGTTATCTACCACTTCATTCTTTACAACAGCTAGATTGTACGTACAAAAATTTTTTACAAAAATAAAATAAAAAAAACAATTTTTTAAAATAATAATAAATAATTTTGGGATTTCGAACTTGTTGTATTAATTGGTTTTAAAAGTTTTATTCTTTATAATGTCAGATTCAAGTGAAGATATTGAAAAATTACTTAAGTAAGAATATTAAAATTGAGGTTAAAATTCATATTTTCAATAAATAAAATTGTACAATACACATCGAACACATTATTTTTCAATATTATAATTATTATTGTTGTTTATCACTTATCATTCAATTTTTCGTTCGAAAATGCAAAATGTCAGAAGTGAAAACTCTTAACCATTGCATTTGCAGCGCTGCTTTATTCCTGCAGACTGCACATTACTGTTCTAGTACTATTTTTAAGATACGAAAGAATACACAGTGCAGCCTGCATTTTCGAAAAAGCCTCACCTGTACTCCACTATGTCTGCTACTGTGCTGTGTGCTCAGATAGAGCAGACAGTTCATGGTCATGCTCATGTTACACACATAATATACAAACATACATACACGTACAATTGCATATTGAACAAGTAAAATTTTTATACCTATAGCTATCAATTTCAATATTATAATTTATAATTTTTCGTTATGGGTTATCGACTTTTATTTCAATAATGTCTACATACATTCATTTTTAGATAATTAACTGGTTGAAATTATCCAAAATAAATCTATTAACGATGAATCCAATGGAAATAGAAAATAATTTAGCTGATAAATTCAATGAATTATTTAATCCTATTGATGACGAAAAATCATGTGATGAAGATGCAACTTCTACCACATCAGATTTAAAAGTATATTATGATCTGAATAGTGTCAGATCATCAAATCTACCAGAATTTTATGATCTGAATATTGTTAGAAGACCATCAGTTTTATCACCACAATTTAATAACCATATGGAATCCAATTCACAATTAAGTGTAGAAACAGGCAATTATAATTGTATGCAGTCTCATTTATCGAATGTGATAATGAGAAATAATATTCAACAACTTCATGAACCAGTTTTAATGAATCAACAAAATGGGATAAACGATAATAATTTACATTACTCAAAAGAAAAGAAGTATGTATATTATCGACAATACATGAATCAGGAGAAAGTTGCTGAATTGATGAATGTGAATTATGTATGTACATATTTGTATTTTCCATATATTTTTTTTGTTTATTTAAAAGTTTTTATTTTATGAAATTTCGAAACAATAAATACGAAGACGGCAAACAATTATTGTGGTATTAGTCCAAGTACAAGCTCATCAAGTTCATCCTATGTAGCTCTAAAAAGAGAATATCGTCCAACTGCGCAAACATCTGGAACTGGAATTATCAATCATACGGCTACAAATTTTCAAAAGAAAATTAATGCTACTGATAATCAAAACAGGTAAATTTTTTGCTACATACCAGTATATTAGTATCTATATTATTGGATCTAAAAGATTGAATTGAAACGTATTTCAAAATATGATCTAATCCTTTAAAATTTAAATTTTATAAAATAACTTAAAATATTCAATCACATTTTTTTGAAAATTTCAATCATTCGATCGGTTTTCAATTTAACTTCGATCTAAGTGAAAAACTTAAATCAGATTGAGTCGATCTAATTTGAATTCGATTTACGTAATATGATATTTCAAACAAAGTCAAATTAGACTCAATCTAGATTCAATTTTTCATGTGTATTTTTTATATGTATTTTTAGGGTTGCAGCTTGGTAGTAATGTATTGATTTTTTTTATACATACTATATGAATTGATTTTGATCTGTAAATAAATTACTTCTTTTTTTTTTTAATTTCATTCTAGTAAGACGATATCATCTGTCGACACCTTAATTGAATTTTTTAATTGTATATATTCTGGTTTGAAAACAATTGCCATGGACAGAAAAATCGTTAAAGAATTATTAATTCCAAATGAAACCGTTATGATTGCTACTTACGATATACCGAATACAAAACATATAATAAAGCATATAAATTACGCCAAGAATCGTCTTCAAGAAGAATATGATTTAATAATTGAATTATTTACGTTTATGAATATACATGATATTGCTTCGCATGTAATGAAATCATTTGATAAAATATTAAAATATTTTAAAGCTGAAATTGAAAAATTTTCAAAATTCACTTATTTTTCAATGTCTGCAAGTGGTAAGATATTGTATACATAAATATAATTAATATTTTATATTTTTTAACAAATAATACTATATTTTTTAAAATTTTTAATTATAGATGATTTATTGAATATATTAAAATCTCTCTACAAATTGATCAGATACGTATCAATTAATTACATGATATTGAAACGTCAATTGCAAAATACATTGTCTAATGAAAGACAAATTTTACGTACTTTTGGACAAAATTAAAAAAATCACGAAGTTTTTTTCATTTTCATGTTTTTTTATACCTTGGACGAGATGAAGATTTTTTGACTTGGAAAGGAAAGGAAAGGAAGATATTTCTTGAAAAAAAAAAACATTTTCTTTTATAAAAACATAAACATAAAATTTCATTTTTAAAATTATTGCAAAAAAAAAAAATATTACATTAAGTTATTTAACATTTAGAATTATTAGTAATAAGTATTGCATTCGAATGTTGTAAAAAGAAGAAAGAAGATCATTTTCATAAATTCAAGCTTGCTTGTACTGTCTTGCATGCAAATGCAAGTTGACTTGCAATATGTACATTCCTGCTTTTTTTAAATTTACAGTACAAGAAGTCGAAAATGATGATCCTACTTCACATAATACTTTACATATTACATAATTGTATAAAAAACATTAGAAAAGTAAGAAAATAGTTTGAATTGTTTTTATTAACAAAGGAATTATAAATTTATTTATTTATTTATTTTTTTGTTAAGTTGAGTTTATATTTTTATTTTCAAAAATTCAAATTTGTTTAAAATTTAATTTTCACTTTACTATTTTTGAAATTTTTAAATATTTTTTTAGTATTATTTTGAAAAAAAAATATATATATACATGTTTAATTAGGTATAGATGTATTAATTTATTATCAGAAAATGAAAATAAAATTTTCCATTTATAATTAAGTAAAATATTATTTTCTGTTCTTCTTCTTCTTATAGTACCGCTCCCCTGCGGAGGTCGGATATCATCGATTCAACCTCTCCTTTTATAACTCCTTTTCTGAATACTTGGCAGGATGAAGAACAATTAAACCATTCCTTCAGATTTGTAATCCACGATGTTCTCTTTTTTGCTCTACTTCTTTTTCCTAGGCATCAATAATGGCACCTAGGTATTTAATTTGTGAAACTTTTTCTATTACTACATTCTTTATTGTTAAGGTGGGATCATCTACATTATTTCATTTCTATTTCTAGATTTTGTAGTTTACCCGGCGGTTGATATAGACTTCTGACGTTCCACGTAGCTAAAATAATTGTGTTTAATTTTTTACAAGTAGGAGTTATTGTTTTAAAATTTTTTGTATTCATCATACTTAGTTAAATCGATGTCTTACTAGGAAAATACTTTATGAGAGGTGGTTTTCCGTTGCCTTCCTCTCATCAACATAAATAAATAAAATAAATAAATAAATAAAAAAATCACAATTTTGTTTAAAAACGGCCTCTTTTCTAAAACATTAGTTTCTAAAAGGTAGGTACCTTTTTTCAGAAGTTGTTTCCAAAAGGTACTCTTTTCCAAATTTCAAACTAAGTTTTCTCGTGATATATGCATTTTTGAATTAAAATTTCAACAGAATTCTACTTTCACAATACTAACTAATTAAAAAAAAATCAATTTTCATATTTACAGATGCTACTAATAACAAATAAAACGTTTTTCGTGTTTTTCTCAAACAAAACATGTTAACATGGAAAACATACCCTTTTGCTTCTAATAGACACATGTCATCAAGATGTATAGAGTAACAAGGTGAGCCAGAGCGAAAAAGCTGTTTGTAAATCTTTAAGTTATTACGTCATTTATACTGAGTTTGTAATGCAATTACCAAGCAATTACCACGATATATTGAATTTGACTAAATTGAATTCGTTAGATTTGTTTTTATGTGTATTTTTGCAATTATATTATATTACTTCCAAATTTATTTTGTTTTTAAAATTATCATATTATCATATTTTTTGATTAATTATTATAATATCATTATTATTTTAAAATTATTAAATGTTAAATATGATATGTTAATAATGATATTATAAAATGTAATTAAAAAATATGATAATATGATAATTTTAAAAACAAAATAATTTGGAAATAAAATATGATTGCAAAAATACACCTACAAACAAATATGTATAACGAATTCAATTCAGTCAAATTCAATATATCGTGGTAATTGTTTGGTAATTGCATTACAAACTCAGTATAAATGACGTAATAACTTAAAGATTTACAAACAGCTTTTTCGCCCTGGCTCACCTTGTTATCTATACATCTTGGTGTACAGCAAAGCAACAGACAGGAGAAAAGCAACATGGCAGAATATAGTATATTATAAACTTATATATATATCACTTATATCACATTTTATTTCGTCTCCCATCTACTCTTACACATGCAAGCAAGACCAAAATGCTAAAGCTAATGTAGCACAGTGCAAGCCGCAGCAAAAGTCTGGCAAGAGCAAGAGTCTAGAGCAAGCAAATGCAAAAAAACAACGGACAACGGACAACGGACGTCAGACGACCAGACATTAGACAAGGCGGGAAAATACAACAAAATTAATGAAAATTAACAAGTACAAATCTCACGCTATCCATACACATACAGAGTACAGACAGATTCTTGAACTCGCTCGAATATAGAGGAGAATAACCATATTCTTCAACTTCAATCTTCATTTTCATTATTATTGCATTGTTCACTTTTACTTTGAAAAGTTAAATTCACATAATCAGATTAAAATTTTCGAATTTTTGAATATTTAGCGGACATCTTCATACCATACAGTATCTTGCCGTTTTGAGTGATACATAATAGATTTTTAAATCTGTGAAATTTAATAAATTATTTGTGAAATAAGTTATTTTCCAGAATTTTCATTCAATTTCAGGTAAGTTTAATTTATTATGAATATGAATTTTAAATAAATTTGTTATATATTGTATATTTTTTTGTGAAATTACATATAATATAAAATATAAATTTTACTTGATGCGGCTAATTAAATTTTCAAAAAAATGTTTTTCTTAAATTAATTTTTTATTTTTCTAATTTCAATGAGCATATAAAAAATATATATGTATTTGCATGTAGTGTATTATCTTATATAAGGGTATAAGGAAAAAATCCACATTTTTTAAAATCTGGTCTGGATTACATTCAAAGTATTCAGAGTTTTTTGTTCGGACCGGTCGCAGCGTCCTTGACTGCACAGGCCTTTTCGAAAATTCAGTTCTAAGTTAGATCTTTTTTGCAGTTCGTTCGAAAATTTTTAACTGCAAAAGCAGAGCGTTCGATAAGTTTTGCACTGCAATGCAGTGCGTTCAAAAACTAAAAAATGCAAAACAGGCCTGAAAGATTTTAACGCAAATAAGCAGCGTGATTTGAAACACTGCATATATATATGCTACTGACAAGTGTACTGTCGAAGTTATCTACCACTTCATTCTTTACAACAGCTAGATTGTACGTACAAAAATTTTTTACAAAAATAAAATAAAAAAAACAATTTTTTAAAATAATAATAAATAATTTTGGGATTTCGAACTTGTTGTATTAATTGGTTTTAAAAGTTTTATTCTTTATAATGTCAGATTCAAGTGAAGATATTGAAAAATTACTTAAGTAAGAATATTAAAATTGAGGTTAAAATTCATATTTTCAATAAATAAAATTGTACAATACACATCGAACACATTATTTTTCAATATTATAATTATTATTGTTGTTTATCACTTATCATTCAATTTTTCGTTCGAAAATGCAAAATGTCAGAAGTGAAAACTCTTAACCATTGCATTTGCAGCGCTGCTTTATTCCTGCAGACTGCACATTACTGTTCTAGTACTATTTTTAAGATACGAAAGAATACACAGTGCAGCCTGCATTTTCGAAAAAGCCTCACCTGTACCCCACTATGTCTGCTACTGTGCTGTGTGCTCAGATAGAGCAGACAGTTCATGGTCATGCTCATGTTACACACATAATATACAAACATACATACACGTACAATTGCATATTGAACAAGTAAAATTTTTATACCTATAGCTATCAATTTCAATATTATAATTTATAATTTTTCGTTATGGGTTATCGACTTTTATTTCAATAATGTCTACATACATTCATTTTTAGATAATTAACTGGTTGAAATTATCCAAAATAAATCTATTAACGATGAATCCAATGGAAATAGAAAATAATTTAGCTGATAAATTCAATGAATTATTTAATCCTATTGATGACGAAAAATCATGTGATGAAGATGCAACTTCTACCACATCAGATTTAAAAGTATATTATGATCTGAATAGTGTCAGATCATCAAATCTACCAGAATTTTATGATCTGAATATTGTTAGAAGACCATCAGTTTTATCACCACAATTTAATAACCATATGGAATCCAATTCACAATTAAGTGTAGAAACAGGCAATTATAATTGTATGCAGTCTCATTTATCGAATGTGATAATGAGAAATAATATTCAACAACTTCATGAACCAGTTTTAATGAATCAACAAAATGGGATAAACGATAATAATTTACATTACTCAAAAGAAAAGAAGTATGTATATTATCGACAATACATGAATCAGGAGAAAGTTGCTGAATTGATGAATGTGAATTATGTATGTACATATTTGTATTTTCCATATATTTTTTTTGTTTATTTAAAAGTTTTTATTTTATGAAATTTCGAAACAATAAATACGAAGACGGCAAACAATTATTGTGGTATTAGTCCAAGTCCAAGTCCAAGTACAAGCTCATCAAGTTCATCCTATGTAGCTCTAAAAAGAGAATATCGTCCAACTGCGCAAACATCTGGAACTGGAATTATCAATCATACGGCTACAAATTTTCAAAAGAAAATTAATGCTACTGATAATCAAAACAGGTAAATTTTTTGCTACATACCAGTATATTAGTATCTATATTATTGGATCTAAAAGATTGAATTGAAACGTATTTCAAAATAT
The DNA here is from genome assembly GCA_951394055.1 of Villa cingulata. Classification (NCBI taxonomy): domain Eukaryota; kingdom Metazoa; phylum Arthropoda; class Insecta; order Diptera; family Bombyliidae; genus Villa; species Villa cingulata. Next base: position 14,316,639 of record OX596023.1, on the reverse strand, counting down.
GATCTAATCCTTTAAAATTTAAATTTTATAAAATAACTTAAAATATTCAATCACATTTTTTTGAAAATTTCAATCATTCGATCGGTTTTCAATTTAACTTCGATCTAAGTGAAAAACTTAAATCAGATTGAGTCGATCTAATTTGAATTCGATTTACGTAATATGATATTTCAAACAAAGTCAAATTAGACTCAATCTAGATTCAATTTTTCATGTGTATTTTTTATATGTATTTTTAGGGTTGCAGCTTGGTAGTAATGTATTGATTTTTTTTATACATACTATATGAATTGATTTTGATCTGTAAATAAATTACTTCTTTTTTTTTTTAATTTCATTCTAGTAAGACGATATCATCTGTCGACACCTTAATTGAATTTTTTAATTGTATATATTCTGGTTTGAAAACAATTGCCATGGACAGAAAAATCGTTAAAGAATTATTAATTCCAAATGAAACCGTTATGATTGCTACTTACGATATACCGAATACAAAACATATAATAAAGCATATAAATTACGCCAAGAATCGTCTTCAAGAAGAATATGATTTAATAATTGAATTATTTACGTTTATGAATATACATGATATTGCTTCGCATGTAATGAAATCATTTGATAAAATATTAAAATATTTTAAAGCTGAAATTGAAAAATTTTCAAAATTCACTTATTTTTCAATGTCTGCAAGTGGTAAGATATTGTATACATAAATATAATTAATATTTTATATTTTTTAACAAATAATACTATATTTTTTAAAATTTTTAATTATAGATGATTTATTGAATATATTAAAATCTCTCTACAAATTGATCAGATACGTATCAATTAATTACATGATATTGAAACGGCAATTGCAAAATACATTGTCTAATGAAAGACAAATTTTACGTACTTTTGGACAAAATTAAAAAAATCACGAAGTTTTTTTCATTTTCATGTTTTTTTATACCTTGGACGAGATGAAGATTTTTTGACTTGGAAAGGAAAGGAAAGGAAGATATTTCTTGAAAAAAAAAAACATTTTCTTTTATAAAAACATAAACATAAAATTTCATTTTTAAAATTATTGCAAAAAAAAAAAATATTACATTAAGTTATTTAACATTTAGAATTATTAGTAATAAGTATTGCATTCGAATGTTGTAAAAAGAAGAAAGAAGATCATTTTCATAAATTCAAGCTTGCTTGTACTGCCTTGCATGCAAATGCAAGTTGACTTGCAATATGTACATTCCTGCTTTTTTTAAATTTACAGTACAAGAAGTCGAAAATGATGATCCTACTTCACATAATACTTTACATATTACATAATTGTATAAAAAACATTAGAAAAGTAAGAAAATAGTTTGAATTGTTTTTATTAACAAAGGAATTATAAATTTATTTATTTATTTATTTTTTTGTTAAGTTGAGTTTATATTTTTATTTTCAAAAATTCAAATTTGTTTAAAATTTAATTTTCACTTTACTATTTTTGAAATTTTTAAATATTTTTTTAGTATTATTTTGAAAAAAAAATATATATATACATGTTTAATTAGGTATAGATGTATTAATTTATTATCAGAAAATGAAAATAAAATTTTCCATTTATAATTAAGTAAAATCTTATTTTCTTTTCATCTTCTTCTTATAGTACCGCTCCCCTGCGGAGGTCGGATATCATCGATTCAACGTCTTCTTTTATAACTCCTTTTCTGAATACTTGGCAGGATGAAGAACAATTAAACCATTCCTTCAGATTTGTAGTCCACGATGTTCTCTTTTTTGCTCTACTTCTTTTTCCTAGGCATCAATAATGGCACCTAGGTATTTAATTTGTGAAACTTTTTCTATTACTACATTCTTTATTGTTAAGGTGGGATCATCTACATTATTTCATTTCTATTTCTAGATTTTGTAGTTTACCCGGCGGTTGATATAGACTTCTGACGTTCCACGTAGCTAAAATAATTGTGTTTAATTTTTTACAAGTAGGAGTTATTGTTTTAAAATTTTTTGTATTCATCATACTTAGTTAATCTTACTAGGAAAATACTTAATGAGAGGTGGTTTTCCGTTGCCTTCCTCTCATCAACATAAATAAATAAAATAAATAAATAAATAAAAAAATCACAATTTTGTTTAAAAACGGCCTCTTTTCTAAAACATTAGTTTCTAAAAGGTAGGTACCTTTTTTCAGAAGTTGTTTCCAAAAGGTACTCTTTTCCAAATTTCAAACTAAGTTTTCTCGTGATATATGCATTTTTGAATTAAAATTTCAACAGAATTCTACTTTCACAATACTAACTAATTAAAAAAAAATCAATTTTCATATTTACAGATGCTACTAATAACAAATAAAACGTTTTTCGTGTTTTTCTCAAACAAAACATGTTAACATGGAAAACATACCCTTTTGCTTCTAATAGACACATGTCATCAAGATGTATAGAGTAACAAGGTGAGCCAGAGCGAAAAAGCTGTTTGTAAATCTTTAAGTTATTACGTCATTTATACTGAGTTTGTAATGCAATTACCAAGCAATTACCACGATATATTGAATTTGACTAAATTGAATTCGTTAGATTTGTTTTTATGTGTATTTTTGCAATTATATTATATTACTTCCAAATTTATTTTGTTTTTAAAATTATCATATTATCATATTTTTTGATTAATTATTTAAATATCATTATTATTTTAAAATTATTAAATGTTAAATATGATATGTTAATAATGATATTATAAAATGTAATTAAAAAATATAATATGATAATTTTAAAAACAAAATAATTTGGAAATAAAATATGATTGCAAAAATACACCTACAAACAAATATGTATAACGAATTCAATTCAGTCAAATTCAATATATCGTGGTAATTGTTTGGTAATTGCATTACAAACTCAGTATAAATGACGTAATAACTTAAAGATTTACAAACAGCTTTTTCGCCCTGGCTCACCTTGTTATCTATACATCTTGGTGTACAGCAAAGCAACAGACAGGAGAAAAGCAACATGGCAGAATATAGTATATTATAAACTTATATATATATCACTTATATCACATTTTATTTCGTCTCCCATCTACTCCTACACATGCAAGCAAGACCAAAATGCTAAAGCTAATGTAGCAAGCAGTGCAAGACTGCAAGCCGCTGCAAAAGTCTGGCAAGAGCAAGAGTCTAGAGCAAGCAAATGCAAAAAGACAACGGACAACGGACAACGGACGTCAGACGACCAGACATTAGACAAGGCGGGAAAATACAACAAAATTAATGAAAATTAACAAGTACAAATCTCACGCTATCCATACACATACAGAGTACAGACAGATTCTTGAACTCGCTCGAATATAGAGAGAATAACCATATTCTTCAACTTCAATCTTCATTTTCATTATTATTGCAATGCATTGTTCATTTTTACTTTGAAAAGTTAAATTCACATAATCAGATTAAAATTTTCGAATTTTTGAATATTTAGCGGACATCTTCATACCATACAGTATCTTGCCGTTTTGAGTGATACATAATAGATTTTTAAATCTGTGAAATTTAATAAATTATTTGTGAAATAAGTTATTTTCCAGAATTTTCATTCAATTTCAGGTAAGTTTAATTTATTATGAATATGAATTTTAAATAAATTTGTTATATATTGTATATTTTTTTGTGAAATTACATATAATATAAAATATAAATTTTACTTGATGCGGCTAATTAAATTTTCAAAAAAATGTTTTTCTTAAATTAATTTTTTATTTTTCTAATTTCAATGAGCATATAAAAAATATATATGTATTTGCATGTAGTGTATTATCTTATATAAGGGTATAAGGAAAAAATCCACATTTTTTAAAATCTGGTCTGGATTACATTCAAAGTATTCAGAGTTTTTTGTTCGGACCGGTCGCAGCGTCCTTGACTGCACAGGCCTTTTCGTAAATTCAGTTCTAAGTTAGATCTTTTTTGCAGTTCGTTCGAAAATTTTTAACTGCAAAAGCAGAGCGTTCGATAAGTTTTGCACTGCAATGCAGTGCGTTCAAAAACTAAAAAATGCAAAACAGGCCTGAAAGATTTTAACGCAAATAAGCAGCGTGATTTGAAACACTGCATATATATATGCTACTGACAAGTGTACTGTCGAAGTTATCTACCACTTCATTCTTTACAACAGCTAGATTGTACGTACAAAAATTTTTTACAAAAATAAAATAAAAAAAACAATTTTTTAAAATAATAATAAATAATTTTGGGATTTCGAACTTGTTGTATTAATTGGTTTTAAAAGTTTTATTCTTTATAATGTCAGATTCAAGTGAAGATATTGAAAAATTACTTAAGTAAGAATATTAAAATTGAGGTTAAAATTCATATTTTCAATAAATAAAATTGTACAATACACATCGAACACATTATTTTTCAATATTATAATTATTATTGTTGTTTATCACTTATCATTCAATTTTTCGTTCGAAAATGCAAAATGTCAGAAGTGAAAACTCTTAACCATTGCATTTGCAGCGCTGCTTTATTCCTGCAGACTGCACATTACTGTTCTAGTACTATTTTTAAGATACGAAAGAATACACAGTGCAGCCTGCATTTTCGAAAAAGCCTCACCTGTACTCCACTATGTCTGCTACTGTGCTGTGTGCTCAGATAGAGCAGACAGTTCATGGTCATGCTCATGTTACACACATAATATACAAACATACATACACGTACAATTGCATATTGAACAAGTAAAATTTTTATACCTATAGCTATCAATTTCAATATTATAATTTATAATTTTTCGTTATGGGTTATCGACTTTTATTTCAATAATGTCTACATACATTCATTTTTAGATAATTAACTGGTTGAAATTATCCAAAATAAATCTATTAACGATGAATCCAATGGAAATAGAAAATAATTTAGCTGATAAATTCAATGAATTATTTAATCCTATTGATGACGAAAAATCATGTGATGAAGATGCAACTTCTACCACATCAGATTTAAAAGTATATTATGATCTGAATAGTGTCAGATCATCAAATCTACCAGAATTTTATGATCTGAATATTGTTAGAAGACCATCAGTTTTATCACCACAATTTAATAACCATATGGAATCCAATTCACAATTAAGTGTAGAAACAGGCAATTATAATTGTATGCAGTCTCATTTATCGAATGTGATAATGAGAAATAATATTCAACAACTTCATGAACCAGTTTTAATGAATCAACAAAATGGGATAAACGATAATAATTTACATTACTCAAAAGAAAAGAAGTATGTATATTATCGACAATACATGAATCAGGAGAAAGTTGCTGAATTGATGAATGTGAATTATGTATGTACATATTTGTATTTTCCATATATTTTTTTTGTTTATTTAAAAGTTTTTATTTTATGAAATTTCGAAACAATAAATACGAAGACGGCAAACAATTATTGTGGTATTAGTCCAAGTACAAGCTCATCAAGTTCATCCTATGTAGCTCTAAAAAGAGAATATCGTCCAACTGCGCAAACATCTGGAACTGGAATTATCAATCATACGGCTACAAATTTTCAAAAGAAAATTAATGCTACTGATAATCAAAACAGGTAAATTTTTTGCTACATACCAGTATATTAGTATCTATATTATTGGATCTAAAAGATTGAATTGAAACGTATTTCAAAATATGATCTAATCCTTTAAAATTTAAATTTTATAAAATAACTTAAAATATTCAATCACATTTTTTTGAAAATTTCAATCATTCGATCGGTTTTCAATTTAACTTCGATCTAAGTGAAAAACTTAAATCAGATTGAGTCGATCTAATTTGAATTCGATTTACGTAATATGATATTTCAAACAAAGTCAAATTAGACTCAATCTAGATTCAATTTTTCATGTGTATTTTTTATATGTATTTTTAGGGTTGCAGCTTGGTAGTAATGTATTGATTTTTTTTATACATACTATATGAATTGATTTTGATCTGTAAATAAATTACTTCTTTTTTTTTTTAATTTCATTCTAGTAAGACGATATCATCTGTCGACACCTTAATTGAATTTTTTAATTGTATATATTCTGGTTTGAAAACAATTGCCATGGACAGAAAAATCGTTAAAGAATTATTAATTCCAAATGAAACCGTTATGATTGCTACTTACGATATACCGAATACAAAACATATAATAAAGCATATAAATTACGCCAAGAATCGTCTTCAAGAAGAATATGATTTAATAATTGAATTATTTACGTTTATGAATATACATGATATTGCTTCGCATGTAATGAAATCATTTGATAAAATATTAAAATATTTTAAAGCTGAAATTGAAAAATTTTCAAAATTCACTTATTTTTCAATGTCTGCAAGTGGTAAGATATTGTATACATAAATATAATTAATATTTTATATTTTTTAACAAATAATACTATATTTTTTAAAATTTTTAATTATAGATGATTTATTGAATATATTAAAATCTCTCTACAAATTGATCAGATACGTATCAATTAATTACATGATATTGAAACGTCAATTGCAAAATACATTGTCTAATGAAAGACAAATTTTACGTACTTTTGGACAAAATTAAAAAAATCACGAAGTTTTTTTCATTTTCATGTTTTTTTATACCTTAGATATTTCTTGAAAAAAAAAAACATTTTCTTTTATAAAAACATAAACATAAAATTTCATTTTTAAAATTATTGCAAAAAAAAAAAATATTACATTAAGTTATTTAACATTTAGAATTATTAGTAATAAGTATTGCATTCGAATGTTGTAAAAAGAAGAAAGAAGATCATTTTCATTAATTCAAGCTTGCTTGTACTGTCTTGCATGCAAATGCAAGTTGACTTGCAATATGTACATTCCTGCTTTTTTTAAATTTACAGTACAAGAAGTCGAAAATGATGATCCTACTTCACATAATACTTTACATATTACATAATTGTATAAAAAACATTAGAAAAGTAAGAAAATAGTTTGAATTGTTTTTATTAACAAAGGAATTATAAATTTATTTATTTATTTATTTTTTTGTTAAGTTGAGTTTATATTTTTATTTTCAAAAATTCAAATTTGTTTCAAATTTAATTTTCACTTTACTATTTTTGAAATTTTTAAATATTTTTTTAGTATTATTTTGAAAAAAAAATATATATATACATGTTTAATTAGGTACAGATGTATTAATTTATTATCAGAAAATGAAAATAAAATTTTCCATTTATAATTAAGTAAAATATTATTTTCTGTTCTTCTTCTTCTTATAGTACCGCTCCCCTGCGGAGGTCGGATATCATCGATTCAACCTCTCCTTTTATAACTCCTTTTCTGAATACTTGGCAGGATGAAGAACAATTAAACCATTCCTTCAGATTTGTAATCCACGATGTTCTCTTTTTTGCTCTACTTCTTTTTCCTAGGCATCAATAATGGCACCTAGGTATTTAATTTGTGAAACTTTTTCTATTACTACATTCTTTATTGTTAAGGTGGGATCATCTACATTATTTCATTTCTATTTCTAGATTTTGTAGTTTACCCGGCGGTTGATATAGACTTCTGACGTTCCACGTAGCTAAAATAATTGTGTTTAATTTTTTACAAGTAGGAGTTATTGTTTTAAAATTTTTTGTATTCATCATACTTAGTTAAATCGATGTCTTACTAGGAAAATACTTTATGAGAGGTGGTTTTCCGTTGCCTTCCTCTCATCAACATAAATAAATAAAATAAATAAATAAATAAAAAAATCACAATTTTGTTTAAAAACGGCCTCTTTTCTAAAACATTAGTTTCTAAAAGGTAGGTACCTTTTTTCAGAAGTTGTTTCCAAAAGGTACTCTTTTCCAAATTTCAAACTAAGTTTTCTCGTGATATATGCATTTTTGAATTAAAATTTCAACAGAATTCTACTTTCACAATACTAACTAATTAAAAAAAAATCAATTTTCATATTTACAGATGCTACTAATAACAAATAAAACGTTTTTCGTGTTTTTCTCAAACAAAACATGTTAACATGGAAAACATACCCTTTTGCTTCTAATAGACACATGTCATCAAGATGTATAGAGTAACAAGGTGAGCCAGAGCGAAAAAGCTGTTTGTAAATCTTTAAGTTATTACGTCATTTATACTGAGTTTGTAATGCAATTACCAAGCAATTACCACGATATATTGAATTTGACTAAATTGAATTCGTTAGATTTGTTTTTATGTGTATTTTTGCAATTATATTATATTACTTCCAAATTTATTTTGTTTTTAAAATTATCATATTATCATATTTTTTGATTAATTATTATAATATCATTATTATTTTAAAATTATTAAATGTTAAATATGATATGTTAATAATGATATTATAAAATGTAATTAAAAAATATGATAATATGATAATTTTAAAAACAAAATAATTTGGAAATAAAATATGATTGCAAAAATACACCTACAAACAAATATGTATAACGAATTCAATTCAGTCAAATTCAATATATCGTGGTAATTGTTTGGTAATTGCATTACAAACTCAGTATAAATGACGTAATAACTTAAAGATTTACAAACAGCTTTTTCGCCCTGGCTCACCTTGTTATCTATACATCTTGGTGTACAGCAAAGCAACAGACAGGAGAAAAGCAACATGGCAGAATATAGTATATTATAAACTTATATATATATCACTTATATCACATTTTATTTCGTCTCCCATCTACTCTTACACATGCAAGCAAGACCAAAATGCTAAAGCTAATGTAGCACAGTGCAAGCCGCAGCAAAAGTCTGGCAAGAGCAAGAGTCTAGAGCAAGCAAATGCAAAAAAACAACGGACAACGGACAACGGACGTCAGACGACCAGACATTAGACAAGGCGGGAAAATACAACAAAATTAATGAAAATTAACAAGTACAAATCTCACGCTATCCATACACATACAGAGTACAGACAGATTCTTGAACTCGCTCGAATATAGAGGAGAATAACCATATTCTTCAACTTCAATCTTCATTTTCATTATTATTGCATTGTTCATTTTTACTTTGAAAAGTTAAATTCACATAATCAGATTAAAATTTTCGAATTTTTGAATATTTAGCGGACATCTTCATACCATACAGTATCTTGCCGTTTTGAGTGATACATAATAGATTTTTAAATCTGTGAAATTTAATAAATTATTTGTGAAATAAGTTATTTTCCAGAATTTTCATTCAATTTCAGGTAAGTTTAATTTATTATGAATATGAATTTTAAATAAATTTGTTATATATTGTATATTTTTTTGTGAAATTACATATAATATAAAATATAAATTTTACTTGATGCGGCTAATTAAATTTTCAAAAAAATGTTTTTCTTAAATTAATTTTTTATTTTTCTAATTTCAATGAGCATATAAAAAATATATATGTATTTGCATGTAGTGTATTATCTTATATAAGGGTATAAGGAAAAAATCCACATTTTTTAAAATCTGGTCTGGATTACATTCAAAGTATTCAGAGTTTTTTGTTCGGACCGGTCGCAGCGTCCTTGACTGCACAGGCCTTTTCGTAAATTCAGTTCTAAGTTAGATCTTTTTTGCAGTTCGTTCGAAAATTTTTAACTGCAAAAGCAGAGCGTTCGATAAGTTTTGCACTGCAATGCAGTGCGTACAAAAACTAAAAAATGCAAAACAGGCCTGAAAGTGTACAGTGTGCTGTCGAAGTTATCTACCACTTCATTCTTTACAACAGCTAGATTGTACGTACAAAAATTTTTTACAAAAATAAAATAAAAAAAACAATTTTTTAAAATAATAATAAATAATTTTGGGATTTCGAACTTGTTGTATTAATTGGTTTTAAAAGTTTTATTCTTTATAATGTCAGATTCAAGTGAAGATATTGAAAAATTACTTAAGTAAGAATATTAAAATTGAGGTTAAAATTCATATTTTCAATAAATAAAATTGTACAATACACATCGAACACATTATTATTCAATATTATAATTATTATTGTTGTTTATCACTTATCATTCAATTTTTCGTTCGAAAATGCAAAATGTCAGAAGTGAAAACTCTTAACCATTGTATTTGCAGCGCTGCTTTATTCCTGCAGACTGCACATTACTGTTCTAGTACTATTTTTAAGATACGAAAGAATACACAGTGCAGCCTGCATTTTCGAAAAAGCCTCACCTGTACCCCACTATGTCTGCTACTGTGCTGTGTGCTCAGATAGAGCAGACAGTTCATGGTCATGCTCATGTTACACACATAATATACAAACATACATACACGTACAATTGCATATTGAACAAGTAAAATTTTTATACCTATAGCTATCAATTTCAATATTATAATTTATAATTTTTCGTTATGGGTTATCGACTTTTATTTCAATAATGTCTACATACATTCATTTTTAGATAATTAACTGGTTGAAATTATCCAAAATAAATCTATTAACGATGAATCCAATGGAAATAGAAAATAATTTAGCTGATAAATTCAATGAATTATTTAATCCTATTGATGACGAAAAATCATGTGATGAAGATGCAACTTCTACCACATCAGATTTAAAAGTATATTATGATCTGAATAGTGTCAGATCATCAAATCTACCAGAATTTTATGATCTGAATATTGTTAGAAGACCATCAGTTTTATCACCACAATTTAATAACCATATGGAATCCAATTCACAATTAAGTGTAGAAACAGGCAATTATAATTGTATGCAGTCTCATTTATCGAATGTGATAATGAGAAATAATATTCAACAACTTCATGAACCAGTTTTAATGAATCAACAAAATAGGATAAACGATAATAATTTACATTACTCAAAAGAAAAGAAGTATGTATATTATCGACAATACATGAATCAGGAGAAAGTTGCTGAATTGATGAATGTGAATTATGTATGTACATATTTGTATTTTCCATATATTTTTTTTGTTTATTTAAAAGTTTTTATTTTATGAAATTTCGAAACAATAAATACGAAGACGGCAAACAATTATTGTGGTATTAGTCCAAGTCCAAGTCCAAGTACAAGCTCATCAAGTTCATCCTATGTAGCTCTAAAAAGAGAATATCGTCCAACTGCGCAAACATCTGGAACTGGAATTATCAATCATACGGCTACAAATTTTCAAAAGAAAATTAATGCTACTGATAATCAAAACAGGTAAATTTTTTGCTACATACCAGTATATTAGTATCTATATTATTGGATCTAAAAGATTGAATTGAAACGTATTTCAAAATATGATCTAATCCTTTAAAATTTAAATTTTATAAAATAACTTAAAATATTCAATCACATTTTTTTGAAAATTTCAATCATTCGATCGGTTTTCAATTTAACTTCGATCTAAGTGAAAAACTTAAATCAGATTGAGTCGATCTAATTTGAATTCGATTTACGTAATATGATATTTCAAACAAAGTCAAATTAGACTCAATCTAGATTCAATTTTTCATGTGTATTTTTTATATGTATTTTTAGGGTTGCAGCTTGGTAGTAATGTATTGATTTTTTTTTTTATACATACTATATGAATTGATTTTGATCTGTAAATAAATTACTTCTTTTTTTTTTTAATTTCATTCTAGTAAGACGATATCATCTGTCGACACCTTAATTGAATTTTTTAATTGTATATATTCTGGTTTGAAAACAATTGCCATGGACAGAAAAATCGTTAAAGAATTATTAATTCCAAATGAAACCGTTATGATTGCTACTTACGATATACCGAATACAAAACATATAATAAAGCATATAAATTACGCCAAGAATCGTCTTCAAGAAGAATATGATTTAATAATTGAATTATTTACGTTTATGAATATACATGATATTGCTTCGCATGTAATGAAATCATTTGATAAAATATTAAAATATTTTAAAGCTGAAATTGAAAAATTTTCAAAATTCACTTATTTTTCAATGTCTGCAAGTGGTAAGATATTGTATACATAAATATAATTAATATTTTATATTTTTTAACAAATAATACTATATTTTTTAAAATTTTTAATTATAGATGATTTATTGAATATATTAAAATCTCTCTACAAATTGATCAGATACGTATCAATTAATTACATGATATTGAAACGTCAATTGCAAAATACATTGTCTAATGAAAGACAAATTTTACGTACTTTTGGACAAAATTAAAAAAATCACGAAGTTTTTTTCATTTTCATGTTTTTTTATACCTTGGACGAGATGAAGATTTTTTGACTTGGAAAGGAAAGGAAAGGAAGATATTTCTTGAAAAAAAAAAACATTTTCTTTTATAAAAACATAAACATAAAATTTCATTTTTAAAATTATTGCAAAAAAAAAAAATATTACATTAAGTTATTTAACATTTAGAATTATTAGTAATAAGTATTGCATTCGAATGTTGTAAAAAGAAGAAAGAAGATCATTTTCATAAATTCAAGCTTGCTTGTACTGTCTTGCATGCAAATGCAAGTTGACTTGCAATATGTACATTCCTGCTTTTTTTAAATTTACAGTACAAGAAGTCGAAAATGATGATCCTACTTCACATAATACTTTACATATTACATAATTGTATAAAAAACATTAGAAAAGTAAGAAAATAGTTTGAATTGTTTTTATTAACAAAGGAATTATAAATTTATTTATTTATTTATTTTTTTGTTAAGTTGAGTTTATATTTTTATTTTCAAAAATTCAAATTTGTTTAAAATTTAATTTTCACTTTACTATTTTTGAAATTTTTAAATATTTTTTTAGTATTATTTTGAAAAAAAAATATATATATACATGTTTAATTAGGTATAGATGTATTAATTTATTATCAGAAAATGAAAATAAAATTTTCCATTTATAATTAAGTAAAATATTATTTTCTGTTCTTCTTCTTCTTATAGTACCGCTCCCCTGCGGAGGTCGGATATCATCGATTCAACCTCTCCTTTTATAACTCCTTTTCTGAATACTTGGCAGGATGAAGAACAATTAAACCATTCCTTCAGATTTGTAATCCACGATGTTCTCTTTTTTGCTCTACTTCTTTTTCCTAGGCATCAATAATGGCACCTAGGTATTTAATTTGTGAAACTTTTTCTATTACTACATTCTTTATTGTTAAGGTGGGATCATCTACATTATTTCATTTCTATTTCTAGATTTTGTAGTTTACCCGGCGGTTGATATAGACTTCTGACGTTCCACGTAGCTAAAATAATTGTGTTTAATTTTTTACAAGTAGGAGTTATTGTTTTAAAATTTTTTGTATTCATCATACTTAGTTAAATCGATGTCTTACTAGGAAAATACTTTATGAGAGGTGGTTTTCCGTTGCCTTCCTCTCATCAACATAAATAAATAAAATAAATAAATAAATAAAAAAATCACAATTTTGTTTAAAAACGGCCTCTTTTCTAAAACATTAGTTTCTAAAAGGTAGGTACCTTTTTTCAGAAGTTGTTTCCAAAAGGTACTCTTTTCCAAATTTCAAACTAAGTTTTCTCGTGATATATGCATTTTTGAATTAAAATTTCAACAGAATTCTACTTTCACAATACTAACTAATTAAAAAAAAATCAATTTTCATATTTACAGATGCTACTAATAACAAATAAAACGTTTTTCGTGTTTTTCTCAAACAAAACATGTTAACATGGAAAACATACCCTTTTGCTTCTAATAGACACATGTCATCAAGATGTATAGAGTAACAAGGTGAGCCAGAGCGAAAAAGCTGTTTGTAAATCTTTAAGTTATTACGTCATTTATACTGAGTTTGTAATGCAATTACCAAGCAATTACCACGATATATTGAATTTGACTAAATTGAATTCGTTAGATTTGTTTTTATGTGTATTTTTGCAATTATATTATATTACTTCCAAATTTATTTTGTTTTTAAAATTATCATATTATCATATTTTTTGATTAATTATTATAATATCATTATTATTTTAAAATTATTAAATGTTAAATATGATATGTTAATAATGATATTATAAAATGTAATTAAAAAATATGATAATATGATAATTTTAAAAACAAAATAATTTGGAAATAAAATATGATTGCAAAAATACACCTACAAACAAATATGTATAACGAATTCAATTCAGTCAAATTCAATATATCGTGGTAATTGTTTGGTAATTGCATTACAAACTCAGTATAAATGACGTAATAACTTAAAGATTTACAAACAGCTTTTTCGCCCTGGCTCACCTTGTTATCTATACATCTTGGTGTACAGCAAAGCAACAGACAGGAGAAAAGCAACATGGCAGAATATAGTATATTATAAACTTATATATATATCACTTATATCACATTTTATTTCGTCTCCCATCTACTCTTACACATGCAAGCAAGACCAAAATGCTAAAGCTAATGTAGCACAGTGCAAGCCGCAGCAAAAGTCTGGCAAGAGCAAGAGTCTAGAGCAAGCAAATGCAAAAAAACAACGGACAACGGACAACGGACGTCAGACGACCAGACATTAGACAAGGCGGGAAAATACAACAAAATTAATGAAAATTAACAAGTACAAATCTCACGCTATCCATACACATACAGAGTACAGACAGATTCTTGAACTCGCTCGAATATAGAGGAGAATAACCATATTCTTCAACTTCAATCTTCATTTTCATTATTATTGCATTGTTCACTTTTACTTTGAAAAGTTAAATTCACATAATCAGATTAAAATTTTCGAATTTTTGAATATTTAGCGGACATCTTCATACCATACAGTATCTTGCCGTTTTGAGTGATACATAATAGATTTTTAAATCTGTGAAATTTAATAAATTATTTGTGAAATAAGTTATTTTCCAGAATTTTCATTCAATTTCAGGTAAGTTTAATTTATTATGAATATGAATTTTAAATAAATTTGTTATATATTGTATATTTTTTTGTGAAATTACATATAATATAAAATATAAATTTTACTTGATGCGGCTAATTAAATTTTCAAAAAAATGTTTTTCTTAAATTAATTTTTTATTTTTCTAATTTCAATGAGCATATAAAAAATATATATGTATTTGCATGTAGTGTATTATCTTATATAAGGGTATAAGGAAAAAATCCACATTTTTTAAAATCTGGTCTGGATTACATTCAAAGTATTCAGAGTTTTTTGTTCGGACCGGTCGCAGCGTCCTTGACTGCACAGGCCTTTTCGAAAATTCAGTTCTAAGTTAGATCTTTTTTGCAGTTCGTTCGAAAATTTTTAACTGCAAAAGCAGAGCGTTCGATAAGTTTTGCACTGCAATGCAGTGCGTTCAAAAACTAAAAAATGCAAAACAGGCCTGAAAGATTTTAACGCAAATAAGCAGCGTGATTTGAAACACTGCATATATATATGCTACTGACAAGTGTACTGTCGAAGTTATCTACCACTTCATTCTTTACAACAGCTAGATTGTACGTACAAAAATTTTTTACAAAAATAAAATAAAAAAAACAATTTTTTAAAATAATAATAAATAATTTTGGGATTTCGAACTTGTTGTATTAATTGGTTTTAAAAGTTTTATTCTTTATAATGTCAGATTCAAGTGAAGATATTGAAAAATTACTTAAGTAAGAATATTAAAATTGAGGTTAAAATTCATATTTTCAATAAATAAAATTGTACAATACACATCGAACACATTATTTTTCAATATTATAATTATTATTGTTGTTTATCACTTATCATTCAATTTTTCGTTCGAAAATGCAAAATGTCAGAAGTGAAAACTCTTAACCATTGCATTTGCAGCGCTGCTTTATTCCTGCAGACTGCACATTACTGTTCTAGTACTATTTTTAAGATACGAAAGAATACACAGTGCAGCCTGCATTTTCGAAAAAGCCTCACCTGTACTCCACTATGTCTGCTACTGTGCTGTGTGCTCAGATAGAGCAGACAGTTCATGGTCATGCTCATGTTACACACATAATATACAAACATACATACACGTACAATTGCATATTGAACAAGTAAAATTTTTATACCTATAGCTATCAATTTCAATATTATAATTTATAATTTTTCGTTATGGGTTATCGACTTTTATTTCAATAATGTCTACATACATTCATTTTTAGATAATTAACTGGTTGAAATTATCCAAAATAAATCTATTAACGATGAATCCAATGGAAATAGAAAATAATTTAGCTGATAAATTCAATGAATTATTTAATCCTATTGATGACGAAAAATCATGTGATGAAGATGCAACTTCTACCACATCAGATTTAAAAGTATATTATGATCTGAATAGTGTCAGATCATCAAATCTACCAGAATTTTATGATCTGAATATTGTTAGAAGACCATCAGTTTTATCACCACAATTTAATAACCATATGGAATCCAATTCACAATTAAGTGTAGAAACAGGCAATTATAATTGTATGCAGTCTCATTTATCGAATGTGATAATGAGAAATAATATTCAACAACTTCATGAACCAGTTTTAATGAATCAACAAAATGGGATAAACGATAATAATTTACATTACTCAAAAGAAAAGAAGTATGTATATTATCGACAATACATGAATCAGGAGAAAGTTGCTGAATTGATGAATGTGAATTATGTATGTACATATTTGTATTTTCCATATATTTTTTTTGTTTATTTAAAAGTTTTTATTTTATGAAATTTCGAAACAATAAATACGAAGACGGCAAACAATTATTGTGGTATTAGTCCAAGTCCAAGTCCAAGTACAAGCTCATCAAGTTCATCCTATGTAGCTCTAAAAAGAGAATATCGTCCAACTGCGCAAACATCTGGAACTGGAATTATCAATCATACGGCTACAAATTTTCAAAAGAAAATTAATGCTACTGATAATCAAAACAGGTAAATTTTTTGCTACATACCAGTATATTAGTATCTATATTATTGGATCTAAAAGATTGAATTGAAACGTATTTCAAAATATGATCTAATCCTTTAAAATTTAAATTTTATAAAATAACTTAAAATATTCAATCACATTTTTTTGAAAATTTCAATCATTCGATCGGTTTTCAATTTAACTTCGATCTAAGTGAAAAACTTAAATCAGATTGAGTCGATCTAATTTGAATTCGATTTACGTAATATGATATTTCAAACAAAGTCAAATTAGACTCAATCTAGATTCAATTTTTCATGTGTATTTTTTATATGTATTTTTAGGGTTGCAGCTTGGTAGTAATGTATTGATTTTTTTTATACATACTATATGAATTGATTTTGATCTGTAAATAAATTACTTCTTTTTTTTTTTAATTTCATTCTAGTAAGACGATATCATCTGTCGACACCTTAATTGAATTTTTTAATTGTATATATTCTGGTTTGAAAACAATTGCCATGGACAGAAAAATCGTTAAAGAATTATTAATTCCAAATGAAACCGTTATGATTGCTACTTACGATATACCGAATACAAAACATATAATAAAGCATATAAATTACGCCAAGAATCGTCTTCAAGAAGAATATGATTTAATAATTGAATTATTTACGTTTATGAATATACATGATATTGCTTCGCATGTAATGAAATCATTTGATAAAATATTAAAATATTTTAAAGCTGAAATTGAAAAATTTTCAAAATTCACTTATTTTTCAATGTCTGCAAGTGGTAAGATATTGTATACATAAATATAATTAATATTTTATATTTTTTAACAAATAATACTATATTTTTTAAAATTTTTAATTATAGATGATTTATTGAATATATTAAAATCTCTCTACAAATTGATCAGATACGTATCAATTAATTACATGATATTGAAACGTCAATTGCAAAATACATTGTCTAATGAAAGACAAATTTTACGTACTTTTGGACAAAATTAAAAAAATCACGAAGTTTTTTTCATTTTCATGTTTTTTTATACCTTGGACGAGATGAAGATTTTTTGACTTGGAAAGGAAAGGAAAGGAAGATATTTCTTGAAAAAAAAAAACATTTTCTTTTATAAAAACATAAACATAAAATTTCATTTTTAAAATTATTGCAAAAAAAAAAAATATTACATTAAGTTATTTAACATTTAGAATTATTAGTAATAAGTATTGCATTCGAATGTTGTAAAAAGAAGAAAGAAGATCATTTTCATAAATTCAAGCTTGCTTGTACTGCCTTGCATGCAAATGCAAGTTGACTTGCAATATGTACATTCCTGCTTTTTTTAAATTTACAGTACAAGAAGTCGAAAATGATGATCCTACTTCACATAATACTTTACATATTACATAATTGTATAAAAAACATTAGAAAAGTAAGAAAATAGTTTGAATTGTTTTTATTAACAAAGGAATTATAAATTTATTTATTTATTTATTTTTTTGTTAAGTTGAGTTTATATTTTTATTTTCAAAAATTCAAATTTGTTTAAAATTTAATTTTCACTTTACTATTTTTGAAATTTTTAAATATTTTATTAGTATTATTTTGAAAAAAAAATATATATATACATGTTTAATTAGGTATAGATGTATTAATTTATTATCAGAAAATGAAAATAAAATTTTCCATTTATAATTAAGTAAAATATTATTTTCTGTTCTTCTTCTTCTTATAGTACCGCTCCCCTGCGGAGGTCGGATATCATCGATTCAACCTCTCCTTTTATAACTCCTTTTCTGAATACTTGGCAGGATGAAGAACAATTAAACCATTCCTTCAGATTTGTAATCCACGATGTTCTCTTTTTTGCTCTACTTCTTTTTCCTAGGCATCAATAATGGCACCTAGGTATTTAATTTGTGAAACTTTTTCTATTACTACATTCTTTATTGTTAAGGTGGGATCATCTACATTATTTCATTTCTATTTCTAGATTTTGTAGTTTACCCGGCGGTTGATATAGACTTCTGACGTTCCACGTAGCTAAAATAATTGTGTTTAATTTTTTACAAGTAGGAGTTATTGTTTTAAAATTTTTTGTATTCATCATACTTAGTTAAATCGATGTCTTACTAGGAAAATACTTTATGAGAGGTGGTTTTCCGTTGCCTTCCTCTCATCAACATAAATAAATAAAATAAATAAATAAATAAAAAAATCACAATTTTGTTTAAAAACGGCCTCTTTTCTAAAACATTAGTTTCTAAAAGGTAGGTACCTTTTTTCAGAAGTTGTTTCCAAAAGGTACTCTTTTCCAAATTTCAAACTAAGTTTTCTCGTGATATATGCATTTTTGAATTAAAATTTCAACAGAATTCTACTTTCACAATACTAACTAATTAAAAAAAAATCAATTTTCATATTTACAGATGCTACTAATAACAAATAAAACGTTTTTCGTGTTTTTCTCAAACAAAACATGTTAACATGGAAAACATACCCTTTTGCTTCTAATAGACATATGTCATCAAGATGTATAGAGTAACAAGGTGAGCCAGAGCGAAAAAGCTGTTTGTAAATCTTTAAGTTATTACGTCATTTATACTGAGTTTGTAATGCAATTACCAAGCAATTACCACGATATATTGAATTTGACTAAATTGAATTCGTTAGATTTGTTTTTATGTGTATTTTTGCAATTATATTATATTACTTCCAAATTTATTTTGTTTTTAAAATTATCATATTATCATATTTTTTGATTAATTATTTAAATATCATTATTATTTTAAAATTATTAAATGTTAAATATGATATGTTAATAATGATATTATAAAATGTAATTAAAAAATATGATAATATGATAATTTTAAAAACAAAATAATTTGGAAATAAAATATGATTGCAAAAATACACCTACAAACAAATATGTATAACGAATTCAATTCAGTCAAATTCAATATATCGTGGTAATTGTTTGGTAATTGCATTACAAACTCAGTATAAATGACGTAATAACTTAAAGATTTACAAACAGCTTTTTCGCCCTGGCTCACCTTGTTATCTATACATCTTGGTGTACAGCAAAGCAACAGACAGGAGAAAAGCAACATGGCAGAATATAGTATATTATAAACTTATATATATATCACTTATATCACATTTTATTTCGTCTCCCATCTACTCCTACACATGCAAGCAAGACCAAAATGCTAATGTAGCAAGCAGTGCAAGCCGCAGCAAAAGTCTGGCAAGAGCAAGAGTCTAGAGCAAGCAAATGCAAAAAGACAACGGACAACGGACAACGGACGTCAGACGACCAGACATTAGACAAGGCGGGAAAATACAACAAAATTAATGAAAATTAACAAGTACAAATCTCACGCTCGCCCTCACGCTATCCATACACATACAGAGTACAGACAGATTCTTGAACTCGCTCGAATATAGAGGAGAATAACCATATTCTTCAACTTCAATCTTCATTTTCATTATTATTGCATTGTTCACTTTTACTTTGAAAATGAAAAGTTAAATTCACATAATCAGATTAAAATTTTCGAATTTTTGAATATTTAGCGGACATCTTCATACCATACAGTATCTTGCCGTTTTGAGTGATACATAATAGATTTTTAAATCTGTGAAATTTAATAAATTATTTGTGAAATAAGTTATTTTCCAGAATTTTCATTCAATTTCAGGTAAGTTTAATTTATTATGAATATGAATTTTAAATAAATTTGTTATATATTGTATATTTTTTTGTGAAATTACATATAATATAAAATATAAATTTTACTTGATGCGGCTAATTAAATTTTCAAAAAAATGTTTTTCTTAAATTAATTTTTTATTTTTCTAATTTCAATGAGCATATAAAAAATATATATGTATTTGCATGTAGTGTATTATCTTATATAAGGGTATAAGGAAAAAATCCACATTTTTTAAAATCTGGTCTGGATTACATTCAAAGTATTCAGAGTTTTTTGTTCGGACCGGTCGCAGCGTCCTTGACTGCACAGGCCTTTTCGAAAATTCAGTTCTAAGTTAGATCTTTTTTGCAGTTCGTTCGAAAATTTTTAACTGCAAAAGCAGAGCGTTCGATAAGTTTTGCACTGCAATGCAGTGCGTTCAAAAACTAAAAAATGCAAAACAGGCCTGAAAGATTTTAACGCAAATAAGCAGCGTGATTTGAAACACTGCATATATATATGCTACTGACAAGTGTACTGTCGAAGTTATCTACCACTTCATTCTTTACAACAGCTAGATTGTACGTACAAAAATTTTTTACAAAAATAAAATAAAAAAAACAATTTTTTAAAATAATAATAAATAATTTTGGGATTTCGAACTTGTTGTATTAATTGGTTTTAAAAGTTTTATTCTTTATAATGTCAGATTCAAGTGAAGATATTGAAAAATTACTTAAGTAAGAATATTAAAATTGAGGTTAAAATTCATATTTTCAATAAATAAAATTGTACAATACACATCGAACACATTATTTTTCAATATTATAATTATTATTGTTGTTTATCACTTATCATTCAATTTTTCGTTCGAAAATGCAAAATGTCAGAAGTGAAAACTCTTAACCATTGCATTTGCAGCGCTGCTTTATTCCTGCAGACTGCACATTACTGTTCTAGTACTATTTTTAAGATACGAAAGAATACACAGTGCAGCCTGCATTTTCGAAAAAGCCTCACCTGTACCCCACTATGTCTGCTACTGTGCTGTGTGCTCAGATAGAGCAGACAGTTCATGGTCATGCTCATGTTACACACATAATATACAAACATACATACACGTACAATTGCATATTGAACAAGTAAAATTTTTATACCTATAGCTATCAATTTCAATATTATAATTTATAATTTTTCGTTATGGGTTATCGACTTTTATTTCAATAATGTCTACATACATTCATTTTTAGATAATTAACTGGTTGAAATTATCCAAAATAAATCTATTAACGATGAATCCAATGGAAATAGAAAATAATTTAGCTGATAAATTCAATGAATTATTTAATCCTATTGATGACGAAAAATCATGTGATGAAGATGCAACTTCTACCACATCAGATTTAAAAGTATATTATGATCTGAATAGTGTCAGATCATCAAATCTACCAGAATTTTATGATCTGAATATTGTTAGAAGACCATCAGTTTTATCACCACAATTTAATAACCATATGGAATCCAATTCACAATTAAGTGTAGAAACAGGCAATTATAATTGTATGCAGTCTCATTTATCGAATGTGATAATGAGAAATAATATTCAACAACTTCATGAACCAGTTTTAATGAATCAACAAAATGGGATAAACGATAATAATTTACATTACTCAAAAGAAAAGAAGTATGTATATTATCGACAATACATGAATCAGGAGAAAGTTGCTGAATTGATGAATGTGAATTATGTATGTACATATTTGTATTTTCCATATATTTTTTTTGTTTATTTAAAAGTTTTTATTTTATGAAATTTCGAAACAATAAATACGAAGACGGCAAACAATTATTGTGGTATTAGTCCAAGTCCAAGTCCAAGTACAAGCTCATCAAGTTCATCCTATGTAGCTCTAAAAAGAGAATATCGTCCAACTGCGCAAACATCTGGAACTGGAATTATCAATCATACGGCTACAAATTTTCAAAAGAAAATTAATGCTACTGATAATCAAAACAGGTAAATTTTTTGCTACATACCAGTATATTAGTATCTATATTATTGGATCTAAAAGATTGAATTGAAACGTATTTCAAAATATGATCTAATCCTTTAAAATTTAAATTTTATAAAATAACTTAAAATATTCAATCACATTTTTTTGAAAATTTCAATCATTCGATCGGTTTTCAATTTAACTTCGATCTAAGTGAAAAACTTAAATCAGATTGAGTCGATCTAATTTGAATTCGATTTACGTAATATGATATTTCAAACAAAGTCAAATTAGACTCAATCTAGATTCAATTTTTCATGTGTATTTTTTATATGTATTTTTAGGGTTGCAGCTTGGTAGTAATGTATTGATTTTTTTTATACATACTATATGAATTGATTTTGATCTGTAAATAAATTACTTCTTTTTTTTTTTAATTTCATTCTAGTAAGACGATATCATCTGTCGACACCTTAATTGAATTTTTTAATTGTATATATTCTGGTTTGAAAACAATTGCCATGGACAGAAAAATCGTTAAAGAATTATTAATTCCAAATGAAACCGTTATGATTGCTACTTACGATATACCGAATACAAAACATATAATAAAGCATATAAATTACGCCAAGAATCGTCTTCAAGAAGAATATGATTTAATAATTGAATTATTTACGTTTATGAATATACATGATATTGCTTCGCATGTAATGAAATCATTTGATAAAATATTAAAATATTTTAAAGCTGAAATTGAAAAATTTTCAAAATTCACTTATTTTTCAATGTCTGCAAGTGGTAAGATATTGTATACATAAATATAATTAATATTTTATATTTTTTAACAAATAATACTATATTTTTTAAAATTTTTAATTATAGATGATTTATTGAATATATTAAAATCTCTCTACAAATTGATCAGATACGTATCAATTAATTACATGATATTGAAACGTCAATTGCAAAATACATTGTCTAATGAAAGACAAATTTTACGTACTTTTGGACAAAATTAAAAAAATCACGAAGTTTTTTTCATTTTCATGTTTTTTTATACCTTGGACGAGATGAAGATTTTTTGACTTGGAAAGGAAAGGAAAGGAAGATATTTCTTGAAAAAAAAAAACATTTTCTTTTATAAAAACATAAACATAAAATTTCATTTTTAAAATTATTGCAAAAAAAAAAAATATTACATTAAGTTATTTAACATTTAGAATTATTAGTAATAAGTATTGCATTCGAATGTTGTAAAAAGAAGAAAGAAGATCATTTTCATAAATTCAAGCTTGCTTGTACTGCCTTGCATGCAAATGCAAGTTGACTTGCAATATGTACATTCCTGCTTTTTTTAAATTTACAGTACAAGAAGTCGAAAATGATGATCCTACTTCACATAATACTTTACATATTACATAATTGTATAAAAAACATTAGAAAAGTAAGAAAATAGTTTGAATTGTTTTTATTAACAAAGGAATTATAAATTTATTTATTTATTTATTTTTTTGTTAAGTTGAGTTTATATTTTTATTTTCAAAAATTCAAATTTGTTTAAAATTTAATTTTCACTTTACTATTTTTGAAATTTTTAAATATTTTATTAGTATTATTTTGAAAAAAAAATATATATATACATGTTTAATTAGGTATAGATGTATTAAATTATTATTAGAAAATGAAAATAAAATTTTCCATTTATAATTAAGTAAAATATTATTTTCTGTTCTTCTTCTTCTTATAGTACCGCTCCCCTGCGGAGGTCGGATATCATCGATTCAACCTCTCCTTTTATAACTCCTTTTCTGAATACTTGGCAGGATGAAGAACAATTAAACCATTCCTTCAGATTTGTAATCCACGATGTTCTCTTTTTTGCTCTACTTCTTTTTCCTAGGCATCAATAATGGCACCTAGGTATTTAATTTGTGAAACTTTTTCTATTACTACATTCTTTATTGTTAAGGTGGGATCATCTACATTATTTCATTTCTATTTCTAGATTTTGTAGTTTACCCGGCGGTTGATATAGACTTCTGACGTTCCACGTAGCTAAAATAATTGTGTTTAATTTTTTACAAGTAGGAGTTATTGTTTTAAAATTTTTTGTATTCATCATACTTAGTTAAATCGATGTCTTACTAGGAAAATACTTTATGAGAGGTGGTTTTCCGTTGCCTTCCTCTCATCAACATAAATAAATAAAATAAATAAATAAATAAAAAAATCACAATTTTGTTTAAAAACGGCCTCTTTTCTAAAACATTAGTTTCTAAAAGGTAGGTACCTTTTTTCAGAAGTTGTTTCCAAAAGGTACTCTTTTCCAAATTTCAAACTAAGTTTTCTCGTGATATATGCATTTTTGAATTAAAATTTCAACAGAATTCTACTTTCACAATACTAACTAATTAAAAAAAAATCAATTTTCATATTTACAGATGCTACTAATAACAAATAAAACGTTTTTCGTGTTTTTCTCAAACAAAACATGTTAACATGGAAAACATACCCTTTTGCTTCTAATAGACACATGTCATCAAGATGTATAGAGTAACAAGGTGAGCCAGAGCGAAAAAGCTGTTTGTAAATCTTTAAGTTATTACGTCATTTATACTGAGTTTGTAATGCAATTACCAAGCAATTACCACGATATATTGAATTTGACTAAATTGAATTCGTTAGATTTGTTTTTATGTGTATTTTTGCAATTATATTATATTACTTCCAAATTTATTTTGTTTTTAAAATTATCATATTATCATATTTTTTGATTAATTATTATAATATCATTATTATTTTAAAATTATTAAATGTTAAATATGATATGTTAATAATGATATTATAAAATGTAATTAAAAAATATGATAATATGATAATTTTAAAAACAAAATAATTTGGAAATAAAATATGATTGCAAAAATACACCTACAAACAAATATGTATAACGAATTCAATTCAGTCAAATTCAATATATCGTGGTAATTGTTTGGTAATTGCATTACAAACTCAGTATAAATGACGTAATAACTTAAAGATTTACAAACAGCTTTTTCGCCCTGGCTCACCTTGTTATCTATACATCTTGGTGTACAGCAAAGCAACAGACAGGAGAAAAGCAACATGGCAGAATATAGTATATTATAAACTTATATATATATCACTTATATCACATTTTATTTCGTCTCCCATCTACTCCTACACATGCAAGCAAGACCAAAATGCTAATGTAGCAAGCAGTGCAAGCCGCAGCAAAAGTCTGGCAAGAGCAAGAGTCTAGAGCAAGCAAATGCAAAAAGACAACGGACAACGGACAACGGACGTCAGACGACCAGACATTAGACAAGGCGGGAAAATACAACAAAATTAATGAAAATTAACAAGTACAAATCTCACGCTCGCCCTCACGCTATCCATACACATACAGAGTACAGACAGATTCTTGAACTCGCTCGAATATAGAGGAGAATAACCATATTCTTCAACTTCAATCTTCATTTTCATTATTATTGCATTGTTCACTTTTACTTTGAAAAGTTAAATTCACATAATCAGATTAAAATTTTCGAATTTTTGAATATTTAGCGGACATCTTCATACCATACAGTATCTTGCCGTTTTGAGTGATACATAATAGATTTTTAAATCTGTGAAATTTAATAAATTATTTGTGAAATAAGTTATTTTCCAGAATTTTCATTCAATTTCAGGTAAGTTTAATTTATTATGAATATGAATTTTAAATAAATTTGTTATATATTGTATATTTTTTTGTGAAATTACATATAATATAAAATATAAATTTTACTTGATGCGGCTAATTAAATTTTCAAAAAAATGTTTTTCTTAAATTAATTTTTTATTTTTCTAATTTCAATGAGCATATAAAAAATATATATGTATTTGCATGTAGTGTATTATCTTATATAAGGGTATAAGGAAAAAATCCACATTTTTTAAAATCTGGTCTGGATTACATTACATTCAAAGTATTCAGAGTTTTTTGTTCGGACCGGTCGCAGCGTCCTTGACTGCACAGGCCTTTTCGAAAATTCAGTTCTAAGTTAGATCTTTTTTGCAGTTCGTTCGAAAATTTTTAACTGCAAAAGCAGAGCGTTCGATAAGTTTTGCACTGCAATGCAGTGCGTTCAAAAACTAAAAAATGCAAAACAGGCCTGAAAGATTTTAACGCAAATAAGCAGTGTGATTTGAAACACTGCATATATATATGCTACTGACAAGTGTACTGTCGAAGTTATCTACCACTTCATTCTTTACAACAGCTAGATTGTACGTACAAAAATTTTTTACAAAAATAAAATAAAAAAAACAATTTTTTAAAATAATAATAAATAATTTTGGGATTTCGAACTTGTTGTATTAATTGGTTTTAAAAGTTTTATTCTTTATAATGTCAGATTCAAGTGAAGATATTGAAAAATTACTTAAGTAAGAATATTAAAATTGAGGTTAAAATTCATATTTTCAATAAATAAAATTGTACAATACACATCGAACACATTATTTTTCAATATTATAATTATTATTGTTGTTTATCACTTATCATTCAATTTTTCGTTCGAAAATGCAAAATGTCAGAAGTGAAAACTCTTAACCATTGCATTTGCAGCGCTGCTTTATTCCTGCAGACTGCACATTACTGTTCTAGTACTATTTTTAAGATACGAAAGAATACACAGTGCAGCCTGCATTTTCGAAAAAGCCTCACCTGTACCCCACTATGTCTGCTACTGTGCTGTGTGCTCAGATAGAGCAGACAGTTCATGGTCATGCTCATGTTACACACATAATATACAAACATACATACACGTACAATTGCATATTGAACAAGTAAAATTTTTATACCTATAGCTATCAATTTCAATATTATAATTTATAATTTTTCGTTATGGGTTATCGACTTTTATTTCAATAATGTCTACATACATTCATTTTTAGATAATTAACTGGTTGAAATTATCCAAAATAAATCTATTAACGATGAATCCAATGGAAATAGAAAATAATTTAGCTGATAAATTCAATGAATTATTTAATCCTATTGATGACGAAAAATCATGTGATGAAGATGCAACTTCTACCACATCAGATTTAAAAGTATATTATGATCTGAATAGTGTCAGATCATCAAATCTACCAGAATTTTATGATCTGAATATTGTTAGAAGACCATCAGTTTTATCACCACAATTTAATAACCATATGGAATCCAATTCACAATTAAGTGTAGAAACAGGCAATTATAATTGTATGCAGTCTCATTTATCGAATGTGATAATGAGAAATAATATTCAACAACTTCATGAACCAGTTTTAATGAATCAACAAAATGGGATAAACGATAATAATTTACATTACTCAAAAGAAAAGAAGTATGTATATTATCGACAATACATGAATCAGGAGAAAGTTGCTGAATTGATGAATGTGAATTATGTATGTACATATTTGTATTTTCCATATATTTTTTTTGTTTATTTAAAAGTTTTTATTTTATGAAATTTCGAAACAATAAATACGAAGACGGCAAACAATTATTGTGGTATTAGTCCAAGTCCAAGTCCAAGTACAAGCTCATCAAGTTCATCCTATGTAGCTCTAAAAAGAGAATATCGTCCAACTGCGCAAACATCTGGAACTGGAATTATCAATCATACGGCTACAAATTTTCAAAAGAAAATTAATGCTACTGATAATCAAAACAGGTAAATTTTTTGCTACATACCAGTATATTAGTATCTATATTATTGGATCTAAAAGATTGAATTGAAACGTATTTCAAAATATGATCTAATCCTTTAAAATTTAAATTTTATAAAATAACTTAAAATATTCAATCACATTTTTTTGAAAATTTCAATCATTCGATCGGTTTTCAATTTAACTTCGATCTAAGTGAAAAACTTAAATCAGATTGAGTCGATCTAATTTGAATTCGATTTACGTAATATGATATTTCAAACAAAGTCAAATTAGACTCAATCTAGATTCAATTTTTCATGTGTATTTTTTATATGTATTTTTAGGGTTGCAGCTTGGTAGTAATGTATTGATTTTTTTTATACATACTATATGAATTGATTTTGATCTGTAAATAAATTACTTCTTTTTTTTTTTAATTTCATTCTAGTAAGACGATATCATCTGTCGACACCTTAATTGAATTTTTTAATTGTATATATTCTGGTTTGAAAACAATTGCCATGGACAGAAAAATCGTTAAAGAATTATTAATTCCAAATGAAACCGTTATGATTGCTACTTACGATATACCGAATACAAAACATATAATAAAGCATATAAATTACGCCAAGAATCGTCTTCAAGAAGAATATGATTTAATAATTGAATTATTTACGTTTATGAATATACATGATATTGCTTCGCATGTAATGAAATCATTTGATAAAATATTAAAATATTTTAAAGCTGAAATTGAAAAATTTTCAAAATTCACTTATTTTTCAATGTCTGCAAGTGGTAAGATATTGTATACATAAATATAATTAATATTTTATATTTTTTAACAAATAATACTATATTTTTTAAAATTTTTAATTATAGATGATTTATTGAATATATTAAAATCTCTCTACAAATTGATCAGATACGTATCAATTAATTACATGATATTGAAACGTCAATTGCAAAATACATTGTCTAATGAAAGACAAATTTTACGTACTTTTGGACAAAATTAAAAAAATCACGAAGTTTTTTTCATTTTCATGTTTTTTTATACCTTGGACGAGATGAAGATTTTTTGACTTGGAAAGGAAAGGAAAGGAAGATATTTCTTGAAAAAAAAAAACATTTTCTTTTATAAAAACATAAACATAAAATTTCATTTTTAAAATTATTGCAAAAAAAAAAAATATTACATTAAGTTATTTAACATTTAGAATTATTAGTAATAAGTATTGCATTCGAATGTTGTAAAAAGAAGAAAGAAGATCATTTTCATAAATTCAAGCTTGCTTGTACTGCCTTGCATGCAAATGCAAGTTGACTTGCAATATGTACATTCCTGCTTTTTTTAAATTTACAGTACAAGAAGTCGAAAATGATGATCCTACTTCACATAATACTTTACATATTACATAATTGTATAAAAAACATTAGAAAAGTAAGAAAATAGTTTGAATTGTTTTTATTAACAAAGGAATTATAAATTTATTTATTTATTTATTTTTTTGTTAAGTTGAGTTTATATTTTTATTTTCAAAAATTCAAATTTGTTTAAAATTTAATTTTCACTTTACTATTTTTGAAATTTTTAAATATTTTTTTAGTATTATTTTGAAAAAAAAATATATATATACATGTTTAATTAAGTATAGATGTATTAATTTATTATCAGAAAATGAAAATAAAATTTTCCATTTATAATTAAGTAAAATATTATTTTCTGTTCTTCTTCTTCTTATAGTACCGCTCCCCTGCGGAGGTCGGATATCATCGATTCAACCTCTCCTTTTATAACTCCTTTTCTGAATACTTGGCAGGATGAAGAACAATTAAACCATTCCTTCAGATTTGTAATCCACGATGTTCTCTTTTTTGCTCTACTTCTTTTTCCTAGGCATCAATAATGGCACCTAGGTATTTAATTTGTGAAACTTTTTCTATTACTACATTCTTTATTGTTAAGGTGGGATCATCTACATTATTTCATTTCTATTTCTAGATTTTGTAGTTTACCCGGCGGTTGATATAGACTTCTGACGTTCCACGTAGCTAAAATAATTGTGTTTAATTTTTTACAAGTAGGAGTTATTGTTTTAAAATTTTTTGTATTCATCATACTTAGTTAAATCGATGTCTTACTAGGAAAATACTTTATGAGAGGTGGTTTTCCGTTGCCTTCCTCTCATCAACATAAATAAATAAAATAAATAAATAAATAAAAAAATCACAATTTTGTTTAAAAACGGCCTCTTTTCTAAAACATTAGTTTCTAAAAGGTAGGTACCTTTTTTCAGAAGTTGTTTCCAAAAGGTACTCTTTTCCAAATTTCAAACTAAGTTTTCTCGTGATATATGCATTTTTGAATTAAAATTTCAACAGAATTCTACTTTCACAATACTAACTAATTAAAAAAAAATCAATTTTCATATTTACAGATGCTACTAATAACAAATAAAACGTTTTTCGTGTTTTTCTCAAACAAAACATGTTAACATGGAAAACATACCCTTTTGCTTCTAATAGACACATGTCATCAAGATGTATAGAGTAACAAGGTGAGCCAGAGCGAAAAAGCTGTTTGTAAATCTTTAAGTTATTACGTCATTTATACTGAGTTTGTAATGCAATTACCAAGCAATTACCACGATATATTGAATTTGACTAAATTGAATTCGTTAGATTTGTTTTTATGTGTATTTTTGCAATTATATTATATTACTTCCAAATTTATTTTGTTTTTAAAATTATCATATTATCATATTTTTTGATTAATTATTTAAATATCATTATTATTTTAAAATTATTAAATGTTAAATATGATATGTTAATAATGATATTATAAAATGCAATTAAAAAATATGATAATATGATAATTTTAAAAACAAAATAATTTGGAAATAAAATATGATTGCAAAAATACACCTACAAACAAATATGTATAACGAATTCAATTCAGTCAAATTCAATATATCGTGGTAATTGTTTGGTAATTGCATTACAAACTCAGTATAAATGACGTAATAACTTAAAGATTTACAAACAGCTTTTTCGCCCTGGCTCACCTTGTTATCTATACATCTTGGTGTACAGCAAAGCAACAGACAGGAGAAAAGCAACATGGCAGAATATAGTATATTATAAACTTATATATATATCACTTATATCACATTTTATTTCGTCTCCCATCTACTCCTACACATGCAAGCAAGACCAAAATGCTAATGTAGCAAGCAGTGCAAGACTGCAAGCCGCTGCAAAAGTCTGGCAAGAGCAAGAGTCTAGAGCAAGCAAATGCAAAAAGACAACGGACAACGGACAACGGACGTCAGACGACCAGACATTAGACAAGGCGGGAAAATACAACAAAATTAATGAAAATTAACAAGTACAAATCTCACGCTCGCCCTCACGCTATCCATACACATACAGAGTACAGACAGATTCTTGAACTCGCTCGAATATAGAGGAGAATAACCATATTCTTCAACTTCAATCTTCATTTTCATTATTATTGCATTGTTCACTTTTACTTTGAAAATGAAAAGTTAAATTCACATAATCAGATTAAAATTTTCGAATTTTTGAATATTTAGCGGACATCTTCATACCATACAGTATCTTGCCGTTTTGAGTGATACATAATAGATTTTTAAATCTGTGAAATTTAATAAATTATTTGTGAAATAAGTTATTTTCCAGAATTTTCATTCAATTTCAGGTAAGTTTAATTTATTATGAATATGAATTTTAAATAAATTTGTTATATATTGTATATTTTTTTGTGAAATTACATATAATATAAAATATAAATTTTACTTGATGCGGCTAATTAAATTTTCAAAAAAATGTTTTTCTTAAATTAATTTTTTATTTTTCTAATTTCAATGAGCATATAAAAAATATATATGTATTTGCATGTAGTGTATTATCTTATATAAGGGTATAAGGAAAAAATCCACATTTTTTAAAATCTGGTCTGGATTACATTCAAAGTATTCAGAGTTTTTTGTTCGGACCGGTCGCAGCGTCCTTGACTGCACAGGCCTTTTCGTAAATTCAGTTCTAAGTTAGATCTTTTTTGCAGTTCGTTCGAAAATTTTTAACTGCAAAAGCAGAGCGTTCGATAAGTTTTGCACTGCAATGCAGTGCGTTCAAAAACTAAAAAATGCAAAACAGGCCTGAAAGATTTTAACGCAAATAAGCAGCGTGATTTGAAACACTGCATATATATATGCTACTGACAAGTGTACTGTCGAAGTTATCTACCACTTCATTCTTTACAACAGCTAGATTGTACGTACAAAAATTTTTTACAAAAATAAAATAAAAAAAACAATTTTTTAAAATAATAATAAATAATTTTGGGATTTCGAACTTGTTGTATTAATTGGTTTTAAAAGTTTTATTCTTTATAATGTCAGATTCAAGTGAAGATATTGAAAAATTACTTAAGTAAGAATATTAAAATTGAGGTTAAAATTCATATTTTCAATAAATAAAATTGTACAATACACATCGAACACATTATTTTTCAATATTATAATTATTATTGTTGTTTATCACTTATCATTCAATTTTTCGTTCGAAAATGCAAAATGTCAGAAGTGAAAACTCTTAACCATTGCATTTGCAGCGCTGCTTTATTCCTGCAGACTGCACATTACTGTTCTAGTACTATTTTTAAGATACGAAAGAATACACAGTGCAGCCTGCATTTTCGAAAAAGCCTCACCTGTACCCCACTATGTCTGCTACTGTGCTGTGTGCTCAGATAGAGCAGACAGTTCATGGTCATGCTCATGTTACACACATAATATACAAACATACATACACGTACAATTGCATATTGAACAAGTAAAATTTTTATACCTATAGCTATCAATTTCAATATTATAATTTATAATTTTTCGTTATGGGTTATCGACTTTTATTTCAATAATGTCTACATACATTCATTTTTAGATAATTAACTGGTTGAAATTATCCAAAATAAATCTATTAACGATGAATCCAATGGAAATAGAAAATAATTTAGATGATAAATTCAATGAATTATTTAATCCTATTGATGACGAAAAATCATGTGATGAAGATGCAACTTCTACCACATCAGATTTAAAAGTATATTATGATCTGAATAGTGTCAGATCATCAAATCTACCAGAATTTTATGATCTGAATATTGTTAGAAGACCATCAGTTTTATCACCACAATTTAATAACCATATGGAATCCAATTCACAATTAAGTGTAGAAACAGGCAATTATAATTGTATGCAGTCTCATTTATCGAATGTGATAATGGGAAATAATATTCAACAACTTCATGAACCAGTTTTAATGAATCAACAAAATGGGATAAACGATAATAATTTACATTACTCAAAAGAAAAGAAGTATGTATATTATCGACAATACATGAATCAGGAGAAAGTTGCTGAATTGATGAATGTGAATTATGTATGTACATATTTGTATTTTCCATATATTTTTTTTGTTTATTTAAAAGTTTTTATTTTATGAAATTTCGAAACAATAAATACGAAGACGGCAAACAATTATTGTGGTATTAGTCCAAGTACAAGCTCATCAAGTTCATCCTATGTAGCTCTAAAAAGAGAATATCGTCCAACTGCGCAAACATCTGGAACTGGAATTATCAATCATACGGCTACAAATTTTCAAAAGAAAATTAATGCTACTGATAATCAAAACAGGTAAATTTTTTGCTACATACCAGTATATTAGTATCTATATTATTGGATCTAAAAGATTGAATTGAAACGTATTTCAAAATATGATCTAATCCTTTAAAATTTAAATTTTATAAAATAACTTAAAATATTCAATCACATTTTTTTGAAAATTTCAATCATTCGATCGGTTTTCAATTTAACTTCGATCTAAGTGAAAAACTTAAATCAGATTGAGTCGATCTAATTTGAATTCGATTTACGTAATATGATATTTCAAACAAAGTCAAATTAGACTCAATCTAGATTCAATTTTTCATGTGTATTTTTTATATGTATTTTTAGGGTTGCAGCTTGGTAGTAATGTATTGATTTTTTTTATACATACTATATGAATTGATTTTGATCTGTAAATAAATTACTTCTTTTTTTTTTTAATTTCATTCTAGTAAGACGATATCATCTGTCGACACCTTAATTGAATTTTTTAATTGTATATATTCTGGTTTGAAAACAATTGCCATGGACAGAAAAATCGTTAAAGAATTATTAATTCCAAATGAAACCGTTATGATTGCTACTTACGATATACCGAATACAAAACATATAATAAAGCATATAAATTACGCCAAGAATCGTCTTCAAGAAGAATATGATTTAATAATTGAATTATTTACGTTTATGAATATACATGATATTGCTTCGCATGTAATGAAATCATTTGATAAAATATTAAAATATTTTAAAGCTGAAATTGAAAAATTTTCAAAATTCACTTATTTTTCAATGTCTGCAAGTGGTAAGATATTGTATACATAAATATAATTAATATTTTATATTTTTTAACAAATAATACTATATTTTTTAAAATTTTTAATTATAGATGATTTATTGAATATATTAAAATCTCTCTACAAATTGATCAGATACGTATCAATTAATTACATGATATTGAAACGTCAATTGCAAAATACATTGTCTAATGAAAGACAAATTTTACGTACTTTTGGACAAAATTAAAAAAATCACGAAGTTTTTTTCATTTTCATGTTTTTTTATACCTTGGACGAGATGAAGATTTTTTGACTTGGAAAGGAAAGGAAAGGAAGATATTTCTTGAAAAAAAAAAACATTTTCTTTTATAAAAACATAAACATAAAATTTCATTTTTAAAATTATTGCAAAAAAAAAAAATATTACATTAAGTTATTTAACATTTAGAATTATTAGTAATAAGTATTGCATTCGAATGTTGTAAAAAGAAGAAAGAAGATCATTTTCATAAATTCAAGCTTGCTTGTACTGCCTTGCATGCAAATGCAAGTTGACTTGCAATATGTACATTCCTGCTTTTTTTAAATTTACAGTACAAGAAGTCGAAAATGATGATCCTACTTCACATAATACTTTACATATTACATAATTGTATAAAAAACATTAGAAAAGTAAGAAAATAGTTTGAATTGTTTTTATTAACAAAGGAATTATAAATTTATTTATTTATTTATTTTTTTGTTAAGTTGAGTTTATATTTTTATTTTCAAAAATTCAAATTTGTTTAAAATTTAATTTTCACTTTACTATTTTTGAAATTTTTAAATATTTTTTTAGTATTATTTTGAAAAAAAAATATATATATACATGTTTAATTAAGTATAGATGTATTAATTTATTATCAGAAAATGAAAATAAAATTTTCCATTTATAATTAAGTAAAATATTATTTTCTGTTCTTCT
The DNA here is from genome assembly GCA_951394055.1 of Villa cingulata. Lineage (NCBI taxonomy): Eukaryota > Metazoa > Arthropoda > Insecta > Diptera > Bombyliidae > Villa > Villa cingulata. The sequence continues at coordinate 14,280,932 of OX596023.1, read as the reverse complement.
TCTTCTTATAGTACCGCTCCCCTGCGGAGGTCGGATATCATCGATTCAACCTCTCCTTTTATAACTCCTTTTCTGAATACTTGGCAGGATGAAGAACAATTAAACCATTCCTTCAGATTTGTAATCCACGATGTTCTCTTTTTTGCTCTACTTCTTTTTCCTAGGCATCAATAATGGCACCTAGGTATTTAATTTGTGAAACTTTTTCTATTACTACATTCTTTATTGTTAAGGTGGGATCATCTACATTATTTCATTTCTATTTCTAGATTTTGTAGTTTACCCGGCGGTTGATATAGACTTCTGACGTTCCACGTAGCTAAAATAATTGTGTTTAATTTTTTACAAGTAGGAGTTATTGTTTTAAAATTTTTTGTATTCATCATACTTAGTTAAATCGATGTCTTACTAGGAAAATACTTTATGAGAGGTGGTTTTCCGTTGCCTTCCTCTCATCAACATAAATAAATAAAATAAATAAATAAATAAAAAAATCACAATTTTGTTTAAAAACGGCCTCTTTTCTAAAACATTAGTTTCTAAAAGGTAGGTACCTTTTTTCAGAAGTTGTTTCCAAAAGGTACTCTTTTCCAAATTTCAAACTAAGTTTTCTCGTGATATATGCATTTTTGAATTAAAATTTCAACAGAATTCTACTTTCACAATACTAACTAATTAAAAAAAAATCAATTTTCATATTTACAGATGCTACTAATAACAAATAAAACGTTTTTCGTGTTTTTCTCAAACAAAACATGTTAACATGGAAAACATACCCTTTTGCTTCTAATAGACACATGTCATCAAGATGTATAGAGTAACAAGGTGAGCCAGAGCGAAAAAGCTGTTTGTAAATCTTTAAGTTATTACGTCATTTATACTGAGTTTGTAATGCAATTACCAAGCAATTACCACGATATATTGAATTTGACTAAATTGAATTCGTTAGATTTGTTTTTATGTGTATTTTTGCAATTATATTATATTACTTCCAAATTTATTTTGTTTTTAAAATTATCATATTATCATATTTTTTGATTAATTATTTAAATATCATTATTATTTTAAAATTATTAAATGTTAAATATGATATGTTAATAATGATATTATAAAATGCAATTAAAAAATATGATAATATGATAATTTTAAAAACAAAATAATTTGGAAATAAAATATGATTGCAAAAATACACCTACAAACAAATATGTATAACGAATTCAATTCAGTCAAATTCAATATATCGTGGTAATTGTTTGGTAATTGCATTACAAACTCAGTATAAATGACGTAATAACTTAAAGATTTACAAACAGCTTTTTCGCCCTGGCTCACCTTGTTATCTATACATCTTGGTGTACAGCAAAGCAACAGACAGGAGAAAAGCAACATGGCAGAATATAGTATATTATAAACTTATATATATATCACTTATATCACATTTTATTTCGTCTCCCATCTACTCCTACACATGCAAGCAAGACCAAAATGCTAATGTAGCAAGCAGTGCAAGACTGCAAGCCGCTGCAAAAGTCTGGCAAGAGCAAGAGTCTAGAGCAAGCAAATGCAAAAAGACAACGGACAACGGACAACGGACGTCAGACGACCAGACATTAGACAAGGCGGGAAAATACAACAAAATTAATGAAAATTAACAAGTACAAATCTCACGCTCGCCCTCACGCTATCCATACACATACAGAGTACAGACAGATTCTTGAACTCGCTCGAATATAGAGGAGAATAACCATATTCTTCAACTTCAATCTTCATTTTCATTATTATTGCATTGTTCACTTTTACTTTGAAAATGAAAAGTTAAATTCACATAATCAGATTAAAATTTTCGAATTTTTGAATATTTAGCGGACATCTTCATACCATACAGTATCTTGCCGTTTTGAGTGATACATAATAGATTTTTAAATCTGTGAAATTTAATAAATTATTTGTGAAATAAGTTATTTTCCAGAATTTTCATTCAATTTCAGGTAAGTTTAATTTATTATGAATATGAATTTTAAATAAATTTGTTATATATTGTATATTTTTTTGTGAAATTACATATAATATAAAATATAAATTTTACTTGATGCGGCTAATTAAATTTTCAAAAAAATGTTTTTCTTAAATTAATTTTTTATTTTTCTAATTTCAATGAGCATATAAAAAATATATATGTATTTGCATGTAGTGTATTATCTTATATAAGGGTATAAGGAAAAAATCCACATTTTTTAAAATCTGGTCTGGATTACATTCAAAGTATTCAGAGTTTTTTGTTCGGACCGGTCGCAGCGTCCTTGACTGCACAGGCCTTTTCGTAAATTCAGTTCTAAGTTAGATCTTTTTTGCAGTTCGTTCGAAAATTTTTAACTGCAAAAGCAGAGCGTTCGATAAGTTTTGCACTGCAATGCAGTGCGTTCAAAAACTAAAAAATGCAAAACAGGCCTGAAAGATTTTAACGCAAATAAGCAGCGTGATTTGAAACACTGCATATATATATGCTACTGACAAGTGTACTGTCGAAGTTATCTACCACTTCATTCTTTACAACAGCTAGATTGTACGTACAAAAATTTTTTACAAAAATAAAATAAAAAAAACAATTTTTTAAAATAATAATAAATAATTTTGGGATTTCGAACTTGTTGTATTAATTGGTTTTAAAAGTTTTATTCTTTATAATGTCAGATTCAAGTGAAGATATTGAAAAATTACTTAAGTAAGAATATTAAAATTGAGGTTAAAATTCATATTTTCAATAAATAAAATTGTACAATACACATCGAACACATTATTTTTCAATATTATAATTATTATTGTTGTTTATCACTTATCATTCAATTTTTCGTTCGAAAATGCAAAATGTCAGAAGTGAAAACTCTTAACCATTGCATTTGCAGCGCTGCTTTATTCCTGCAGACTGCACATTACTGTTCTAGTACTATTTTTAAGATACGAAAGAATACACAGTGCAGCCTGCATTTTCGAAAAAGCCTCACCTGTACCCCACTATGTCTGCTACTGTGCTGTGTGCTCAGATAGAGCAGACAGTTCATGGTCATGCTCATGTTACACACATAATATACAAACATACATACACGTACAATTGCATATTGAACAAGTAAAATTTTTATACCTATAGCTATCAATTTCAATATTATAATTTATAATTTTTCGTTATGGGTTATCGACTTTTATTTCAATAATGTCTACATACATTCATTTTTAGATAATTAACTGGTTGAAATTATCCAAAATAAATCTATTAACGATGAATCCAATGGAAATAGAAAATAATTTAGATGATAAATTCAATGAATTATTTAATCCTATTGATGACGAAAAATCATGTGATGAAGATGCAACTTCTACCACATCAGATTTAAAAGTATATTATGATCTGAATAGTGTCAGATCATCAAATCTACCAGAATTTTATGATCTGAATATTGTTAGAAGACCATCAGTTTTATCACCACAATTTAATAACCATATGGAATCCAATTCACAATTAAGTGTAGAAACAGGCAATTATAATTGTATGCAGTCTCATTTATCGAATGTGATAATGGGAAATAATATTCAACAACTTCATGAACCAGTTTTAATGAATCAACAAAATGGGATAAACGATAATAATTTACATTACTCAAAAGAAAAGAAGTATGTATATTATCGACAATACATGAATCAGGAGAAAGTTGCTGAATTGATGAATGTGAATTATGTATGTACATATTTGTATTTTCCATATATTTTTTTTGTTTATTTAAAAGTTTTTATTTTATGAAATTTCGAAACAATAAATACGAAGACGGCAAACAATTATTGTGGTATTAGTCCAAGTACAAGCTCATCAAGTTCATCCTATGTAGCTCTAAAAAGAGAATATCGTCCAACTGCGCAAACATCTGGAACTGGAATTATCAATCATACGGCTACAAATTTTCAAAAGAAAATTAATGCTACTGCTAATCAAAACAGGTAAATTTTTTGCTACATACCAGTATATTAGTATCTATATTATTGGATCTAAAAGATTGAATTGAAACGTATTTCAAAATATGATCTAATCCTTTAAAATTTAAATTTTATAAAATAACTTAAAATATTCAATCACATTTTTTTGAAAATTTCAATCATTCGATCGGTTTTCAATTTAACTTCGATCTAAGTGAAAAACTTAAATCAGATTGAGTCGATCTAATTTGAATTCGATTTACGTAATATGATATTTCAAACAAAGTCAAATTAGACTCAATCTAGATTCAATTTTTCATGTGTATTTTTTATATGTATTTTTAGGGTTGCAGCTTGGTAGTAATGTATTGATTTTTTTTATACATACTATATGAATTGATTTTGATCTGTAAATAAATTACTTCTTTTTTTTTTTTAATTTCATTCTAGTAAGACGATATCATCTGTCGACACATTAATTGAATTTTTTAATTGTATATATTCTGGTTTGAAAACAATTGCCATGGACAGAAAAATCGTTAAAGAATTATTAATTCCAAATGAAACCGTTATGATTGCTACTTACGATATACCGAATACAAAACATATAATAAAGCATATAAATTACGCCAAGAATCGTCTTCAAGAAGAATATGATTTAATAATTGAATTATTTACGTTTATGAATATACATGATATTGCTTCGCATGTAATGAAATCATTTGATAAAATATTAAAATATTTTAAAGCTGAAATTGAAAAATTTTCAAAATTCACTTATTTTTCAATGTCTGCAAGTGGTAAGATATTGTATACATAAATATAATTAATATTTTATATTTTTTAACAAATAATACTATATTTTTTAAAATTTTTAATTATAGATGATTTATTGAATATATTAAAATCTCTCTACAAATTGATCAGATACGTATCAATTAATTACATGATATTGAAACGTCAATTGCAAAATACATTGTCTAATGAAAGACAAATTTTACGTACTTTTGGACAAAATTAAAAAAATCACGAAGTTTTTTTCATTTTCATGTTTTTTTATACCTTGGACGAGATGAAGATTTTTTGACTTGGAAAGGAAAGGAAAGGAAGATATTTCTTGAAAAAAAAAAACATTTTCTTTTATAAAAACATAAACATAAAATTTCATTTTTAAAATTATTGCAAAAAAAAAAAATATTACATTAAGTTATTTAACATTTAGAATTATTAGTAATAAGTATTGCATTCGAATGTTGTAAAAAGAAGAAAGAAGATCATTTTCATAAATTCAAGCTTGCTTGTACTGTCTTGCATGCAAATGCAAGTTGACTTGCAATATGTACATTCCTGCTTTTTTTAAATTTACAGTACAAGAAGTCGAAAATGATGATCCTACTTCACATAATACTTTACATATTACATAATTGTATAAAAAACATTAGAAAAGTAAGAAAATAGTTTGAATTGTTTTTATTAACAAAGGAATTATAAATTTATTTATTTATTTATTTTTTTGTTAAGTTGAGTTTATATTTTTATTTTCAAAAATTCAAATTTGTTTAAAATTTAATTTTCACTTTACTATTTTTGAAATTTTTAAATATTTTTTTAGTATTATTTTGAAAAAAAAATATATATATACATGTTTAATTAGGTATAGATGTATTAATTTATTATCAGAAAATGAAAATAAAATTTTCCATTTATAATTAAGTAAAATATTATTTTCTGTTCTTCTTCTTCTTATAGTACCGCTCCCCTGCGGAGGTCGGATATCATCGATTCAACCTCTCCTTTTATAACTCCTTTTCTGAATACTTGGCAGGATGAAGAACAATTAAACCATTCCTTCAGATTTGTAATCCACGATGTTCTCTTTTTTGCTCTACTTCTTTTTCCTAGGCATCAATAATGGCACCTAGGTATTTAATTTGTGAAACTTTTTCTATTACTACATTCTTTATTGTTAAGGTGGGATCATCTACATTATTTCATTTCTATTTCTAGATTTTGTAGTTTACCCGGCGGTTGATATAGACTTCTGACGTTCCACGTAGCTAAAATAATTGTGTTTAATTTTTTACAAGTAGGAGTTATTGTTTTAAAATTTTTTGTATTCATCATACTTAGTTAAATCGATGTCTTACTAGGAAAATACTTTATGAGAGGTGGTTTTCCGTTGCCTTCCTCTCATCAACATAAATAAATAAAATAAATAAATAAATAAAAAAATCACAATTTTGTTTAAAAACGGCCTCTTTTCTAAAACATTAGTTTCTAAAAGGTAGGTACCTTTTTTCAGAAGTTGTTTCCAAAAGGTACTCTTTTCCAAATTTCAAACTAAGTTTTCTCGTGATATATGCATTTTTGAATTAAAATTTCAACAGAATTCTACTTTCACAATACTAACTAATTAAAAAAAAATCAATTTTCATATTTACAGATGCTACTAATAACAAATAAAACGTTTTTCGTGTTTTTCTCAAACAAAACATGTTAACATGGAAAACATACCCTTTTGCTTCTAATAGACACATGTCATCAAGATGTATAGAGTAACAAGGTGAGCCAGAGCGAAAAAGCTGTTTGTAAATCTTTAAGTTATTACGTCATTTATACTGAGTTTGTAATGCAATTACCAAGCAATTACCACGATATATTGAATTTGACTAAATTGAATTCGTTAGATTTGTTTTTATGTGTATTTTTGCAATTATATTATATTACTTCCAAATTTATTTTGTTTTTAAAATTATCATATTATCATATTTTTTGATTAATTATTTAAATATCATTATTATTTTAAAATTATTAAATGTTAAATATGATATGTTAATAATGATATTATAAAATGTAATTAAAAAATATGATAATATGATAATTTTAAAAACAAAATAATTTGGAAATAAAATATGATTGCAAAAATACACCTACAAACAAATATGTATAACGAATTCAATTCAGTCAAATTCAATATATCGTGGTAATTGTTTGGTAATTGCATTACAAACTCAGTATAAATGACGTAATAACTTAAAGATTTACAAACAGCTTTTTCGCCCTGGCTCACCTTGTTATCTATACATCTTGGTGTACAGCAAAGCAACAGACAGGAGAAAAGCAACATGGCAGAATATAGTATATTATAAACTTATATATATATCACTTATATCACATTTTATTTCGTCTCCCATCTACTCCTACACATGCAAGCAAGACCAAAATGCTAATGTAGCAAGCAGTGCAAGACTGCAAGCCGCTGCAAAAGTCTGGCAAGAGCAAGAGTCTAGAGCAAGCAAATGCAAAAAGACAACGGACAACGGACAACGGACGTCAGACGACCAGACATTAGACAAGGCGGGAAAATACAACAAAATTAATGAAAATTAACAAGTACAAATCTCACGCTCGCCCTCACGCTATCCATACACATACAGAGTACAGACAGATTCTTGAACTCGCTCGAATATAGAGGAGAATAACCATATTCTTCAACTTCAATCTTCATTTTCATTATTATTGCATTGTTCACTTTTACTTTGAAAATGAAAAGTTAAATTCACATAATCAGATTAAAATTTTCGAATTTTTGAATATTTAGCGGACATCTTCATACCATACAGTATCTTGCCGTTTTGAGTGATACATAATAGATTTTTAAATCTGTGAAATTTAATAAATTATTTGTGAAATAAGTTATTTTCCAGAATTTTCATTCAATTTCAGGTAAGTTTAATTTATTATGAATATGAATTTTAAATAAATTTGTTATATATTGTATATTTTTTTGTGAAATTACATATAATATAAAATATAAATTTTACTTGATGCGGCTAATTAAATTTTCAAAAAAATGTTTTTCTTAAATTAATTTTTTATTTTTCTAATTTCAATGAGCATATAAAAAATATATATGTATTTGCATGTAGTGTATTATCTTATATAAGGGTATAAGGAAAAAATCCACATTTTTTAAAATCTGGTCTGGATTACATTCAAAGTATTCAGAGTTTTTTGTTCGGACCGGTCGCAGCGTCCTTGACTGCACAGGCCTTTTCGTAAATTCAGTTCTAAGTTAGATCTTTTTTGCAGTTCGTTCGAAAATTTTTAACTGCAAAAGCAGAGCGTTCGATAAGTTTTGCACTGCAATGCAGTGCGTTCAAAAACTAAAAAATGCAAAACAGGCCTGAAAGATTTTAACGCAAATAAGCAGCGTGATTTGAAACACTGCATATATATATGCTACTGACAAGTGTACTGTCGAAGTTATCTACCACTTCATTCTTTACAACAGCTAGATTGTACGTACAAAAATTTTTTACAAAAATAAAATAAAAAAAACAATTTTTTAAAATAATAATAAATAATTTTGGGATTTCGAACTTGTTGTATTAATTGGTTTTAAAAGTTTTATTCTTTATAATGTCAGATTCAAGTGAAGATATTGAAAAATTACTTAAGTAAGAATATTAAAATTGAGGTTAAAATTCATATTTTCAATAAATAAAATTGTACAATACACATCGAACACATTATTTTTCAATATTATAATTATTATTGTTGTTTATCACTTATCATTCAATTTTTCGTTCGAAAATGCAAAATGTCAGAAGTGAAAACTCTTAACCATTGCATTTGCAGCGCTGCTTTATTCCTGCAGACTGCACATTACTGTTCTAGTACTATTTTTAAGATACGAAAGAATACACAGTGCAGCCTGCATTTTCGAAAAAGCCTCACCTGTACCCCACTATGTCTGCTACTGTGCTGTGTGCTCAGATAGAGCAGACAGTTCATGGTCATGCTCATGTTACACACATAATATACAAACATACATACACGTACAATTGCATATTGAACAAGTAAAATTTTTATACCTATAGCTATCAATTTCAATATTATAATTTATAATTTTTCGTTATGGGTTATCGACTTTTATTTCAATAATGTCTACATACATTCATTTTTAGATAATTAACTGGTTGAAATTATCCAAAATAAATCTATTAACGATGAATCCAATGGAAATAGAAAATAATTTAGCTGATAAATTCAATGAATTATTTAATCCTATTGATGACGAAAAATCATGTGATGAAGATGCAACTTCTACCACATCAGATTTAAAAGTATATTATGATCTGAATAGTGTCAGATCATCAAATCTACCAGAATTTTATGATCTGAATATTGTTAGAAGACCATCAGTTTTATCACCACAATTTAATAACCATATGGAATCCAATTCACAATTAAGTGTAGAAACAGGCAATTATAATTGTATGCAGTCTCATTTATCGAATGTGATAATGAGAAATAATATTCAACAACTTCATGAACCAGTTTTAATGAATCAACAAAATGGGATAAACGATAATAATTTACATTACTCAAAAGAAAAGAAGTATGTATATTATCGACAATACATGAATCAGGAGAAAGTTGCTGAATTGATGAATGTGAATTATGTATGTACATATTTGTATTTTCCATATATTTTTTTTGTTTATTTAAAAGTTTTTATTTTATGAAATTTCGAAACAATAAATACGAAGACGGCAAACAATTATTGTGGTATTAGTCCAAGTACAAGCTCATCAAGTTCATCCTATGTAGCTCTAAAAAGAGAATATCGTCCAACTGCGCAAACATCTGGAACTGGAATTATCAATCATACGGCTACAAATTTTCAAAAGAAAATTAATGCTACTGCTAATCAAAACAGGTAAATTTTTTGCTACATACCAGTATATTAGTATCTATATTATTGGATCTAAAAGATTGAATTGAAACGTATTTCAAAATATGATCTAATCCTTTAAAATTTAAATTTTATAAAATAACTTAAAATATTCAATCACATTTTTTTGAAAATTTCAATCATTCGATCGGTTTTCAATTTAACTTCGATCTAAGTGAAAAACTTAAATCAGATTGAGTCGATCTAATTTGAATTCGATTTACGTAATATGATATTTCAAACAAAGTCAAATTAGACTCAATCTAGATTCAATTTTTCATGTGTATTTTTTATATGTATTTTTAGGGTTGCAGCTTGGTAGTAATGTATTGATTTTTTTTATACATACTATATGAATTGATTTTGATCTGTAAATAAATTACTTCTTTTTTTTTTTAATTTCATTCTAGTAAGACGATATCATCTGTCGACACCTTAATTGAATTTTTTAATTGTATATATTCTGGTTTGAAAACAATTGCCATGGACAGAAAAATCGTTAAAGAATTATTAATTCCAAATGAAACCGTTATGATTGCTACTTACGATATACCGAATACAAAACATATAATAAAGCATATAAATTACGCCAAGAATCGTCTTCAAGAAGAATATGATTTAATAATTGAATTATTTACGTTTATGAATATACATGATATTGCTTCGCATGTAATGAAATCATTTGATAAAATATTAAAATATTTTAAAGCTGAAATTGAAAAATTTTCAAAATTCACTTATTTTTCAATGTCTGCAAGTGGTAAGATATTGTATACATAAATATAATTAATATTTTATATTTTTTAACAAATAATACTATATTTTTTAAAATTTTTAATTATAGATGATTTATTGAATATATTAAAATCTCTCTACAAATTGATCAGATACGTATCAATTAATTACATGATATTGAAACGTCAATTGCAAAATACATTGTCTAATGAAAGACAAATTTTACGTACTTTTGGACAAAATTAAAAAAATCACGAAGTTTTTTTCATTTTCATGTTTTTTTATACCTTGGACGAGATGAAGATTTTTTGACTTGGAAAGGAAAGGAAAGGAAGATATTTCTTGAAAAAAAAAAACATTTTCTTTTATAAAAACATAAACATAAAATTTCATTTTTAAAATTATTGCAAAAAAAAAAAATATTACATTAAGTTATTTAACATTTAGAATTATTAGTAATAAGTATTGCATTCGAATGTTGTAAAAAGAAGAAAGAAGATCATTTTCATAAATTCAAGCTTGCTTGTACTGCCTTGCATGCAAATGCAAGTTGACTTGCAATATGTACATTCCTGCTTTTTTTAAATTTACAGTACAAGAAGTCGAAAATGATGATCCTACTTCACATAATACTTTACATATTACATAATTGTATAAAAAACATTAGAAAAGTAAGAAAATAGTTTGAATTGTTTTTATTAACAAAGGAATTATAAATTTATTTATTTATTTATTTTTTTGTTAAGTTGAGTTTATATTTTTATTTTCAAAAATTCAAATTTGTTTAAAATTTAATTTTCACTTTACTATTTTTGAAATTTTTAAATATTTTTTTAGTATTATTTTGAAAAAAAAATATATATATACATGTTTAATTAGGTATAGATGTATTAATTTATTATCAGAAAATGAAAATAAAATTTTCCATTTATAATTAAGTAAAATATTATTTTCTGTTCTTCTTCTTCTTATAGTACCGCTCCCCTGCGGAGGTCGGATATCATCGATTCAACCTCTCCTTTTATAACTCCTTTTCTGAATACTTGGCAGGATGAAGAACAATTAAACCATTCCTTCAGATTTGTAATCCACGATGTTCTCTTTTTTGCTCTACTTCTTTTTCCTAGGCATCAATAATGGCACCTAGGTATTTAATTTGTGAAACTTTTTCTATTACTACATTCTTTATTGTTAAGGTGGGATCATCTACATTATTTCATTTCTATTTCTAGATTTTGTAGTTTACCCGGCGGTTGATATAGACTTCTGACGTTCCACGTAGCTAAAATAATTGTGTTTAATTTTTTACAAGTAGGAGTTATTGTTTTAAAATTTTTTGTATTCATCATACTTAGTTAAATCGATGTCTTACTAGGAAAATACTTTATGAGAGGTGGTTTTCCGTTGCCTTCCTCTCATCAACATAAATAAATAAAATAAATAAATAAATAAAAAAATCACAATTTTGTTTAAAAACGGCCTCTTTTCTAAAACATTAGTTTCTAAAAGGTAGGTACCTTTTTTCAGAAGTTGTTTCCAAAAGGTACTCTTTTCCAAATTTCAAACTAAGTTTTCTCGTGATATATGCATTTTTGAATTAAAATTTCAACAGAATTCTACTTTCACAATACTAACTAATTAAAAAAAAATCAATTTTCATATTTACAGATGCTACTAATAACAAATAAAACGTTTTTCGTGTTTTTCTCAAACAAAACATGTTAACATGGAAAACATACCCTTTTGCTTCTAATAGACACATGTCATCAAGATGTATAGAGTAACAAGGTGAGCCAGAGCGAAAAAGCTGTTTGTAAATCTTTAAGTTATTACGTCATTTATACTGAGTTTGTAATGCAATTACCAAGCAATTACCACGATATATTGAATTTGACTAAATTGAATTCGTTAGATTTGTTTTTATGTGTATTTTTGCAATTATATTATATTACTTCCAAATTTATTTTGTTTTTAAAATTATCATATTATCATATTTTTTGATTAATTATTTAAATATCATTATTATTTTAAAATTATTAAATGTTAAATATGATATGTTAATAATGATATTATAAAATGTAATTAAAAAATATGATAATATGATAATTTTAAAAACAAAATAATTTGGAAATAAAATATGATTGCAAAAATACACCTACAAACAAATATGTATAACGAATTCAATTCAGTCAAATTCAATATATCGTGGTAATTGTTTGGTAATTGCATTACAAACTCAGTATAAATGACGTAATAACTTAAAGATTTACAAACAGCTTTTTCGCCCTGGCTCACCTTGTTATCTATACATCTTGGTGTACAGCAAAGCAACAGACAGGAGAAAAGCAACATGGCAGAATATAGTATATTATAAACTTATATATATATCACTTATATCACATTTTATTTCGTCTCCCATCTACTCCTACACATGCAAGCAAGACCAAAATGCTAATGTAGCAAGCAGTGCAAGACTGCAAGCCGCTGCAAAAGTCTGGCAAGAGCAAGAGTCTAGAGCAAGCAAATGCAAAAAGACAACGGACAACGGACAACGGACGTCAGACGACCAGACATTAGACAAGGCGGGAAAATACAACAAAATTAATGAAAATTAACAAGTACAAATCTCACGCTCGCCCTCACGCTATCCATACACATACAGAGTACAGACAGATTCTTGAACTCGCTCGAATATAGAGGAGAATAACCATATTCTTCAACTTCAATCTTCATTTTCATTATTATTGCATTGTTCACTTTTACTTTGAAAATGAAAAGTTAAATTCACATAATCAGATTAAAATTTTCGAATTTTTGAATATTTAGCGGACATCTTCATCCACTTGTGTTGTGCAATAAAATAAATGAAATTAAAAACGAAAATTGAAGTGATGAAATAATATGAATAAGAATAATAATGCGATGACATTTGTAAACGTAAATTTAAGGCGCTAAACACAATCGACGAAGCAACAAACAAGAGCAGAAATATGCTGAAACATATAGGAATAGGAGAACAAATTTATTTAATTTAATGTTAAGCATGCAAACATTTGACTATCGAAAACTATCGATAGTAGGATTCGAACTATCAATAGTAGGTTTCGACTATCGATAGTTTTTCGATAGTCACTTACTATCGATACTATCGATAGTACTACCGATAGTTTATCAACACTACTTCATACCATCATACAGTATCTTGCCGTTTTGAGTGATACATAATAGATTTTTAAATCTGTGAAATTTAATAAATTATTTGTGAAATAAGTTATTTTCCAGAATTTTCATTCAATTTCAGGTAAGTTTAATTTATTATGAATATGAATTTTAAATAAATTTGTTATATATTGTATATTTTTTTGTGAAATTACATATAATATAAAATATAAATTTTACTTGATGCGGCTAATTAAATTTTCAAAAAAATGTTTTTCTTAAATTAATTTTTTATTTTTCTAATTTCAATGAGCATATAAAAAATATATATGTATTTGCATGTAGTGTATTATCTTATATAAGGGTATAAGGAAAAAATCCACATTTTTTAAAATCTGGTCTGGATTACATTCAAAGTATTCAGAGTTTTTTGTTCGGACCGGTCGCAGCGTCCTTGACTGCACAGGCCTTTTCGTAAATTCAGTTCTAAGTTAGATCTTTTTTGCAGTTCGTTCGAAAATTTTTAACTGCAAAAGCAGAGCGTTCGATAAGTTTTGCACTGCAATGCAGTGCGTTCAAAAACTAAAAAATGCAAAACAGGCCTGAAAGATTTTAACGCAAATAAGCAGCGTGATTTGAAACACTGCATATATATATGCTACTGACAAGTGTGCTGTCGAAGTTATCTACCACTTCATTCTTTACAACAGCTAGATTGTACGTACAAAAATTTTTTACAAAAATAAAATAAAAAAAACAATTTTTTAAAATAATAATAAATAATTTTGGGATTTCGAACTTGTTGTATTAATTGGTTTTAAAAGTTTTATTCTTTATAATGTCAGATTCAAGTGAAGATATTGAAAAATTACTTAAGTAAGAATATTAAAATTGAGGTTAAAATTCATATTTTCAATAAATAAAATTGTACAATACACATCGAACACATTATTTTTCATTATTATAATTATTATTGTTGTTTATCACTTATCATTCAATTTTTCGTTCGAAAATGCAAAATGTCAGAAGTGAAAACTCTTAACCATTGCATTTGCAGCGCTGCTTTATTCCTGCAGACTGCACATTACTGTTCTAGTACTATTTTTAAGATACGAAAGAATACACAGTGCAGCCTGCATTTTCGAAAAAGCCTCACCTGTACCCCACTATGTCTGCTACTGTGCTGTGTGCTCAGATAGAGCAGACAGTTCATGGTCATGCTCATGTTACACACATAATATACAAACATACATACACGTACAATTGCATATTGAACAAGTAAAATTTTTATACCTATAGCTATCAATTTCAATATTAATTTATAATTTTTCGTTATGGGTTATCGACTTTTATTTCAATAATGTCTACATACATTCATTTTTAGATAATTAACTGGTTGAAATTATCCAAAATAAATCTATTAACGATGAATCCAATGGAAATAGAAAATAATTTAGCTGATAAATTCAATGAATTATTTAATCCTATTGATGACGAAAAATCATGTGATGAAGATGCAACTTCTACCACATCAGATTTAAAAGTATATTATGATCTGAATAGTGTCAGATCATCAAATCTACCAGAATTTTATGATCTGAATATTGTTAGAAGACCATCAGTTTTATCACCACAATTTAATAACCATATGGAATCCAATTCACAATTAAGTGTAGAAACAGGCAATTATAATTGTATGCAGTCTCATTTATCGAATGTGATAATGAGAAATAATATTCAACAACTTCATGAACCAGTTTTAATGAATCAACAAAATGGGATAAACGATAATAATTTACATTACTCAAAAGAAAAGAAGTATGTATATTATCGACAATACATGAATCAGGAGAAAGTTGCTGAATTGATGAATGTGAATTATGTATGTACATATTTGTATTTTCCATATATTTTTTTTGTTTATTTAAAAGTTTTTATTTTATGAAATTTCGAAACAATAAATACGAAGACGGCAAACAATTATTGTGGTATTAGTCCAAGTACAAGCTCATCAAGTTCATCCTATGTAGCTCTAAAAAGAGAATATCGTCCAACTGCGCAAACATCTGGAACTGGAATTATCAATCATACGGCTACAAATTTTCAAAAGAAAATTAATGCTACTGCTAATCAAAACAGGTAAATTTTTTGCTACATACCAGTATATTAGTATCTATATTATTGGATCTAAAAGATTGAATTGAAACGTATTTCAAAATATGATCTAATCCTTTAAAATTTAAATTTTATAAAATAACTTAAAATATTCAATCACATTTTTTTGAAAATTTCAATCATTCGATCGGTTTTCAATTTAACTTCGATCTAAGTGAAAAACTTAAATCAGATTGAGTCGATCTAATTTGAATTCGATTTACGTAATATGATATTTCAAACAAAGTCAAATTAGACTCAATCTAGATTCAATTTTTCATGTGTATTTTTTATATGTATTTTTAGGGTTGCAGCTTGGTAGTAATGTATTGATTTTTTTTATACATACTATATGAATCGATTTTGATCTGTAAATAAATTACTTCTTTTTTTTTTTTTAATTTCATTCTAGTAAGACGATATCATCTGTCGACACCTTAATTGAATTTTTTAATTGTATATATTCTGGTTTGAAAACAATTGCCATGGACAGAAAAATCGTTAAAGAATTATTAATTCCAAATGAAACCGTTATGATTGCTACTTACGATATACCGAATACAAAACATATAATAAAGCATATAAATTACGCCAAGAATCGTCTTCAAGAAGAATATGATTAAATAATTGAATTATTTACGTTTATGAATATACATGATATTGCTTCGCATGTAATGAAATCATTTGATAAAATATTAAAATATTTTAAAGCTGAAATTGAAAAATTTTCAAAATTCACTTATTTTTCAATGTCTGCAAGTGGTAAGATATTGTATACATAAATATAATTAATATTTTATATTTTTTAACAAATAATACTATATTTTTTAAAATTTTTAATTATAGATGATTTATTGAATATATTAAAATCTCTCTACAAATTGATCAGATACGTATCAATTAATTACATGATATTGAAACGTCAATTGCAAAATACATTGTCTAATGAAAGACAAATTTTACGTACTTTTGGACAAAATTAAAAAAATCACGAAGTTTTTTTCATTTTCATGTTTTTTTATACCTTGGACGAGATGAAGATTTTTTGACTTGGAAAGGAAAGGAAAGGAAGATATTTCTTGAAAAAAAAAAAACATTTTCTTTTATAAAAACACAAACATAAAATTTCATTTTTAAAATTATTGCAAAAAAAAAAAATATTACATTAAGTTATTTAACATTTAGAATTATTAGTAATAAGTATTGCATTCGAATGTTGTAAAAAGAAGAAAGAAGATCATTTTCATAAATTCAAGCTTGCTTGTACTGTCTTGCATGCAAATGCAAGTTGACTTGCAATATGTACATTCCTGCTTTTTTTAAATTTACAGTACAAGAAGTCGAAAATGATGATCCTACTTCACATAATACTTTACATATTACATAATTGTATAAAAAACATTAGAAAAGTAAGAAAATAGTTTGAATTGTTTTTATTAACAAAGGAATTATAAATTTATTTATTTATTTATTTTTTTGTTAAGTTGAGTTTATATTTTTATTTTCAAAAATTCAAATTTGTTTAAAATTTAATTTTCACTTTACTATTTTTGAAATTTTTAAATATTTTATTAGCTTTCCGAATCTTAAATAATATTTATTTATTTATTAAGAAAAAGATTTACAAATATCGAAAACAATATTTTAAAATTAATAAAAATTACTCATTCTCAAAAAAATATTATTTTTTCATCTTATTTACACCAACACAAAATTAATTGAATCCTTCTCAAATATGATTTATTTAAATGTTTTACGACGGCTCATCATACATTTATATTATTGACAATTTTTACAAAAAATTCAATAACAATCTACTTACTAGACTAGATCATCATTCAATTAATTGACTGAATTTTAAAATGTTTCGATACGAATTGACTTGCAATTACTCAAATATCGAAGATTATATCGAATCGATACACTTTAGAACACAGCCATATTCACATTTTTATTCTTCTTTTTTCCTCTCTCTATATAATATCACGTTGAAAGTGAAGATTAATTTTTTTGTTCAAAATTTTACTTTAAATATTTACTTTTGTTTTTTTAATAACCCACATAATTATTATTTTTTAGAGAAGGATTTAAAAAAAATGCATAATCGTACAAAAATAAAATTTTCAAAATAATTTTTAAATAAAAAATTAATTTACATTACATCACACTTTACACACTCTTCTATACATAATTACGTATGTACCTACATACATACATAGAGTATTATAATATTTACATAACATCTTTATTCTTAATTTATTTGGATTTAACATTATTACTTTTTTACATTTTACATTTTATTTATATTTATCTAAATACATTATGTTGATTCGTTGCATATATGTAGTACATATATATGTATACATTTATTTTTTTATTCCTGTAAAAATAGATCATTATATGGAATTTTTGAAAATGGTCCATTTATTACAACTTGTAAAATAGCACTGATTGCATCATTAATAGCCGGTCGTATTTCACTAAATATTTCATTCCAATTTTCATTTAAAAATAAATTCATATTATCACCTAATGCTTTATCACCATTAAATAAATTCTCAAAACTTGAATGTAAACGTGTCGTTGAGAAATCAACTTTTAAATTATTAACAATAATATGTACTTTACCATTTTTATCAATTACATCTGGTTTAAATTTAATTATTGCATCAACATTTTCTATAATAATTTTAAGAAAAAATAGAGCAAAAAAAAAAAAAAATTAGAAAAACCATTAAAAAACAAATAAAAATTAAATAGAATATTTTTTTGTATTTATTATAAAATTAAACTTACCAAAAGTGAAATTACTTTTTCCATTACCACTAATTGGTAATATTAAGATGCTACCTTTTATTGTGTATGGACCAGCCAATGTTAATTTTGGAATTTTAGCACGTACTTCATATGAACCGTGAGGATCTTTATCAAAACCGCTATAAGCAAAAAAAAAAAAAAATTTTTTTTTTAAATCAATAAAATTAATGAAATGATTAAAATTATTTTTTGGACTCTTGTAATATAACGTATGTAAGTATGTAATTACCCTGTTTTGTATACTTTAGCTTCGCTTAGACCGAGTAAATCGCAATCAGTAAATTTTAATTGTATATTAACAGGACTCTTTGGATTCTGTGCTAATTCCATTAATTTTATATGAAGTGGATCATATTGTGGTAGATTCATACCTTTATGACCTTTAGATGTTAACGTTATGACTTTTGTTATAACATTATTTAGACATGGTCTATCACCGGGCTTACATCTTGGAAGATTATCAGCTATTAAAAAAAAAAGGAGAAAGAAAAATTGTACTCATAGCTATATATATATTTTTTTTTTGCAGTTTCAGTTTAATGTAAATTTAGAGGTAAACATTTTGTATCACGAGATTAAGTGCTTATGATAAGTATGTATCTGTATTTTATAATTAAATTTGAAATAAATT
Source organism: Villa cingulata (assembly GCA_951394055.1). Lineage (NCBI taxonomy): Eukaryota > Metazoa > Arthropoda > Insecta > Diptera > Bombyliidae > Villa > Villa cingulata. Next base: position 14,261,733 of record OX596023.1, on the reverse strand, counting down.
TTTCACCTTCAATTCATGATACAATTATTAATTCATAATTACAGATTTTTTCATGTTAAAAAAAAATATTGTATTATAATTTCAAAGTATATTATGTACATACATATGGAAGAACGTATGTAATTATTGTTAAAGTAATTTTGAAATTTTACAAAAAAAAAAAAAGAATGAAAGGGAAAAAAATATATATTAAAATTACATTTCTAATATTAATTATTGATGTACATGGATTGGATACTGTCAAAGAATATATATCTGCAAGTTATATCTTACGTTAGTTATATTATTCTTTGATACTATTAACACAAAATATAATATGTAATATCAATTCACAAGTTATTTTTTTTATTTGTCATTCATGTTTTTTTTATTCATTCATACATTTTTTTCTTCTATAAATATAAATATTTTACACATTTACACAACAACAATACACACTACTTGTATAACATGTAAGATACATACAACATACACACTCTCTAATTTTAAAATTTTAATAATATTTAATTAATATTTATACATACATACAACAGTATAATAGAAGTATGTATGTCTGTGCATTTGTACAATAATAATAATGTTAAAAAATTGTTCTCTTTTTTGAGTTCAATGTAAAAATTGAATAAGTGGTTTGTATTGGAATAAAGTTTTTTTTTTTTTTTTATTTTTATTTTATGAATGACGATGATCATTGCATATCTACATTCATATAAATGTAATATATGTATGTATATTCGAGTATATAAATTTTGTATATACATACATAATGTTACATTTTACACATTGTCAAGGTATGCCAATCTATCTAAAAAAAAAATATTTTTTTTTCATTATTTATTATTGAATATAGATCTGATGATTTTTATTTTCACTTTTTCTTACATTTTTTTTTCAAAAATCTTTTGTATGTACATAATATTGGTAATATGTAGATAACATAGAAATATAAATATGAATGAATAAATGCATATTAAATTGAATGATATATTATATAGTATATAAGTAGAAGATATTTTTATGAGAAAATCAACACGTGATTTTTCACATGTTACAGATTTTTATTTGAGGAAAAAGTACAAATTTAATTTTTTTTTTAAATAAGTAAATAAGTATTAACAATTTTAGTATGTTCGTAAATAAAATTAAACAAATAATTTTGTGAAGGAAAAAGAGGAGTATATAATGTAATGACCTAAATATTCTATATGTATATTTTTTTTATATAATTTAAATAGAATTTTATCCAATTAACTTGTGTTAATTTACATGTAATTAAAAAGAGGCATACATATATGAATTGGATTTACGAAAATTAGCAATTTATTATAAATGATTTTAAATTGTTTAAAATTTTACATATTTTATTGATTACTTGATATCATTATGTAATACTGCCGTCGTTAGGTAGAAAGTCGTATCTGACATTTAGTTAATTTTGAGTTATTGAGCTTTTATATTTCGTTTTATGCCACAAAGGAGTATCAATTTAGAGAAATAAGAAAATTATTATTTGTAAGAGTACATAATCGGGAATCTTTGTCCAAAAAATTAATTGACCTTTTATCATATCTGTAAAAGTCAAATATCTGTATTAAGAGCATGCAGTATCAAGGCAGAAAGTCGTAAGTACAAACTCAGATACGACATTTTACATTAGGATAAGCCAGATACGACTTTTTAACTTGGAAAATGTAAGATTTTCTATCAGATACGATATTTGAAGTGGCAAAAGCAAAAAAAGTGCCTTAATGTTCATTAACAGCTTTCCAACTTAGAGAATAGATGCATTATTAATCTAAGATAAAGATTTTACATTTAACTAATTTTTCGAAATTTTGTAGATACGATATTCTGCCTAACGACGGCAGAATAGATATCAGGACATTCTAGTATAGAAAATTTTAATTTGAAATATGTAAATAAATTTCATAATTTATAATTTAATGAAAATTTTATAAATAAATGTACTAGACTGTGTACTGCTTGATATAATAATTCATTGATAGTCATGATGATATGATGATAATGTAGTACATGGTAGTACATATTTACAAATTTTAAATCATTTATTTTATTATATCTTCATTTTTATTTATAATTTTTATTATTGTTTGAAATTTTTAACTTATTTTTTAAACTTTAAATTATTTTTTTTTGTAAACTTAAACACTGAAACTATCAATCCAGTGATAATGGTAACGATAAGAATAATGACGAAAATAGAAATGAATTAATTATGCCATTCAATTAAATGAAATCTTAAAAATCAATCTTAAATGAACCTAATAAGTATACAAAATAATTATGACTATCAATAATACACTTCAAAATACTCGTATAGATTTATTACAATTTTTTTTATTTTACATATGTATTTCATTTTCATTTGAAAATTTATACAGTGGTGTCAGGGTATCAGATATTTTCCTTATAATAGGCAATAGGTAATAGTTGGTGATAGTCATTAAAATTCATTTTTTTTTTTCAAAATTTTTATTACATATGTATGTACATATGTATGTATGTAATATAATTTTATTGTTCAAGATAATAAAATTCAGGAAAATTTAAAAATGACTATATAAAAGATAAAAGTATTTCTTATACGATCTTTTGCAATTACATACATTATTTTTATTTTTTTCATTCATTTTCAATTTAAATTGCTTTTCAATTTTTTTTTTCTCATAACCTTTATGGTCAAGTTCATGTTAAATCGATGAACTTTCATTTTTATGACATAAATACGTACGTATATATTCTTGTAATGCATATCATAAATATGTACGTATATGCTGCGATGTAAGGGTGAGTTTCAAAATGCCTCAAAAATATGTTGTGATACAGCATCAAAACAGTCATGATGCAAAGTTTTAAAACAGCATTAATGCTTCGCATCGATATTGCAGTTCTACAACTTTAACGTTTTGAAACGAATTTGTTGCTTTGTTTTGACAACAAGAAAAATGGTGCACCTTCTGCAGTACATAATTTTAAATAATTTAATTAATTCATTCTCTACACTAAATCAAAAATGGTGAAACAATTTTTTAATAAAATTAAACAATATCAGGATGAACATATTTCATAGCCATTTTCGAATGAGCAAAAACACTTTCAGTGTAAGTACTCGTATAATATATACTCTCCATTTTTTTGTAATTTGTCATTAATATTAAAACACTACAGACTACACATTAAAAATTCAATTTATCATCATAAAAGTACAAAATTTTTGTTTAAAACACACTGACCTTTGGTTCCATATAACAAAATTCATATAAAAATAAATCATTTAAATGATATTTACCAAAAAACCTTTTCAAATTTATTTTACATTATAAAAATTCAGGATGCGTAGATTGCTTGACAGATCCGTATCAGATGCATTCACAATGAGTTTTGAAACTGTAGACATTGTTATCGATTTAAGTGTTATCGTTTTGAAACTGTTGATTATGCATCGAGGCGGTATTTAAACGTTTTGAAACTCACCCTAACTTTTCATTTTTTATTTTTAAAATTGAAATTTAATTAAATTTTATTATTTGTGAAAAATTATTTTTATGATAATAACACGTTTTGTTTTTAATTTTTCTTTTAATGCATCACTTAAGTACTTAATTGAATCAACAGATTTTTTTATGTTTTAAAATACATACTTTTTATGATTCTAAAGTTTTCGAAATATAAAAGGTAATACATATATTTCCAAAATAAAAATTTTATTTTATTAAATTTAGAGAAAAATAAAAAAAAATAAAATTTTAAATGCACTTAATTTAATTTAAAAATGTAAATTATGTAATAATATAAAATTTAATTTATTTATTTCCTGTTAGTGAATACAAAATTTTTAAGAACCACATACATTTAAATTGTTTTAAATTGTTTTTTAAATTAAAAAATGAATAAAAATTATTAATATGTAATTTCAAAAATTTGCATTAATGACTTAGGTTATTCAACCCTAATTATTTTTTTTAAAAAAAATATTTATATTATAAATAAATAATAAAAATAATGTTGATGATTATATTACTTAATGAAAAACAAAAAATAAAAAAAAATTAAATTTCAAGTACAAAACTTACGATATTTTGCTGTATAACTCAATCCAATTACCATAAATATCACTATAAAATTTAAAAATTTATCCATATTTTTATTATTTTTATTTTTTAATCTTTATATGTTTAAAATTTTTTTTTTTAAATTCAATTTCCACTATCAGTTATTTTTATTAATTTTCGAACACGTTTTTATTAATTAACAAAATAATTGAAAAAGAAAGAACAAAAGCCTTTTGATAAACTTTTTCAAATTTTTTTTATACTTTAAATGATAATTAGTAAAAAATTTTATTTAATTAAAATTATAAATTTATTATTTAATCCAAAATTTTTCTAATAAGTAATTGTTAAATTTATTTTGAATTTTTTTGATCAAAAAATTTAAAATTTAATTTTTTTTTCAAATTTAAACCGTTTCATGCAATTGACAAATTATCTCTACCAGATTTTACGTTTATGTTCAGTTATTTTATATATTTTCAGCGTAGTTTTTTTTTCAATATTCGTATCCATCCACTTTTTTTTTCTTAAAGTTTCATACATACATACATAAGTAATATATGTACAATTGTACAGGTATATATATGTTTTCATTTTGTTTATAAATTTTATTTGTATTTTTTATTTACAACGACTACATAATAATGTATGCGTTTGTTATGAATGAGTTTGAGCGAAAGGGAAGGGGAATTTTTTTTTTCTTTTGTTTTTTAATAAAAATAAAAATATTTGCAGCACATCTGATGTAAGTCCAAGGATGGATGTTATGCATAATGATTAACAATTTTCAATCGAAACTTGAATATTATGTACACTGGTACATATCACACTCATATTCAGTTTTTAAGTAGTCTTACATGTTTAAATTTATATCTAAGTTTAAAAAAAAAATACAATGAGAAAAATAATACATATACTTAATTCGGTTATTGTATTATTTGTCAAACTTATAAACAGACATATTAATGTGTAAGTATATAATTTTTTTAATTTACATTAAATTTCAAGTGTATGTATAGTTATGTTACGTCAGTCAGTGCATTAGAGACAAATCGATGTAATTCATAGGTCAGTACAGTGCTTAGTATTTGTATATGTGCATATTTTAAACAAATGCATTATCCAACATATATACACATTACACACAGTACATTCATACCATCGGCGGAGGGTAGTAGTGTTCAGGGTGTATTCAGTGAACACCCTAAAATTATTATGAACATGATCATAAAATTTTGTAACTAATTCAAAAACAAATTTTGTTCGTAAGGAGAAAGAAAACTATAAAAAATTCGTTTTTCTATACATTATTTCACTTATGTTCACATTTAAATATTAACCGGCAGAAAACTTCAATTTATATTATCAAGTTAATGTTATTCAAGTGTTCACATTTTAAAATGAACATATGAAAAATGTTAATACTCCATCCATATATGTATTGTTTTATTTTCTTTTCTTTTAAAATTCGATTTTCTATACATTAGTTAGGTTCACATTTACTAAATATGAACCGGCAGAAAACTTTAATTTATATTATCAAGTTAAGGTGGTTAACATTTTTAAAAATGAGCAAATGATTATATATGTGAAATATCTTGATAATTGATACTCCATATAATAATGGTTTATATTTTTCTCTTTTAAAACCGTTTGCTTATACATCCGTCAGGTTCACATTTAAATATGAACCTGCAGAAAAATTATAAGAAAATATTTTTCTCTTTATATAATCAAGTTGTTCACCACACTTCACATTTTAAAATGAACATATGAAACATATTATATTTATACATATATTATATATTCTTTTCTTTTGAAATTTGTTTTCTTATACATCACTCAAAAAAATCGTAAGAAAATATTCCTCTCTTTATATTATCATGTACATTTTCAGTAGTAGTTGCGTTCCTTTTGACCAAGTAAAGTACTCCCAGTCCCAAGTACTTGTAGTCGTGACCATCTACACCATCTACTTGTATTCGAGTAATCTACTTGACAGTTGCATGGTTAGTTACACCAAAATTCGCCGTCAGAGGTTTTTGTATTTCAATCGTTAGAGATTGAAGAAATAGATTACCCTTGCCCAAGTCGATCATTAATTTCCTATAAGCAATGTACACCAGTAACTGATTAATGATGATAAACTGGATGATATATCTTACAGAAATTACTGATGGGCGGCGCCATAATGGACTGAGCATCCGCGTGCACTTAATATATACTATTGATACTATATACATTTTATGTATATATGTATATTTGGAAAAAAAAGAAATAGGTTAAATAATGTAATATTTTCATTACACGTTTCCTTCAATTGGTGGCTTTTTATTGTTTAAGGTTATGGAGAATCTAAAACCAACAACAAAACAAATTCAAAATACATGACAGCTGAAATTTGCCATTTCCACATTTCCATTATTCCATTATGTTGATTATGTTATGTTGATTTATATTCTTCTCTTTTCAAATTCGTTTTCTTTTTTTAGAGAAATCGTAAGAAAATATTGTACTTCTCTTTATATAATCATGCACTCATTCAAGATAAATAGAATAATCATAAGGTATGATCGTTAATTGTGTGAAAGAGAGTTTTATTCTCTTGACTAACGTCATCGCCAGCTAAAAATAATGAAATTCGTATTAAAAAATTTTAATCTGGATTTAAAACCAAATAAAAAACTAAAAAAAATGCAATAAATTAAATTTCAATTACTTATAATAATGTAAATCTTACATTAAAAAAAAAAAAAAACTTAAAACTTATATACTTTATGTAACCCACATTTTATTAAAATATTATCTTAGAAAAAAAGAATAAAAATTAAAATTCAACTATCAAAAACAGCATTTTAATATGTACATATATTCCCATAACATTGCTGTGTACAAAAAATTATTTTACTGAATTTGACTTCCGATGACGTCACACTCTCTTAAAAAATTTGAGTACCTTATGAGTATTCTATTTATCTTGGCACTCATCTTAAAAAATTTTTTGGTCCAAATGTTCTTATGAGAAAATTTCTCTCCTACCTTTATATACTTTTTGCTCTTGCATGCATTGTAGTTAGTAAGTAATGTTGGATTGTCGGGTGATTAATCAAATTAGTCAGTTAATCGATTTTTTTAAGTGTTTAGTCAAAAATTTAATCGATTTTTTGTTGTTAGTCTATTCGACTAATGAAATGATGATAATGACTAGTTTCTTCGCAAATTAGTCGTTGATTTCTTTTTCATCAAAATATGAGTTCCAATTTCTGTATGAAATTTTATTATCCATTCTTCTTGCACTCCGTTTTGTTTTTAAATTTAATAGAAAACTCTGTTCAGTTTGGTCGAATCAAATAATCAAAAAAACCGCTGTTTATATATACCATATCGATATCCCAGATTTAAAACAATCACATAAATAACTGTATCTAAAAGAATTTATTATTATTGTTTGTGTAATGAAGCTGTATATTATAGCAGATATTAAAAAATGGCTTTTCAAATATTATTTATTATGCGCTGGTATTGAATTGGTAAGAGATAGATCTTTACTGTATAATACTAAAATGAAGCGGACATTCTGGGCTATCTGCTAATTTAAGTAAAAATTAATATAGAGGGCGCTGTAATTCCACAACCTGTATTATCTCTGAAAAAAATGGCAAAAAATCACTAAATTCTGACTTTGAAGCACATACAATAACTGTTGAAACAAAGAACGTAGAGAAGCATATAAGGTATCATTGAAGAGAGGGGGGAGTTTCCTTCAGATTTTTCTTAGACCAGATTCTTTTAGCTAGTACACCGTAGTTATTAAAGGGTGTTTCGTAGATTCAGTGCGAAAAATCTTCATCGCCCTCTAGCGGCTAAGCGGTTGAGATTACCCCCTCCCTCTACAACGATTTTTTGTTTGTCTCGGCGAGACCTATCTACTGTGTGCCGGATGACCACCCGAAACCGGACACCCTGTATACATAAACAAAAAAAAATGTTTTATTACTATACAAAATTTAATAATTTTATATGAATATAGGAACTAGCTTTAATTACGTCGTAAATAATTTTAATTATTAATTAGAATTTAATTTTAATCATTATTTTTTTTTCTTTCACTTAGAAACATAAAAAAGATTTTATTTTATTATTAATTCCTTATTCATTTCATATACAATATATGTATATACTTCATGTTGTTATAAATTTTTGTTTGAAATACTCGATTAAAATACATATACATATAATGGTATATGTATGTATGGATTAGGTACGATTGACAGCAAGCTAAAATATTTGTTCTTAAAATCTCGCAAAAAAAATCTTGCTTTTCCAAAATCTTACAAAATTAAAATCTCGCAAAATCCTGATTTTACTAATCTTAAATTCAGTTGAAACATTTTTTTCTACAGTAAATATGGCACGATTACGGTTTCCGTGCGGAGCCGCGATTTGACGATGATTTCTTATAAAACGGTCCAAAATAAGCCGAAATTAATAACTAAAATTTTTCGAGATATTGAGGCTTGTGGTATTGAAGAAATTGTAATTTTCAGTATATAAAATATTCTCAAATATTGAATTTGTAAATGCAGGAGTAAAAAATTCAAATTTTTGTTTCAACTTATTTATATGTATAAAAAAAATGTAAAAGGAAAAATGAAGAGAATAGAATTTTTAACTGCAAAACTAAAAACTTCAAGCCTAAATATCTCGAAAACGAAACGAAATATCAAAAAATTGTATTTATTTTTTTCGGTTTAAACTGTTATCCTGTTAAACTGTAGTATCCTCTTGTAAATATTATAAATTTAATAAAAATATAATGATTATTTTTATCAGGCTGCATTACAATATAGTGGTGTGTATGTAATTACATGCAAAATTATGAAATTATGACAATTACTAGAATTGTAAAGATACAGAAAAGTTTAGCATGGGCCTCTGTCCCCTGCGCAAGTATGATATGCAAATGCAACGTTTAATCGTCTTTTCGTTTTTACTATTTCGAGAGTCATTCACCATGCTAATCTTTTCTGTGTTTTAATAAAATATATAGTAAAAAAAGTTATTTATTTATTTATTTTTATACACAAATCATATAGATAATAACGATTTTTTGTAAAATTATTATAAAATGCAAAATGTTTTGTTCATTTTTTGTGAACTATAAAGATACAAATAGTGCGCTTACAATATTTTATTTGATAAATGCGGGATTTTGAAAGTGTGAGATTTTGAAGGTGCGAAATTTTGAAAATGCGAGATTTCGTTATTAAAGATTTTAGCATGCGGTCAATCGTATCGCTCCCGTATTTATATGTGCATTACGTATAATGTATACACAGTAAGGAATATACGTACATATTTAAGAGAATATTTACAAGTTTTAAAGTAATTGACAGAATATAAATAATCATTTTTTTGTAACCAAATAAAATTAAAAGTTATAAATTTTCATATTAGCCAGGATCTCATAAATTTAAATAATATTCTTTTCAGTTAAAAACATCATATACTCGTCATATATGTATATGTGAACAGATAGAATCTGTAAAATATTTAAATTGATATGAAGATATAAACGAGCAAGGAAGCAAAGTCCCCATTATACAATGATTATGTAATTTTATATAATTTTATATATAAATTTTAAACAGAATTCACAGTGTGAAAAAAAACGATGATGAATCAAAATTCATCGTAAACTTGTACAATGAAATGGGAAGCAAATGAACATAGAAAAGAAACATGTTATAGTCACGTAATGTAAGTATGTACAAAATTTTTGAAATTTAGAAATTTGGTAAGTAATTAGATAATGATAATTATTCTCTTAATTATTTAGTAGATGTTTATTGTCAGTGATTTTATGCATACATATATGTAATTGAAAAATATATGAAAAATTGAAATAATTTACAATCGAAAATGATAAATATTTAGAAGAAAAGAATAAATAATAATAACATGATGTGATTATTGTGTCTATATTTGAAATAAATTCTACTTTTGTCGTTATTATTCAATTGTACACATATATTAAAAATTTGGAAAAAGCACTCTGGGCAATTATGACATAAGCAGCAGTATGGTTATATAAAATATCGAAACTTATAATTTTGATTATGGTATTTAATTAAAAATTTTTATATGTATTCAATAATTTTTATTTAACATTTGCATATGATTTTATGATTGCAATAATATGATTTTTTATATGAATTACTCGTACTTACATAGTATATAATTTTTGTGTACATCATTTTACATAAGTATAGAAAAATAAATTTTAATATGTAATTATGTAGTTACATTATAATTTAAATTACAACATTACAACGCAATCAGCGCCGGTTTTATATTCTTTGGCGCCCGGTGTACTTCTAAACTTTTCACTTCCAGCAAACTTTAATTTGATATTCAAAATATCAAATAAATAATAATTCTTTATATTGAAAATATAAAAAAAAGAGTATCTATTCAATGAAAGTCAATGCTCTCATAAAGCATAAAGGGATAACAAACAACAACAAAAAAAAAGAAAAATTGAGTTTTATATTATTAAACAAACATGTCTGGCTTTCATTTTGCCAAAATCCAAATTTTAAAAATTATAATGAAAGTAGCACCAATCTCTAACTCGTTTTTGACTCATTTTCATTCTGTCCTTTTTCGCGCCCCCGAGATTTGGCGCCCGGTTTTAATGTATCTTTTCAACCTATGAAAGAAACGGGTATATGAACGCAATGCGAAATGATGAATTAAAATTTTGAAAGTCATCAAAAATTCAAAAAGAAAAAATTTAAAAATAAATTTAATGAATCTAATAAAATATTATAGAATAGAAATTTGTTTTCTTAGATCATCTATATTTTTGTGTTTACAAAAAATAAAGATATAATAAAAAAAATTTGAATATGTATTTATGTATATACTTCTTATATGTGCATATGTGCATATAACTTATGTATTTATGAAGTATAGACAAATTTGTATATGATGTTGGAAACTTTGATTCAATACCGCTGTATTTACTCTTTACTATTTAATACGTATTCTATAAAAAAAGAAAAAGTTTATATAAAAAATATCTCTGAATTAAAATTTAAAAAACCAGTTAATGTGATTAATTTTTTATTTTTTTTTTTTTAATTTTTTGTATTTATTATTATTATTTTTTGAAAAATATATGTACATACATGTACAATGTATAAATAACAAATTTACTTTCGATTTAGGTAGATACCAAAATTTATCTAATTATGTATTTTTATTTTTATTTATTTAGAAAAACTTTTTCCTACATTATTTTGTATACTAAATTTTAATATAATGGATTGTTCTGTTTCCTATACGAGTATAATGTATTTATGCAAAATAAAATACGACAAGATGAGTATCTTGTAATAACGTAGAGAAAAAAATTAAATAATCTTCACATTATTATATAGAGATACATAAATGAAATTCTAACTAGTCTAGTTTTATGTATAGATAATTTTAATCAATTTCCTTACAATCATTTCTTCCGTATTTATATATTATTTGTCAGCTTAAATATTAGAGTTTTAATAATAATCATGTAATGTAATAATGTAATAATATTATGTTTGAAATACTACAATGTATGTATATTATTTGGGAATCAAACCAATATACTATTATTAATAATGATATGGTACTGGTACATGCACATAGTAGTATATCACGTGTATACTGTGTACATTCATGTAATTATTTCTGAACAGATGAATTTGTAAATTATAAGTTTCGTTTCATCTGTCATCTCTATTTCCATTTATAAGGTCACTTTTATGCGTACCCATAAACCTCATATATCAATCATCTATCAATATCTTCTTTAATAAGTATAAATTATATAATGTATTTCCTAAATGAAAATTTTTGTCAAATTTTTTCTGATACTTAGATATACATATTTATGTGAATCTATATACGATATACATACATATATAAGTATATAGCTATACAAACTCATATGTGTGATAAACATAAAATTCATCCAAATATAGTACAATGTACAATATCCGCACATGTCTAAGCAAAACCTTGAATGAAAAAAAATTAAAAATTAAAAATGAATAAAAAAAATTCAAATAATAATGAAACACATAAACATGTCTTTAAGCAAAAACCACTAAATTATTAAATTTTAAATAAGTAGGTGATTAAGACAAAATTTATAAAAAAATATATATAAATAATAATAACTTGTTTTATTGTATTCAAAAAAAATATAAAATTTCAGAAATTTTGATAATTTATTATAATTCGCATATTTTAAAAAGGGCTTTTTACCGGTTTAATGTAAAAATGGTTTACGAATATACCTAAATATGTTTATGACCTGTAGGTGCATCATATTAAAAAAATATATATTATATGTATATATATGTACTACATACTTTCGAAAATATAACAGAAATGCATTCAATTAATCTGTTTATATGAATTTATTTAAATATTAAACAGAAATTTGATTATTTTCAAGGTAGAATGCACTCATATGGTATAACAAACATACATAAACACATCTATACATTATAAAATGTCTACAAAAATATATACATGTAAATATGTACAATAAGTAAGTAAAATCTTTTACAATGAAAAGAAAATAAAAATCAATGAAAATAGGTATGGGCGGTATGGGTATTACATACCCGATTCATTTATAGTTTAAAATGGTTCACTAAAGCCGTGCGCCAAATCTCGGGGGCGAATAACGACATAATGATACTAACAGATCCGTTTTCAGAAAAGTAATTTTACTATAATCACACACAGTAAAAGAATATTTAACTTTTGAGAATTTGAGATGTAGATAGAAGAGTAAAAAGAGAATTAGAAATATACGCCAAAAGTAGTTTTCTTTCTTATTTTCTTGTATACTGTACTGGATATTGCATTGCAGCATGCGAGTACTGAGAAGAGTTAAATAGCTCGATGGTTGCGGTGTCGGTCCAATGATCTTGAGATTGCTGTTCGAATTCCAGCCAGCGCGCTACTCTCGCCCAAGTCGATTATTAATTTGTCATCAGAATGTACACCAGCATTACTGTTTACTGATGATAAACTGGATGATATATCTGACAGAATTACTGATAGGCGATGCCATAATGGACTGAGTAACAGTGTGCACTCATTATACATATATACATTGTATGTATATATATATATATATATTGAATTAAAAAAAATATATTTGTAAATACAATATAATTATGTAGTACATACATATGTATATGATTCACATAATATGCTATACATACCATTTGATATGATATGATTCGATGAGATTTATTAAATTACATGATCAGTTTTGAATGCGCACTAATCATATTTCTGTTTTTTTTTCTTTTTTTTGTAATTACATAGGTGTATCTGAAACATATATGCGTTAATACACCCATATATTATGTGTTTTTATATAAATACATACTCACAATAATTTACGAATACGTAAATATTTATCTTCACTTAACAAATATATGTACACATATCTGCAGAATTAATTAACCTAGACATTGAATTTTGTTTCTCTTAAGTTTATCATTCATAACGATTACGATATATAAATAAGTATATTGGATAGATATCTCACATGTATTATGATGATAGTACATTAATATTTAATGCATATATAGAGACAGATATAAATACTTGCCAGTCAAGGTTGTATTATATATACGTACATGTACCATATGTTATGGAGATTCGTTATAATATGATTGCATTTAAGCAAAATGCGTATCATATACGGGTATATGGAATTATTCCAAAACCAAACATAAATACATATAGCATATCTAAATATATTTAATAATCTATTAATAATTTACAAATTAATATTTACAGAAATGAAAATATTAGTTTTTTTTTTTTTTGAAACCCAGACAGAACATTTTTTTAACTGAATATATTTGAACAAATTTGAATTAAAATTGACCAAAAATGTTGATGAATAATTGATAATAATTATGAAATGAAAATTTCAAAATAAATTAAGAGTATAAAGGTTGGTATAGGAGGCTAGACATGTTTGAGAGTGTGAAGATTTCAAGACCAAACCGTATGGTATGTACCCCCAAAAATCAAAACCATACAAGTACTTAGTTACCTTCATTTGATCAGGTCTCCATATGAATATACGTGACTTAAAACATGATGGATGCAAATCGAATAGAAAATTTTATTTGTCAAAATATACGAAATAAATAAAAATTCTTAAATTTCAATTACAGATTACGAAATTCTTTATTGAAAATAAAAATGCATATATAATTTATTATTAAGAGATCAAGTTTTCATTATTATTAAGTGATTGTATTAATGTTTCTCAATCCAAATTGTGTACAAGGTGAAGAAAAATTTTTCATTTGATCTTGACAAAAATATTATTCAAGATGCCTAACATATATATACGTACATATAGAAGGAAGTTATGTTGTATTTTTCTTCCGAATTTAAATTGAACAATCAAAGAAAGAATTATTTCTAATATACATATAAGCTATGTATTGTATTCATAAAATGCAGTCGACAAATTCCAATTCATTTTATGATTTTCATTAAAAAAAAAGAAGAAGTCAAATTTCTCACAAAAAATCTGCGTACAATAAAATTTATTGATTACACCATATTTACGTCAGATTACATAATAGAAAATAAATATTTATAACTTCAATCATTTTTTTTATTTTTGTAATTTATTCATTTCATTATATATTCATTCATCTATTCGCCATCATTCATTTCAGTTTTCAGTTATAAAAATGTATATTCAGAAAATTAAAATTCGAAAAAGAAAATCATTTTACATTTACATTTACACACTCTTTTTATGAATGAAAAAATTTATTAATCGTATTCGATGACTAATCCAAAAATAAAATTATTTAAATTCAAATTTAAATTTTATTGTAAATATTGTATTTATGTAAATACGAGTATATTAGTTTAATTTCTTTTTGCAAAATTTTTAAAACACAAAAAAAAAATATAGCCATTCCTAAAAAAATAATAACAAAATGATCATATTCAGTTAAGTATTAATCTTTTTTAGATAAAAAACACAGAAATAAAAATGTAATTGCATTCTGAAATAGTCACATACATAGGAATGTAGTTATTTTTTAAGCGGCCTACAGAAGACCACTAACCTGGTTATTAATCTCGTCGCCAACAAAGCAATGTTATTAACGTGTTGAATCGTCTGTAAATAGATAGTCAATTAAAATTTTTGATTGGCCAACTGTTGGCGTCGTTTCTTATTTGAAAACCAGGTTGGATGTCTGCACTAACGTTGGCAACTTTTACCATATTTTTCTTTTTTCTACTAACCTCATTCACTTATTTTATTTCACTTTGTTTTACCAAAGTATAGAAATTCCTGCGACATCTTTTCACGACAAATTTTTTTTCAAAGTAAGGTTGGAGTTTAGTTATCAATTTATTTTAGTGTCTGTACTTTTCGATTTCCAACCAGGTCGGCAAGACGCTTGAAAACCAGGTTAGTCGTTTGTAGGTAGCTTAAATTTTTTTTCAAAAAATGAGGTGGAAAAGGTGAAAATTAATTTTTATTTATTATATTTGCCAAGTTATTGGAGATTCAATTTAATATACAATTAACATAAAATAATTAAATAATATTTTAAAAATTTAACAATATTTTTAACAATAAATTTATCTCAATTTTTATAACACATCCTATTTGTATTCAATATTTTATCATTTTATAATACTTTGAAAAATATTTGCTGGTATTGGTGATTTTGTTTAAAATTTCTGTAATTAATTGAAAATTAAAATTAACGATCATTAATTCAAATTTAAATTGAAAATTTTATTCGTTATTTACGAGTAGATATTATTTGAAAAATTGTAACGTTTCTATTAAACGAGTATTATTTTGAACTTGAAAAATTTTATGTGGATGTATGTTTATAACTAGTATAATATTTTCGTAATTGAAATTTAATATAAATGTGAATAAGTACACATATGAATTATAAGATTCTCAGGTTAAATTCATAAAAAACAATAGGAATTGTACACATTTACTTACATGTTTGTATTGTATTTTAATTACTCAATTATTCTTTGAGAATGAACATGAAAAAAATCTTTTATTTTTTAAGATTAAAAGTAAAAAATGTTTACTACATATTTTCAATAACAATTTTATTAATGTATACATATTAACATATACTTGTATTCATTTTTGTAACTATATACATTTTAATTTAAATACAATTCGTTATAAGGGACATTTTTTAATGTATTTTGTAATAATTGTTTTACAATTTTTAAAATTGCTTCATTAAATGTTGGATAAATTTCTTTCCATAATTCATTCCAATTTTCATTTAAAAATGCATTTAAAGAATCACCAACTGGATTACCGTCACCGAATGAACTTTTAAAATTTATTTTTGATCTAAAAATAAAAGAAATAATTTTTTTTTTTTTTAAATATGAGTAATGTATACACAAATAATGTATTTTAAATTTAAATCATTTACAAAGTAAATATAATATTTTAACTTACGCTCCTGGTTCAATAAGAACTTTTATTTTATCCACATCAATATATTCTTTACCATTTTTTACATAAGTTTTTGGTTTAAATTTAACAGCTAATTTAACATCAGTCATATTTAGATCAAGATATCCTTGTCCATGTACTGGTACAACTAATATTTGACCATCTGATTTATAATTTGATTCGAAACGTATTTTTGGTATTCTTCCATACAATTCGAATTTACTTGTTTTTGGATCCTTTTCAAAACCACTATAAAAATTTTATAGAAAATAAGATACAAATATTTCATATTATAGATATATTATATACTTACACAATCATACTTACACAATTCTTTCAATTTTTGTTTTTGACAGGCCATGTATTGCCATACTTTTTAATTCTAAACGTAAATTAACCGGTCGATTATTACCATGATCAACAATTAATGATTCAAAACGAAATGGTTCAAATGGTGGAATACCAAAATCTGGTCGACCATTTGGATATTTAGCAATTACTTCGGATGCAACACGACTAATGCATTGTACATCACCGGCATGGCATCTTTCGATATCTGGTGCTATAAAATGAAATCAAAAACTCAATATTTAATAAGAAATTTAATTATTTTTTTCTTTGTAATTTTATGTAGGTACGAGAATTTCATAGAGATGGGTGTATCTTAATTGTTTACAATTGTTCACACTGTAACTTTAAGAAATCGGTAGTTTTTTTCTTCAACTTTTTTTAAATTACATTTTTATAACTGGAAACTTTTAATTACCTCAAGATAAAATTAATTATTATACCATTCAAGTTAACAATATACAAAATAAATACGTAAATTGATAGATGTTTTGATTGTTTTAAGATTTTATTACCCAGATCATATGTTATTATTTTATAGTTCTTAAAAAATTATCTTTCATCTGTATCATGTTTATACATAGAGTATAAAGTATAGAGTCTAGTTTGTTTGGAAAATTACAACAAGCTATCATAGCTACCAGTTTTTTACTTATACAATAAATTCAAATTTACTTAATGAGTTCAATAATAATGTAAACATTCACATTTGAATAGCAGTAGTAAGTAGCAAGTTCTGCAATTACCTATATCTGTACGAGCAAGTATCTATAGCATTGACGTAGTAATCTCACTAGATAGATTAAATCATTTAAAAATTTTAACTTTTGGTTTAATTATTTTCATAATCGAACTTTAAACTCTGAATACAATAAATTATATAGTATATTGATGACTTAATAAATTTACAAATTTATACAATTACTTATTTACGTACGCATGAATTAAATTTGTGTACAGATTATTAATAATATGTGAATTTTTTTTATACATTTTTTTATTCTTATTTCCTTATTTGAATTTGGAAAAAATTGTATAGGTACTTCTACAAATGGTAAACAAGAATAAAATTAATTAAAAAATCCATAAAAATATTAGATGCATTTTGTATATATGATATACAACTGAACAATAAATAATATAGAACAATATAGTTTGATTCAAAAACACAGAAATTATTTATACCATAATCCTGAATATTCTTTAGATATTTAAAATACAAAAATATATACACAAACATTTTATAATTCTTCTGAGAAATGTATAAAATTTGTTATATATCGAGAAGGAAAATTTTAAAAATTTGTGTTATGTATGCGGGACTTTAATTTTAAAATTGAAAAACAAAATATGTCTGTGAATAAAAATCAATTAAAAGTATTCTTGAAGTACAGGTCAAACAGATAAATTATTACTCAAATCACGGAATCACTATACAATGTACATTATTATTTACTGATGTAAATATGGAATTGTATTTAAAGTCGAATTATTAAAATGTAAACATTTCGAAAAAAAACTAATTATAAATAATTTATAATGAGTTTTGTACAAATATATGTATGTTTGAGATCATCAAATTAAATTACTTACGTAATTGTGTTAAACAGCCAACAATAATACTGAATATTATAATACAAATTTTAAAAATTATTTTATTCATTTTTTTAATTATTAAATAATATAAAATTTCAATTTTTATTCCACTGAATTTATCTGTAATTATTTAATTTATAATTAAAATATTTTTTTTGTGTCATCCAAAACTTAATGATAGAACATTTAAAAATAATATCCAAGATAACTTTTTTTTAGCACCAAACCGTATCAATCTAATACATTAAAATGATTAACTTGACATCACAAAATCACAATATCTAATATATGTATAAAAACACATAGAACTAAAATATGGAAAAATCAAATAAATACTCGTAGTTTTTAATTCTTCTACTGTTAATTTATATTTAAGAACCTTTGCATTTAACTCACATCTATTTATATATTCTTATTTTATATTCTCCCTTGTGTTCAAGGTTTTCATATTCACAGATTCAAACGTAATAATAGCAATATAAATAATAATAATTATAAATAATCAAATGTTTTACGTTTTTCAAAAAACCAAAAAAAAATAAAAAATTCTTGTGCTTTTTTTAAACAATTTAATTTATTTAAATAAATGTTTTTTTGTATTTTTTTTTTTAATTAGAAAACCAGATGAGTTGTGTACTAATATTTGAAATTATATTATAAATGTTATTTGAAAATATATTGACCTATTTTTTTTTCATATTTTTAGTCAGTACAAATGGAAAAAAATAAAAAAAATTAGTTAACAAAAACCTATCCATTAAATGATGAATTGTAATGAGTAAATGTATAATTATTATTTGAGTATTACAAAAAGCATTAAATTACAAATAGCCAATAATATATATTCATACGAAAAAAAAAATAAAATAAAATAAATATTGTACACATAACGTTCATGTATATGCGTTCATACTCAATATCCTCGGAAGATTTATTTAATAATTTTTCCATTTATTCAAAAACCAGTATTTATCGTTAAATTAATATCAATAGTAAATTTCGTTTTGTAAAGCTTTGATTTTTAAAAATTCCTTTAACTTACAGTACCTAATTTAATAATTTATTTACATTTTAATTGAAAATTCTTTATCGTGTAGTGCAATTTGTCAATAGTTATGTTAAATTTTGCATTTTTCAATCTGGTTAAAAAATTTTATAAAAATATTACATGTCTAATCAAAGTATTCTCTCACTGTACATTGAACGCACACTAAAATAATGACGTTATATTTATATAGTCAGGGTCGTTTTAATTTTAATTATTTTTCTTTTTAAATAGAACATCTGTTGTTATTTTTTCTTTAATATTATAAAAAAATAATTAATTGTGAAATTTTTTATCTTTCTTTTTAGATATGAATTCATATTTTTCTGTATGCAATACAAATAGAACGCATATCAAGATAAGTTTGCAAATTTTAATGAATTTATAATATTTATTCCATCATATCATATCACATCTATTCTATGTATCATGCCATGTATTCGTATTTTTATTCATAATAAAAATCCATTTCTTTTAAGACTTGCTTGCAGTACACACTATAGGAAGTATGTATATGAGAAATAGGAAGAAACAATAAGTAGAAGAAATATGCAAGAAACAGGAAGAGACAGTAAGTAAGTAGTAGCAATGAGATTATTGGCGTCTAACCATATAGTAAAATAAAACGAGTAAGAGTACGATAGCAGTACCTTGCATGCCAATGATTTGTATTTTCATTCAAGACAAAATTTCATTTTCTCCTCATACTTGCTCTGTAGTCTGTACTACGGTACTATATTATTATATATACCGTCATAAGAAATATATGAAAAACACGAAGAGACAGTAAAGAGTAGCAATGAGGTTATTAACAGCTAATTATAGTTCTATAGTACAATATGCGCTATGGTACCTTGCATACCATTCACTCGTATTTTCATTCATGAGAAAAGAATCTATTTTCCCCTCATTCATATTCTGTACTACCACGTACTACACATCATAAGAAGTATAAAAGAAAGGAAAAAACAATAAGTAGAAAAGATATGCGAGAAAAAAGAAAAGGCAGTAAATAAAGGGGAAAAATTAATTTTCTTTTTATACTAGCTTCGCACTACACAGTAAGAAGTATACAAGAAACAGGAAAAGACTTTAAGTATTAGGTGGTAGTAGGTAGTAGAAATGAAGTTATTGGAACTAACTATAGTACATAGTACGATATATGATGCTGTAGTACCTTGCATATCATGCATGCACTCGTATTTGGTTTCAAAAGAAAAATTCATTTTCACTTTATAATTGCTCTGTACTGTGGTACTACAGAGCATGAGAAGTAACGAGAAATATATGAAATTGAAATGAACAGATTTTTGTGATAATAATTATTAGATGGCTACTAAATATCATATCTATTTGATGTTTATAATTAAAAATCAATACTATTCTTATTAAATTCTTTTTAACAAAATATTTATTACACCTTCCTGTTTTTTTTTATATCTTATGCATTAACATTACATAATTACATCAATTTTTTTTTTGCTTATCGATATTTTAAGCCACTAACACTCTATTTACAATTTTACATGTAATTTTATTCTTGTAAAAATAATTCATCATATGGAAAAGAATCGAATACACTCTGTATAATTCTTTCAAATACCATACTGAATGCTTTCGATATTGATCCACGTAATTCATGATAGATATCTTTCCAATTTTCATTTAAAAATGCATTCATATTATCACCCAATGCTTTATCACCGTTAAATAAATTATCTAGATGCGTATACATTCTATCCACATCTAAATTTAATTTGAATTTTTCGATTTTCATGTAAGTTTTACCATTCTTTTCAACTGGTTCACCCATAAATGACATTTTTATAATTGGATTAACTACAAAAGAAAATATACAAAATATATAAAATAATGTGTATACACTTAATTAGGAACATTATTCACACATTTATATATTTATAACTAAAATTGATTTTTTATAAAATATAATTTATCTTACTGGTCGTTATGTTACTTGTTCCTTTTCCATTGATCGGTAACACTAAGACTTTTCCACTCGTTTCATATGGTCCGTGTAGTGTTATTGAATCACCTTTCAAATCCAATTCATGTGGTCCTTTAAGATCTTTTCCAAAACCCCTATTATAAAAGTATTTTAAGAAAATTAATTAATTAAAATGATTGAAGCAAGTTAAATAAGCTAATTATTACATACTTGACATTATGTGCTCGTACACCATTTGGTGCAAATAATTTATTATCACGAAATTTTAAATCAATATTAACTGGACTTTCTTTTCCTTGACTTATACTAATCGCATTTATATGAATTGGATTTAATGATGATAAATGTAATTCAGGATAACCTAAATTATATGATAAAAATAAAATTTTGAATTTAAAAAAACAATATTAAATTAAACAAGGATAATAAATACTCGTAATTCGTAATTTTTAATTAAATATTATAATAAAAGAAATATTCTTACCGTCAGATTTATTTTCTAGAATCTCATTCATAGTATTTTTAATACATTCAGTGTCTCCATATTTACATCGTTTCAAATCTTGTGCTGTAAAAAAAGAAAATATAAAAAAAAAATTAGATATTGTGTAATTTTAGGCGCGTTCATTTAATAAAAAATTAAAGTTTTCAAAGTTTATTTTTTTTTTTGTTTTTTTTTTTTTTTAAACAATATAATACATTATATTTTAAATATTTTTGTATCAGTTGTTTAATTTTAAATATTTGAACATGATAAAAAAATGTATTTAACTGAATAGTTTCATTTTACGACGATATTCAATACCTTTTTCCAATAGGCTAATAAATAAATGTAAATGCCAAAATAATTGATGGAAAAATTTACAAATTTAGTAAATAATTATACGAATACGTAAAATAAGCTGTCTTAATTATAAATATTACGTCCAAAATAACTAAGTCATTTTTATTATTATTATTATTTTTTCTTGTATAAACAATCAATCACTTTTATAAAATGTAAAATAATAAAAGTGCTTACATTAATATTGAATAATTTTATGATTTTTTTTTAAAAACAATATCATATATTTTTGATGTGAGTTGTATGTATATGTATGTACATCAATAATTTAATGAATTTTAATAGAACAAGAAATTTAATTAAAATCCAAAGTATCTATTTACATACATATTTTCCGACATAATTCATTTGATTTTAATTTTAATATCCTACTTGTATGTATTATAATATTAATTTTTATAGTAATGTTTCGAAAATTTGGACTTTATGCGTTTATTTGAATATATTTTGTACTTTTATTTACGAATAGAAATTGAATTAGATTTGATAGGTCAGTATTGTCAAGGATACGAAAGCATAGTCCATAGCATATATACATAGAACAAAATACTTTTCTGATTAAATTTATTTATTTATTTATTATTTTATTGAAAAAAAAAAAGAAAATAAATTATATTTTATTCAATTTGAATCTAAATAAGTATGTTCAAATCAAATTTAAAATCTATCGCAATAATACTGTAAGAAATAATATTCTATACACCATTTACCATATAATGAAAATTCATAATAAATTATAATTATTACAGCATGTTGTATTGAATTACAACTAGATTCTATTATATTTGCTGTCGTAAAGTTAGAAAAATGATATTTTATTTATCATATGAATGCGGGTACGTATAAAATTTTTATTAAAATATGTGTACTAAATTGCTATAATATTGAAAAGTACATATTCATATTCTGTTAATTATTTAATATTATATGGAAAATATATGTACTTTTATTTACACCTACTTTAATTATTTATTAAAATTAATATGTCTATTATTTTCAACTTTTTTTTTTAAAAACAAATTATTATGCAATACACAATGATTAAATGCGTACATTCGAATTTATATTCCGTTACTTATTTAATACGTTACTAAATTAAATAATGGAAGAAGAATGTAATAATTTTTCTTCCTTTTCACAAAGTTACAAATTCTTATTTGAATTTGAAATTGAATCTAAAATCATTAAAATTTTGTATCCTAATCACACAGTTATCATTGCGGTGTAAAAACAAATTCAATTAGAGAACAGGACACCACTTTTAAATATGAAAAATTTTCAAAATTATTCAAAAACCACAAAATTAAAAAATTTTGAATTGCAAAAATAAAAAAAAAAATACAAACGTAATAAAGTTCAATAATTTTCATTACTTAAAAAATGTCATAAAAAATTTTTTTAAGTAATTTAAAAATGACAATTTTGTTTTGCTTTGTTTCAAATTGTTATAGTTATGTACATATTATATCTGAATTTTTTTGGGCAAAATTTTCTATAAAAACCTAAAATATGTTTTGCATTTATTAGAAGTGTTTTAATTGTGTAATAGTTTTAAAAATGTCGAGGAGTCTAGCAGAAGTTAGAAAAATAATTCTGAAACATTTACAAAATCAGTGAATTAAGTACAGTGTTTTGACGAGAAAGGTATTGGCACATCACTTACTACGATCAAAAGTACTATTGATAAGTATAAAAAGGTATGTCTATTGAAAGAAAAACTGGTTCAAGTAGGAAACTATGTCTTTGAGATAAAAATTTAGCAAAGAAAGTAGTACAAGAATATGCAAAAAAAAAAAACACAACACCTCCGTTCGAAATATGGTTACAATCGTGGGTACTCTAAAATCGAATGTCGTCAAAATAAAGAAACTTGATGGATTGAAGACATACAGAGTGCAGAAAGTTGCGGATCGATTCACAGAAAAGGCAAAAATTTTAAAGCAGATTTTAAACAATTACCAGGCTACGAATTTTACACAGCAAAACAAAAAGGCAGTGTAAATAGAAAATTTATTACAAAAAAATATTGCAAAATTTCCGAATCAGTATATGGTTTGACAAGCAATTTGCAATTGTGGTCTCAAGAACTCTGAATTTGTTATATAACAGTGACCATAAATTCCACAAAATATATTGCAAATGTTTACAAAAGCACTAGCTGCCTTTTATTCGACAACATACTGGCTCTGTATTATTTTGGCCCGATCTGACTTTATCATACTTCAACAACCATGGACTGATACAGGATAAATAACATCACCACCGTTCCAAAAGAATCCACCAAACTGCCCAGAACTTCGACCAATCGAAAAAGACTGGGTTCTAATGAAACATGTTTTAAGAAAGACAAGCAAAACAGCGAAAAATGAGATTGATTTTAAAAATAAATGAAGCAAAGCATATGAAAAAGTTTGATACAGTATGGTACAAAATCTCATGAGAGGCCTCAAAAGGAAAGTAAGGAATTTTCATTCCTCATAATAGATTTATTTAAGATATTTATATGTAATATTGTTGAAAAACCACTACTAAATAAAAGTAAATTCACTTGGTCTAAAAGAAAAAAACATTTATGTAGCATTTATGTTTACAATTACACATTATTTATTTAAAAATAAATAACTAAATAAATAAATAAAAAATAATTTTCTAATTAATTTCTAATTTCCTTTTTTATTTTCTTTACAATTTTCGATTTAAATTTATATAATACACACTATTTAAATAATAAAATGTGTAACAAACTTACATCAATTTATTTAACTTGAAAAGATTAAAAAATTGTAAGTTAAATTGCACAATATACACTCAATGATTTTATATATAATATCTTGTTAACCTTTTAGAGAAATGTTTAGTCAATGATCATGTATACACTTGTACGGTTATTTTTCAATAATTTTAAAATGAAAAAAATATATATATTCACATGTCTATAGCTGCAAGGGTAAGTTCAAGGAATATTTTTAATTATTTTGCAACAGAATTTTTCATTTTCAAGAATTAAATATCGTGCATACTACATCTATGTATGTTTGTACAGGAAGAATTTTAAGTATGTAACTCGGCTTGTGCACATGTTTTAATAAAGGATACTTATCAAATTTTTTTTTTTTATTTTACTTGGAGTATGAGGCTAACTAATAGAATTTTGTTAATATTATCGTTTTTCTTAGTCTAGAGTGCGAATTTGTCTATGTAGCATGATGAGACATAAACATTGAATTTTATCGGATGTGTTATTATACCGAATTATATTTGTCTAATAAGTATTATAGTTATAAAAAAAATTACCTAACATTTGTAAACCGTATTCTGTGAATGAATGCTAATTTTTTATTTTAATGGGATCTACCTCTAGTTACAATAATATGTAAAATTTAAAAATTTACCGTTTTTTTTTATCACAATTTAACAAAACAACCGACATTAAATTGATTATTACTACCTCAAGATTGTTGGTAATATAAAATGAACACAATATTTAGTTAATATTTATGTACTTACGAACTTTTGCTGTTGAACCAAATTTAAATAATCCAAGAATAACACAACAAATTATCAATTTTACAGATAACATTTTTTTTTATTGTTGTTGTTGTATTTTTGTACTTATTTTTATGGTGCTTATGAAATTTTTAAAAAAATTTGATAAAAAAAATTTATTAAAAAAATAATTAAATAAGTAAATACTACAAAAATAATTTTTTTATTTTTATTTTTTTAAATAAATACGCGCTGATTTTTCTTTTAATGTCGTACCTTAATTTTTTTATAAGCTACTAATTAAAAATTATTCTCAATCTAACTATTTATATGTGAAGAAAAAAAATTGGATCAAGTTGATGAATGCATGTATACAGACAGATACTTGCATAAGAATATGTAAAGTAAAAATATATAAATAATAATAACCATATATAGTATATACGTGGCTGTATATAATATATGTATATAAATATTAATACATTACCCATTTAAGTAAATGTATACAAACTGTTGTATCTATATAAACATACACATAGAAATAAATGTATGTATTGCTATTGATGCATAAATATTTAATTTTATAGCAAAATAAAAAAGAAGAAAATTCTATATTTGTAGTATTTCTCATAATACTTAAGTTGCGAATAGAATTTATTCTAGATGATCATATACTCGTACAATGCAATTATAGTATAAACGAATATATATAGTTATACATATCTATACATACCTATAAAACTTATAATCACAATAACATCAAATTAATTATTATAATTAACATTGAAATTATAAAAAATACAATAATTATAATATCGGGTTTTCCAATAGGGACATAACAATTTCGTATTTTAATACTAAGGAGGCCTTGAACATTTTTCATAATCTGTCAACTTCAGAACGTCAGTCAATGTTAAGATTTTTATCATGTTGAAGTTCACGAACGAGCAACGTTTGGAAATTATTAAAAATTACTATCGCAATTCTGAGTCGGTAGTCGCAACTTTAAGGGCGCTTACTCCAATTTTCGGTTGTAATAATCGTCCCACCAGACAGGCTGTGCGTGCTATAGTGAATAAATTCGAATCAAAATATTCAATATTGGATGTTCCTGTGCCAGTGAGACAACGCACTGGTCGAACTGCTGAAAATATCGCGGCCGTAGGTGCTTCAGTTCAAAATGAGACGAACCAGTCGATTCCACACCGTTCTCAAGAATTGAGAATCTCTGAAACCACATTATGGCGAATTTTACGTAAAGATCTTGACTTACACCCTTACAAGATCAAATTAACTCGAGAATTGAAGCCTCTTGATCATTTGAAGCGCCGAAATTTCTCTGATTTGGTTTTGCTAAAGTGTTACGGTTAATGGAGTGCGCTATCGCGCCATGTGGAAGACTACTTTTGTCAAAAATTGAATAGAATTGACATCAGCGATATGTGGTTCCAACAAGGTGGTGCCACATGCCACACAGGTGGTCAGACAATTGATCTATTGAAGGGGAAGTTTGCTAACCGTGTAATCTCGAAAAATGGTTCGATCGAATGGTTACCTCGCTCGTGCGATTTAAAGCCGTTGGATTTCTTTTTATGGGTTACGTTAACTCGTTGGTTTATATCAATAAGCCAACAACGTTGGAGGAGCTCAGAGGCAATATCAAACGTGAAATTTCCAACATTCTGGCCGATATGTGTGAAAGAGTGGTGAAAATTGGCTCCAAAGAATTGATCGTTGCAAACGTGCTCGCGGTGGTTATATGAATGAGATCGAATTCCATAATTAAATGTAATATGTGTACTTCACTTGAAATAAATTTCAACCTTATATCTTAATTATTCTGTATATTATTTAAATATAAAATTGATATCCTTACTGGAAAACCCTGTATATAAATACAATTTCTAGATACATGTTAACATGTGTAAATATTTATAAATACCGATATTTATAATATATAAGAGTGAATATACATTATATTCAACATTTATGAATATATGTACAAACTTGCATACTCATGCATTATGCTATCTATGTATTGAGTGTGAATAATATTAAATATAGTGAAAAAAGAAGAACAAAAAATAGGATTACTATTGACTTTTTTTTTTTTTTTTTTTAAATAAAGGAAGGTGTTTATAAATTTGTATATCTGAAAATAATTTGATTTATTCGTGAGTTATAAACATAATAACCTACTTTATTTACTCATATTTATATAGGAAAATTAATGAATTGTACAATAAAATCTCTATTATTATTGTATCTGTATTTTTTGCATGACTGTAAATTTAAAATTTACCAAGGGAAATATATTATTGAAAAAAAAATATTATAAATAAAATAAAAAAAAAAAAAACAAAACAAATTATTTATTTTATTATTACAATTTAAATGTGAATATGTTTCATGATTATAATCTCGAGCAAAGGTTTCATTGAAAATAAGTATATAGGTAACTCGTATATATTAGCAAGATCGACCATATAAGTAAATGAGATCATATACGTGTGTATTAATGTATAGACTCTATGATGTATAGAAGCAATAAAATTGCATAAAATAATTTGCAAAATTAAATGAAAAAAAAAATGTATGTATATAATGTAATTGTATAAGTTATGTAATGCAACAGTAAAGGACGTAGTAATCGAAAAAAAAAATTAATAAATGAATAAAACGATCAAGAAATTAAAAACAAAACTTCAATAAAATTATAAAGAAAAAAAAAATTTTTTTTTTTTTTTGATTTACCTGACACAGGATAATCAGAACTATGTTATTTTATTAAAAAAATAATAATAATAATTGTTTATAATGTGTATAAAGAATTTTTCTATGTGTGTAATAATTTTATTGTTTCTATGTATGTACTTTGTTTTTTTTTATTTATTTTTGAATTAATCATTTGAAATTGTTTAATTTTTTTTATTCTCATGTAATTGAATTGCATAAATCTTTATGTACATACATATATATGTAGATTTTCATTATTAATTTTTAAGGTATGATGGGGCGTCATATCAAGTACAGATGAACTTTGAAAAATTATATATACAACATTGTTTTTGTTTGTTTTTTTTTTTTTTATTTTGCTTTTTTATTTATCTAGAAATTATTAGTATCTACAGCAATTTATACAAACTAGTTCATTAGTTCAGACAACGTACAAAATTGCCTTTGATGAATGTCAAGTTAACAAACAGTCTGAGCAAAAATTTCTAATTATTTTTAATTATTGTTAATTTTGGTTTCGAATATACTTATGTACATACATACGTATACATATTTATGTTAATGAAAGTGTATGGTATATACGTGAACTTGAAAACGATTATAATGTAATTTGATCTGCACTCATACTATACATACACTACTTTACGAAATAAAATTATTATGAATGTTCTATTTGTTGCACACATTTTTTTGCAATCATTTTACAATATTATAAATAGATATTTTGACTACAGTTCATTAGTTTTAAGTTGTGCAGTCAGATTGGTCGTTTCACGGCAGTAAAAACTAAATTTATAAATTTATTCGTTTTTGATTGTAGGATAAATGCAGACATTATTTTCGGGCATATCTCAAAAACTATGTTAATCATAGCGAACTGAAACAAATTTTTTTTGGAAAGAGCTTCCAAAATACACAATATACGCCCATCAAATTGATTAAATTCGACAAAAATAAAATTTCATCGAATTTTCTATTTTTTTTTTTTTCAGCCACAACATTTTTTGTCGAATTTGACCGATTTGGTAGTTCAATCTTATAGATTTCGGCACTCTCTTTTCGAAAAAAAAATTGTTTTAGCTCAATACGATTAACAGTTTTTGAGATATGGCCAAAAAGTTCATTTGATTACATAAATGACATTGCATAAAAATGAAAAAATAATTTTCTTATTATTCATTTTATTTACCAAATAAAAGTCTTATAATTAAACAAATCAAATTTTAACTTCATTCGTATTCAGTTTATGAATTGCATATAATTATGTAATTAATTTTCATTTTATTATTTAATATGTTCAAATAATTCATCATAAGGATATTTATCAAAAATATTATTAAGAATTGCTTCAAATATTTTACTAAATGCATCAAAATAATATTCTTTTAATTGATCAAACACTGTTTTCCAGTTTTCATTTAAAAATGTATTTATTGCTTGATTCAATTGTTTATCTGTACCAATTAAATTATCAAAATCTGTATACATTCGTTTAGTATCAAAGGATAATTTTAATTTTTTTATTTTCATATAAATTTTATCATTTTTTTCAATCGGTTCACCGTTTATAATGAATTTTAGATCAACATCAACTGTAAGTTTAAAAAAAAAATGAAATTAAAAGAAAAACATAAGTATGAAGCAGATAAAAAAATATAATTGTAATTACTTAAATTTATTATTTTTTAACATTATACCGTATAGGCATATACACATCACATACCTATTGTTAAATTTTGATTTCCTTTACCAGCTAATTCTGTACCAAATATTTTACCTTCAGAATCATATGGTCCAATTAATGATACAGAACTACCTTTCATATTGATTTCATGTGGTCCATTTAAATCCTTACCGAAACCACTAAAATGAAAAAATAAATGTTCCTTTTAATTCTTTATATTTCTTTTAAATCTTTTTTTTTAATTTATTTTACATAGGTATCTACCTTATTTTGTAGACTCTTAAATGATCGGCTAAATTCAGTACATTATTTTTATATTCAACATCTAAATATAATGAATTATCTTTTGATTGTTTGATTCCAATATATTTAACTTTTAATGGATTTAAAGTTGGTACACCAAGTTCTGGATAGCCTGAAAAATAAATAAATAAAATTTGAAATCAAACTAATAATTAATGTTAATATAATCAAATTAAAATTTTACCATTTTGTTTATTATCAAGTATGAAATTGATGGCATTTTTAATGCATTCAGTGTCTCCGTATTGGCATTTTTTAATTTCTTTAGCTACAAGATATTGAAAAGATTTATTTAATAATTATGGAGAAGCATGTGGAAGTAATTTATAATATAGTAATTTTTTGGACTAATTGAAAATAATTATGAACATTTTTTCTGTGAATTTTTGTTTCCAAAATGAAAAATGTATTATTTTAAAAAAAAAAAAAAATTATATTCGTATATTCGTACTCGTATTTATTTAATTTATACTGTTCAAATTCATAAAGTACATATTAATGTGATATATACGTGTACATATATATATACGTGTACATATGTATATTAAGTTCACGTGAATACTCAGTTCATCATTACACTGCCGATCAGTAATTCTCTCAGATATATGATTCAGTTTATCATCAGTAATCGATTACTGGTGTACATTGTTGATTGAATTAATGATTGACTTGAGCGAGAATAGGGATTGCTGGCTAGGATTTGAACTCGAAACGTCAAGCGTATCAGTGGTATCAGTCCACCACCATAACCATCGAGCTATTCAAGCCCCAATTTGTATATGTTATATGTTATGCACAAATGTAGAAATGTAGATAAAAAAAAAATTGAGTACATAAAATTGAGTATACTTACGAAGATCTGTTGAACAAAATGTTAAAATAATTAATGAGAAAATATTGAAAATTATAACTGAATAAAATTTTGACATTTTCGAATAAAATTTTCCTTTAAAGATTCTAAATACAGAATTCAGTATTAAATAAATTAAACACTATTATACTTATATTTTTTGTTTTTAAAAAATTTTTATTTTTATTAGATATATTCTTATTCCACAAACTATGTAAAAGATGTTTACCACTTAACGGTATTTAAGAAACTATGAGAATAAATTGAGCTATTTATTGTTTTATTTATAAAACTGTATATTTATACAATCGTTTCTATATATAATTACTATTTTGAATGATTAAGGAAGGTGTATACGTCTTGTAAATATGTATAAGTACTTGAATTTACATGTTTTTTGACCAAAATAAAATATTCAAAACCAGTTAATTGAATATACATATAGTATTATTATACATATAATTTAATTAATAAAATTAATTTTTTTAAATAAATAATTATTTTAAAGAGAAAGAAAAGTTATATGTTTTTATAATAATACACATTTCTAATGCATACATTCAAGCATATTTATTACGTATATGTTTCATTTTTCATGTATAACAATAATAAAAAATATTTAAAAAAAATGATCATTTATGTAAATTAAGTATTATTAAATTTTAATCGCGTCTTAAATATCATTGATTAATGAACATAGCTTATCATAGATTTTGAATTTATTCAAAATATTATTTTCACAACAATAATTTAATCATATTGTCTGAGTTCTTGACTATACAGTCGAATTAATCTAAGTACTTTAAATGCCGTTCATTATTGTAATTTGAATAATCAATATGTACGTACTCAATGTGTATCATGATTTTGTAGATTATAAATTAATGATCACACCAAATTTATTTTATGAATGATAATTTTTTTTTTTTGACAATTGACATTGTTGGAGATATTTCTTGTTAGACTTCAATCGATGACGAAAAGAAAACTTACATTTCGTTAGACATTACGCTTCAGATTACAATTAAATTTGAAATAATATGTTCGATATAATCGTTTATTCGATTGTAATTATGAATTAAGCCATTATCATTAAGATTAAGTTTTATTTAAATATTATTTAATTAATTAAGAAGATTTTAAAAATTTTCAATTCGATTTAAAAATATTCAACCATCTTTAACTACGAGTATATATATACAATAATAAGTAAAGCCGTTGAAGAAAAATGTCTGTGGTTGTTAGCTAATGTTAAAGATAGTGGTGTGGGGGCTATAGGTATAGTGTGAAACATTTCTGACTACTTTTCTTTTTAAACGAAGCTCATAATATGTACATATTTATTTTTGAAAAAATTCGAGCTCTGTTAGAATGTTAAAATTGAAAAGTAATATAAATTCAAAATAGATTCTTGAGCAAAAATTATTAAAATATACATATTTGTGTATTAAAAGTATAGGTTTCGAGATATCTGCTATCTTGTGCATCGATTATCTCCGAAGTTACTTAACCGATTTCAATAAAATTTGAAACATAGATTCTTCGATAGGAATTGTGGTTCTTAACGGAGCGAGTTTTTAAAAAATGTCCTTGTTTCCTTTTTACAGGGTGTCAAAGTTGTCAAAAATGCGATTTTTCGGCTTCCAAATGCACCTCCTACAGCAAACACTGATTGACCAATTTCTTTGAAATTTTGATTATAGGTAGCCTGAAAGATATTATGGTGCTTAACGGGAGCACATTTTTGATTTTAAATCCTGAAATTTAGTTATAGTTCTAAAAAAAGAGAGTGGTTTTTTTTGAAAAATCATTCAACTTTGACTTCTATTTTCATACATTAAATCTTATCAAAATAAAATTTGGACTTTTCTGAAAAGTTTACAAAAAGTAGTATGAAAATCTTTGTTATATTTCCATTTTTATTAACAAAATAAAATTATGTTTTTTTTTCATCAAAATATTCAAAAATCCATTTTTATAGCACCTGAAAGGTATGCAAAGTCATTTTTTAAAATTTTTGTATGTAAAATGTAAAATCGTTGTTGTTGTTTTCGAAATTTTTCAAAGTCGAAACCTACTCTTAACAAAGATATAAATTTTCAATTAAATATTTGTTCCTTTGTTCATTTAATAAAATATTTCAAATCAACGTCATTATGAAAAATTTGGAACTTGATATTACCTACTGAATTTTCATAATAGTACAAGAGTTAAACTACAAAAGGAAATAATTAAAAAAATTAAAAATTCAACAAATAATTTTACAGAATATAATTTTTATATATGGATTTCATTATATCACTTAATATTTTATTCAAAAAAAAAAAATTGCACAAGAATTCGTTTTTACTTTTATATGTTTGTAAAAATGAAAATTTTTTACAATTTAATTAATTGTCACATTCAATAACAATATTTAATTAAATATTTTAGGATTTTTTATATATATCTTCGTATGCATAGTGTTTAAATAATGGTAACATTACAATACGAATTACTTCAGCAACAGCTTCATTTATTGATGGTGCTAAATCAGACCATACATCTTTCCAATTTTCATTTATGAATGCGTTCATTTGTTTACCTAATGTCGGATCGCCATTGAATAAATTTTCTAAATTTATTTTGAAACTGTATAAAAAAATACATGAAAAACAGGAGAAAATTAACAAATGAAAGTTAATGATGGTTTGTATGATCAATTTTATATAAAGAAATTATAAATTCATGCGAAATTGATAACAACTTACCCGTCTGGTTCTGTTAATACTTTAACTTTATTTATTTCTAAAATTGTTTTATTATTTTTTTGTGTAACATTCGGTTTGAATTTAACTGAGAATTTTACATTAATTAATTCTATTTCGAAATTTCCATCACCTTGTATCGGTAATACTAAAATTTTTCCATTAGCCTTGTATTTACCCTTTAAATGTAATTTCGGTGTTCTAGAATGCATTTCAAATTTACTAGTTCTTGGATCCTCTGTAAATCCTCTATAAAAACAACGAGACAAAAAATCCAAATATTATTTAATTTTCCTATAACAATTTTTATTTTTTACTATACATATATATACATATGTAGGTATGAAGCGATATTTTAAAACTTACACAGCTCTATCGAAAACAAATTTCGAGAAACCAAAAATATCTAAATCATAAAAACTTAAATCGAAATGTATCGGTCCACTTTCACCTTTATTAATGACAAGCTGATCAACATGAAATGGATCTAATTGTATTAGATGAAAATTTGGTAATCCTTTTGAAAAATTTTGAACTATAAATGTAGCTGTTTTACTTATACATTCCGTATCACCGATTTTACATGGCTGTATTTCTGATGCTGTGTGTGTAATAAAAAATTTTTAAATCATTATATATCCTTCCTTAATGTACATTTTTATTTATTCACTTACGAAAAACTTCTCCAATACAATTTTTAATTATGCACATGAAACATAGATAAATTAGGTATTTAGAAAACATATCGGTTGGTTTAATTATATTTTCGTTTTTATTTTTTTATATAATGTAAGAATTGGTATTTTTGTAATTAAATTTCGCACAGATTAAAAACTAAAATTTATAACTAAAAACAAATAAAAATGAAAACAATATCACAGTTAAAACATTAATTTTATAAAATTAATTTAAAACAGAAACTAAAAAAAAAAAAAAAAAGCATATGTTACATAAGTATATATGTATACACTATGAGTATATAAACACACGATATGGTTTTTGTAAACTGAAAATTTTCAAGTTTAAGATTGCATTTTTATATCGAAAATGAAAAAATCTTTATTGAGAATAACAAGAAAAAAATGTTTAGGTAATTAAAAAGTGCAAACATTAAAAAAAAACAGAAAAAAAATTTGAAAGAAATTAAAATGAACTTGATTCTATATAATATTAATTATGTATACTCATATATGCATATACACATACATTCACAAATGTATTCAATACAATTAGTATTTGTATGTTTTATAACAAAAATAAAAAGAAACTAAATAATTATACATATACACATCATAATACATAAATAGTTATCGTTTATCTTGTAAAATTCTTTTCGTATATAAATTCGTGTTCTGGTATACGAGTATATACAAATCCATTCATAAATGTTGATACAAAAGTTTGTGTTAATGTGCTTCAATCTATAATATGCAATTTATTTTAGTTATACAAATTCATCGACATTAGTTCATTTAATTATGTATTCATTTTAATTAATTAATAGAAGAAAAAAAAATTGAAATAAGAAAGAAATCAATTTTCTTCCTATTCTATTATAAATATTAATATCACATTGCATCACACGTTACTAGTAAACGACATGATACACGCATTATTTTATATATCCATCAGATATAATTTATTAGATTCCTACGATTTCATACACACGTATATATGTACATATGTGTATACATATTTAGATACACATATGCAGTGGCGGATTTCCCGATTAAGTGCCCCTATGCACCAATCAAAGTTACGAAATCAAAATTCAAAAATTATATTATTCCGAAATACTACTCGTATTAGCATAGCGTATACCCTATAGGTATTATTATGGTCAATGACTTTCACTGTTTAGAATATGTACAGAACAGAAAAGCAAGGATAAAATGTTGTTAGTTGATTTTCCGTGTTTGTTACCTACAATATTTGCATATTCTTCTGCGAGAGAAAATCAACTTTTTCTGGAGAATAAAAATACGAGCACACATATTTTTTTTAATAAAAACAGATTTGGATTTACCTCACTTTCAAATATCTCTATATACACATTCCATGTATAGTTTATTGTGTAAATGCTAATAAAAATCAACAAGTTACTGATACCTATTAATAATCGATATTCATTTGAATTGTAAAGTAAAAATTATAAAAACAATTATAACAACACAAATGAAAATTAAAATTAATATAAAAATTAATTCAAATTATAAAAATTTTATTTAAATTTATTCTTGTTGATGTCTTAAGGTTGATTTATACTGAAGACACATATAGCTCGAAATCGCGTGATTTCGCAAAGACGATTTCACGAAATCTAATATAGTGACACATATGAATTTACGCGATTTCAATCATAGAACACACTTTATTTGACATTTGTGTTTTTTATTACAGAATTATTTAATTTAATTCTTAAAAAACAGATGTCACTTTTACTCGCTTTCAAACGAAATCGAGTATTTTTTACTAGATTTCGTAACTCGATTTCGTTTATGAAGTCGTGTGAAATACGCGATTTCGGAGGTTCAAATCGTTATCATACGCGATTTCGAGCTATATGTGTCTTTATTATTACACTGTATTTAAATTGTATAATTTTTCAAAAGTGTGGTCATTTTAACTTTAATTCATGTGATAACTGCCATGGTGAATTAATAAATTATCTTTTGTCTAGATCCGATCCAAATGTAAATCTAGCTTAAGTAGTTTTAATTTTGTTTTTTAATTAATTTCATTTATATTATGTACATATGTATAATATATTACATACGTACTACTAACGTATACAAAGACATAGAATATTAGCAAAATTAAATGAAAATAAAATTAAAAATTATAATAAAATTAATCAAAAATGAATAAATTAATTATTATTATTTTTATATTATTATTTTTTTCAATCTAATTGCAAAAATAACTAGTCTCTTGAATTTAAATCGATTCATTACTAGAAAAATTTTACGTAGACAGATAAGTCGATTATGTATATAGTATATGTACATATTAGAAATATTGATTTGTAATTACAGCCGTTTACAAGAGTATATAATAATATAGTAAGAGAAAAAAGATTATTTTTTTTAAAATAATTAAAATAAACGAAAAATATTTTTGGAAAATAATTTTTTCTAAACATAAACGCGAATTGAAAAAATAAAAGCAAAAAAAATAAAGAAGTAGTAATAAAAATTCAATTAAAATAAAACTTGTTTAACATATTCAGATACTGAATTGAAAATATTAAAAAAAAATATTTTTTTTAAAAGCCCAATAAAATAACAAATAAAATCTATAGTTTATGGAAAGAATTTTCTAGAAATCATTTATAAGAGGCATAATAAATTCAGATTTTTATTTAATACAAATTTTATTTAAAATATAAACATTGAATCTAACATTATACATATAATAAAAAATGTTTGCTCCTTCTCAATTCTCATAAATATCCTCGTATGGTGCTAATTGTAAAATATTTGAAATTATTGCTTTGAAAACATCACCAATACTATTGCTAATAGCTGATGATAAATCTGTCCATACTTCTTTCCAATTTTCGTTTATGAATGCATTCATATTATCACTTAATGCTTTATCTCCGTGAAACAAATTATCAAATCGTACTTTCATACTGAAAGTCCAAACAAAACAAAAAATGGAAAAGAAAAGAATAATAACAGTAAGAAATTCATTTATTTTCAAATACAAATATCTATATACATTTTTATAGATATTACTTACTTTGATGGTTCCAAAAGTATTTTCAATTTATCAACACCAATATATGTTTTACCATTTTTATTTATTAATGTTGGCTTAAATTTGGTTGAAGTTTTAACTGATTCCAACATAATATTGCCATATCCATTGCCTTCAATCGGTAATATTAATATTCTGCCATGTGTTTCATATGGGCCTTTTAATTGAATTTTCGGAACAGTTCCGTACAATTCAAATTTACTTTTACTTGGATCTTTTGAAAATCCTCTATATATATATTGAAATTGAGAAAATAAATTTTATTAAATAATTTTCTTATAAATTTTTGTAAATAACGATTATTATTGATATGTTACACAAAGCACACACTCGAATGCACTTACACTGCTCTACTGATATTCAAATGTGATAATCCATATATTTCTAAATTAGTAAAAATCATTTGAAATTTAACAACACCATTTGGATTTATATCCAATTTATTAACTTTTAACGGTTCAATAGCTGGTAATGAAAAATCACTTTTGCCATTTGGATTATTTTTTAGTATATTGGTTATAGTTTTTGATATGCAATCAGTATCTTCAGCTTTACATAATTTTATATCGGGAGCTTTAAATATAATCAAAAATGTATAAAAATTTTTTAAATAAAAATATATGTTAAATATAAAATTTAAAATAAAAATAAAAATTATAAAATTTTTCGGACACACTTACGAATTATTTCATATGAGTTTTTGATAAAAAACAACTCAACAAATATTAATCCAAATGTGAATAATGAATTTTTCATTTTCTCCAAAATTTATGCTAAAAGTAAACACTGAAAAATTTTATTTTGTATACAAGGTACTACCGTACTACTTATCGATCGCAATAATTTTCTTTTACTATTTGCTTATAGACTATATTATCAACTTATATCAACAAATACAAAATAAATTATGTACGTTGTAATTATATACAAAAATTAAATCCATTAAATTTTTTTATTTTGATGTTTTTTTATTTATTGTACTTGTTTTAATTATTTTTTTTTGTATTTCCAAAAATTCAAATTTATTGAATTTCGCAGTTTTGTAAAAAAAAATATCCAGTTTTTTTATCAGAAATTTTTATTACCTACTTTTTTTAGTTATTAATCGATGCTTCTACATTATACAGATAAAAAAATAAGAACATATTGAATATATTATTTAGAAAAAAAAATATAATTAAATAAAGATAATAATCATTCTTATTTAATTTTTTAATTTCATAGAACAAACAGATAATGAATACTAAGTACATAAATATATACATTAACTGGTATATGTGCATATGTGCATCTACCCAAAATTATGTATTATGTATGTATCTTAAAATCTAACACACTCATTGAAATTTATAATTAAAAGTTCCCGGGGATAGCGAGAAATGATAATTTTTATACCAATTTAACCATAATAAACGAGAAAAAAATGATTTGTTTTTAAACGATTTGACAAAGTTAAATTATGTAATGATCCTAGTAAAATTATTTGTGAGGAAGATTTTAGGCCTGAACTTTCGAATTGGTGCCGCCAGATTTTGAAACGAGACCTTCTGATAATAATACTTTGGAATGTCCTCTTTAACGTGGTATATGTCTCTGTTGGCGCAAATTCATCTTAAGGACGCTAACTACACTTAAAAATTGTTAGTCAAAAATGGCGTGTTTTACGAAATTCGTTATTTTATTCGTTAACTAATTTTGAATCGGATTAGTTAATATACCATTTGAAGGAGAACTTCCTACTCTATATTTGTCACAGTTTATTTCACTTTGATTGGATTAGCGGTTCCTAGATACAAGCGGTTCCTAGCGGATACAAGATCCTGATCTGGAGAAATAACGGATTGAACTGTATAAAGAACCTTTAAAAAAACAGCATATTAGTGTTTATTTACTGAGCTTCAAAGCACCATGGAAATCTAATGGATGCTGATTGTTGGTATGTTTTAATTCTTTTTTGACTTTTTGATCTTTTTGTGAAAGTTCTAATTCTATTCGATAATTTTCAATTTCAGTTCAGTTAATTTAGTTCAGTTCCGAAAGGGAGAGACATTTGAACCAACTCACTGTCCTATTAGACCCTGTTTATTTTATTCGTGGTAACTAAGTATGTATATACAAAGATAATAGTGTTACTTTAAGCGTTAAGGTTGTGTCAGTAATCATTATAGGCAATTTACAATGTTTCAAATAAAATTCAATTTCCATATAATTACAAAAATGTTTTAATTTAAAAAAAAATACTTTTATTATTCACAACAAATGCATTCCTTATATACATTCATACCAATACTATTGAAATTTTAATTTTAACAAATTACTAATATCAGTTTTTTATTTTGCTTTTATGCTCGGAATAAATCATCATATGCTCCAATTTTGAATACGTTCGATATAATATTCTTGATAATTTCACCCATACCAGCATCAATTGATGGTCCAATTTCAGTCCATAGATCTTTCCAGTTTTCATTTAAGAATGTATTCATATTTTGTCCAAGTGCAGCATCACCATTAAATAGATTTTCTAAACGTACCGTTAATCTTGATAAGAAAAAAAGCAAAACAAATGAAATGAAGAGAAATAATTAATTTTCTATGTTCTTTTTTAAGTTTTTAAGTGCTTTTTTTTAGTTTTTTTTTTCTTGGTTTATTTCTTACTTTGCTGGTTCCAAGAGCATTTTAAATTTATCAACTTGCATATAATTTTTGCCATTTCTAATAGTTACAGTTGGTTTAATTTTTATTGATACTTTTACTTTATCAAGTGTAAAATCACATGGTCCTTCACCTTGAATCGGTAAAATTAATACACGACCATTTGCTTTATATTTTCCTTTTAAATTTAATTTTGGTATTGTTGCATAAATTTCAAATTTACTACTTGCTGGGTCTGAACCAAAGCCACTATAAAAAAAAAAAAAATTATTAAATAAAAATTTTATTTAACACAATATGTTAGTAATTATTATATGATGATGACGATAATAATGATCGATGATCATGATGAGATCGGTTGTTGTTTTTCAACTAAACAGTTTGAAAATTATTTTCAATATTTATTTGTATAAAAAAATGAAATTGAATTTTTTACAAAATTAGTGAGTTATTATATTTTTATTTTTGTTTGTATACAACGATCTTTTAGTTTTAATTGACAAATCTTCAACTGAATTAACAAACGAAATTACATATACATATAATGAATGTATTAATTTTGACAATCAATCATTTTCGTAAATTACGTAGCTTATGAATACTACGCACATAGCATTCATAAATAATTTGATTTTATTTCAGATTGGTGGTGCGTATTTGAGAAACTTAAAAATGATGAAAAATTTGCTTCTCAACCATTTTCCTAAATGTTTGCTTAATATAATTTAGTACGAAAATATTGTATTCCAAGAATATGAGTAGACAAATGTAATTTTTTCTAAAATACATAGACTTTTTTTTATTAAAATTTTCAGTTTTGTAATTATGATGCGATTTATGTACTATATGTATATTTCGAAGAAAAAATAAATATTTATTTATTTCAAACTTACACTACACGATCAATTTTAATCGTTGATAATCCATGCATATCGATATCTTTTAAATTTATATTCAAATTAAGTGACCTTCTTGCATCTGTTTCACCAATATTTAATGATTTAATACGTAACGGTTCTAAATCTGGTAAATTTAAATCTTTATTTCCATGTGGATTTGTATTAGCTATAAAAGTTGTTCTATCTCTAAGACAATCAGTATCACCGTATTTACATAAATCTATTGTTTTTGCTAAATTCAAATAAAAAATTAGACGGAAAAAAAATAAATGAATAAAGTAAATTATACAATTAAAATAGAAAATAAATGTATTCTTGTGGGCTTCATTAATTTCACAGAATAAAAACAAATATCCTTTTTTCCAAGTTTTGATTCTCTTTATTAATTTTAATTTTATTCATTATTTTTCATTTCTTGTATTTTTTTCTATTTTTTTTTTTTTCAAATTATATTCACATTATTTATAATTTATGCAATTATTTAAATTTTTTCGAAAATTTCACTTACGTACTGCTCCATAATTGCTTTTTACAGCTAACAGAACTATTGTAAAAACTAAAAATACTTTCATTTTTTTTAATTTGAAGAGAAAATTTAACAAGAAAAAAAAACCAAAACGTTAAAAGTATTTATTTTAATTTCAATAAAATCACAATTATTTTATTATGTAGATCTAGATATATAAATATATCACAATATATATATGAAAATTTTTATAATCTAATATTATATTATTTCGTAATATATGTATATATTAACGCAATAATTTTCCACTTGATATTTTTTTTTTTTATATTTTCTTATATAATTCTCATTTAGCAGCGAATATTTTGTGTTTCTTCTATACTCTACGATTATACTTGAATATAAAATCTTTCTTAATCAACAAAATATTTTTGACTAACAACTAAACAAGGATGTTTATTAAATTTATATGATTTTCAAGAAATATTTTTTTTTGAATAGAATACACGGGCATATATTTACGAGTATTCTTATTTATTTATTCATATTTTTTGTTGTTTCTGATTTGGAAATATGTGTGTTTTCTTTGTTTTGGTTTTGTTTTTTTTTTTTTTTGCTTGAATATATTTATACTGTTTGTTTCTTCTTTTGTTGCGTTGTGATTGTGAATTCTTTAAAAAAAAAATTAACAAAAATTATGTTTTTATTTTTTTTTTTCAAATTTTTTTTTTTTTAATAAACTTGACTTGACTTACCTTACACATGCGCATGTAAGTGTGTATAGTTATATCTACTAATTTGTATATGTACCCATATATGTATATTGTACAAATACAATATAACAATGATTATAAGTGTGTAAAATTTAATTTTTTTTATTTTTGGTAGCCGGTTTCAAAGAGTTTTTTTTTTTTTAAAGTTTTACCACAACATTTTTATTTTTTTGCTTCTAAATATTTTTTAGTATTTTGAAATTCAAGTATGTATATGTGTATCTGTCTGTATAGATATTTTTATATTATTTTCACGCAATAAAATATTATAATAACCTATACTGTACAAATAAAAATATACTTGCATACACGAGTAATATTTGTTGTATTTTTCGTTTATTCAAAGTTTTTTAATTTTCGTTTACTATTCCATTTTATTCTATACGCTACATCTACAGGGGTGGGTATGTATATGATATGATGCATATTTATATTTATGTATGCAATATAATACATATATTACTATTTTTGTATTTATATTTATACATAAAAAGGTAAAATTTTATATCTTAATTTTCTCTCTTTTAAATTTTTAATCATCATTAACTTATTTGTCGTTTTAATGTTTTATTATTTTTTATTCTTATTTCTTATTTATTTATTTATTCCTATTTGTCAGTATATTTTCATATGACCAAAATAAAAACTAACCATTAACATGTGATCCAAAGAGCAAAAATAATGGAATAAATTTTATTTAATATATGTTATTTTTATTATAATTATTATATTATTTTTATATTATGATGATAATTACATAAATATTATAATAATTATTATATACTTAAGCAGAAGAGAATATATT
This sequence comes from Villa cingulata, assembly GCA_951394055.1. Classification (NCBI taxonomy): domain Eukaryota; kingdom Metazoa; phylum Arthropoda; class Insecta; order Diptera; family Bombyliidae; genus Villa; species Villa cingulata. The sequence continues at coordinate 14,218,133 of OX596023.1, read as the reverse complement.
CTCATATATGTATGTAATGTACATATGTATGTATATATGTATCAGATGTTTGTAACAAGTTTAATTGATAATTTTTTTTTTGTATCTTTGTACACATATTCACAATCATAAAAATATTATGTGTAAAAATAGCATATACGCACATAAACGTATACAGTATAATCGTAAAACTCAAAATAAAAATGAAATTAAAACCAGAAATATTAGAAATTCAGGCAAATAATCGTTCAATAGAAAATGAAATTTGACAGTTGGCCAAAAAAATTTGTGTGAAATAGTGGTGATAAAAATTCAATAATTACAAATTATCGTATAATTCGTTACAATCGAATTTCAAAGACAGCTTTAACATAATCAAATTGACATTTCAGTATTCATTATTGAATTCTGAAAAAAAATGAATTTTTCACAAATTTATTTACCTGAATTTAAGAGCTTACTTTTGGAAAAATTTAAATCGTTTTTATTCCATTTTTTTTATCTTCAATCGTTGAAATCTTGTAATAAGTAATAGAAGTGCAGTTTCCTATAAGTAACTTAATATATAGTATGTATGAATCGATAATATGCAGATATTTATTGACTGAAACGCTGCATATGCATATCGGAAGCAAAATCAATTGAAAAATCTCATCCGGGAAAAATTATAAATTTAAAAATATCTTAATTTTTCATATATTTGATTTTTTTTTTTTTTTTTTTTTTTTTTTTTTTTTTTTTTTTTTTTAAATATACATTATATACATAAATGTATATAGTATATATTAAGTGCACGCGGATACTCAGTCCATGGCACCGCCGATCAGTAATCTTATGTCAGATATACATATTATCCAGTTTATCATCAGTAATCAGTTACTGGTGTACATTGCTGATGAGAAAAATTTTTGATCGACTTGGGCAAGAATAGTGCGCTGGCTGGGGTTCGAACCGTGATCTCAAAGATCGCAAGACCGACACACAACCATCGAGCTATTCAAGCCCCTATATATATTTGATTGAATTAAATATTATACTCGTACACATATCTATGCATGCAAATTATGAGAGTCACTGTATGTAAATAAAAAATTATTTTACAATTGTTTTAATAATAGTGTCTCGGAAATTGTTATTATATTTATAATTTCCGAATAATTTGTCAAAACATGAATTTTTTTGTCTTTCTGAAATTTAATTTCGCTACATTTTACCTTCTAGTCTTTCTTTAATGATATTTTATTGTATTATACATATATGTATTTTTGTTGTTCATAATTAATTAAATGTATTAATAATTTTTGACGATTCATGTACATGTTATGTATATGTGTATGTATAGTATATACAGTACTGTACTAAATGCACAACAACTTTCAACTTAAATATTTATTATTATTTTAAATATTTGCTTTTGCTTGGATACATAAACATGACTTTGTACTTTGAATAATTATTTTACTATGTATATAGCTACATTCTAGATTTTAGTGTAATTAAGTATATACTATATAGTATACTTATACTTACATTATACACATAGAATATCATTAGTAATTACATACATTTTTCTGATATTTTTCATTCATTCGTTTAGGGGTTAATAAAGTTAAATTTTTAACATTGTTGTATTATTAATTTTACATATTTTGAATATTTTTACAATATTATAAATTGATTGAATATACGAGTACATAGAGCACCCTTTTCATCTGCGTATATATTTTTTATTCTCTTTCTGTAGATGAAATATGTATATATTTTTAAATGTCATCAGAACATTTTTTTTTTTATGTGTAAAATAAAATCAAAAATTATATAAAATTTAAAATGGGAAATTTTGAAGAAATGTAAAATAAATAAATTAGTATTTTACGAGTATACGAGTATTTCAGTTTTATTTTAAATGAAAATATATATAAAAATTATTTTCTTTTTCTTTCTTTTTTTTTGAAATTTTTATTAACTTAATTAATTTTTTATTGCATTTATTATTAAAATATATGATATATACATATGTACTTAACAAAACAAAACAAATATAATAGGTACATGTTTATGTGATTAATTTGTTTAACAAATTTTTATTTTATTTTTTTTTATTGTTGTTTTATTTATCTGTAAATTTTTATGTTTTTAATTTTTTTTTTTTTTATATTTAAAGTATTTTGTTTTTATTATTTATGCATACATACATGAAATGATGAATAATACTTAATATTGATAAATTGTTAATGTACATATATTTTTTAATTTTATAGTTTAAAATCTTAATGCAATCTCAAAATATTATTACTAATCTTTAGAATAAATAACTAATTTTTATATATGTATATATATAGGAATGAATATAAATACAAAAATACACCACTATGTACTATCACGTACTATATAGTACTTATATGTAGATATTGGTACATGTATTTAAATTTCAATCATTATTGAAGAAGAGATTAATTGAAATCAGTGATAAGAATCTAAAATTTACATTTTATTTTATTTTGTTTTTTTTTCTATCATAATTAAAATTGTTTTGAGATTATGAAAAATTACAACGTGCGGGATGGGTTGATCATATCGCTATAATGTGTCTCCAAACCAAACTCCAACTGAATCGGTGCTGTTGCTATATAAAGAATTAAGTGAGGAGCCAAAAGCATATAAGATGAGAAGTGCAGACGAGCAAAAACTAAGATGGATAGATAAAGTGGATTAAGGTATGCGGGGAAGTTAGTATATTAATATAACAAATTGGAAGGACGTAAGTAGCAAAATATTAAAAGAAGTGTTGTTTAAAGAAGTGCTTGATTAAAGATCAAACAAATCTCATTATTCATGTCATGTTTAAATGAAAAAGAAAATATTTTCAGAATGTAATTTTGATTATCATTTCAAAAGCCGAAAATAACAATAACTTCTACATTATTACAAGCACTAGTGTACATATGTATGTTTTACCACTTCTGCTTATTATATCTTTTTAAATTTCAATATCAAGCACATAAAAGCCATTTATTCTTTAAAAATGTAAAAGTATGCTCGATACATGAGTTCATTTCCATTGTGATGAATTTTTGTTTTATTATTTTTTTTTCATTTCATTTCATATTTATGTTGCTCCATTTATGTGCATATAAAACCTAAAATGTGTTACTTTAATAAAAAATGTAATTTAAACTATAAAAATTATTATAAAAAAGTTTTAAAAAATTTCCTATTTTTGTTTTTTCCAAATATAGTCTTAATGTTTTTTCGGACATGTGTATTTTAAGATTGTTTTTATTTTTCTACTTTTCTAAAATGATCTTGTTAAATTGCATAATGTTTTTTTCGTATAATTTATGTGTGATTAACTTCCTTTATTTAAGTATTTTTATTTTTGTAAATAAAAATCTCATCATCATCAAAACAAAGTTAAATCTTTATTAAACAGAAATAATAAATAAAGTGAATCAGAATAAAAATAAATGTATGTACATATATGTAATGTAAGTTCGTAATTCGTAAGTTTTTTATAAACAAGTTATTTTTTTTTTCGTTTTGTAAATAAATTAAAATTAAATTAAAAAAAAATTATATTTTCAAAAAATAAAAGAATATGTCCTTGTTTATGGTGTAGTTCACAAATAAAAAACATATCTTGTATATATTGATGTACTTGTACGTACATATATACATACATATTTAAGATATCTGTGTGTTGTATGTTATATTAAAACTTGTTTTGTAAACAAACAAAACAAACAGATAAATTTAATTGTTTCTCATTTAAATATCAATGAAAGAACATTTAACCTAAGTAAGTATATTATACACCACGTTTCCTAAATATATGTATGATTTTCATATGGAAGAACAAAAGCCACTAAATATGAATTTTAATCATCAGTTTTTCTCACATAGGAAAAACCCCATTTCGAAAATTATGTAAAAAAAAAATAAAAACATTAACAAACCATACATTTAGTATATGTTAAATTTATGTATGTATGTACAGGGTGATTTGTAATGAAGTGTTCCAACATAAATGTCAATCGTTTCTTTGAAGTGTTGTGATCAGCGTTTACGATGAGGAGTTTTTTCGTAAAATTCCTCCTTCATCGCTTTTTAAGGGTTGAAACGTCATAACTTCTGTTCGAAGTACGATATGAAGACAAATAAGGTTTCAATAAAAGGATTTGAAACACTACAAATCCCGTAAGAGGTTTATCGTTTAAGCATTGATCACGCAGACACTTTTTTATAATTTTGTATGCTTTTAACTCCACAAAAATGTTAATAATATTTTGGTATTTGAAAGACATCTTTAGAATGCATTTTGTTTTATAGAAAAAATCATATCCTTATTAAGAAATTTTTAAGGACGAAAGATTTTTGACCAAAATTTTTCAAAATTTTAAGTTTGAATATTCATATATATGCCACATTTAATAACGTATCCGAACATGTCAGTTACTTTTATCGAAATCTTACTTGTCCTTCTATCGTGTTTCGAACAGAAGTTATAATGTTTTATATGAGTTCACCTCCCTGCACAGACAAAAAAGTTTCAAACCTTAAAAAAGGGGTGAAGGAGGGATTTTACGAAAAAAAAATGCCTCATCGTAAAAGCTGATCCCAATACTACAAGCAGACGATTAGTATATGTTGGAATACTTTATTACGAATCACCCTGTACATATGTATTTAAAGTGTAAATATCCGATTTTGTATTTCATATAAATTTTATTTTTTCTTAGAATTTATAAATTATAATACTTAACAAATTACATTTAAATTATCTTAAAATAATATACTCGTATGCGCATACATAAATTTGAATTATTTTAAAATTATTTCTTAATAATACTATCCTATGTACATATTTTACATCAACTTTTTTTTTAAATTAAAATAAAATTATATTTTTTTATAATCAGTTCTATAAATTTCTTCATATGCAAATGTTTTAAATACATTTGTCATCAAATTTTTTAAAATATCTGCAATTGCAACATTTATTGATGGTCCTAATTCAGCCCATAAATCATTCCAATTATCATTTAAAAATTTATTCATATTTTCACCTAATACACGATCTCCATTAAATAGATTTTCCAAATGTATTTTCATTCTATGAAAAAAAAAAAAAATACAAAAATACAAAAAAATATTATGTACCTAATTTTAAAGATTTAAATTTAAATTAAAAGTATATTTCAAAAACTTACGTTTTTGGTTCTAATAGAACTTTTAAATGTTTAACTTCTAAATATGTTTTATAATTTTTTATTTTTAAACTTGGTTTAAATCGTACCGATGCTTTAACACCTTCTAATGAAATGTTACATTCACCTTCACCTTGTATTGGTAATACCAGTATACGGCCACTTGCTCTATAGATTCCTTTTAAACTGATTTTCGGAAATAATGCATACATTTCAAATTTGCTGGTTTTCGGATCTGTTGAGAAGCCACTGTAATCAAATCAAGCAATCATGGAAAAAATGTAGTAAAATTAATGGCATATGATGGTATAGAAAATGATTTAAAATAAAACAAAAAATAAATATACAAAATTATTTAACTTACACAGTACGTTCAACATTTGCTTCTGAAAATCCAGTCAAATCGATATCTTTAAGAGCTAAATTTAATGCTAATGGTCCTTGATTACCCTCATTTATTATAATCGATTGTATTCGAAGAGGTTCTAATCTTGGTATGCCCAATTCATGACGACCGTTTGGATTATTTCGTAGAATATCTGTTGTCACTTTACTAATGCATTCAACATCTTCGGATCTACATAATGATATATCAGGTGCTGCAGAAAAACAAAAAATTTTTGTTTGATTTTGAGAATTTTCTTTTTTTTTTCTTTTTTTTTTTTTGGTTTAAAAAGGCTAAAGTTGAATATTAAATTGTACGCTTTTAAAGTAAAGTAAAGTAAACATTTTTCATTTTTTAATGAAAATTTTATTTATTAAATACACTAATCACATACATTTTTATATATATGTTTTTCTCATATAATTTCAATTTCATTATTTTTTCACTTTTTTTTAAATATGATTTTTAAAATTACATATTACACACTTACGTATAGCTCCAGATGTTATTTGCATTTGAATAAACACTAAAAATAATGCGAAACGTACAATAATCCGAAGTATCATTTTTATCCAAAATCAAAATTTGACTTATGAATAAATTTTATTATTTTTTCCAAAACAATTAATTATTCAATATGAGTCCTTTAATTTTTCAATTTTATTTTTATTAATTTGGATTATTTAATTAAATATATAATTTTAATAAAATTTTATTTATTTTGTTTTATGTTTGTTCTTTTTAAATTTTTTATTGAGTAAAATGTTCAGTTAATATAAAATTATTGAATAATTATATTGTACGAGTATATGTGATGTCCTTTCAAATTTTATCACAAACGGTAATGTTTAAAAATTTTCTGTATCGTCGTCAAATTCAATTTTCATATCAACTGAAAATATCAAACTAACATGATTAAATTGATTGCACTATGAATTTATATGATTTTACTGTTTTCGATTTTATAAAATGATTAACAACTTTTTTTTTCTTATCTTTTATCAATTTTTAATAAATTCATTTATAAAATAAATACAAATATAACATCCATATATAATTTTATTTATTTGTATAACCGTTGTTTATTTTACATTTTTATAAATCAAAAATTAATATTCAAATAAGTGATTTAAAATATTTCAAGATATGTATATATGCATATACGTACACTGTATATTGCATATTTAAATTCGATAACATTTTTTTTTCTTTTAATTTTTTAAATTATGCATGAAGAATATTATTTGGATAAGTAAATTCAATGCGTTTTACATTTTTCCTTCACAAGATGTGTTTCAAACAAAAAAATTCAACCGCACGTTTAGGCAGACGTTTTACATATTATCATATATTATGTAAATGCATATTCGTATTTATATATAGGTAGTAAATATTATGCCTAGATTTACATGTCTGTTTTTTATTTAAAATATTGTATACACATGTACGAGTATATAATAAGTTTTTTTAAACTTATTTTTTCATAAATTGAATATTTTTCCTTGTAATGTGCATGTATAAGAGTATTTTATTTTAATTTTGTGTCAAATTATCATGAATTGCTCGCATTTTCTTAGTTCAATATACTATATATAGGAGCTTTTAAGAATATATAGAAGAAAAAATAATAATAAAATATATATATAAATATTGAAAAAATATATTTTAGTAGTATATAAACATAAAAGGATAAATTAATTATTTTATTTTCAACATTGAGTGGCATGTGTTGAAGTGTTGAAATTAAACAGAAATTTATACTTATAAAATTATTCATCAAAATCATTTAAAAAATTAGTTGAAGATTTGAAACAAAAAAAAAAGTTTATTCTTTTTTAAAAAAAAATTGTTTTGATTATAAAAAAAAATAAAATTGATTTTGTTTGTATATAAATATGTGATAGAATAATTCTCCTAAACACATTTTACGTGATCCGGTATATGTTTTTTTTACATTTATTTATTTACACACTTAGTTCTTATATCTTCTATAATTGTTTATTTATTTTACATAATTATTATTATTTTATTAATATATTTAATTCTTTTTGATTTCCGCTTATTTTGTTTGTTTATCTTTTTATTTACTTAGTACTAAACATAATTTATATTTATTATATTTGATTTGTATGGTATTAGACGCATTTATTTAAACTGTATATGACGTTTATAAGTAATTCTTAAAAAATATATAAATACATATATAATTATATGGTAAATTTTTTTTTTTCAATTTATGTAATTTAAAAAAATAAAATAAAATAAAATTATATAATTTAATGAAAACTAAATGATCGTATATATAGGATTAATTATTATTAATAATTAAAAATAAATGACGTCAATTGAAAATTAATAAAAACTGATTTAATGAATAATTAATAATTCTAGATCAATCTTAAGAGGATTCATTTTGAATTTCCATTCCATAAATCCATTCAATATTATGAAGATTTTGTCCACAAATATTTGGTATTAAATATATATATAAGTACATGTGTGTGTATATATGGTATACATTTTCAAAAATGTAAAAAAATATTCAAATTCAAATATTCAAAATAAAAATTAAAAAAAAAAAATTAAATAAAAATTAAAATAAATAAAATCACGTAACATACTACCAGTATAGATGTAAAAACTTATATATACGGCATACGTATATTCATGTGCTACATTCATAATTATATGTATGTATATTCCATGCGTTATGCATTCAATGATTCAATGTGAAGGTTATATTTATATTAAAAACGATCATAACAGAAAAATGAACACATTTTTTTTCAAATTTCATTAACAAAATGTCATTATTTTTAATATCAAAAGTTACATGAGTTGAGTATACACATGATGTTACTAATTTAAATAAATATATAAAAATGAATTTATACTTTATAAAAAGATAAAAAAACTAAATTTAAAGAAAATATTTGTTGTTATAGTATTTTTTTTTATTATACACACTTATTATTTGTTATTTGCTAATATATTTTTTGTTTGATTTATAATACAAATTTATAAAAGTACTTAATATGGATATGATGACAATGATAAACTGTTAAATTTATAGAAAAATATATGAAAAACAGTTAAAGATACAAAAAAATAAGATAATAAAGAATTGATTGTAACATTAATACACATGTGTAGTTTTTAAAATATAACCTATTGAAGATAGGGTGATCAAATTGATGCTAAACATTTTTAAATTTATAAAAATTATAAACGCTGTAAAGACAACACATTAATTATCACAATCATCATAATGTTAATTATCGAATATGTATGAATATGTTTCATGTTGCTCTAGAGTGCAATTTGCAAAATTTTTACGTACTTAATTGATAATAGTTTAGATTTTTAAGTTCATTTCCATAATTATTTGCCAAATAATACTGAACACAAAAGTAAATTTTGAAGGAAACTTAAAAAAATACAGCTGCTATCTATAATAATGTTTAAAAAACATAAAGTATCAATTTAATCATTCCTTATAACACACATAATATACGTGAACGTTAGTACTGTAATATCGTATGCATATGAGGTATATATACAATTGTATACACATTCATTCATTTTTATTTAATATAAAGAATGATTTTGTGTACATCTGAAAAGCATTAAAAGAACAGTAAGAAAAAATTTCATAATACTCTATTACTTTATTCTATGGAATATATATTTTTCTTTTATAATTTATGCAATAAAATTATATTGAAATTGTAAAGAATTGTGAAAAATTTATAAAGAAGGAAGTGAATTATGAAAAGAAAATCCACAATACAAAAAATATAATGTACAATATACTCGTGCTCGTAGATATAATTTATTAACAATTTTCATTGCTTTTCGGCTGGAGTTCCGAATAGGTGTTCCCTCTGATTCTCTTGAAATTTCGACCACAGATTCTACTCGACAATATCAGAAAAGTCACGGAATATTTTTTGTCGGAAAGCCCTCTATCGGTCACCATTCGCATTTAAAATTGTTTGTCAAAATTCTTATTTTAGCAATATCTCTGTAACGGTACATGATACAGGTATGTTTTACAGCTCAAAAGATGCGTCTTAAGATGCTCTATATTCTGAAAAAAAAAAAAACACACATGCAATTACATACACACACTATCAGATTTGCCTTCTACAAATGCACACACACATGCACTTACATACACACACTATCAGATTTACCTTCTACAAATGCATACACACATGCACTTACATACACACACTATCAGATTTGCCTTCTACAAATGCATACACACACAAACCCGCAAGCGTACTCTATCATATTTGCCGATATACGTGTAGTGTATATGTATGCCTGTATAGAAAATACTTAATGCACACATTGTTAGATTTACCTTACATACACACGCATATATACGCACATACACAAACTATCATATATTTGACTTCTAAAAATACACATACTCACATACATACACGTGCACACGAACATAAAATTGCAAAATTCAGTATTAATAAAATTATTTCTCTGCAGGGCATTTTCCTTTTTCATCAGGATCAAAGTAATGAATGAAAAATCTTGCTCATGATGTCCTTTTTGATTTGCAAAAAAATATGAACCGATTATCCTTACCCCTTTTTGAGAAATTGTCAAAAATGTAAAAATAGCCAAAAATCACAAAATGTCCTTTATTATCCTTCTACTAGAAGTTTTTGAAAATTTTCAGAATATAGAGCATCTTAAGACGCATCTTTTGAGATGTAAAACATACCTGTATCATGTACCGTTACAGAGATATTGCTAAAATAAGAATTTTGACAAACATTTTTAAATGCGAATTGTGACCGATACAGGGCTTTCCGACAAAAAATATTAGAGTCCTGTGCTTTGCGTCACAAGGACTATCTGTGGTCAAAATTTCAAGAGGATCAGAGGGAACACCTATTTGGAACTCCAGCCGCTTTTTCATTACATTTTTACAGGTTATTGAACTTTCTTTTAAATAATTTTCTTTATATACCTATCTATACGTATTTTGGTGGTATGTATTTACATATCATGTATTTTTTTGGTTATGAAATCAGATTTTCATATTTCATGTATAATCACCACAATCGCATGTTTATTTTGATATACAATGTACAATCGTATATGCGTACACCTGTACAGATGTACGTACGTACGTCATAAATTGTATATGTGTCATCGACATCGAATATATAATCATTTTACATCATCATACAGACAATATATTGTAAGAGTCAAAACAAAAACATATCGTGGTGACCTCTTTTCACATACATATAATAATAGTCATAATAATATACATAATAATAGTCATAATTGTTGACGTTTTTACCGGTTAAGTAAATACTGCTTTGAAATAAATAAAATACCGGTGTAATATGATTGAAGAAATAAAAGTAAATATTTTTTGTACGCATACGAGATGATGTAGGTATATGAAAAAAAAATACATAAATAGTCGTTTACATGCATACATACGTAAATGGTTGTTTACGTGTAATTGGTATGTGATACCAAATTTTGTGTACCCATATTTTCATTTTTCAGAAAAAGTTGATTTTCTCTTTTAGTAGAATATGCGAATATTGTACATAACAAACACGGAAAATCGACTAACAAGTAACAACTAACAACATTTTATTCTCGCTCTATACATACTCCCTCTACTATATAATACTTAATAGTTAATACATACTCTGAGCAGTGGAGGTCCTTAACTCTCTATAGCCATAGAATAAATAAGCTACACTTTATTATTCTATGCTCTATAACATTACATTACCTACAGACGCTAAAATAGTAGTATTTTATACATCATGTGTACTTGTATTTTTTTTCTTCAGAAAAAGTTGATTTTCTCTTTTGGTAGAATATTCGAATATTTAAATATTGATATTGTAAATAACAAACATAGAAAATCAACTAACAACATTTAATACTTGTTCCTCTCCTTCTCTATATGCATACTCTAGCAGCGGATATATTCGATTATTATTAATTTCCTATTACAATACATAGTAGTACATGCTACGATAGTACAAGTAGAATTTGACACAACATGTGTACTCATTTTGAATTTTCAAAAATATATACATTATTTATGTATTTATTATGTATGTGAATGTGATGCACATACTGGATAGTTTTGTAAATAAGAAAGCAGATAATTCATTATTATTTTTTTGTGGTTTGTTTTTCATTTTGGATGAATGATAATCCTGATTGCACGTTGTACATAACGTACATTTATGAATGAATGAAAAATTTGTTTATCGGTTGCATAGCAAAAAATATGATTTCATGTCACACGAATTTTGTTTTTTTTTTTTTTAATAATATTATGAAATGTTTTATCTATATGAATTTGCAAATAAAAAAACAGGGAAATTCCTATACAAGAAATTTTATTTTGAATTCTCTACAAAATATGTACGAGTATGTATGCAGTGAGAAAGGAAACGGAAATTATTGATTAAAATATTTTCAGTTCTTTTGAAGACTTTCTACTAAAACGTTTGTGTTTTTAAGAATCTTAATCTGTACTTAAAAAACTAAAAATATAAATTTTTAGAATTCTCCTTAGAGGTAAGTAGAAAAAAAATTTAATAAAATAAAACATTTATATTGTAACAAATAAGAACCTCAGGGGAGAGATGTATAAATTAATGATTTCTTTAAATTTCTAAAATTGAAATCAATATTTTTACATTTTTTTCACTGTTACGCAATCTGTAGAAAATTTTTGTCTTATTTTGGTTACGTAACAGAAAACGAAATAAGTGCATTTTTAATTTATAGAAAAAGTGAAGAAAAAAAATATTTATTTTTTAAAACATTTTTATAAAGAATTATAAGATAAATTATTTCAAAAAATTCGATTTAAATTAATTATTTTAACCTGCTTTTATTTATTTTTTTATTAATTTTAAGACTAGAATTACAATATAAGTATAAGTAATGAGTGTCTTCATAATTTTTTATAAATTTGAAATTTCACAACATAAAATATTTAAATTAAAAACAATTTTATATGTTTTGTTTTTCAGTCACCGGATATATCACCATCATTTTCACATAATTTTCAATTAAATATTTAGGTGAAAATAACAATAAAATCTCTCCACATAATTTATTTTGCACTTTTCACTTTTTCCTATTATGGATGCTCAACAACAAAATGATGGGGGACCAGATAGTCGACTCGAATTTATGGGCTCATATGTTATAAAAACATTAAAATTGAAACCAGAAAAATGGCACAGAGTTATCACTGTTGAAGATAATAAAACGACTATAAAAGAATTTTTAGATCGTCCAGTACCGTTAGTTTTAATTATAATTCTTACACCTTCAGCACAATTAGTACCGTCTACAAGTTTTCCATTGAACCAATTAAAAAATAAAGGTGTCTATTTTATAAAAAAGCATCCAGAACCTGTACCACGTGAAGATTGTAAAAATTTTTTGATAATTGGTGATTTAGCGACAAGATCGATTGATCAGTTATCATCATTGGTTGATGAAGTTTTCGTTCCATTGTTATCTAATGAAGAAAATTATAAAGATTGGCCAGAAATGGTATCACAAGATGTTCAAAAACATGTACATAGTCTTAAAAGTACTGTACATCAAGTTAAAGGACAAGTTAGTGGACAGACGATTTTAGCAATGCCAGTTGGTATTGAAAAAATCGTTAAAGCAGCCAATAAACTGTTAGAAACTAAACATTGCACAATTGATTTGTATCTAAAAAGTGCTATAGAAGGTGTTGTTATAAAATGGGCAACACAAATAAATGACGTCATGATCGATAATCCTTCAAATGCATTCAATAATGGACAAAATCCTTTACCATCAACTGGTAATAAAATCTTATAGCTTATAGTGTTTCTTTCATAATACACGTAATTCTTTTAAATTTTTCTTTATTTTTGTTTTTCATTTATTTTTTTTCCATTTACTATAGAAATCGCATTCTGGAATGGACGTTTAGCGAATCTATCATTTATATTCGATCAATTACGTAATGAAAGAATACGTTCAATGGCACTTATTTTAGAGCACACAGACAGTGCATATTTTCCATGCTTTCGAACATTATTCCAAAATGTAGTAACAGGTAATATACTTGTGTACATGAACAAAAATTTCAAAATATATAATAAAATGAAAAATACTATGTGTGCAACAAAAACTTTTTGTATAACTTCTTATCAAATTACAAAATCTAAATTCCAAAAAGAACTTATAAATTTCAATAAATAATAGCAGTCATCAACAAGTGTTAAGTCTTAAATGTATACAATTATTTCCTTCCGATCAACATATGTTTTGGCCATAAAATATTTTCATAACTCTTTTGTAATTATTTTGATACCAATCAATTTATCAATTTGATTAATAGTCTATATAAATATATGTACGTATGTATGTACGTCAAGTGTAAATTGACTTGTTGATTAGCAATGTGTACTCGTCAGATATTATTAAAAACTATACCCACTTGTGCTACTATTCAGTTAGAAGTTCATTATGTATTACATACATGCAGGAATTAATAATAATTGCTGTGAATTGCATGTTTTTATTCATCTTCTACTAGCTTTTGATTTGTTTTCATTATAAAACATATCGATTATTATTATTATTTCACGTTTAACATGCAAATTAACAGCAAATCAATGAAAAATTTCATATCATATACCTTTTTGAATGTACATATACAAAGTACATCGTTCAAATCACGTGTATTCGATGCATGAGAACAATTTTAAATTAACATGTAATTTTACTATCAACCTCATTGAATTATCGTATACATATATGTAATCTTTTTTGTTTTTTGTATTTTACTTAGTACAATCGTTTCAATTTTAATTCTAGTTTCTATTTCTTTGAAATCGCTTTACTATGTATATTCACACACACAACACAATATCAATTGACTCTATTAAAAATCATTTACTTTAACTGATCTCTGGAAAGAATGTATATATGTATGTATAATACTTAAGTGCTGTATGTGTGTTTGAGTTGAGATTTAAAAGTCAGTCAAATAATGAATTAAATCGTCAAGTCATTACCATAGTATAATTTATTATAATTAATTTTACATTACATTGGAGACATCATCTCATTATAGTCTTTGTTTAGAAAAATTTTGAATTGAATGAATTTTCAGAAGACACGTGCCAAAAATTATAGTGATAATTTTTAATTTCTTAAAAAAATTTTTTGACAATTAGCATACACATGCCATGAACGTAGATAATTTATTTAACTGAATTTTTCATAAAAAATTAAAAAAAAAAATTATGTTCAAGTGAAAAAAATTTTGTTTTTATATTTTTGTACGAATTTCGAATCGATTTTAAATTCATTTATATTTCTGTTTATATTTAAAGCTCTTGCTGAGGCAAAAGATATCACATTATATTTAAATCCACTACAAAAATATTTTACACAACTAGAAGAAATCGATTTTGCTGAATGTAAACCGCTTTTAGTGCCATTAATGCATGTAATCTGTTTGCTTTGGTCAAATTCATGGTACTATTGTAATTCATCAAAAATTACCGTCCTTCTAAAGCAAACATGCAATCTACTAATACATCAGGTAAATCACTAATTACATAAAATAAACATTAAAAAATTGATTTGAAAAATCTGGATCATTTCATTTTACATATACGGGTATATATAGGCAAAACGCTTTCTGGATCCATCATCAATATTTCATAGCGATATCGACGAAGCAATGCAACGTTTAACATTAACCATAAAAACACTTAAATTTTTCCAAAGTGTTTTTGAACATTACAAAGAAAATTTATCAGATTTTTTTCGTGATGAATCGAAACCAGCAGTTTACTGGACATTTCATCCGAATACGATATTTGGTCGCTTCAATGCATTTCTAGAGAGATTGGATACGATACAATGGTAAATTGAAAATGAAAATTTTTTTCAATTTTACGTATTTCATAGACTTTTACTTTTATTTTATACTGTTCCATATATGGTAAATAGGTTCTTTTATACTGTGATTGAATTTTTAAAATTGGAAAAAGTCGAAGTCGGAGGATTGAAAGGACGTCACTTAAGTGCCAGAATAACAAAAGTGTATATTGAATTTAATAAATACTTCACGGCATTCGCAACGAAAAGTTATGATGTTCTAGATCCAGATGATCCAAAATTTAATGTTGATTTTGAAGATTTTCAAAAGAAAATTTTAGAATTGGATATGAAATTGGCAGCGATACTATGTCAAGCATTTGATGATTGTCACAATTTAGAAAGTATTTTTAAGGTGAATGATGATTTTCGTTCCCGATTACATGCTTCCTAACTTTTTGTCCTTTAAAATTTGCAGCTCATCAATATTGTTGGAAGCGTTCTTGATCGTCCGAAAATTAAGGAAGAATTTACGAATAAATACACAGAAATAGTCCGTATGCTTGACGAAGAAATGACATCATGTGAAAATACATTCGATACGCAAATGGAAATGCTAAAACAAAATAAATATCTATTCTTAATACGTAATTGTCCACCGGTAACAGCAAAATTGCGCTGGTGTAAGCAGCTTGAAAGTCGTATAACAACACCGATAAAGCAGTTTCAAGCATTACAACATCCGTAATTTATTCATATTTTTAATTTTTGATAATTTTTGAAGAACTTCCTTTAATTTTTTTTATTTTCGTTAATTTTTTTTTTTTTTGGGAAACACATTATAGCATCGCTGGAAATGAAGAATCTCTAGATATTCTAAAACGGTACAACGAATTAATAGAAAAAATACGAAAATTTGAAAGTTCAATGTTCTATGAATGGGCGGAAAATGTTGAAAAGCAAATTGAAGAAAATCTAAGGAAGCCATTAATTATTCGTGACCCTGCTAATTATCTTCTAATATTGAATTTTAATTCAGAATTATTTTCAATATTACGAGAGGTACATTATTTGAAACAAATGGAGAGATCTGATATTCCACAGGCAGGAATTAATTTCTCTGAGAAAAGTGAAATATTTCGTGATTATACATTGAATTTGGAAAAGACAATTGACTGGTATAATTTGATTTTAATCAATTCGACTACTGTTGAATTAAAATTAATTGAAAATGAAATAAAACAAATCGATGATTTAATTGAAATCGGAATTAAAAAATTAAATTGGAATTCTGAAAGTTAGTAAAAGAATGTGATCCTTTTAACAGCATACTTTATAATTTCAATTTTTAAATATTTTATTTATGTAGAAATCATCGATTATTTACAAAAATTACGTGAACCAGTTGCTAACTTACAGAATCGAATGAATCATACACAAAATAATTTGAAGGAAATACGTTCCATAATGTCCGTATGGGCAAATACACCACTTTTTGAACGAAAAGATTCCAAAAAAGATTCTGTACTATGTTTGGACGAACGTTGTGATCGCATAACGAAGCGCTATACAGAAATTGAATTGGCGTCTCAGAAAATTCATGACCTTCTGAACGATAACATGAAACAATTTGGAATGGAAAATCGGCAAGACGATCATATATGGAGGGACTACGTAACATTCGTTGATAATATTGTGTATCAGAATTTGCTATTAACGGTCGGTATTAGTATGAATTACTTAGCTGATAATATGGATCCAGCAAATAATCGTCCACCATTATTTGAATCACGTTTAGAGTTGCAGGTACCGGATATGATATATATACCATCATTAGATCCAAAAGATCCGAACGGATTCAATCATTTACTAATCGAATTGATGAATGATATCATAAAGATGTCAACTTTAATAAAACGCTTGAAAACTTTCGATGACGACAAAACATATGAAGAAATGATAGACACAAATCCGGATATAATCGACATGAAAAAAGAAATTCTAAACGGTGTCGAAAATGTTATGCAAGAGGCCGATGAATTCTGTCGTAATTTTGAACGTTATTCATATCTATGGTATGATGATCGTAATGAATGTATGCAAAATTTCTTACAATATGGTCGAATGTTAGATGCCGATGAGATCGATCTAATAGTGGCCAATGATCCCACTGCACCAAAAGAATCACCTCCTACAATTGAAGCATTCAGAGAACAAATCGACAATTATGAATCACTGTTTATGGAAATTGAAAACATCGACTCATTTCAAATTTTCAGTTCATGGTTTCAAGTTGATGTTCGTCCATTCCGACAAAGTCTTCTGAATACCGTTTGTAAATGGGCGAACATGTTTAAGGAACATTTAGTCGATCGTGTCACAAATAATTTAACAGATTTGAGCAACTTCATACATAAAGCTGATGAAGGTCTTTTACAAACAGTTAAGGAAGGGGACTACGATGGCCTTGTTAGCATAATGGCGTATTTAATGCAAGTTAAAGAGAGAGCAGTGACAACTGACGAAATGTTTGAACCGATGCAAGAGACCATACAACTTTTGAAATATTTCGATATGGATATACCAGAGGAAGTGAACGTATTATTGCAAGAACTACCTGGCCAGTGGGCAAATACGAAAAAAATTGCAATGACTGTCAAACAACAGGTATCACCACTGCAGGCAACTGAGGTAGTCAGCATACGAAATCGAATTGCAAATTTCGAACAACATATCAGCTTCTTCCGAGAAGTTTTTAAACATTACGAATTCTTCAAGTACAACTGTGAAGAACCTTATCTACTAATGGATCGTATTAATGGTGATATTTTTCGGCTAGAACAAGTCATGAAAGATATTCAAAAATCTGGTAGTCTATTTGAAGTAAATGTACCTGAATTTAAATTATTAAGACAATGCCGAAAAGAATTAAGAATGTTGAAGGTTAGTATTAATTTCCAATAAAATTTCACTTTTCATTTTCATTTTATTCTATTTATTTATTTACTTTGTACACATTTTTTAAAAAATTTCATTTAGCAATTATGGGATTACATTTATATTGTACGAACCTGTATCGAAGATTGGAAAACAACACCATGGAGAAAAGTTGATGTTGAAAATATGGATATTGAATGTAAAAAATTTGCCAAAGATGTACGATTACTAGACAAAGAGATGAGGTCGTGGGATACGTTTATACAATTAGAATCAACTGTCAAAAATATGTTAACATCATTACGTGCTGTTGGTGAATTACAGAATCCGGCAATACGCGAAAGACATTGGAATCAATTAATGGCATCGACAAAGGTTTCATTTTTAATGTTGTACTACAAGAATAAAAATTTACTTGAATGCCAAATTTCATTCATAACTAAAAACATTAAATTAAAAAAAATAATCAATTTTTAGTTTCAAGCGCTTTGTAAATATGCTGAGACACACATAATTATCTCTAAAATTAAAGTATAATTTTAGATTTACAAAAAAAGGGACAAATCATAATGTACATACATTATAAATACGTACATTATTCACTTATTCGATTAGACATGAAGAATATGTATACGGTTTAAAATTACTTACATAAAATTATATTTGAATATGTATCGACAAAAAAACAAAATGGCGTTTGTTTCGATAACAAAATAGAATTGATATTCTTGTGATTTACTACTTTGCATTAATTAATTTATTTTTCACATTTTTATTAAAATTTAGAGATTTTTATTTTTTAAATTATTATAGTATAGTCTATAATTAATTATATTACAAATAAAATAAAATAAAATATTTTAGGACATATTTTATTATCTAAATTAATTTACAGAGTTTAGCAGCATTACCGAAGGAAGTCACAGTAAGTTGATCACCGAAATAAAAAAAAAATTAGTTGCACATGTGAAGTGTTTAGCACATAATACACGATTATTACATGTAAATAAATACTACTAAATATACAAATACTGTACGATTATACATTACTTACATATCGTACAGTATATGATCATAAAAGAATGTTCTATGCACATTGTTTAAAATAAGAAAAATGATAAAAAACTACATCAAATTTTTGATTAGTTAAAAAAAGAAATTTTTATAAATTTTTAAAAGAGAAATATTTTTGATTGTTTTTTGTAAATGTTTTCCAGCATAATTCTAATCGTATTCGATTACACATACATATATTTTTAATTTATTCTGATGCATAATATTGCTTATACATACGTAAATGTATATCTTTTTATGTATTAATATATTTTATTTAATTTTTTAAATTTCTTTATTATAAATCTATACACGAAATAAAGGTAAAATTCATTATGGATCATGATACAACATTATCAGAGTTATTGGCATTAAATCTGCATGAATGTGAAGAAGAAGTTAAAAATATCGTTGATAAAGCTGTTAAAGAAATGTCAATGGAAAAAATTCTAAGAGATTTAAATACAACATGGTCAGCTATGGAATTTGAACATGAAGTACATCCACGTACTGGTTGCATGTTATTGAAAGCATCCGAAGAATTAATTGAAACTTTAGAAGATAATCAAGTATGTTTACAAAATTTGATAACATCAAAATATATTGCACATTTCTTAGAAGAAGTATCTAGTTGGCAACATAAACTAATGATTGCCGATCAAGTGATAACAGTATGGTTTGAAGTGCAAAGAACATGGACGCATCTCGAAAGTATATTCATGAGTTCAGAAGATATACGTAAACAGTTACCAGTCGATTCGCAACGTTTCGATCGTATCGATGAAGAATTCAAAATTCTTATGAAAGAAATGGCCGTTACATCGAACGTTGTACAATCGACAAATCGAGATGGTCTATGTGAACGTTTAGAATCTCTGCAAAAAGAACTAACATTATGCGAAAAAGCATTAGCCGAATATTTGGAGACGAAACGATTAGCATTTCCACGTTTCTATTTTGTATCATCTGCTGATCTCCTCGATATCCTTAGCAATGGAATTCAGCCAGAATTAGTTGTTAAACATTTAACAAAATTATTTGATTCAATTGCAAAATTAAAATTCATTAAAAACGATCTGAATAATTTGAATTCAATTTTGGCTCAAGGTATGATTGCCAAGGACGGGGAATATGTAGAATTCGATAAAATAATCGATTGTAATGGTGCCGTTGAAGTTTGGTTAAATCGTGTACAGACAGCGATGCGTTCTTCACTAAGATTTTATGTATCTGAAGCAGTGGTTAGTTATGAAGAAAAACAACGTGAACAATGGCTCTTCGATTATCCAGCACAAGTTTCACTTTGTGGTACACAAATTTGGTGGTCGACTGAAGTAAATATAGCATTTGGACGCCTTGAAGAAGGTTATGACAATGCTATTAAAGACTATTACAAGAAACAAGTATCACAATTGAGTTGCCTCATTACATTGCTTTTGGGTGAATTAAGCAGAGGTGACAGACAGAAAATCATGACAATCTGTACAATTGACGTACATTCAAGAGATGTCGTTGGTAAGTTAATATCATCCAAAATCGAAAGTGCATCAGCATTTATGTGGCAATCGCAATTACGTCATCGATACGATGACAAGGAGCGAGATTGTTTTGCAAATATTTGTGATGCTGAATTTCGTTATTCACATGAGTATTTAGGAAACACTCCACGTCTAGTTATAACACCGTTAACAGACCGTTGTTACATAACATTGACTCAGTCGCTACATTTAATAATGGGTGGTGGTCCAGCTGGTCCGGCAGGTACTGGAAAAACTGAAACTACTAAAGATTTGGGAAGAGCACTTGGAATAATGGTATACGTTTTCAACTGTTCCGAACAAATGGATTACAAGTCATGCGGAAATATCTATAAGGGATTAGCGCAAACAGGTGCTTGGGGATGTTTTGACGAATTCAATCGAATCACAGTTGAAGTACTTTCTGTTGTTGCTGTACAAGTGAAATCTGTACAAGATGCTATACGAGACAAAAAAGACAAATTCAATTTTATGGGTGAACATATATCTCTTGTACCTACTGTTGGAATTTTTATAACAATGAATCCAGGTTATGCAGGACGTACAGAATTGCCAGAAAATTTAAAAGCGCTCTTTAGACCATGTGCAATGGTTGTACCAGATTTTGAGTTGATTTGTGAAATCATGTTGGTTGCTGAAGGATTTCAAGAAGCTAAAATACTAGCTAGAAAATTCATTACTTTATACACATTGTGTAAAGAACTATTATCGAAACAAGATCATTACGACTGGGGTTTAAGAGCTATTAAATCTGTACTTGTGGTGGCTGGATCATTGAAAAGAGGTGATCCCGGACGGCCAGAAGAAGAAGTATTAATGCGAGCTTTACGTGATTTCAATATACCGAAAATTGTTACTGACGACATGCCAGTTTTTATGGGTTTGATTGGTGACCTTTTTCCAGCTTTAGATGTTCCAAGAAAACGTGATCAAGATTTCGAAAGAACTGTTAAACAAGCAGCATCTGATTTATTACTTCAGCCAGAAGATAATTTTATTTTAAAAGTTGTTCAATTGGAAGAGTTATTAGAAGTTCGACATTCAGTATTTATTGTTGGAAATGCTGGAACTGGTAAAACTCAAGTGTGGAAAACTCTATTTCGAACATATCAAAATAACAAACGGAAACCAGTTTATAATGATCTGAATCCGAAGGCCGTAACAAATGATGAATTGTTTGGAATTATAAATCCAGCAACGAGAGAATGGAAAGATGGTCTATTTTCGGTTCTAATGCGTGATCAAGCAAATATCGTTGGTGATCAACCAAAATGGATTATTCTTGACGGTGATATCGATCCAATGTGGATTGAAAGCTTGAATACTGTTATGGACGATAACAAAGTCTTAACATTGGCTAGTAATGAACGTATCGCATTAACACCTGCAATGCGCTTAATATTTGAAATTTCAAATTTGAGAACAGCTACACCAGCAACTGTGTCACGTGCTGGTATCCTGTATATTAATCCCCAAGATTTGGGATGGAATCCGTAAGTATTAAGATCAAATATCTGCTAATCAATTGTAAAATTTAAATTATCACGTTTCACTTTCAATAAATTTCATTCTTAAAGATACGTGACTAGCTGGGTTGAAACTAGACAAAATCAATCTGAAAAATCTAATTTAGTGATCCTTTTTGATCGTTACATTCCTGCTTGCTTGGAAAATATTCGAACGCGTTTTAAGAAAATAACACCAATAGCTGAAATGGCTCATATACAGATGTTATGTCATCTACTTGATTGCCTATTAATTCCATCAAACACACCATCTGATTGTCCAAAAGAATGGTACGAATTATATTTCGTATTTGCTTGTATATGGGCATTTGGTTCTGCCATGTTTCAAGATCAAGCCATTGACTATAGAGTTGAATTCAGTAAATGGTGGGTGAATGAATTTAAAACTGTTAAATTTCCACAGGGTGGTACCGTATTTGATTACTTTCTTGATACCGAAACCAAACAGTTTTTATTATGGAATAATAAAATTCCGAGATTTGAACTAGATCCAGATCTACCCCTGCAAGCAGTTCTTGTGCATACTTCTGAATCAATAAGAATTCGTTATTTTTTGGATATATTGATGGAAAAGAAACATCCGGTCATGTTAGTTGGAAATGCTGGTTCCGGTAAAACTGTTTTGGTTAACGAAAAATTACAAAGTCTACAGGAAAATTATGCTGTCACAAATGTACCATTCAATTTTTACACAACATCAGAAATGTTACAGAAAATCCTCGAGAAACCATTGGAGAAGAAAGCTGGTCGTAATTATGGTCCACCAGGAAATAAGACATTAATTTATTTTGTTGATGACATGAATATGCCCGAAGTTGACTGTTACGGTACCGTTCAGCCGCATACATTGATTCGACAACATTTAGATTATGGTCATTGGTATGATCGTAATCGTTTGACACTGAAAGATATTCACAATTGTCAGTATGTGTCGTGTATGAATCCGACATCTGGAAGCTTTACAATAAATCCAAGATTACAGAGACATTTCTGTGTGTTTGCAGTTAGCTTCCCAGGTATTGAATCATTAACGAGCATTTATCAGCAGATATTATCACAACACTTTGTAAACGCTGAACAAAAATTCAATTCTTCCGTAACACGTTTAACGAACAATGTCGTAAATGCATCATTAGCTTTACACAATAAAATAGCACAGGTATTTTTACCTACAGCCATCAAATTTCATTATGTATTCAATTTAAGAGATCTTAGTAATGTTTTCCAAGTAAGTTTTATTTCGAATTTGGTGTACGAATTAATTATCGAGAATTCACTTTTGAATATAGGGACTGCTTTTTAGTACCAGCGAATGTCTTACCACATCAAATGATATGATACGACTTTGGCAGCACGAAACACAGAGAGTTTATGGAGACAAATTAGTTGAGGAGAAGGATATCGATAGTTTCATTAAAATGCAGCATGATATTGTGAAAAAATCTTTTGAAGAAATCGATGAATCCGTAGTTTTCGACAAACCGAATATTTATTGTCATTTTGCCGGTGGTATAGGTGAACCGAAATATATGCCAATCAAAGGTTGGACTGAATTAGACAAACTACTTCAAGAGGCGATGTCTTCTTATAATGATCTTATAGCTGGTATGAATTTAGTTCTATTCGAGGACGCAATGATGCATGTTTGTCGGTAAGATAAAGCATTGCTCAAAATAAAACAAAAATTAAATTAACTACCAAATCTGATTTAATTTTTGTTGCATTTAGAATTAATAGGATCTTAGAATCACCACGTGGTAGTGCACTTCTGGTTGGTGTGGGTGGTAGTGGTAAACAATCTTTAGCTCGTCTTGCTGCATTTATTTCTGGACTTGAAGTATGTCAAATTCAACTAAAAAAAGGTTACGGAGTTCAAGATTTGAAGGTATTATAATTCATAAAATAACAGTAAAGACGATAAAATTTTTTCTTTATATTTGTACCATGCTATTAGAATGAATTTTCTGGACACTATCTTAAAGCTGGAATGAAAAATGTTGGAATTATGTTTCTAATGACTGACGCACAAGTACAAAATGAACATTTTCTAGTTTTGATTAACGACTTGTTGGCATCGGGCGAAATAGCCGATCTTTTCCCTGACGATGAAGTCGAAAATATCATTGCTGGTGTACGAAATGAAGTTAAAGGTGCTGGAATGTTAGACACACGTGAGAATTGTTGGAAATTCTTCATTGATCGAGTTCGTCGCAACTTGAAAATTGTACTCTGTTTTTCACCAGTTGGCTCAATATTAAGAGTACGATCTAGAAAATTTCCTGCGATTATAAATTGTACATCAATAAATTGGTTCCATGAATGGCCACAAGAAGCTCTGATATCGGTATCAACTAATTTCTTGGAGAAAAATCGAGTTCTTCCGGAAAATCATAGAGATTCAGTAGCAAAGTTTATGGCCTATGTTCATACATCCGTTAATCAAATGTCAAAAGTGTATCTACAAAATGAACGCCGCTACAATTATACAACACCAAAATCGTATTTAGAACAAATCAGTTTGTACACGAAGCTCTTGAACCAGAAACATAATGATTTACAGAGTAAAATTGAACGATTGGAGAATGGTTTAGAAAAGCTGAAAACTACTGCAATTCAAGTTGAAGAACTAAAAGTGAAATTGGCTGTTCAAGAAATTGAATTACAGGAAAAAAATGATGCTGCAGATGCTCTGATAGAAATTGTAGGAATCGAAACTGAAAAAGTGCAAGCAGAAAAGTCGGTTGCAGATGAGGAAGAAATGAAAGTTGCCCTCATAGCTGACGAAGTTACAAAAAAACAAAAGGACTGTGAAGAAGATTTATTAAAAGCAGAACCAGCATTACTAGCAGCTCAAGAAGCTTTGAATACTCTAAACAAGGCAAATTTGACTGAATTGAAATCATTTGGATCTCCTCCTGGTGCTGTAACAAATGTCACAGCTGCCGTTATGGTTCTTCTATCTCCAGGTGGCAAAGTTCCAAAAGACCGAACATGGAAAGCAGCGAAAATTATGATGGCAAAAGTTGATACATTCTTAGATTCGTTAATTAACTATGACAAGGAGAATATCCATCCAGAAATAATCAAATCAATTCAACCATATTTGAAAGATGCTGAATTTGAACCGGAATTTGTCCGCTCGAAGTCAGCAGCTGCCGCAGGATTGTGTGCTTGGGTCATCAACATTATAAAATTCTACGAGGTGTTTTGTGATGTTGAACCAAAACGAAAGGCACTGGCTCAAGCAAACGCAGAATTGGCTGCAGCTCAAGACAAATTGAACAATATCAAAAAGAAAGTCGCTGTAAGATATATTTTTTTTTGTAAATTTGCAATTTTTTTTATTGATTTATCAATTCTTGTTTTATGATAGTCTCTCGAAGACCAACTAGCTAAATTAACAGCCGACTTCGAAAAGGCCACTGCAGAAAAATTACGATGCCAGCAGGAGGCTGATGCAACACAAGCAACAATTCAACTAGCTAATCGTTTAGTCGGTGGTCTAGCAAGTGAAAATGTTCGATGGGCAGAAGCAGTTGCTAAGTAAAATTATTCGAGAGCCTTTAGTTTTTCTTCTAAATGGTTAAAATTTCAGTTTTGTAAGACAAGGAATTACATTGCCAGGTGACATCTTACTAATAACTGCTTTTATATCGTATGTTGGATGTTTTACGAAACAGTTCAGATTGGATTTGATGAATAAAATGTGGTTGACACACTTAAAAGCTCTCGACCCTCCATTACCAGTAACAGAAAATCTGGATCCTCTATCGCTTCTAACTGACGACACAACTATAGCCATTTGGCAAAATGAAGGGTTACCTGGTGATAGAATGTCTATTGAAAATGCAACCATACTTTCGAATTCAGACAGGTGGCCTCTAATGATCGATCCTCAAGTAAGAATCATCTAAACCCTTAAACTTGAACTTTCTTTTAAACTCATGATCTTCCATATTCGATTTATTTTCTTTATCACAGCTGCAAGGTATAAAATGGATTAAACAGAAATACGGAGATGAATTGAAAGTCATTCGTATGGGTCAGAAAGGATATTTGGACATCATAGAAAAAGCTTTGACTCAAGGCAGCACCGTATTAATTGAAAATATTGATGAAAATTTAGATCCTGTCCTTGATCCTCTACTAGGACGTAATCTAATCAAAAAAGGAAGGTCAGTGCACAAATCGACATTATTAAGATTAATTTAATTTCGTTTTAAACTTTTCTTGTTAGGGCCATTAAAATTGGTGACAAAGAAATTGAGTATAATTCGACCTTTCGACTTATATTACACACAAAATTAGCAAATCCACATTATAAGCCAGAAATGCAAGCACAAACCACACTCATAAATTTTACTGTGACTCGAGATGGTCTTGAAGATCAATTGCTAGCAGAAGTTGTCAAAGCAGAACGACCAGATCTTGAAGAATTAAAAGTAAATTTCATTTGAAATGGACTAGTCACAGTTTAAAAGCTAGATCTGCTAGAAAAGCTAGTTTTCTGTTTTTTAATTTAATTTTTAGGCCGATTTAACTCATCAACAAAATGACTTTAAAATCATGCTTAAACGACTTGAGGATGATCTGCTGTCTAGACTTTCTTCTGCTGGTGGAAATCTTCTCGGAGATACAGCATTAGTAGAAAATTTAGAAACAACAAAACGTACTGCAGCCGAAATTGAGGAGAAGGTAATTTTTTCTAAATAAGAATATAATACAGAATTTATTTAGATTTTTTTTTTGTTTAATTAAAGGTGGCTGAAGCTAAAGTGACATCTCAAGAAATTGATGTAGCTCGTGAACATTACCGTCCAGCATCTGCAAGAGCTAGTCTCTTATATTTTATACTCAACGACTTGAACACAATTAATCCAATTTATCAATTTTCTTTAAAAGTAATTACTTACCACTACTAAAAAATGTAAAGCGAAATTGAAATGTTTTAAATAAAAATTTTATTTTTAGGCCTTCAGTGTTGTTTTCCAAAAAGCGATAGCCCGAGCAGAGCAGTCAGATGATGTACCGACAAGAGTTTCTAATTTGATTGATTGCATTTCATATTCAGTTTTCCAATATACATCTCGTGGCCTTTTCGAATGTGACAAATTGATTTTTGCTTCACAAATGACTTTTCAGGTCTAATATCTTATACAATTTACAAGAACTATTCTATAATAATACATTTCGTTCTTTATTCTTTTCGGTTTGCATAGATTTTGTTAATGAATGAAGAAATATCAGCACAAGAATTAGATTTTTTGCTTCGTTTTCCAATAAAACCTCACGTAACAAGTCCCGTTGATTTCTTGTCGAATACTTCATGGGGTGGCATTTGTAGTTTAGCAGCAAAAGAAGAATTTCGAAATTTAGATCGTGATATTGAAACATCATCCAAACGCTGGAAAAAGCTGGTTGAATCAGAATTACCAGAAAAAGAAAAATTTCCTCAAGAATGGAAAAATAAAACAGCAATACAAAGACTTTGTATGATGCGTGCGCTTAGACCAGATCGTATGACATATGCAATTGCGTTAGTTACAACATAATACGAACAGTTTGATATGATCTTCTTTAATTTTTGTTTTACATAAATATTTTTTTAGTGATTTTATTGAGGAAAAACTTGGAGCCAAGTATGTCGAAAACAGAACAATGGAATTTGCAAAATCTTTCGAGGAAACAAGTCCGTCAACACCCATATTTTTTATTCTATCACCTGGAGTCAATCCTTTGAAGGACGTTGAAGCTTTGGGAAAACAATTGGGGTTTACTAGCGATGATGGCAATTTTCATAATGTCTCTCTGGGTCAAGGTCAAGAAGTAATTGCTGAAGAAGCAATGGATAAAGCCGCTAAAAGTGGTCATTGGGTAGTTTTACAAAATATTCATTTAGTTCGTAAATGGTTACCGATTCTTGAAAAAAAACTTGAATATTATGCGGAAGGATCACATCCTGATTACAGAATTTTTATGAGTGCTGAACCAGCCGCTACTCCATCAGCACACATAATTCCTCAAGGAATACTGGAATCATCCATAAAAATAACAAATGAACCTCCAACAGGGATGCAAGCAAATCTGCATAAGGCTTTAGATAATTTCACTCAAGAAACACTGGAAATGTCTAGCAAAGAAGCTGAATTTAAAGTAATTTTGTTCGCACTCTGTTACTTTCATGCCGTTGTAGCTGAACGTCGTAAATTCGGTCCACAAGGATGGAACAAAATTTATCCATTCAACGTTGGAGATTTGAATATCAGTGTTTCTGTGCTATACAACTATTTAGAAGCAAATACAAAAGTTCCATGGGAGGATCTCCGCTATCTATTTGGAGAAATAATGTATGGAGGCCATATAACTGATGACTGGGATCGTAGATTATGTATAATGTATTTAGAAGAGTATATGCAACCGGATCTTGTCGATGGTGAATTAATGTTAGCACCTGGTTTCCCAGCACCACCAAATACCGATTATTCTGGTTATCATGCATACGTTGATGAAATGATGCCAGCTGAATCACCGTATTTATATGGCCTGCATCCGAACGCCGAGATAGGATTCCTGACAACAACGTCAGAGAATATCTTTCGAACGGTTTTCGAGATGCAACCAAGAGATGCAGGATCCTCCGGTGGGGCTACAGTAACTAGAGAAGATAAAGTTAAACAAATTGTGGATGAGATATTGGAAAAACTACCAGAGGAGTTCAATATGACCGAAATAATGAATAAAGTCGAAGAGAGAACACCATATGTTGTTGTAGCTTTTCAGGAATGCGAAAGAATGAATTATTTAACAAGTGAAATGAAGAGAAGTTTAAAAGAATTAGATCTAGGTTTGAAGGTATTATAATCTATTTTTTGAAAAAAAAATTTTTTTTAAAAACAAAACGAACTTTTTAAAATTCAAATTCTTTTAATAATAATATTTTTTGCATACTTTTAGGGTGAACTTACAATTACATCGGATATGGAAGAATTGGAAAATGCATTATTCTTAGATCAAGTTCCAGCCATTTGGGCACGCAGAGCATATCCGTCATTGTTAGGTTTAACGTCGTGGTTTGTGGATCTTCTTCTTCGTTTACGTGAATTAGAGACATGGTCAACGGATTTTGTAGTAAGATTCAAATAGAAAATTTCTTTGCAATATACAAACTTCTGTTTTCAATTTATTAACACATAAAAAATATCTATCATAAATGTATTGCGTATTTATAGCTTCCGTCATGTGTATGGCTTGCTGGTTTCTTTAATCCTCAATCGCTTTTAACAGCGATAATGCAAAGTACAGCGAGACGTAATGAGCTTCCGCTAGATAAAATGTGTCTTCATTGTGAAGTTACAAAAAAGCAAAAGGAAGATTTCACGTAAGTTGTAAAGTTAATATTGTTATTTTCAGTTATGTATTACGTATACATTAATACGTTTAACAATACAAATCAATTAAATCAAATATTAATGGTAATGTAAAATAAATTATGGTATGTATTCGCATACAACAATAATTGTCATCATATTCGAATACATTAACTGAAAAGAAATAAAAAAGTTTTATTTCACATGACAATATTATATTACATAAAAGTACAATTATTATTATTGGCGTCATTTATACACAATTTCATGATTCTGATTATAATTAATTGGTACCAGATTTAATTAATTGAATGAAAACAAAAAACTGTATTAATCAATTTGGAGTCTAGACCTTTTTGTTTTTAGTTATATTGGACTTACCATATATTATGGAGAATAGTTAAACGTTTTTATGTATATGCATTTATTTCTTTATACATAGGCGGTCAATTTTTTTCTCTTTTTTAAATTAAAAAATTTATTTATAGTATTTCTTACGTCGTTTACTTATTGTTTGCATTAATTTATTTACTAAAAATAACTTTTATAACGTGTACGTATTTAAGTATATACGACGCTAAAAGAGTGACCGATATTTTTAGAGTTGAATGAAATGTTTTATATTTATATAAATTGAATAAATTGCTTACATATGCTGCGCTTTTTTTTTTCAATTTTTAATTATTTATTTACAATATACGTACATGGAACTTACTTTGTATTATGTGGAATAAATAATAATAGTACGCCACCAAGAGAAGGCGCCTATGTTCATGGAATATTTATGGAAGGTGCAAGATGGGATATACAACAGGGTATTATAATGGAATCAAGGTTAAAAGAATTATATCCACCAATGCCGGTTATTAATATCAGAGTAAGTATATACAGCTTGTAAACATTTTATTCATACACATGTATTTTATTTCATTATTATTATTGTTTAATTTTTTATAGTAATTTATTTATTTATTTATTTTTTACTTTTCATTTCTTTTTGTTGTATACTGACGTATGTGTGCACGAAATGTGTGCACGAAATGTGTGCACATGAATGTGCCATATATGTATACATATATCATGCACATTATATGTCATTAAATATTCTAATTGTATGCAAATTCTGCTGAATATAAGCAATTTATCTATTCAATTCGAATTTTATTATTCTTGTAGAATAGTTCATTTTATATTTTATACAGTAATTAAATGCAGATATTCACATACATTATTATTTACTAGAATACGTACTTGTAAATTTTAATATAAGATATACTGTATCTGAGGTAAAATATGACGTCAAAACGAAGAAAACTAATGAATAATTTAAATAATTGAAATCAAATACATTTTATTTATTCACCTATAGGTATGCGTATACATTATAATGCATACATTACTCGTATGTAGCTAAAAATAATTTTTAAAAAGTTAATAAATTCATATGACATCAAAAATACAAAAAGGAAAATACATAATTCACAAATGATATAATGAACATGTGGTGTTTGTAGACAATTAATAGAACGATCATTATTTGAATAAATTCAAAATATTCTTTTCATTATTCTGTATATAATTTTACTTTTTACACATTTAATTGAATTTTATTTTGAATTAAAATAGCAAATTAATTGAAATTGTTGAAATAAGTTGAAAAATAATTGGTATATCAAAAAAATTAAAAGAGTTTCTTTTATAATATCAATTTCAATTCAAAACATTTTATGTATGTGTTACCAAATAGCTTTGAATTACATCTTAAATCGATTTAAGAAAAAAACTGAAAGAGAAAATTATAACTTAATTAATTTTTCAACAATGTATCTTTATTTATTTTATAAAATGAAAACCCATGTAAATAAGGTTAAACAAACACCCACAAAATAATTTATTTTTGATATATCGAATTTAATTTCTATCTACGAGTAAAATTGAAATGTTATAAATTTTGGTTGCAATTGATAATACAATAAAATTAATTGAGAATGGATACAATTTTATTTTTCTTGAAAATTCTATAGCAATATGTGCACGTTTAAAGTTCGATTAATTAATTCTTGTAATCAAGGTTATTATTAAATAAAAAATCTTTGTATGTACATTTATATGAGTATGTATTGCAATAGCTATATAGTATGATAGAAGTAACAGATATAAATGTTAATTTAAATTAAATCAGATAAGGCAATTAAATGATTGCTTAAGATTTTAAAATAAATTAATTGAATTTAATCATACGTAAGTATATATATAACATATATTTTTTAATTTAATTTTAGGCAATTACACAAGATAAACAAGATTTAAGAAATATGTATGAATGCCCAGTTTACAAAACACGTACCAGAGGACCAACATATGTATGGACATTTAATTTAAAAACAAAAGATAAACCTGGTAAATGGACATTAGCTGGAGTTGCACTTTTACTACAAGTCTAAATATAATTACAATAATAAAAACAAAAAAAAAATGAGTTGAAGTGGTTGAAGTTTAAACAATAAATACTTAATTCTTCAATGCTTAATAAATATTTAGATGTATAAATATAATTGTACCAGTAATTTATCAGACGATAAAAATAATTGCACCACATGTTAATTATTTGCACATACATATAGCCGTTAAATTTAATTATTCATTTGATAGTAGAGCAGAATGTAAGTAAAAAGATAAAAATATAGAAAGCGTTTAAAAATACAAAATTGTATTAAATTTAAAGTTATTTCATAACATTGATTGTACGTAGTAACTTATGTTATGTATATATACTCATATATGTATATACTATAGTGGAGTCAATAAAGGTTTTTTCCAGGAAGTCCTCAAAAACAGCTCCGATTTTGATGATTTTTTTTTAAAAAATTTATGTTTTTATATTATTTAAAATCAGAAACCTTTCACAGAGAGGAAATAGATATTTGCAATTTTATGCAATATTTTTGCAACTTATACAGGATGTCCTTCTTCGAATGGTTAATCCGCAAACAGTAGATACATAGGTCTCGTCGAGACAAACAGAAAAATGTACTACAGAGGGGGGTAATCTCAATTGTTCAGCTACTAGAGGGCAATAAATATTTTTCGCACTTACTCTACGAAATACCCTATAACAACTACGGTGTAGTAGCCGAAAGAAAGTAGTCTGAGAGAAATCTGTAGATCTCTGTAAATCTCTCTCTCTCTCTCTCTCTCTCTCTAATGACATCTTACTTGCTCCTCTAAGTCTTTCCTTTCAATAGTTATTATGTTTTAAAGCCAGAATTTAGTGATTTTTGTCATTTTTTTTCAGAGAAATACAGGCTGTAGAATCACAGCGCCATCTGAATTCTAGTTACAAATTCGGAATGTCCAAGATACTTGTTTCATTTTCGCTCTGTACAGTAAATGTTTATCTCTTACAATTTTTTCTTGATTTAATCTTTTTTAGTGTTTGAATTGTGTAAAATTGTGATTAATTTTATTAATAATTTTATGACTATGAGAACTCCATTTAATATGAATGATAGTATTTGACCATTTATAAATATTACTCTCACTCTCATTCACAATTTTACCTTAAAGAAAACAAAAACTTCATAACTGATGATGGTTAAAAAGAAAAATTTTATTTATTTTTATTTCGGAAAAACTTATGGAAAAATATGCTTCGGAATTTGACAGAGAAGAATAAAAAATAAATACCCAATAACATCCTAATAAATACGAGACTATCTTTGCTTAAATATTAAAAGTTATAAATAAATGAAATAAAATTAATTTTAATATTTTTTTTATTTTGTTTTATATTTTTTTCTCTTTAATTTATAATTTATCAAATTCGTATACATTTTTTTTTTCATATTTATCTACTATTTATATATAATTGTACGTATGTAGTTATTCATGTGTGTGTGCAGATTTGAAAGTAAAAAAAATTATTTCAAAATAAAATAGCAAAGAAAAAAAATAAAAAAAATAGTATCTTCTTTTTTTTTGCCATTAAGCATTATTGACTAATGATCACTATTGAAACGGAAAAGCCTGTCAATTTTAGCAGATAATCTTTGTCATTTTTCATACATAATAAATTTTTTAATTAATTATTATTCTCATACATATACTCGTATATTATGTACTTATTATATATATTTTAAAATATATGTATGCTTGAATATAAAAATTTTAAAATTATTATGCATATGAAATAAAAAATAAAATATACATATAATCTCAATTTAATATTTGATGTAACAATTTTATTTTATTTTATAGAAAAATTATAAAAATAAAGAAAAAGAATAATTGATCGTATACGCTACATTTTCATCAATACATAATATACTTACGTATACGAGTATATAATATGATATTATTATGTCTCATATCGTATATAAAACAAATTGCAGAAATGTACAATAAATGTATATACGTACATGCAGTATGTATACAGATACTCATTTAGTCTGCCAGTATGTAAAAATTATGCACAATCATATAGATTATGAGCAAAAGAAATATTTTAAAAAAAAAACATATACATACACATAATTAATATATCAATATCAATAATAATGTCGTCAATATGTCTGTTTGTTGCCCCATTCGTCATAATATGTTCATACGCATGTACATACTCGTATGTTGTAATTAATTGTAAATAATGATTGTAATAATGATTTAAATTGTCTTTTATTTATTTACGTTTTTTTTTTAATATTGTTTTTAATATAATTTTTTTATTCTAACACAAATCTAACCTTAACCTAATTTGTTTCAATAAAATACTACAAAATACAAAATAAGAACAAAAATATTTATTTAATTTTTATGTTTTGTATTTTTTATTAAATTATTATTTTTTTTAATGTTTTTAATCATGTTTTTTGTTTTGTTCACATAATTGATTTTTTGAAAGGAAAAAAGAAAAAAACAACTTCGATAACATATTTAATGCCAAACTGTACATATAAAAGTACAAGTGTTTGTTTAAAAAAATATTTTTGAGAAATATACTTGTTATACAGAATACACTTGCACATATGTATGTACTATATAATGTAAGATATTTGATAAAACTCTTCAAAAATTAATGAAAAATAAAATCGTATTATTGAATTTACGTATGGTATATACGTTTAAAAAATTATTATTTATTTAATGGGCGTATATTTTTTATGTGTAATTCAATTTTTATGTAAATTCTTAAATACTATACTGTATTGCATACGTATACTTTTGTACGTTTTTAAAAAAAAAATTTAAATCAATATTTTCAAATTAATTTTACTTAAAAATTACATATAGTCGAAATTTTTTCATTTAAAATTTTTATTTTAATGTTTTTTTTTTTTTTGCAAATTTCTAAAAAATGTTTATTTCTCTTATAACATTATTTTAAATTATTTATATATGTATGTATGTGTGTATATAATATGAGCATTTCAATTTTGAATGAATTTTTTTTTTTAATAATGGTATTCACTCTTTTTTTTTTACTATACAAAATTCATATTGAAATGAAAATTAGCGACGAAACTAGATCAAATAATAAGCAATAAAAGGAGTGAATTCCACTGTTTTATACATACAAAATATACACATTTTATCACACATAAAAATATATGAAAAAGAAAGAAAAAAATATATAATTTTATTTTGTATATTTTGATTTTTTATTTATAATTTATATTATTTTAATGAATTTCATTTCAAGGACATGGCCCATCAGCTGTTTTTTGAAAATCTGTAATTAAAAAAAAAAAAAATAATATATGAAAAAACGAAAAAAATATGAATGAACAATTTTCATTGTTGAGTATTATGTATAGTTAAAAAAATGAAATCAAAATTATGGTAATTATTCTACAAACTATTCTATTTACAAAATATTATACATTGTCTTCAAGATAATACAAATTATTATGTGTACTCTGTGTACATTGTGTTAAATCTATATTGGTTAACATATTACATTACCATTAGGTATTGCAATATCTTCTTATAAATATACTTAATATTATACTTACTCGTTGATCTTAGACAATTTTCTGATTTCATAACGCATAAATTTGAAAATGTTCTTGTTTTTCCTTCATCATCTGTTGCACATAATGGTGCATAATTTAATTGACAGAAACTTTGACATTTTGTATCTTCTACTGGTGATGAATCACTTAATGAAGATACACAAATTATAACTGAAAAATAACAATAAAAAAAAAATAAATACATAAATGATTTTACTAAGAAATTAATACATTTTTTAAGATTAAAATTTAAAATCAAAACAAAATTGAGCTCTAATACAGAGTGTTTGAGAACAAAAGAGACTTCAACTATCACTTTGGTAATTTGTATGAAACATAAGATTATTTTTACTTTAAATAAAAATGATCTAATTTTTTTTTTATTTATTTTCTAATCATAATTATATGTATATATATATCATTGCAATAATGATAGAAATAATTAAATAAAAAATTATTGTTATTACATTTTAGACGATTTCATTATCAGCCACAGCGGATATATGTATATTACAAGTAATAAGCAATTTGTATCAAAAGAGTACATACGTAAGTGATTATTTATATACATAGTTATGTACTTGTGTGCTATATACTATATTATATTATATACGAATATGAATATGTAATTATTTATTATTTAT
Organism: Villa cingulata; assembly: GCA_951394055.1. Lineage (NCBI taxonomy): Eukaryota > Metazoa > Arthropoda > Insecta > Diptera > Bombyliidae > Villa > Villa cingulata. The sequence goes on along the minus strand of OX596023.1, from coordinate 14,181,586 downwards.
AAAATAAATCGACTATAATATGCAATGATCATTATTATTATTATTATTATTATTAATATAATTATTATTAACTTATATATCAAACATTAACATAGCAATTGAATAAGAATTTTTTGACACACGTTCATAAATCGTCGAAACAAAAACAAAAAACAAAACACGCATTTAGGACACGCATTAAAATATTTAACCAACATCTCTAATTTTCTAGTCTCTATAATTCTATAATACTCAATACATACAAATCATTCAAAATTCATATTTGAGTTTATAGTGAATGAATGATCGTCATCATACAGATATACATACATATGTACTCGTACATCCACAGATCAAACATTATCATCATATATTTTTTGTATCACATTTCAAAATTATCTGTGATCTATGATGGTGATGATGAATTTATACACGAACATCATTTTACTTCAAATATAGCTTAATGCGATAATGAATTGTATACTATATAAAAAAAAAAAAAAAAAAAAAAAAAAAAACTACAGAAAAAATGTATTTTATTTTATTTATTTTTTTGTTTTAATTAACACAATTCCTATGAATTGATACAATTTCAAGAATGCCTGATCGATCGCTGTTCAGTATAAATACATATAACATGCAATGACTTCAAATTTAATGACGACAATAATAATGATAACTACAATGATAATTTGAATGATGCTAATGGTTATGTTAGAGTGGTGATAGCCATTTGTGATGATGATGTAACGATTAATAAATGTGATAATTTTTTCTCAGTTTAATTTCAAAAACTAGCATATCATTTTTCTTGGTTCTGTGTGTTTTATTTTTTCAATTTTATATCACAAAATTTTTGCATACATCATAAATAAACCATATACCATACATGTAAATCATGTATACATATTGTAATAATATTTAATCGTATAGGAAATAAATAGAATATAGGCTTTTGACCTTAGATTATTTGTTACATTGTTGTTGTAACAACAACACATTATACATCTTGTAATGAGCAATAAATAATAAATATAACAAATTCATTGTACTTGATGCATGTAATATGATGACCATAGTACCAGTATGTATAAAAGATTGTAATATACATACATTATGTACATATGTTCATAAATATTAAGTATACGTATATGTATATTAAATATGTAATGTAGATAAATGAGAAAATCTCATATTTCATTTTCCTTATCAGTTCTAAAAAAAAATGTCATATATAAGATACATTCATATGTACTATGTACATACATGTAAATTTTGCTATCTAAAAATAGCACAGGAAGTTTTCAAATAGTTTCTTATTTCGTGTATACGCACATATTTAATTCGTATTATCATGGACGTACTTAATCATATCAATGAATGAATGAATATGATGAATTTCAAAAGAAATTTATTGATACTTAATCTTCATTTCAAATTATTTGTCTTTCTGATTATAATTTTTTCATTGAATTTTAAAATTTATATATCTTTGTCTATTATTCAAATAATGGAAATTCCAGCTGTTTATACATACGTATTGGGCATTCACACATCACACATTATAGATATTTAATGAATATATATACATATGTACATTATGTATTTGTAACGCATATCGTTATACATACATATATTTATATAATATGTTACAAAAAAACAAAAAGAATCACGTCTTAAAAAAATAACAAACAAACAACGAAAAAAAAATTATTAACCTACGTCAACGTTAAACATTTTTTATCATCTATCTACATATTATATCACTGACTACGTACTCGTATATATAGAAGCATATACAAATACGTATAAAAATTATGTATATATTTACATAAATGTAAACCATCATGTACGCATATACGAATAACATTTCCCAATTTATTCAAATTTATTCAATATTGGTAACTAAACTCTGTCTGTGTAGTATTGTACAGTGTAAAAAAGTAAATGGAGAACAAAAAACAATAATAATTATTAATAAATCGGAAATAAATAACATGATACACATAAATTATATATACGAATATTATTTAGATCAGTAAATAAATTATCTTTTTTTTTGTATAACCACAAAATCAAAAAAAAAAAAAAAAAATAGTTCTATTTATATGCTGAATAATTAAAATCACACATTTATACCAGTACGTGTGATTTATCTTTTCATTCATTATCATTATGCATTACTATAATACTCGTAAGTATAAGATTTTGATTAAGTTTTGATGATAGAATTTTTCGGTATTACGAGTATATTGACACTTTTATTTTCTCTCATTAGATTCACATACATATGGTATATATCTATATGTAGTTGAAAATTAATTGAAAAAAATTTGAAAAAAAAAAATCTACTTTTTATGATGCAATTTTTATAATAAATTTGTATTGTAAGTACTCGTGTATATTTATAATATCGGGGAAAAAACAAAATTATTCAAATAAACAAATTTATATAAGTAAAAATAATAGCTGCTTTCGATTTAGCAATTTCAAGTTCTTGGGAGTTACAAAAATCTGTCTAGGATAAATTGTTGTATCGAACGACACAAAAATTATTCGTAACTACTTGCATCTTGCATATAAGTACATACTTGAAAAAATATTCAGGATTTGCTGAGAGTGGATGCTAAATTGCTAGTGAAATTGCTAAATCGAAAGCAGACGATATTTTTACATATTATAAAAACTAAAAAAAAATATATATTTACATATTTTTTATTGAATTATAATATGTAGAATATGATTATTAAAAGTTGCAATACATTTCAATATACATTATGCACTCAAAAATATTTATAAAAAAATAATGATCAGATTTATTGTTCGTATTTAATAAAATCACAAAAAATTTATTAAAAAAAAATATATACATACGAGTACAATATATTTATATACATAAGTAAAACTACTTATAAATGTACATATTGCACTTTATTTTCCATACCAACATACTTACATAATTTAAATACTATAAGTATATATACGTATATACGTGAATAACATGTGTGTTTTTCGAATAATGCAATTTTTTAGCATTTTAGCAATAATAATCATCTTGATAAAATAAATATTATGCCGTAAACAAATATAAATTAATTAATTAATACGTAGTGATTTATAATATTCTGATATAATATGTACAAATAATTAATAATAAAATTAATGAAAAAAAAATCATTTTATATTTTGTAAATTATTTATTTATTTATTTATTTTTTTTTAATTATGTAGATAAACTGAAGAAGGTCAAACAAAAAAATGATCATTATTTGACACATTAAAAAATAATTCGTTATATTTATATTACATTATATATGAATGAACATTTTTATACGAAACCGGACGTATATGAACAAACATACATATGTAAATTGAAATATCATACATGTACATAGTGCATATTTAAATAATTTTATCATAAAAATGGTTGTTCTCAGTGTAATTTATATTTAAAAAATAATTTTTACATTATTTATTTTCATATTTTCACGTTTTTTGTAAATACATATATGCAAAAGGTATGTATGTACCTCTAAACCATCTACATATGTATGTATATGAGTACATAATTTGTGTAAAACTAAAATAATTTCATTATTTTGATTACCAATATTTTTGTAATTTTATTCAAACTACTACTAATTTGAAAGAATTATATGAGTTTATGTATAGTATGTACATAAAATATTTTTGTTATTTACAAAAGTACTTACATATCATCATCACTAATAATCCGAATGATTTCATTTTTGTGTGCTGGTTTTTTTTTTATTATTTAATTTTCGATTAACTATTCAATTTTTTTTTTCCAAAATAATTTTTAAAAAAATTATTTTTCTTTTTAAATTATTATAGTTTTCTTTTTTTGATTCTTTTATAATTGATTTATTTTCAATTAATTACAAAATTTCTACACTAAATTTTATTATTTTGAAAATATAATTTTGAAGTAAAATTTATCTCTGAAATTTATTATTTTTTTTTTTAAATAATAATTATATTTAAAAATTATTATATTATTTAATCACGAATTTATTATATTCGTATTGCTATTTATTTCCAATATATTTTATCTCGAAATAAGTCACATAAATAGTATATTATTTCACTTTATTAAAACAAATTATATAATTACGTATCGTATACAATCAGTACAATTGTTGAATCAAGTACAATTATAACTGGAGATCTGTAATAAATCTTCAAACTTTTTATATAAAAATTGTTTCATATATACATATTTTGTAGTTTTTTTTTTGTTATTTTTTTCTTATTATAAAATTTTTCATTTATTATGTATTGTATTAATATTCAGTTCACTTTTTCAGTATCAATCTTCAGTTAGAATTAATTTAGAATCACTTTTTTGATGCGTTCTTGACGATCGATCTCAATTTATATATTGTGTGTTTTCTCTGTATTTTTTTTTTTTTTCGTTTTGTTTTACTGTAAACCGCATATATTATTATATGTACATATATATAATCGTACTAATACATACATGTATGTACATTTATAATATTCAATTCATACGTATAAGTATTATGTAGTATGTGATACATTTTTTATGTATATGTAAATATAATATGTATGTTATAAATACAGAGTGTACCACATATGTACATAAAGTTATACACAAAAATGAAAATGTATGTAGTACATATAATAAAAGTATCACTGCCTGTGCTGTCGGTATATACTGATTGTGAATTCGAGTGTATAGAAATTCAAATCAAATTGAAATGAAAAAAAGAAAAATAAAAAAATAAATGTGATCAAATAAATCAATGATAAATAATTATTATTATAATTGACTTCATCGATCGGTGATTGATCGCACAGCGGTGGTTCTTATACATACATTCGTACATACGGTTTTGTTTTTTTTTTTTTTTAATTTTATTTTAATTCTTCGAATATCTAATTGTAATGCAGTCGATCTTTATTATATTTAAATATAAATGCGAAGGGTAACGTACTTACATACATGTGCGGTTATATAAAAGATACCATATACGTATGTACGTTCTGCATATGTATGTATAATACGAGTATATATACCTACATATTATGATGTTTTATATTTTATTCAGAACATGAATTATCCGAAAATTTTAAACCAAATCAAATCAAAAAAAAAAGAAAAAAAATTAAAAAATCAATACATAAAAATAATGATATCGATTCGAATTCTCTTTTATAACCGCAATATATTTTTTAAGTAATTCTTTTTTTTTATGACTTTTCTTTGTTCGTTTTTTTTATGGTTTTGAAATAACCATACAATATTATCACAGAGAACATGTCAAAATTTTTAAATTATAATATGTGATGATTGATCATCTATCGCAAAAGCATCACTAAACCGAACTTGAAAAAAAAACGAAATTTGCAAAAATTATAAAATAATAAAAATAAATACACATTTAATATACATGTTTATCAGCACAATATAATACGAATATGAGTATATATTGTATATACATACATATGTATATATATTTATATTATTATATCAAACATACATATAATTATGTATGCATTATACATACATACGTGCATATGTACGATATTATTATACAAAAATACACTGGAAATTTAAGAAAATAAAATGTATTTTAACTTTTTTTTTATCCAAATTTATCTCTTCAATGAATTCTTAAATTTCAATTTCACAATTTCGCAAACTTATACGATTCCATAGATAGATACATAAGTAATACAATTCATCACGTACCCATACATATGTATAAATATCGATAAATATAAAATCAGAAAGGTACAATGTTCAAGATTTTATGTTTTAAACGAATTTTCGTATTTTGTTACATAAAACTTATAAAAAAATTTTTATTATTTTTTTCAAAAATAATGAAATATGTACTTTCTTTATAGATTATCGTTGGTTATTATGTTATATAAATCATAACTAGAAGATGAAACTTTCATGACTGAGCTCATAGTTATTTAATAATAATCATCTATACATAATGTGCCTTTACATACACACATTTTACTTATACGTTTGATATATTAATATTACATTCATACATATGTATATTTATTTGTACATTCATTAAATACATACATTTTATGTACACATTTATACAGGGTAAATTTGTTTGGAATTTTTTTTTTTTTTTTGGAAAAAGTATTTCATAAAAATTTAACAAATAAATATTTTTATATAGAAAACGACTTGTAGGTCTGGTAATACTGAATTATTGTTAATTATTAAAAAAAAAATAGTTAAAAGATATTGTTCATATCAAAAATGAAATTTTTATAATTCAGAATTCCAGAGATAATGAAAATGTAATGATCAGTTAAAAAACTTAATGCCTTTTGTTTATTAGAACATTATAGAAGCTGAATATTCATAATAACTTTTATAAAAATTTAAAATTGAATGAAAATTCAATTTTCTATTCAATCGAAACACCTTATATGAAAATATTTATGCACATACATAAATGATAGGTATGTACATATGTATTATATTTGTATGAATTGAATCATTCATTTGATTACTGAATATTTTTTCTTATCATTTATAACATGGCTTCTTTATCATCATATTACTGACGAGGTTATACAATCTACATTATATAGGGGCTTGAATAGATCTATATGGTTGTGACGTTGGTCTGGTACTCTTGAGGTTCCGATACGAATCTCAGCCAGCGCGCTACTCTCGCCCAAGTCGAGCATTAATTCCAATCAGCAATGTACACCAGTAACTGATTACTGATGATAAACTAGACGATATATATATCTGACAGAATTAATGATCGGCGGCGGGGTGCCATAGTGGACTGATAATCCGTGTGCACTTAATATATATACATATATACATTGTAAGTATATATACTCGTATGTGTATTATAAAAAAAATCTACATTATATGGCATACATTATAATACACACTGTACTGTATATTATAGTTAGGACTTAGGAGCTTCGTACATATATAGAGTAGATATGGTATGTCTGTTTATCTATGGGAGAACGTGACGTCATTGTGTTGACTGTTGTTTGACAGGCAATATATAGTACTCGTATTTTCATTCATGAGAAAAATCCATTTTCTTTTAATACTTGCTCTACACTACACACCACAAGAAGTATACAAAACACAGGAAGAGGCAGTAAATAGTAGCTAAGATGTTATTAATATTTATCCATGTTTCTATGCTATCTATAGTATGATAAACGAGTATACACTTAAATCTTACATACCATGCACTCGTATTCAGCGCCGGTTCTAACCTCTTGGACGCCCGGTCCAATTTAACATTTTTCGTCCTCTAGATTGAGACTTTACTATTTTAAACTTTAATTTGATTTGTTTTATTGCAACAGCACAAAATTCCAATTTCCATGTTTTTTAGCGAAAAAAATTACATATTTTTCACGTCACCCAAGAGATAGAATGATAGCCCCCTTTTTTTCATATATGTTCAGTTCTCTGGTATAGACCTCTTTTCCTTTTTCAAAAACTAATGCAAAGACATATAAATATTCTTGAGATGAATATAGAGTAACAAAACATTATTGAGAATATCAACAATAATTATTATTAGAACATATACATGAACTAAACACGAAATACAGATAAATATTAATTTGTAAAACAACAAGAAAACAGCAAAATATAAAGAAAAGAATACATCTATTCAATGAAAGTCAGCGCTCTCATAAAAGGGATATTGGACAACAGAAAGAAGAAAAACTGAATTTTATATTTTACTAAAACAAACATATCTGACTTTCATTTTGGCCAAATCCATTCATTCAAAAGTTATAATAAAAGTAATACCAATCGCGGACTCATTTCTGACTCATTGAAGATCTTATATATAGTTTTTAAAAATGTCTAATGCTCAAAAATTAAATAACCATGTTTGTTTATATATGAAAATATAGGTCAGAACATTTATAGGTTTTTCGTATATATACGGATCTTGTTTTAATCTGAAATCCTTCTTCATACATCCCCACTACAGATCAGTATATAACGTAAACAATAATAAGAAAAGAAAAACTACTATTCGCGTATTCTTCTACTTTTCTTTCTGTTTCTACTTTTTCATCTCAAATTAAAAAGAGTTAAATGATGTAAACAAACATATGTAGTCATTTAACTCTCGAGAATTTGAAATATAGAGAGAGGAATAAAAAAAAAATTAGAAAGATACACGGATTTCTAATCTTTCTCTTCTTATTTCTCGTGTACATATATTAGGTACTGATCTGTAGTAGGCGAGTAGAGAGAAAAATTTGAGATTGAAACTAGATCCGTGTATACAAGAAAAGCCGATAAATGTTTTGATCTATATTTTCATGTTAAAATAAATATTGTCATTGAACCTTGAGTATTTAAGAAGTAGGAAGAAAAGTAAAAATAAAAGTATAAAGATACGCGAATCGTAGTTTCGCTTCTCTTTTCTTGTGTAAATTATATACTGCACTGTAAGGTAGAGTTCTGATACTTGAAGAAGCCCAGGATACTTCATTTTTGCTTTTTACCCTCAAATGTCCCTCTCCTGTAGTACGATCTTTTGTTTGTCTCGATGAGGCATATCTACTGTTTGTGGGTGTACCTGTACTACTTCAATTTTAAAGGGTTTAAAATCAAAATTGGTAAAAATTAAATTTACATATACTTATAAAAAACAACAAAAAGTTTAGAAATTGACATTAAAAAAATTTTTTTGAAAAATGAAATAGACACATTTTTGCAAATTGACGACTCATTATGTGACTTTCATAATGTCGTTATTCGTGTTCTCTAGATTTGGCGCCGGTTTTAATAAACCATTTCAATCTATAAAAGAAACAGGTATGTACTTATTTATTACATTTTTCTACTCGTCATTTCATTATTTTTAAATGAATTAAATATAATTTATTTTGAAATTAAATAAACAAAATAAAAAGAAACGCCATCATTAATAAGTATTTCAAAAACATTGAAAGCAAAAGCAATGCAATACATTGTTGAACTGCAATATAGAATAGACTACAATAATCCATGAAAAATGTACATCGACACGGTGACGTCAAATGACATTAACAATACATATTAGTTTTTCCATTATTTTCGAAATTTTTTTTTATTTTATTTTTGAATATTCAAAAATGAATTCATTATTGTGTTGCGGATCTTATATATTAATTTTCACTGTGTAGTATCTGAATAAATGTCAACCAACAGTCATTCAATATGTTATAAATTTAATAATTCTATACTTTACCGTTAATAAAAAAAATAAAATGCAAGTTGATTTATGTTTAAACTCCGTTTATTTTCAAGATAAATTTAGATTTACAAGAATGTTCCTACTACTAAGAATTTCAGAACTGGAATGAATTACATACGAAATTTACTTAACTTATTGGATATGGGGAAGGCTTGGGAATTATATTAGCAACGTGACAAATAATAGAACAAAACGAACGGAAGAAGTATATCATATTACTGCAAATAAAAAAGTATTTGGAATGTTCTTTATCAATGATTTTAAAGTTAACGTGAGAAGAAATTGCAAGGGTTGCAGAATTGCAATATTAGCTTATTGATATACGTATATGCATTTTAGTGCACGCGAATTGTTAAAGTTGCAGAATTGCAAATATTTGCTTTACTACATATACCCCCCCTTAAGCTTGAAAATTGTACCTTGGATTAGTGGTACGATTTTCATCCTTCGACGATGCGGGGTGTTCTTCTATTGTAACTTGACTTTCCTCAGCTTTCCCAATATCCTTATTACAATTTTCTTTTTTTATTGTGCTTTTTACATATTATGATTTTCTTATATAAAACATATGATAATATTACAATAAATACTATACTTATTAATGAATAAAGACTAACAAAATGTTTTTTGTGTATATTTAATTTTCTTAGTTCTATATTTTTCTGTTTTATGAATGAAATGTCGTGACTAATTTTATTTAAATTACTTATTTGTTCATCTATTGAGAATGTTTGAGTTTCTAAATTATTAGATTGATCATTTTTTATTTGTACAATGTGTTCTAAACTAGGTAATTCAAATTCATCTGGTTTTAATAATTGTATCTGTGATAAACTATATAATTTTACATTACTTCTATAAAATGATTTTGAGTTTAAAATAATAGTTTTAGTTCTAGCTATGCACCTAGGTTTTATCTTTAATATTCCCACATTATGAATTTTAAAAGTAACAGTATTTTCTTTACATTCTATTAGTACATTTTCTTCTTTTGGAGCTAAAAAGATCCAAGAATTTATTTCGGCCAATTGTAAGAATATGGTTTGTTTTACACTTAACATTTTAAGAGAACACGATTTTGACAATGAATCAGTACTTGAGAACAGAGTCATTTCACAATTATCATCCAAATGAGTTATTGAAATAGGAACTGATTGTTCGCATAAATAGTTATTATTATTTACATATATACATTTTGTAAGGTCCTGATTGTCGTAAGGAAATAATGTTGCTTAAATGAATCCATTACAATAAGAGGCTTCTGTGGGATAATTATAGTAAAAATGTTTTTTTGATTTAGTGTAGGTATACTAGTCATTTTATACATATTATATTTAGTTGAGCTTATCAATGAAATTATTAACAAAAACTTAATTTTATTATTACTATAGTAAATATGAGTTTCAACAATATTATAAATTTCATGAATATCTTGCGCTTTCAATTTTATGGGTACATGTAAACCATTTGGCAGGTTTGTCTGGATTTTAATTAATTCTTTTAGCATTTTGTCGTTATCGATTACGTAAGGGTGCAGTTTACCTTGTGAAGCAGTGTGTAATATTTCGACGAGATGGGATTGTGTCATTGAATATTGGTCACTAACCAAAACAAAGCTAGTGAAAATTTCATTTAGTAAAGTTAAAGAATCGCGCACGTAGGATGTAGCATTCGTAAGATTTTCCATGACTTCTACTCTATGTATAGCTTTTTCTAGTTTGGTCTGTAACTGAAACGCGTAAGTTAGAGATGAATTTTGTTCATGTACTACAGATTCAATAATGCTAGTTTGTTCTTTAGTAAGGTCATGTAATTTATTTTCATTTTCTTCAATTAACTTTAGCTAATTATCATAATATTCGGCGTCCGATTCATCTAGTGTACCAAATAAAATTTTAGATACTCGCCCAATAGCGTTTATCAATCCCCTTTTTTTATAACATTATGACCTATTCCTAATATGTTACAGATAAGTTTATTTTGAATTTTTAACGTAGAAATGGTTCTATTAATATTAGGCAGAATGTCTTTGCACTGTTTCGTTTCTAGTTTTCTACTTATTTCGTTACAAAGTGTATTAATTTTCTGAGAATAGCTAATTATGGTTTGAAAATTTTCGTTGAAGTCTTGGAGGTTTGTGTGTATTAGGAGTTTCCACCTGTCGTTGTAAAATTGTATCTGTCCGATTTCTTCGTACAATATGCCAGATTGGTTTTTAAGATTAATGATTTTATAAGTGTCTTGTTCACTCGTAGCGTTTGACAAGACCAGAAAGCTAAGAAGAAGTATAACTGATTCCATACTAACCTATAGGGAAAGAAAGAGAAAAACAAAAAAGAAAGAACTTAGATATGTACATGGATTTATAATGGATATGAGGGTTTTTTTTTTTTTAGTTTTGTAATAAATCAAGCCTGCATTTAGGATTATGGCTTATTATTATAGTATTTAACTTTGTACCACTAAAGCAAATTATTTCATTTAACGAAATAGAATATGGCAAATAAATTTGTTCAATGGGTATATAATTTTAGACGGTTATTATGAACTTTGACCAGCTTTTTTTTAATTAGGATTACTGTGTTCACTCCTTCTGTGTGAACAACTTTATATGGACCCGACCATACTGGGAGAAGCTTCTTACATTTGCCTTTATATGAGCTTTCATCGAGTAGTAAAACAAGATCATCTGTCTTGAATGATGATGGATTGATTTTTTTATCGTATTGTCTTTTCGCAATTTCCTTACTGTTGATTAGATTTTCTCTGGCTATTGCATTCGAATATTGCAGTCGCGATTTTAATTCGTTTACGTACAAGTCATAGTTATAGTTTAATTCAGGAGTACGTGACAATGCAGATGGTAATTCCACTTTACGACCATAGACTAACTAGAAAGGAGTATATCCTGTGGATGTGTTTGGAGTAGTGTTATGAACAAATATCGCGTACTTTACCCATGTATCCCAATCATTTTGTGATTGGTCTATATAACAACGGAGATATTCCATAAGATTTCGGTGTGCGCGTTCACATGAACCGTTTGATTGAGGTCTATACGCTGTGGTTTGGATTTTTCTGATTTTTAATAGCTTACATTTTTGAAAAGTTCGCTGATGAAATTTTTACCTTGATCGGTTAACACTATTTTGGGAATTCCATATTTTAATATTATATCCGTTACGAATTTTTCTGCAATAGTATTAGCAGTTTGCTCCTGAATAGGTATAGCGTCAGAAAACTTTGTTAAATCGTCCATAACAGTTAAAAGATATCTATTGTTATTATTCGTTATTGGAAGCGGGCCTACGATGCCAATGGCTATTTTTTCAAAAGGATGTTTAGCTGTTGACGTGATGATCATTTGTTCACGCGTGTATCGAGTTATTTATTTTTTTGACAAGTGTCGCAGCTTTTTATAAATTTTTTAATGTCTTTATACATGTTTTTCCATTTATAGAACGCCCTAATTTTTTTAAATGTGCGATTAACTTCGGTATGTCCACCTGTTGGTATAATATGGAATTCGTGTATGATTTTAGATATTTCTTCTTTGCTTAAATTAGCATTGAAGTTTCCATGAAATATTTTAATAGTTATATTGGTTTTTTGGAATATATATCGTAGCATGGAGCGTAAAAAGTCGTATTTAGGTGAGCATGCGATAAGGATTTTGTCGGATTTGGCATTGTAACTTCGGTAATTTCAGTATTCAACAATTGTTTTTTTAGATTCAAAAATACAGAGAAAAAATGTTCGTATGATGATTTCTGAGAAAGTGAGTTTGCGATAAGAAAAATAGAGGAATATTTTTCGTTTTTGAAGATGAATACGTCTCCTATATCTGGAGCTAATGATTTTAAATTGTTTAGGTGATCTTCTCTGATTTCGAGCTCATCACTAAATTTTAATTCTTTATTTGCGATTAGACATGCATTAGAACGATAGATTTGATTAGCAAATTCGTCGGAAAAATCTTGAATAAGTTCGTTTATGATAGGTCGACTGTTTATTGTTTCGATAAATGATTGGTATGTTAAGTTAAGGGTTTTGTTTCCCTTAGTACTTTCAATGTTTGATTTTGATCTTAAACTCATTTTGTAAACGCGACTAAGACTGTCGGCATTTGTATTTTGGGTACCCTGTTTGTACAATAGTTCAAAATCAAATTCTTCCAGCTTCAGTTTCAGTTTATGATCTTTGCAATTATAACGCCTTATGATCGGTATATATTTTAAAGTGTTTACCAAAGAGATACGGTCTAAAGTGTTGTACTAACCATGTAACGGCCAAGAGTTCCTTGTCTCTGGTAGAGTAATTTCTTTCGGCTTTTGTCAATGTTCGTGAAGCGTATGCAATAGGTAAATCTTTGTTTTGGACGATTTGGGATAAGACTGAGCCAATAGCTGTGTTACTAGCATCACATGTCAAAATAAATTCTTTTGTGAAATCGGGATACTGTAAAATCGGAGGATTAACCAATTTTTCCTTTAAAATATTAAAATCTTCTGTACATCGCGGAGTCCAATCGAACACTTTTTCTTTTTTCAAAAGGTATGTAAGAGGTTGAGAGATTTTGGCAAAATTTTTTATAAGTTTTCTGTAATACCCCGCTAGACCAAGGAATATTTTAATATCTTTTGCAGATTTTGGTAGTGAGAAATTTTTCACACTTTCTATTTTTTTCGGATCAGGAAGGATACCTTGGTCATTTATTATGTGCCCTAGGTAATTAAGTTCTGGTTTGAGGAATGCACACTTACTTGGCTGGAGTTTGAGGCTATGTTGCCTAAGCCGTTCAAAGACTTCTTGCAGCTTGTCGATATGTTCGTCAAACGTTTTTGAATAAATAACTATATCGTCCATATAGACGAGAATTTTAGAAGGTTGTAATCCGGCCAAAACGTTGTTCATAAGACGTTGAAATGTTGCCGGGGCTCCTTTGAGACCAAAGGGCATACGAACGTATTCGTAGTGGCCAAAAGGCGTCGAAAAAGCAGTTTTTTCACGATCTGACGGATTTACCCTAATTTGGTGAAATCCGGCTGCAAGGTCTAGAGTCGAAAAGAATTTTGAACTTCCTAAAGAGTCTAAAATGTCGCTGATATTGGGTAAGGGATAAGCATCGCCTATGGTTTTTTCATTCAGTTTACGAAAATCCACCACGATTCGGTATCTTTTATTTCCGTGAGCATCGGGTTTTTTTGGCACGACAACCAAAGGAAAGTTCCATAGACTTTTAGATTCTGTTATAATGTTTTCGTCCAACATTTGTTTGATTTGCGCGTCCACTTCCCTTTTTTGTGTTTCTGGCAATCGGTATGGTTTGACATGAATTGGTTGTACACCTGGAGTAAGAATAGAATGACACGTTGTTTCAGTGTAACTCAATTTGTCACCTTCTAAGTAAAATAAATCATGATAATTTGTACAGATCTTTAATATACGCTCACGTTGATGCTCACTCATGTGACTTGTATTTATTTCAGCTTGGACTCGTAAAATTCTATCATATTCATATTCAGTTTGAGAACTTTGGTTTGACACTCGACAAATTTGGTAATTAGCAAGACTTTGTATTTGTTTTTCGTTCAAATCTAAATATGTGTCTTCTTCATTGGTGTTTACTATAGATATTTTGCATTTATTGTTTTTCGAAGTAGAGATGCAATTTGCTATGAATAATCCCGTATTCAACTTTTGAGATAGACAAATACAGTCTCCGTTCACATCGGTTTTTATTTCCCTTATAACTTCACTTCTAGCAGGTATTAGAATTATAGTACATGAAGGAACGAGTTTCAATACGAAAACATTTTCGTCTGAGTGTATACTTAACGTTTTATTATCATAGTCTATTTTGGCCTTGAAATTCTGTAAACAATCGCTGCCCAGAATGCCATCATTTACAATAGGAAAACTTTCATCCACTATATGGAAAGGATAGGTAATTAGTTTATTACCAAATCTGATTTTACAGTAGCATATTCCCAAAGTTTCTTTTTGTTCGTCGGAAATGCCTTTCAATTTTGCTTTCATATTAGTGTGAACAAGTTCGTTGTCTTTAATTTTTCCTATCTTTAGAATAGAGACATCACTACCACTATCTACAAGTAGATTTACACTTTCATTTATAGTTGATTGAATATTTAATTCGATTGAGTCATATTTTTTAGAATTTTTAAACGAAACATTATATACGTTTGCATTAGACTGATTATTTTTTGAATGATGTTGGTAAGATCTTGGAAGATGTTTGGTTAAAGAATGCGAAGTCTTTGTTTTATTTTTATTAGAACGAGCATGCAAAGATTTTAAATTCAAATTAGTGTTGAACGTTGATATTTTAGTAGGATAGGAATTATAGTTGATAGGACTTCGTGGGTATGATCTAATTGCGCGAATTTGATGATTAGATTTTAAATTTTGGGCTTCTACCGATTCTCGATTTAATTTATTATTTTCAGAATTGTTCGAGGTTTTATTTTTCTCATTATTATACTGTCTTTTCGTACAGTCTTTTATATGGTGACCTTTATTTTTACAATAGCTACATACGATAATGTTCATTTTATGGGGTGTTTGAGGCTCCTTTTTTACTTCAGCTCGTGAAGCAGGGAATGACGGTAATTTGTGGACTGGGCCACTGGCTTTTAAATAGCAATTGGTAGAATTATGACCTCGCTTATTGCAATAAGTGCATTTGAATGGTGAAGAGTTTGATTTGTTTTGAATCCGATTGAAAGAAGACTTTTCTTCCTCTACAGTAGCTTCAATCGCTTCTGACAAGGAAGTATAACGACTAGCTTTTATTATAAGCCTCACGGAAGGATTCAGACCATCTACGAAAGCTTTTAAAGCGGTTTTCGAATTTAGCCTTTCGATTATTGGTGCGGAATTTTCACTTTCACTGGCGACACAAGCATCATTGAG
The DNA here is from genome assembly GCA_951394055.1 of Villa cingulata. Classification (NCBI taxonomy): domain Eukaryota; kingdom Metazoa; phylum Arthropoda; class Insecta; order Diptera; family Bombyliidae; genus Villa; species Villa cingulata. Next base: position 14,165,411 of record OX596023.1, on the reverse strand, counting down.
ATCGGCCAATAACTTTTCTACACGATTGGCATAAATACGAACATCCTCATTAGGGTATTGTCTAGCACGTTCTAGTTCACTTTGTATTTGTGATAGCGTTCGTTTTTCAAGAAATTGATTTTGCAATAACCTTTTTAGGTATGTCCAAGTGTTTACGGTTTTGTATTTAATGATGCTGTATGCAGGACCAGACAATTTTCCTTTTATAATATTCATTAACATTGACACATCGTTAGGATTTAGATTAGTGGAAATGACATCGCAACAACTAATGAATTTATGGAGCTCTTCGCGTTTTCCGTCAAATTCCGGTATGTACTTGAGAGCAAAAGATTTATCAAGAGATTCTGTCAGCATTTTGAACGGAAATAAATCAACTAAACTGTCTTCACTGAAACCCAAAAACTCACTAATACTATCACTCGACAACGACATACATTCAAGGCTTTCGAAAATATTTTAGATATATTTTTTTTGAATTGAAAACACAAGATTTACAAAAAATTTTGATAAATTAAACTATACTTCCAACTCACTATGAATTTGAAAAAATTTTTGTAATTTATGTATACAAACACAATGGATTTTAATAATAATAATAATAATATTTATTTATGTTTATGTTTTTGTAATTGATTTTAATTATATGTATATATTTTTCTATAAATATTAGTTGTATGTAGTATAATTTTTTACTTTATACCTTTAAATTACTTACGAAATAGAAGTGATTCCAGTTAGCGCAGAGTATTTTACTTGTATGAACTTGAATTTGCACGATGTAGGATGATGAATATAGAATAGATGACGATGATGTTGCACACAGCTGAATGTATTGTATATATGTAGTAGGTATATTTAGAGATGATGTAGTTGATGAAAACGATAGAGGCACAATACAGTTGAATCAAAGATACTATAAAATTAATTGTATTTCTAGTATTTTTGGTTGAATATATATGTAAAGATGAAGACGATAGAGACGCAATACAGTTGAATATATATGTAAAGATGATTTTGTAGATGAAGACGATAGAGACGCAATACAGTTGTATATATGTATTTAGAGATGATATAGTATAGACAATTGATGATCAAAACAGTGGCACCAACAACACTTGCACTCGAATATTGTCGGTAAAGTAGAAATTTGTTTTACTAATTTTGTATGATATTTACTTGGATATTACCAATATATCAAATTCAATTATTAGTAACCAAATTTCAAATTATTTTTCGATATTTTATAAATTAAAAAAAAATTTATATCGATTGGGATAGTAACCCCACACCTGACACCAATTTTATGTTATAAATTTAATAATTCTACTTTACCGTTAATAAAAAAAAATAAAATGCAAGTTGATTTATGTTTAAACTCCGTTTATTTTCAAGATAAATTTAGATTTACAAGAATGTTCCTACTACTAAGAATTTCAGAACTGGAATGAATTACATACGAAATTTACTTAACTTATTGGATATGGGGAAGGCTTGGGAATTATATTAGCAACGTGACAAATAATAGAACAAAACGAACGGAAGAAGTATATCATATTACTGCAAATAAAAAAGTATTTGGAATGTTCTTTATCAATGATTTTAAAGTTAACGTGAGAAGAAATTGCAAGGGTTGCAGAATTGCAATATTAGCTTATTGATATACGTATATGCATTTTAGTGCACGCGAATTGTTAAAGTTGCAGAATTGCAAATATTTGCTTTACTACAAATATATTATGTATTATTATTATTATAATTTTATATGTACATTTTATATACATATATACATATATTGTTTGTTTGCTGAAGAAATTTCATTACAAAAGATTAATAAAAATTTTATCTTTTTTAGTTTGAAACTCTTGTAAATTGTATTGTATAGTATTGTACATAAGTGAATGATTGCATTCTTGAAAGTAAATGCAGTCGCATTGTGTGTATACTCATATAAATGCATAATGAATATTTTCTGAGCTCTATAATATCACCAGATTTACGGGAAATTAAAAAAAAATTAAAAGAGAAATTATTTTATCCAAGTAACTCTTATTTAGATTTTTTTTCAAATTATATAAATATACAGTTGCGTTTGACAAAATGTTAATACCTACATCAGGAAAAATAATTTTGAAGAGATACATATCTGTGATAATGTTTAGATTTTTTACAGGTACAGAACCTTTTTTATGAAGAATTTTATACCATGTGAATTCATATTTCTAAGTCATTTATACTACATATATTTTCTTTTCATTGACTTTCTAATTTTTCTTTTTTTTTACATATAAAGTGTTATGTTTACTTTATTCTGCAATTTCAATATTTTACATTTATATTACTTTTTCGTATTTTTTTTATTTTACTAAACAAAATTTTTATTAATCTTCTTTTTAATTATTTCAAATATTTGTAATATGAAACATTTGATAAAAATAAAATTAATACAGCAGCAACACACAGTTAAAATGAATAAATCATTAAGCAATGAAACGAAAAAAAAAATAACGACAAAAAGTGTGTGCATTGTTTAAAATTTAAAAACTTCATTTCCTTTAAAAAAAATTAAAATAATGATTTTACAACGCAGGAAAGAAAAATATCATAGTATGTAGCAATTAGTATTATTAATGTGATCAACCATGTGTATTCACTACCTGATCAGGTATATCTGATCATAGAAAGTATGTACTTTTATTTGTAATCGTTTGTTATCTAATTTGTCAGCTTTATTATTGTTATACATTACCTATATTTACTTGTACACGAATTTCCTCTAAAACATCTTATTTACAATTATTTTTTATTGTTTTCGATTATATAGTTACACCGGAAACAGAAAAATAAAAGTGTTGATTTGTTCCTTTTGATACAAATTTTATTCGAAATTATGAATTAAAATAATTATGTACCAAAACAAAAAAATAAATTCATTCAAAAATTTCAATTCATAATTATTAAAATTTCTTCTCAAATTTACAATGAAAATACATAAAAGATATTTTAAGGTGGCTAAGGTTGATAATTTTTCTGCCCTTTAATAATTTAATTTTCACAATTACGAGTACAATAAAAAGTATTTTGACAATTTTTCATTTTTTTTTGTGTCGTGTGAATATAATACATAGTAAGTATGTAAACTTACAAACTTACATGTTATATATATATATATATTTTTTTTTTACTTTTAATCGATATTTCTTAGTTATCAATATTATAAAACTTATGTGAAATTCAATCGACTATATCGCCCTTCACTTTCGAAATGAAATTATTTTTTATTATATAAAATGTTGTAAAAGATATCATTGTTTAAATCTGACCAGTAGATAAGTATGTTCATTATGCATACTATACTATACTATGTAATGTAGATTGTAAATGTAAAGCATCAATAAATTGATCTATAAAATACGTGAATAAATGAACTGAACTGAAATTTAACCGCACCACATTATAAAGTACATACTATATTTTATCTAATATCTACTATACTAATGCTACTTCTCTACTATAAATCGTATGACTGTTTGCCGTTAATTTCTATGACTTTGCTTTATTTTTAGGTTTTATTTTGTTTTGATGAATAGAAATTTGCCATACTCTTGTACATTGTATGTTTTATGTTATGTAATATTTTTATTTCCGTTTTTATGAATGAATTTTATTACAATAAATTACGAGTATTATGTACATTATTTTATTTTTCTTTCAAACCAAAAAATTATTTATATGCATAAGAGCTTAAAAAGTATTTATAATGTGCATAATTTTCAAGACATCAACAGGAAAATTCTTTATAAAATTTTCATCAATATTTAGTGTATGATATAAGATTATAGAAAATATATTTGTAAAGGTCATTGACTATTACTTGTACAGTACATATAGTATACGCCATCATAGTACGAGTAGTATTTTACACATAAAGTATAGGTAGGTACTCGTATTGTCTTTTTGTAGAAAAAGTTGATTTTCTCTCTGGTAGAATATGCGACAATTATTATTGTACATAGCAAACACTAACAACATTTTATTCTTCCTCCTCTACTCTACACTCATATATTATTTCTTCAGAATAAGTTGATTTTCTCTCTAGTAGAATATGCGACAACGACAATGATTGTACGTACATAGCAAACACAGAGAATCAGCTAAAAACATTTAATACTTTCTCCTCCCCTTTATACACACTCTGTAGTAGTGGTGGTCATTGACTATAACTATACCTGTAGTATACGCCAGGATAGCACGAGTATTATTCTAGACAATATACAAAATATCATTTCTACTAATTTTTTCTATCATCTATCATTTCTCATGTAAAACTAAACAAAAATTATTTTTATCGCATTCATTTTTCTTCTCATAAAATTGTATTTCAATCATGATTTTTCACCTCCTTTTTTTCCATTTTTTTCGCCTTATTTTCATTTTTCTATAGTTTACACTATTTAGCCAAAATTCGATAATTCGTATAAATAATGTCAAGGTATATATGAATTAAATTTTAAATATATGTAAAGAAAAGAAAGATATCAAATAAATCTAAATTTAAGGATATTTTTTTTGTATTACAATAAATTTTTCCAAAACAAAATTCTTACAAAAATTTAAATTATGCGCATTGTATTATACTACAAAACCATAAATACGAGTACCAGTACATATACTAGAACATGAATTAATCTTGAACTTCAAAAGTCATAATGCAGTAATTACATAAATACTTTTAAATTTTAATTTTTTTTCTATTTTATTTTCATTCAAATTCAAAATAAATACCAAAAATTATAAACGCTAAGAAAAACAGGAGTATCTTTCGTAATCATTTAAATTAAAATTTAAATAATTTTTTTTTATCATTTTTATAAAAAGATTTAAATACATATTTTAGATTTATTAATTTGTAAAATATACGCATGTATACAATATATAGAAAAAAAAAGCGTTCATAATTATATTTATCTTAAATCAATTCATAAAATTATTAGGTTAACATTACGATTATTTTACATTGATGAATTGGATTCGTATTATAATTTACGATACTCGATTTATTGGTACAAGAAAATTTTTTTCTTCAACATTTTTTTTTTATCACAAATGTGTGTTTTTTATCATACTTTTTATTGGCCTTTTTTATTATTACATACTTATTATTATTTACTAATATCTAATATCATAAGTAATAATAATATGAACTTTTAATTACTATGAAAATTGAATTTATTTTTTTCATATAAATTTCGATAATTTTTTATTCGATTTTAAATTTTCATAGTTTTTTTGTTTAGTTCCAATACTGAAACATAAAAGATTTGTTAATTATTTTGGATAGTATAAAAGACACAGTCGTGTCATTAAATCAATTCAGTATTTTTCAAAGTATAGGCGAGTATAATATTTAATAACAGATTAAAAGTGTATGCTTATACCGTATAATACACGTGTAAAGTGAAAATTTATCTTTGTATTAACTTTATTGTTTCTATAAGAGTTATATTTGATTCGTAATTATAAATCGAACACATAACGTATACTAAAAATCCAATACATCTGCATCAACTATAAAGCATAGAAAAATTCAGTAAAGCGGATCAGTAATTGATTGAGTTTCTTTAGATAATAAACACTCGTATATCGAGCGAATAAGTGAAATAAAAAAAAGTACAAAATCCTTTCAATTGTTTTAAGTGTTGTTAAACGTTACAAATGAAGTGGTCATGAAGTGCCTACTTATAATCTGTAGTTTTACGTTTGTTTTTAGTGTACGTGTATTTCCGAATGCTCGTAATCCAGATTTAATACCGATTCACAAATTAATGAAAAAACGTTATCCAAATCATCACATAACATATAAACCATTACAACATTATCATAATCATTATGGACCGAATGGTGTTCCTCTGAAATCATCGAATTTAAATACAAATACGAATACAAATCACGCGATTAATTCTAATCATGCTAGAGTTTATTCACCAGTTAATCATGAAAATTCTAGATCTGTACATAATCATAAATATATACCAATTACATTTGAAAAACGTTATGTACCGCTTAAATACCAAAAATCAAAATATTATTCAGCAAAAGCACTTAAACCATTTAGAGGATTAACATACCAATTACATCCAGTTCCATTAAATCGTGTACAATATAAAATTGACAATAATAATCATATAAATAATGGATTACCATACAATACAAATTTACCAGCTTCACGTAATCCAAACATAAATTATAATATTCCAGAGAATCATGAGCATCCGATCAGAGATTATACTAGTTATACAGCACCATTGAATCCTGCATCAAAGCAGCAATATCCACAATTACAATCAAATCCTGTTCGAGAAATTTATCATCACATACCGCCATCCTATTATACAATAAGTTATCCTAATTCTAATTCATACGAATCTGATGTGCCAGAAAGCGAAGAAACAGAAAAAACAGAGAGCAACAGTGAAGAGGAAGAAATTGAAAATGAAAACGACACCGAAAACGATAATGTTGAAAGTGAAAAGCCCATAATTGTAAATCCGAATCAAGCTGAAGTGATAAGGAGTGCGGTCAAAAATCCAGAAGTAGAAAACGATGAAAATAGTCCTGTTGATTATGACGAGAACAATAGTGAAGATCGTGACAGTGGTGATGGTGGGGATGATGATGATGGAGCTGGTGCTGGCGATGGTGACGAAGAAAATGAAAATAATAATGGTGGCGAGGTTGTTGAAGAAGATGATAGGGGTAACGATGGTACTATTGATCGTGATGATAAAAACGATCATAATAATGCTGCCGAAGGTGATGGCGGTGGTGATTTGATTACTATTGTTCGTGACAGTAATGATGACGACATGAATATAAAAAATAAATATGGAGTTCAACCGTTTTATGATTATGTGGAAGAAGAAGAACATGATTACGTTGATATGACACCACGTATACACGTCATAGATGATTTAAATAGCAAAGGAAGGCATAAAAATAAAATCGAAAAATTTGAAAAAGAAAGTAAATCTGAAAACGAAGAAAAACACAAAAAATCTAAAGGTTTCAAAGAGACAGAACAACATAAAACTGATCATTCGTACAATGAAGGCGACAAAAAGAAACACGATAAAGAGTTGGATGAAAAACATTATAAGGATGATGAAAGTGAAATAAAGAAATCATATGATGAAAAAAATGATCATGGAAAACATCATGATGGTAGTGAACATATAAACGGTGGTAAATTTGATGAAAAAAAAAAATATAAAAAAGGTTCAAAGACGACTGGCTATCATAACGTTTTCCATAAGGATGAATACATAAAAGATCATACATTCTATGATGATCTTGATCATACGGGTAAATTCCGAAATTACGATAAAGGTCATGAATTCTATGATCAGAAAAGTGAAAAGGAGAAGACAAAACATCGATTAAATGCTGCACGTGATAAAAAGCATCAATCCAATAAACATAAATACAAGAAAGGTAAACACGATGAGCATAGAGAGGGATTTGATAAATCAAAAGATCACGAAGAGAAATATGGAAAACATAAGGATCATGACTTTAAGAAAGATAAATCTGATGAATTGCATAAAGGATTTAAAAAGCATCGGTAGTCTTCCAACAAACACATACGTATGTACATACGCATACGTGAAAAAAATTGATAAAAAATATTTGAAGAAAAAAAAATAAAATGAAATATTAAATGAAAGCGAAATAATTCTTACAGATTTTCCAATGATATTTCGTATTTTTTTGTATTAATATTTACGTAATTTATTTTTTTTTATTTTATTTTAACTTTTTTTTTAAATATTTTTATAAATAATGTTGTATATATTTAAAATTTTATCTTTCGCTTAAAATAAAATTTTGTTATTAAAATTCTGTGTTATATATGTACATATATATAGTACTTTTATGTATAAGTGTAGGAACGAATAATATATGAAATAATATAATGATAAAATAAATTAAAATTGTTTATAAAAAATAATTAAGATGAGAAAGTAAAATGATACAAAATGAAATGTGTGTAAAATTAAATCTTGGTTAATTATTATTATTATTATTATTTATTACAAAGGGTGGACAGTAAACTGCCACCCTTCGCCCACACCACGGCCCGCTAGGGCCTTTTGGCGATATCTTGGTTAATATATGGGCAGTTACACTATATTTAAGTGCTCATTTTGTATATGAAACTGGAATAAGTCTAAATTTTACTATAAAAACGTTAAGTTAATTTTTTACAAAAATTGATACTTGTGCATTAGGATTTCTTTCATTACAATGAAGAATCCATTCAATTCTCGTAGAAATCGTTTAACTAATACTTTCCGAGCAGGTACAAATGCAATGTACACATATTATGAAAGTTTGCATTATTAAGTAGAAACTCAAAAAAATTCAAACTAAATTATAGTATACATATACCCCATTTACATCATCTTCGTATGTTTATTTGTTTGTTTATTTGTTTATTTATTTTATTTTATAAAATATATACATTTGGTGGTATGTAAGTTTACCAGTGTACAAAATGTATAATTCAAAAAAGCAAAATTAATGAAAGATAATTCTAATTGTGATAGAGGTATGTTATTATTGATTAGTAGAAGTTTAAATTGTTGTTTCTTGAAAACACTATTTTTATATCTATAATTATGTTTGTTAAGGTTAATTACATTAAATGTACAAATATGTGATAAATGGAAAAGTACAATATTAACACTACATCAAATAGTTGAAGCATGCGCGAAATCAGAAAATCTAGCTCTCAATACTAAATAGTGTGTCAATATTATCCTGAGTAAAAAGTCATGTTTTCAATCGTCTTATAAATCTAGCTATGTTTTGATGTTGCAGTATTTCATCAGGTAGTTTATTTACAATATGTTGAGCAATTGCATAGTAAAAGCGACGATAGCATTCTAGGTTTACTCTGGGAGCTACAAAATAATACTGTCTTCTCAAAGAATAATTAGAAATACTATGGAATGAAAAACAACTGCTCCTTATGAAGAACATCTTTTAGACCTTATATACAAAAATATTACGTACAGGTTAAACCCCGTATGTCTTAAAAATTGGCATAGAAGGATGCCTTTTGGGCTTATTGTTCATCACACGAACAATTGTTTTTTGTGCAGTTATTAAAGATTTGTTGTAAAGTTGACTTGTATGCACCTCCCCAGCAAGAAATACCGTATTCTAATCTGGACTGAACAAAGGAATAATATAATATGTATGTACATGAAATAATCTCGTCATATGTTTTACTATATTCACTTTTTAAATGGATTTTCTTCAATCAATACAAATAAAAAAATCGTTTTTTCCAATGAATTTTTTAGATTTTTAAACATTTTTCATTACTTGATATAAAAAATTGGCTGGAGTTCCGAATAGGTGTTCCCTCTGATCCTCTTGAAATTTTGACCACAGATAGTCCTTGTGACGCAAAGCACTCTAGTAGAACACACACTATCAGATTTTCCTTTTACAAATGCACACACATATACATGCACTTACATACACACACTATCAAATTTGCCTTCAACAAATGCACACACATACATGCACTTACAAACACACACTATCAGATTTGCCTTCAACAAATGCATACACACACATGCACTTACAAACACACACTACCAGATTTGCCTTCTACAAATGCATACATACACATACACTTACATACACACACTACCAGATTTGCCTTCTACAAATGCATACACACACAAACCCGCAAGCATACTCTATCATATTTGCCGATATACGTGTAGTGTATATGTATGCCTGTATAGAAAATACTTAATGCACACATTGTTAGATTTACCTTCTACAAATGCACATACACACGCATATATACACACATACAAAAAATATCATATATTTGACTTCTACAAATACACATACTCACATACATACTCGTGCACACGAACATAAAAATGCAAAATTCAGTATTATTAAAATTATTTCTCTGCAGGACATTTTCCTTTTTCATCAGGATCAAAGTAATGAATGAAAAATCTTGCTCATGGTGTCCTTTTTGATTTGCAAAAAAATTTGAACCGATTATCCCTACTCTTTTCTGAGAAATTGTCAAAAATATAAAAATAGCCAAAAATCACAAAATGTCCTTTATTATCCTTCTACTAGGAGTTTTTGAAAATTTTCAGAATATAGAGCATCTTAAGACGCATCTTTTGAGATGTAAAACATACCTGTATCATGTACCGTTACAGAGATATTGCTAAAATAAGAATTTTGACAAAAAATTTTAAATGCGAATTGTGACCGATAGAGGGCTTTCCAACAAAAAATATTCCGTGACTTTTCTGATATTGTCGAGTAGAATCTGTGGTCAAAATTTCAAGAGGATCAGAGGGAACACCTATTCGGAACTCCAGCCAAAAAATTATTTTTTTTTTGTCTGAATTTTAAATTCAACATTAAAATTAGTCAATTGAAACGAATAAATTGAATAATTTACTATTTTTTATATTTACAATAATAATAATAAATAAATAAATAATAAATAATAAATCCTAGATGTTTTAAAAGTAAAAACGAAATAATAATAAAAAAAAAAAAGATAAAAAATTATTGCTAATAATATTTATGTTTACGAGTATTCTGTTTTTTTTCTAAAAATTTACTTTAAAAAACTATACATACATATACTCGTATGTATTTGTTGACATGCACGATTAGGTATTGAATAAATTGTATTAGATGGTATGCGACGAATATTTCATCGATACATTTTTCATCTTTAAATAATATTTAATTTCATTTTATAGTAATATAAAATAAAAGTGAAATGAAAATACAAAAATACTCGTACATAAGTATTTACGTGCGTATAAAATTTTCTTAATTCTATAAAACGCTATATGTACGTTGTTACGTTATTGTATAACATACAATTTATGTATACTATAAATTGTATGTTATTTGTAGAATTGTAGATTGTAGTCATGTATCTTTGTCAATTTTCTAACTGCGAAATTTGCATTCATGATCATGTACTATTTTATAGTACTCGTACTATATTAAGTTTAAATGTTTACAATGATATTAGTGTTGAGAGAAAATGATTTTCAGTTTTGTTGTCCGCATAATTACGAATAGTACAGTAAACAATACAAAAATGTTACTGAAATTAATTCATTCAATAATAAAACGAACACTAATATAAAAAAGTTGATTAAATGAAAATTGAAGAAATATATGAAATAAAAATGAGATGCAAATAATAATGTAAAAATTTACAATATTCACATACAGTAAGATACAACATTAAATAATGCAATTAAATATTAATAGAATTTAACAATAAAATTTTAATTTATATTTTCATACTTAGGTTTTAGGTACTATACACATTACACACGAACAAATTCTATTAGATTCTAACAAACACTATACCACATCCTACCATATACCATTCACCATATAAGTACTATAATTAGGTTGTGAATTTTGAAATGTATCGTTGCCATATAGTTTCGTTCAAGGAAGAAAAAAATAAACTAATTGAAATTAAAGTACATTTATTATGTTCTTTAGCTAATAAGAAAGCGATTCTGATCAAAATTTATTTTTAATGTTTTTTTTTTTTCTATTTTTAATTTTTATGCAAACGTTTTGATATACATACATCTCAGAAGTTACAATACACTTGTAAAAATATTTCATTACTTATTTACATTATATAAATCTAATACTTAATTTATAAAAAAATATGAAAATAATTAAATTATTAACTAATATTTTCATTTTTTCTTATTTATTGATACTTGTAAGATAATTGATTTTGTATTATCATTATCCTTTTTGATTATATCAATTTTATATTTTCCTTGGAATGTTTCCTTTTTCAGAAAATACATTTTATAAATTCTCCTTAGAATATCACCTAAAACGAATAAATATGAACCGAAAAGAAATTATTTAAAAAGTCCTTATGTAAGAAAAAACACATTTATTTATGTACCGATGTAGATATAATTTCTCCTTGTGTACGTTGGTATCATTAGTTTTAAATACGGCAATCGACGTGAAATTATTAGCGGGGATAAATTTGTACCAAATGGTACTCGTAGGATAGTTACCGGCACTGATAATGGTGATAAAAATGGTGGTGATGATTGCGAGTATAATGGCGGTGATAATGACGTTGTTATTGGCGGTGATAATGGCGATGATATAAGAATTGATCGTAATGGTGGCAATATTGTTCGTCGTATCGGTATTGGTGTTAATATCATCAATTTTGGACTAAATACTGATTTCGAAATTCTTGTGTCATCAGTGATTGATTGTATTAGATTGGACAAATCGGATCTCGATAAAGAAATTCGCCTAATGAAAATTTTCGGTGACGTACGATATACCAAAAACGGTTTTAATCGTCTACTATCGTATTTCAATTGTAAATCTGGTGATGAACGGCTCTCCAAATCTCTGATTAATTCATTCATTTTATTATTATATAGAAATTCACCAAAAGGTTTTATAATTTTTAATAAATCACCACCATAACTACTATAATTTTGATCACCATCTAAGATCGCTGTCAAACAAATCAAAAAATTCTCAAACAATAGGCCAGTTATAAAGATTAAGTGAAAATTTTTAAATTCTCTCAACTTCATTACAGTTTTCTTTTATTTCTTACAATATAATAAGAAAATCAACTGCAAAACAAATATTACAGTAATTTATTTGATTATATTATTTATAATTTTTTTTCTTTAAATGAAATGCACCACTGTCTTGTAGTTTCATGACTCTACTAAATTTCATTTTCAATTTAATTGATTTTTCTTTACTTCAGTTAACATGAAATCATAATTTTTCGCAAGTAATTTTAATAATCTAATTTTATTAATTGCATTTTATTACAAAAAAACAATAAAATAAAATTTAAATTTGATCTTTTCTGGCTATAAAAAACAGAATCGTTCCAAATAATTTTAATCGATAAAAATATTGATTGTGTAATAAAATTTGTAAGTTTTTTATTTGCTTTTAGAACCAATAAATTTATTATATGTATTTAATCAAATATTTTTTTTAATTTCTCATAAGATTGTGAAAATCAATTTGTCTCGGTCTCAAATATGAAATTAGTTGCGAAAATATAAAAATGCCTCGATTATAAATTTTTTTTCACATTTAAACTGTAACTTTGCATAGGTGTAGTAGTAAAGTGAATTCGATTTTTTAATAATTTATTAACGTTTTATTTCTAAACTTATCCTCATATACAAATGAATAAATTGAATTTTTCATATAATAAATAATAAAATTTGAGTAGAATTTCGTTATAATGGTAATTCTTATAAATTTGATTCAAAATATCCGTGAATTGTATAGCAATAATGTCTTTCCAGAACAGACATGCATAACATATTTAATGTTATCTTGTTGATAGCAATTATAAAATTTACATTTATTTCACCTCAACAAGACCAACAGCAGCAGGAACAACAACAACTGGAACAACAACAGCAACAACAACAGCAGCAACAACCACCGGAACAGCAACAACCGCAAGAACAACAACCACCACCCCCACCACCACCAGCTCCACCTCCACCTCCACCACCCGGACCATCTCAATTACCTCCTCATATTGTGCCGTATTCACCAGAAGCTGCTTTATTGCCTCCGATCAGTTTGGGACCAAATATGTATTTGGTCCCATACTTCAAGCAATTCATGCAATTAGCACCTTTACCACCACCACCTCCACCACCTGGATATCCACCTCCACCTCTATAACATGATTGAACATTTTTTAGTTTTTGTCTATGAACATGAATCTTTTACTTATTATATTGGTTGTAATCGCTGTAATAGTTTTAGAACACACAGCTCAATCAATAGATTTAAGAGATTATACCAATGATTACCTAGATGATAATTACAGATATAAGTACTCATCAGGAGATGAGTTGAATTTTTTGCAATCGCCTGTTTTAATATCGTACGGTGGACTTGATGATATTTTTTCAAGACCAATTATTTTGATTTCTCTTAAGAGACAAATATCATTATCAAGATCACCGTTCATATTATCTAGTCGTAAAAAATATCGAAATCAATTTAAAAGTCAAAAATTTTTAAGAAATATAATATCAAAAAATATTATTGATTTTTTATCATATAAAAATAGAGATAAAATATTTTACAGTGACAAATTGATGCAAGGAAATAATAATTTTAGTGACGATAATAGAGCGCTTAATATCCAATTGGATAGCAAACTACATCAAATAATCAAAAAAAATATAAAAGGCAATTTAGAAAATGTAAAAAGAATCAAAACGCAAATAGATGAAGATGAAATAGAACGATATCTCTTTGAAGATCACCTAATACACCATCACCATAAAAATGAAGATCGTAAATTTTACAACACAGTCACTGAGAAACAAAGATATCAGAATAAAACTTCAAAAAATGAAACTATCAAAAAATCAGATAAAAGTTTGAAAGATCAAAGGGAAGAGAAGAAAATTATTATGAATACGACAAATACATTTGAAAATCCAATAGGCAACAATACATTCGAAATGTTATTAAGACAATATCAAGATAAAATCAAAAAGAAACCAGAGAGACGAATGAAACAGAATCTTTTTGGAAAAAATGAAACAACTTTTCAAAAACCAAGGCAAAATTCTTATAAATTGAAAACTGGGCTGATATACGAGAATAAAAACGAACGAAAAGATAAAAAGAAAGATGTGAAAAAAACGGCAAAAAGATATAAAAATGATTCTGGAAAAAAGGCTAAAAGACAAAATGGTGATTTTAAATCTAAAAAACGTGATGAAACGAATATTAGTGAAAATAAATTTACATCTGATAAAAATAATTTTCTTCGAAAAAAATTCAACGAAACTAAACAACAGCCAGGCGTAAATAAGACAATAGATAAATTTCATATTGGCAAGGAAAAGTCAAAATTGGGATTTTCATGGAACATTACCAGTAAATTCATAAATGGAATAAAAAAGCCAATCATGAAAACTGCAGACGTTAACAAAAGTAAAAGTCTTGATATTGTTAAACAGGAAAAAATTTCCAAAACAAATCATACGTTATCGATTAACGGTAATCACACTTACACTCCAGTAAATGATACAGTGAAATTTAAATTAACTGAACCAATCAGTGATCTCATAAGTTTATTATCTGGAAATCAAAATGATACTCTAAATGTTGATGATCAGATTAAAATTACATCTATTAAATCAAAAATTATTGAAAAAAATTATTCAATATTTTCTGTATTGGCAGCATTATTATCCAAAAACCGAAATCAAGCTGGAACAATTAAACCTAATAGAAACACGACTGCTAAAAATTCTTCATTAGAAACATTATTCAATATACCACAGAATTTATCTTCTACAGACCAAAAACCAAAAAATTCGAAAAAAGTAACTGAAATTGATTTACTAAATGTATCAATAATAAAAAATATCCCAACGAATTCAAATAATAATAAAACAAAAGAAAACCAAATTGGATTTAATCGAAATTTCAGTAAAAGGAATGTAATCAAACAAAAAAAACCTTTAAAATCAAACAAACCCAAAAATGGTACGAAAATTAATTTGAAAACGACTAATTTAATTTCCAAAAAGAATTTAACAGAGCCTTTGAGATCTAACAAAACTGAAAATGGTACAAAAATTAATCCAAAACCTTTTAAATCAGGTTTTGAAAAAAATTCAACAGAACTTTTGAAATCTAACAAAACCGAAAATGGTACCCAAACTATTTCGAAACCGATTAATTTTATTTCTAAGAAGAATTCAACAGAAACTTCAAAATTTAACAAATCCGAAAGTGATACGAAAATTAATTCGAAACCGACTAATTTAAATTCTAGAAAAAATTTAACAGAACCTTTGAGATCCAACAAAACCGAAAATGGTACAAAAATTCATTCGAAACCGATTAATTTAATTTCTAGAAAAAATTTAACAGAACCTTTGAGGTCTAAAAAAACCGAAAACGGTACAAAAATTATTTCTGAACCGATTACTTTAAATTCTAGAAAAAATTTAACAGAACTTTTGAGATCTAACAAAACTAAAAATGGAACGAGAACTATTTCGAAACCGAACAATTTAAGTTTTGGAAAAAATTCAACAGAACTTCTAAAATCTAACAAAACCGAAAATGCTACAAAAATTATTCCTGAACCGATTACTTTAAACTCTAGAAAAAATTTAACGGAACCTTTGAGATCTAACAAAACCGAAAATGGCACAAAAGTTATTTCGAAACCAAATACTTTAGGTTCTGAAAGGAATTTAACAGAACCTTTGATGGAATTTAACCGAACCCAAAATGGTACAAAAACTAATTCGAATCCGATTAACTTAATTTTTGAAAAGAATTCAACAGAACCTTTGAGATCTAATAAAACTGAAAATGGTACGAAAGTTATTTCGAAACCAATTACTCCAGATTCTGTGAGAAATTTAACAGAACCTTTGATATCTAACAACACCGAAAATGGTACAAATATTAATTCGAATCCGATTAACATAATTTCTGAAAAAAATTCAACAGAACCTTTGAGTTCTAACCCAGTCAAAAATGGTTCAAAAATTATTCCGAAACCGATTACTTCAAGTTCTAAAAAAAATTTAACAGAGCCTCTAAAATCTGACAAAACGGAAAGTGGTGCAAAAACTGACTCCAAATCGTTTACTTTTAGTACTTTAACCAATTCAAAATCAGCGAAATATATTCAACAGAAAAATAAAATTATTGATGAAGCTGTGAATAGAGTTATGAATGAGACTGAAGCAACTGAAAATCAAATAAATAAAGTTTTAGATGAAGTCAATAATATTCCATATAAAACTGTACAGGAGGAAGGTGAATGAATTATTAGTAGAAAAACAAAGATGTAAACTTTTAAATATTTGTTATGTGATGATTAGTTATTAATTTGATTATGAGTATTCTAAACAACAGAAATCACTAGAAGGTCGTGAAATTTGATTACGATTTTATGTGTAATTTAATTCGATTATAAGAATGTGTGGATTGGATAGTAACATATTTTACAAACTACAACATTTAGTAATATATGTGCATATATTCTTTTCACATCCTTATACTGTATAATTTTAAATAATTATATTTTTTAATTATCAAATAATCATTATTCATGTATTGCTCTAAGTAGAAATATTTTAGAAATAATAAAAATTAGATTTTAATTTATATTTTATTTATTTCCTAATTACCACTTTTATCGTGCCTAATTGAATTTGACATCCTTGAAAACGTCTACAATCATTCGGGCAAAATTGAAATATAACGAATTTTGATGGCACTGTCACTCAGCACTCAGTTTTATTTTTATCTTTTATCTCTAACTTAAATATTTAAATTTTAAAAATAATCGATCAAACTGGAAAATAAAAATTATATCATATGAAATTTTAAGAATTTAAGTGTTGAATATTTTAAAACCTAGAGGACGCGGCAAGCAATTAAAATTGAATTTGGAAATTTTTCATTATGCAAATGTTTTTCATGAAATGTTTGAATGTTTTTGTTTTTTAAGATATTATTTGAAAAAGTTTCGGCAAAAGTTATGCAAAAAATTTTTAAACAGTTTTTAAAAGAAAATATTAATTTTAACGAATCCGACCGTTATAGCTTCGATGTTGTTAAATCTCTTTTATCAAGAAAAAACATTGGTGATTGTCGTGCTTGGCGTGAGTGGCCATATTTCGAAACCGTCATTTCCTTTTTAAATTGATTTGATTTTGTTCATTCTCACAAAATTATTAATTGATTTACGTTGTTTCATAGATGAATTAAAAAAATAAATAGTGATTTTTATTAGTTTTAGTGAAACACATATTTTTACTTTTTCAAATATTAATTTATTGGTACAATATTATCCATTATTTTTATATTACAATAATTACACCTAAATGTGTATGTTTTGTTGTTTTTTTCTTTTTCTTTCTTATAATCACAATTTTGTTCATTACGAACGTCTTCGTTTTTGTGTCAATTTTCTTTTATTTAGAATTTTGATTGTAAAAATTAACAAAAATGTCCGTATACTATAAATTAGATATATTTGCGTGTATGTATGTTATACATATATGTATATGCAAATAATAATCATTTCGAATTTATGTATTTTATTATTAAAACGTTACTTAATTTTTCATTCTTTTCTTTTTAAATTAATGATATTTAATAACAATTAAAACTAAAGAATTTATGTATTTTTCAATTAATAATTTTTTTAAGTATTTATACATACAGACATATACAAGTATGTAATTGCACTTACTATACATATTAAAATAATTTTTTTATTCTAATGTATTACATACATTCATATTTACATATTAGAAACATTTTTAGTAAAAATTTAATTTTTTTTATTTTATTTCTACTCCCTCTCCCAACTATTTATTTATTTTAAAAATAAATGATACTGACCCTGTAATTTGATTTATTTCTCCATTATTATACATTCATGTATATTATTATATACTATTAACACATATAAAATAAATACTATTTAATAATATTATTTATTTTATATATGCTATAAGTGTAAATGTTTAAATGAAGAAAACAAATTACGAAATACAAATAATTGCTAGCTAAATACACAACTACATACGTACATATACACATTCAAAATTTTTCACTACACACTTTAAAAAAAAAAAAAAAAAACAATTTGTTTTTTCCCTAACTATAACTACTCATTATTATTATTATTATTATTACATATTCCAATTATTTATTATGTACAAGTTACAATACAAATTACAAAAAGAAGGAATTATCTTCTATGAAAAAATATTTTTAATGTGTGTATATATATAGTATGTTTTTTTCTTTTTTTTTTATAAAAAAAGAATAAATAATATGTATTATTCATTGAAATATTGTTCTTCTTATATACTATTATATGATGTATACTTTTGCTAGCTGATTTCGTAATTTTCAGAATCAGTATCACAAAGTAACGGCTATGCATCATTCATTCTGTAAAGAGAAAAAAATGAAAAATATTGAAAAAAAAAAGAATTACAACATTTTTTAAAAAGGAAAAAAAACGAACAGAATTAGAATTATAAATTGAAATTAAAAATAATAATTATTGCATTATAATAAAATAAATAAGGATATTGGCATAAAAATTTAAATGAACTTGAATTAATGTGAAAGAAAATATTTCAAATGTAAAGAATGTAATGTATATACATAGTTATTAAATTTCACAATGAAGATAAAAATATATTAAATATTGTACGTATGCAACAAATTTTTAACGTACAGAAAATGTTTTCAATAATAAATTAATTATAATTCGTATAATTTTATGTTTATGATGCAGACATTATGAGTTATAAATATATAAATACATACTAGAAGACCTCATTCGTACTACATCAAGCATTAAACATTTCATTTCATACTAGCAGCATTGTTAATATGACAAATAGGGTGAGTTCATTTAGTAATCATGATTTTGCTGTGTTGCAGAAATGTTGCTTCAATGTTACTGTAACATTAAAATTTTTGTGTTACAATGCTTTATTATGGTAGTGTTACGTTAGTGTTACTAATGTGTTGAAAAAATGAACCAGATTATTTTAGTCATGGTTACTTTTTGAACGCTTAATTGGACATGTTGCTGCAGTGTTAATGCAGTGTTAACTTTATGAACCCAGCAATACTCTTTGTGTTGTTTTATGTAGAAATATTCACGTGATATAACGTTTCTGTTTCCGTTCTCCTTCTTCTTCTTCAATGACGCTACAGCTACAGCTCATACGAGCCTGACCCTTCACTTGAAGTGATTTCTAGACTTATTAAAAATACTTAAAAATCTCTGTACTGTATTTTTAATAATCTTCAAAACCTAAAAAATTCTTAATCATTTTTATCCAATAAAGTGACAATTTGAAAACTCTGGGCAGAGTTCATATAAGGTGATTAGTGACAGTTAAAAAGTGATCACCGAAAAGTTATTGTTCGTGTAAGGTGATCACCAAAAAAGTGATGAAATAAATATTTAGATTTAAACAAATTATATACCGTCAACAGCAAACACCAATTTGATTGCATGTGATTATGAATATTTTTTGGTTATGTAGAAATATATTGTGATGAAATAAATGCGTATATAAAGAAGTAGGGTGAGTTTCAAAACGTTTAAATACCGCCTCGATGCATAATCAACAGTTTCAAAACGATAAAACTTAAATCGATAACAATGTCTACAGTTTCAAAACTCATTGTGAATGCATCTGATACGCATCTGTCAAGCAATCTACGCATCCAGAATTTTTATGATGCAAAATAGATTTGAATAGATTTTTTTTTCTCAATATCATTTCAATGATTTTTTTTTATATGAATTTTGTTATATGGAACCAAATGTCAGTCTGTTTTAAACAAAAATTTTGTACTTTTATGATGATAAATTGAATTTTTAATGTGTAGTGTTTTAATATTAATGACAAATTACAAAAAAATGGAGAGTATATATTATACTAGTGCTTACACTGAAAGTGTTTTTGCTCATTTGAAAATGGCTATAAAATATGTCCATTCTGATATTGTTTAATTTTATTAAAAAATTGTTTCATCTTTTTTGATTTAGTGTAGAGAATGAATTAATTAAATTTTAAAATTATGTACTGCAGGAGGTGGACCATTTTTTTTTTGTTGTCAAAACAAAGCAACAAATTCGTTTCAAAACGTCAAAGTTGTAGAAATGCAATATCGATGCGATGCATCAGTGCTGTTTTAAAACTTTGCATCACGACTGTTTTGATGCCGTATCACAACACATTCTTGAGGCGTTTTGAAACTCACCAGAATAATAGTAAAAAGTAGAAAAGTGTCACCTCAAATACTGTCACCTCAAAATGGCAACAAAATAATAGGTTTTGGTGATTGTCACCATACGTGAACGGAAATTTATCAACGGAAATCATCAACCCACCTCTGGATCTAAAAATGATGTCACAAATTTGACACTGTTAGATGGAGTAACATTTGAGCACATATTCTGAAAAATTCCATGCTAAAAATATCACGTGAATGAAACATTGAATGTCTGAAATATGAAAAATGCTTGAATCTGAATGAAATATCATTTCATATGACAGCTATATAAATGTTTATGATATAATATTATGTAGTTACCATTATTTGTTGCTTAATATGAATTTTCTTTCGCTTTTATTTATTTTGAACAATTAATAATGATAGAATCGTGATTAATTTTTTTTATGTACATATGTATTTATGAATCAAATCTGAAATTTTGTTTAACAAAAATATAACATATGGTCCAATAAAAGTTAGAATCAGCATTATTTATAATTATACAAAATGATCAATATAAAATACTCAAATTATTCTACCACCTGATTGACTGTAAAAATATAAATACATGCTTCTACTTATAAATTGTAAAAAATAAAAATAAAAAAACTGAATGAGAGATTAAAGTAAAATTTATGTTGAAAAAAGTCTTTCATTTTACATTTCCATTCAAAATTTCTTATGAGTAGATAAGAAATTTGTCAATTATATTTTTTGATAGAAAAAAAAATTAAATAAATAAACAAAAAACCAATCAATCTTAAGATAAGGGAATAATATAAATGCAAGGCACAAATTTATTTACATATAAAATATAGTATGTACAATTTTTCAAAAAATTAAAACATAAAATAAATTTTATAAGTTTACTGAAAAAAAAAAATATGTATTCATTTGCAATCTGAAATCTACGTACATTTGTTTAACTTAACAAGCAGCTATTACATAAATCATACAAATAATTAAATATGAAGAATGCATTTAAATCAAAAAATTAAATTATTTTCAATGTTGTGATTATGTAAGTAAAATTATTTAATATAAATTACAAAAATTTTATATTTACTATTGAAATATCATATATCTACATATATATAATCAAATACACTATATATTAGAAGATGTGTAAATGCCGTACAAACCATATTCCGTATAAATTTTTGAGTTGCGATCTAATATTGTATCGCATACATGTTGCTATTTACTATAAACATTTTCAAAAGTTTAAGAACACTTAAATAGCAACATAGCAGCAATCAATTTAAATGACTTCAAAATGCCATCATGTACATATTGATGGATGATTACAACAAAAACAATATGTATAATATGTGACCAGTAGCAGCAACACAGCAGCTATCAAAACGAATATAATATACATACATAATATTACATACATACATGTGTATCAATTATACTTTATACTATCATCGCGAGCAAGAAGCAATTTCTTTTAAAACAAACGGTTTAAACGATCAGGCATGAGACAAAACTAATATATAGTGTCTTTGGTATAATATAAAAATGAAAAAAAAAAAAAAAATATTTATATTCATATTTGACATAAATAATAAGGAATAAATACGTAATTTTTATAGGTACATTATATGCGTACAAATACTATCGATCAATTAATATAATATGAGTTTTCATTTTTCGTTGCAAAATTGAATTTTTCCTAGTAGGTACGATTTTTAGCAATGATGAAGTGCGAACACACTTGAATTATTTTTCATGTGCATTTTTACTATCAAATAGTCGGAAATTGTATTTTGAATAAGAAAAATTCAATTATATATGTTCACACTTGATTGCTAATTGATCGTATGTAAATTTCACTTTTTTACTTTTGCTCTTTTGCTACAAAAAATGATCACTCATAATGTTTTTTTTAAAAAAATGGCATTAATATATAATACAGCAAAATATACGACAATATAAATATAAAAATATAATTTACAGTATAGTTTTTATGTCATATTTTTTGAACGTTTTTGGCTAAATAGCTAAATTAAAATATTCTATTTTTAATTCTAATCATTTTCGTTTTTCAAATCATCTTCTTTTCTTAATTAATACTTGAGCATATGTTATTAATTTTAGTTGTGTATGGAATAAAAATTTTAACAAAATTAAATATACATACATACTAAAATTTCATGTATACATTACTCATACATAAATGTAAAGACTAAATATAAAAATATTCTAGAAAATAAATACATGCATATATACATATTTATATTTTTTCTTTAAATCAATCTTGAAAATTTACTTTTTCTAATCTATATATGTACTTGCTTGTAATAGATATATTAAGTATAGTAGAGAAAAACCAATTTTTGTTTTTCTGTTACTGTTACACGTTTTAAAAATGTTTTCAATTACAAAATACATACATTTCTGAGAACAAATAAATTTTTTCATTTCTTTACATGTAAACTATACATATTTTTTTTTTTTTTTTTTGATTCCTATTGTGAATATTTTTCTATTCTTAATTTATCCATAAATGATGCATACACACATAAATATGATATATACAAATACAATACAATATGTATATGATATAAGTACATAACAATATTAACAAATACTGTACATTAACAATATGTAAGTGATATTGGTGATATTTATGTATACATGTACATCTTTTTATTTTTTTACAGATGACAAGAATTTTCATATGATCGTTCCGACATATTGTATGACACATTTTTATCATGCATTGATACCGTACTATAAAACAAAGCAAAAATTAAAAAAATATATATATTTTATTTAAAAAACAAAAATTTTCAATCTTTTTTAATTTTGCGTCCTCTCAACATTTTTATTATTATTATTTTAACCAGAGTTTTTTTTACAAATGTTTTACAAATATATATTACATATACATACATATTTTCGAACAAAATTTCAATTACCACCCAAAAAAGGATATTTCAATCGATTATTAATGATAATTTAATAATAATTCAGATAAAAATTGATTTTTAAATGATTTTATGTTATTATTTTTAGTGAATGAAACGATTCTTTAACAACTGTCACACATGCTACACAGACACATATATTACACATAATATAGATTTTAATTTTAAATTAAATTTTTACAAGAATTAAAAATCAAAATATTATTGTATTATTTTATACATAAATAGTAAAAATATAAATTGTAAAACATAAATATAATTGTATACATAAATTACATATTATATAAATTAAAAATACATCATTCTTATTAGTCACTGATTATCAAAATATGATATTTTATTGATAAAATACAAAATTATCCTTTCATTCAGTATTTTCTATTTATAAATATTACACACACACACATTCACACAAATACAATTAAAAATGATATTTTTCTATCCCAATTTTGTCTTATCAAACTTATCCAGAATATTTGTTATTTACATAAAGTTTAATTAAAAATTTAATTTAATTTTTTTATTTTTTATAAATTTTTCGAATAAAATAATAAAGAATTTAAAATAAAAATGTGCATACATTTAGTAACAAAATATCAGTATTACATTTAATTATAGTTATTTATATTATTTTAAAAGATTTTATGTACTTACTCTCGTGTAATTTATTTGTTTGTTTGTTTGTTTTTTTTTAATTAATTTTTTTTTCAGAATTATGTATTTTGAAATATGTTATACATATTATACGTTGATTCAACACTATGATAAATATTTCATTAGGAACGCAATTTTTAATATTTATTTGTATACATACGAGTATTCATGTAGAGTTCATGTATTCAATAAACACACACAGATAATAAACACAGTAAATTGGAAAATGTTTTGCAAAACAAAAACAAATACATATGCAGTATGTAGCACAAAAATGATGAATGCAGATAGTATGGTAACATTTACGAGTTTATTTATGTAAAGAAAGAAAAAATACATAATATTTGAAAAAAAAATATTATTGAAAATTATTTTATTTTTTTATAATTAGAGATTATTTTGCGATAGAATCAGCTAGCAATAAAAGCACTGCATAATGTTTACCTGCTCGAATATTGTTACCGCCTAAGACACACACATGTGATATTGATACTATGATCATCGTGATCATCAAAAAATCATATTTGATTTGATGAAATTACATAATTCAATATATTCAATCATTATAATATTTTGTAATATTTTAAAAAATACAATGAAAATTTTTCTACATTGCACATAGTATCAAATATCATATTATCTGTCTTAAGTATTATATGAACATAAATGTAAATTTATTTAATGTCCCAATGTGCCTCCATTTTAAAAGCAAATATATGTGCATACTACTTATTTACTATAGAACTTAAAATATTTTCAAAGATCAATTTTTTTTTTCTAATACAATGTATTACATATATGTATATATTAAGTGCATACGGATACTCTGTTCATTATGGCACCGCCGATCAGTAATTCTGTCAGTACTCAGTTACTGATGTATATATTGCTGATTGTAATTAATTATCGGCTTGGACAAGAGTAGCGCACTGGCTGGGATTCGAATTCAAAATGTCAAACGTGCCAGACCAACACCGCAACCATTGAGCTATTCAATCCCCTTAAGGATCAAATTTATGATAGAAAAATGTTCAGATTTATTTTTTCTGTTAACCATGTATTATATTATAGTTTTTAATTTTTATATTCTTATTGTCAGTAATTGAAGCTAAAAATTAAATAATATCGACTGTAACCGTATAACTACCATATTATTGTCTTTCAAAATTTTGTGATACCTAATAAAATTCGTATAATAATCAATTGCATAATCGATCTTTTAAATAATGTTTAAATTTATCACAAATAATCAATGAATATAACATTATTTAAGTTTTATACAAATGATTACAATTAAATAAAGGAAGTTAAAATAAGCGAAGCGCTTCAAAAATTATCTATCTACCTGCAAAATTACAAAACTCTAAAAATTTGTTAATTTAAAGAAAACCCCATCAATTTAGTTAAGTTATAAAAAAATTTATTAAACATTTATAAAATATGTATTAGATATTATGTATTATTTACTAAAAAGCATTTATTATTTACATTTTTTTTATCTTTTTAATTTTTGTTTGAAATGCTCATTAATTCTTTAAAAAAGCCACAAATTTAATTACATGTCTATTTCGGATTACATGATAAAAACATAATTAAAATTTCATATCTAAAAATTTGTAATTCTACAATCGAGAAATTAAAAAAAAAACAATTTTTTTTTTGTTTCTTTTCAGAATTTCTTATTAGCATAAAGTAAGGTAAATAAATAAAATATAAAAAATAATAAATTTAACGAAACAAAAATGAAATTATGTACATATTTTTAAAATGTACACATATTTCTTTTCCAATCTACAAATATTTAAATTTTCTTTATTTTATGCTAAAACTTTTTTTTTACTTTTTATTTTATCCAATTTTTATAATGTCTGTTATTGTTATTCTTTAGATCTATTTGAGTACATTAGAAATTTATTTTTTTTTTATTTTTTTTTTAACAGGAATACCAACAATTTTTATGATCGTGTAAATGATTTGAAGAAATTTATTATGTATTTAGATTTTAAATATCGCATTTACATACATAAACAATAAATTGTAATTCAGTCAATATGTAGGTTTTTCTTCTTCTTTTTTTTGTGATTCAATCGTGATCATTTTAGCAATAATGTGGTTTATATTTTGTGTGATAATTTTTATAATATCATTAGAATTAATCATTTGGCGCTAAGCATAAAATAAATAAAAAAGAACAAAATAAAATAAATTAAAAGGGAAAAATTAGGAGAAAAATTAAAATAAAATTAAGGATAAAATATTAGAGTACCTCTACATATATAATATTAGATTTATTTACAAGTTTATTTACCAGTCTGAAAATTGAATTAAAACTGTCTAAAATTAACAATTTTTACAGAAGATCGTAAGGTAAAATTTTCAAAAAAAACTAAGTTACACAAAACTTTGAAAATGTGTAATGTGAGGGTACTGTAATGATCAACCTGTACTTAGTACTAGGTTGTGTACCCTGCATTAGTATATATCTATTAACATATACACTAAACCGTTTTGTCATATTTACCATCTGTTGTATTGTAATGCGGTTATGTATAACGCATTACAATACTATTTCTTCTTCTTACTCATACACGCGCATTCAAACATATATATTATAGCATTGCTATATTATACATATGTATGCATCGGATGATGCAGTTGCATGTTTCTGGTATGTGAGGTAGAAATTCCAGAAATTTCTACGCTTCACCAATATTTTCCCCAAATAATTACTCAAAAGCACGATAGTTGTAGCCGATCGTTAATCCATGTTCGGCTACTCGCTCAATTTTCACATATACATGTAGAACTTCTGTCACATTTATGTAACTATACTCACCTTTATTAATTTCCGTGTTACCATTTATCATTTTTCTTATTTGAACATTTTTTTTATATGTACTTACCTTATCCACCACAATTTTTAAAATTTTAAAATTTTCTGAAATAAATAAAAATATCTGAAAAAAACATATTTATCTAAAAGGGGGCACTCATATTCTTTAAAATTACATAAATTTTAATGTCGATAGGTTCCTTGTATGTAAATTTTCCTTAAAAATTTAAGTACCTATTGTATTGGTACTACACCATTTTTAAATTTTCATAAAAATTTCACTCTCACCAACTAAAATTATTAAAATTTCATAAAATTACCCCCACCAAATTCTCCGACTTTCAGTTTCATATAAATACGCGGTGCGTATCGGCACCGAAAAAAGTATTATTTGGTATCTTGGTCAAGGGCAACCTCTGCCCGAGCTTAATTTGAATTATAGAGTCGGCCGGTTAAAAATTTTTTTTGTTTGTAGAAAGTTGTTGTATTAATCTCGATTAGTGGCAACCCCTGCCGAAAAGAAAAAAAATTATTATATTTTTTGATACCGGTAGTGCAGAAGAAGGGTATAGATAATAGACATATAATTTCGAATTCAACAAGTAGACATTTTTTTTTTTTGGAATAAATTAAATATATTAAATAGAAAATAATATTAATTACAAATAATTTTACTACATTATATACTTTATTTACATAAGTATTAATAAATTTTATTAGTTTAATTGTGGAAGTGTATGTAGTTTTGATAGTAAAAATCTTAAATATTAGTTTGAAAAGTTAATATAAAGAACAGAACAATACCTACACATATAGACATGATAGAATTTTTTTTTGGTTTATAGTTTTTTTTAACTATATAAAATATCTTTAGATAATTAGTTAAGGGTTTTAATGAAATCCAAAATTTTATTAAAACGAAGAAGTCATAATTTAAATATTTGTTCAAATGTGCTTCGAATGTAACACAAAATATACACAACGTTTCATGTATGCATAAGCATGTGCTAATTATACCTAATGTCGTAACTTTTAGTTTGAATGATGGGATGAATTCGTCATTTAATTAAACAAATGTAAATTATAATTAATAAATAACTTTTATACATAATATTTTCCTATGGTTAAATAGTTGAATATGTGCATAGGTAAAAATAAAGATAAAATTAAATAAATATTTAGTAATCTATGTTTAAATATCATAAGATATATACATCATTTATCACAGATAAAGATCAATTAAATAATATAAAGTGCCTTACATATCTATACACGTATAACAAAAAAAAGGAAAATTTATCATCATACATACATATATTATGAAAATTAAATAAGATCTAATTGATGATGTGTATAATTTATAATTGGAAAAAAAAATATAATTAATAATTAAAGAAAAAAAAAAGCAATCAACTAACAAAACAAAAAGTAGTTAATGAGCCAGATGAAATTAAATTATTGGTTAAATTGAGTATGCGTTGAGTATATTTTGTTGATGTTAAGTTTTACATACATATCGTTTGGTATAAAAATTGTTACGTATAGCGTATCCTTCGACATAGTATTTTATTGATATTTTAATTCTATTTGAAGAAAATATTGACGGAAATTAAAATGTGTATAATACACGAATTCATATTCAGTTTGTGTACATGAATATTCTTTGGTTTTATAATATCTAATAATACTTACACCTACTTTCATAAATATACATATAAAATAAAAACCAAAATAATTATATAAAGAATTAATAGTGAATAAATTAAAATCAACTTATACCTAGTAATTTTTTTTAAAAAAAATTTTTTTTAAGTATAATACAACGAAAAATGTGATTTTCATATAGATTAATATAAACATTTACCTTTCGGAAATTAATTTGCAAGGATAATTATGTGAATACATAATATTAGATAGTTGATATATAAATAAAAATAAGAAGATTACAGGAAAATTGAAAAAAAAAAAAAAAAAAATTTAAATTAATTGTAAAATAATAGTTTTGAAGGTAGTGAACATTTGATAAACCTTTGTATATATTTAGGTATTAGTTAATTTTTGAAGTAATTTAAAAATAAATGAAAGAAAAAAAAAAAAGGAGCTTGTTAGTGCAGCAAAGTAAATTTAATGGATGAGGAGAGCCTCAAGGAGCTTCGTGCTCTGCAGCACGAAATTTTAATAAATAAGGTGTCAATAGAAAAGCGATTGCGACAAATCAACTACCTTATTGCATCACTAGACTCACATCAGACTCCAAAATCATCAGCAAAATCATCAGCAAAATCATCAGCAACAACATCAACAACAACTTGAACAACCATAAAATCTATAGCCATCATCACAACAAAAGGGTAAGCGCGCCAACGAATTTATTTTATATAAGAAATATATATTATATTACACATATGTAAACCAAAATATGTAACATAAATAAAGGGGCCCCATAAATAATGTAAACTAAAAGTTATGTAATCAAAAAGCATATTGTTTGAAAATCAACAAAATGTAATTAAACAAAATGAAAACAAAATTAGATATCTATTAAAACTAAAAGTAAAATTAAAGGTTATTTTAAAATATTTTAAGGTCTGTAGAACTGATATTTTCATTTAATTACTGAAAGTAAAGTTTAAATAAAATAAAATAAATTAGAAAATAAAAATAATTTAAATGCGAAATGTATGTAAATTCAAAATTATAGTTCGAAACGCTTGAAAAATGCACGGCATATTTAACATAAAACTACTAAAATAAATACAATGAAAGAATTTATAGATATCACCACATCTAAATACTTATAAAAAAAAAAAGAAAAAAAAAAAAAAATCAAATTTATTTTATATAATTCAAGCACGAAACCTTTTATTGCTATGATAAAAATATTTTCTTATTGGTTTCATGTTCTATTCTTTTCTTATTAAGGACCTAATGCAAAATTTTTTTTTATTTCTTCATATGTCTTATATATATAAATGATTTACGATTTTTTTTGATATCTAATTATAATCCATCTTGTTTAGTCTTTATTTGTTTTGCTTATAGAAATCATGTGATGGACTTTATTTGAATGAAAAAAAAAAAAAAAAATATATAAAATAATAAACAAAATATTTGTGAATAATAACAAAAAAAAAAAAAAAAATATTATGTATCGTAATAATTTTTTTTATATACAGAAGGAAATAAAAATATTTAACTATAACATAAAAGAAAAGATAAATAAATATATGTGAAGATATAAATTCACTATGAAATGTCTATACAGCATGAATTTTGTACTAATTTTAGGATACTACTAGAAAATAAAATGTATAATATGTAGAATTGATCAAATTTTGGCTTTTGTTTTAACATTCCTTCCCTGACGGAAATAACTCCAAAAATGTAATTTTTCTTACCTCTCTTCTAAATTTCTCCTTTACGTTTGGTTGGGAACATAGTTTTATTTTAAAAACAGCAACTATGTTTAATAGAGGTGGGTAAGTACCTATCATCGTTGGGACGAGGCATTCTTTTTACAAGTTTTTTTCCAGCACAACGATGGTAGAAGCTGTTTCTGGGCCAGAGCGGGGCCATATTAGCTTCAGGTCTACGGTGTGGGGTGAAATTATTTTTATTTATTTATGTTGAAGCATTCAGGGTAGAAGGATTCCACAACCTTCTACCGCTTCAGGCTACGGTAAACAAAAGGGATATGGAGCAGTGGCATACTCACGCCCCATCCGGCGAGCTAGTTCGTGCTAGCCAACATGCGTAGCCGCCACCACCACCCTCCATACTCCCATGAGTAAGTATGACGTAATAAGTGTTGGTACTAGAATTTCAATTTCAGTAGCCGGCCCTGTACATCAAGTATGAATACTCGTTGTATTAATGTAAATGTTTATTAATTATGTTTTATGATTATGTGTGTTTGGGTCGTATGATATCACAGTGGGCTTCCATCTCTCATTAGGATGGAAGATACTGCTGTGACGTCATACGATTCGAACACTCATATGAAATAAAACAAATTTTATGTATTTTGATTTTTTTATTTTCAGATAAAACTTTATGTGGTAGTGTGGACTACACATAAAGTTGTATTATGTTGACTGTACTTACATACAGTACAACACTGTTATATTACGAACATATTACTTACAAATTGGCGCCCAAGTTGTGTGGCTTTGGCTACACATGCGGATGCCATTGCGTAATGAATTATTACTTACAAATTGGCGCCCAAAGGTTTGGTTTTTCGTGGACACAGTTTTACGGAACTGTGTCACATTTAGTCCTTCACGGACAAACTTAGGTGGTACTTCGTACATTCGTATGAATGTACAAAATTTCCCTTTGTTGATTATTTCAACACTTTGTTCCTTTACGGAAAAAATTTTATACACCCTTGTTAGCATAGGCTAACACTTAATGTCCTTCACGGACTATACACCGTTATTTTAAAAAAATCTACATTCTGTTTTGGGAATTTGGGTTGGGTAACCTTGAAGTTGTTTTGGTTACTCATCAACCTGATTGGCTAACCACTTTGCAGTCTTCGAGCTGCAATGTTGGGTACCAGGTTGTTGAGTGGTCGAAGCTTCTTTGAGGTTATACAACCCAAAAGTTTCCAAGTTTTGGGTAGAAACGACGTCATGTTCGTGTGGTGGTGTTTGATTGATGGGATTACTGTTGATACCATCTGAATAGTTTTCGAACTGTTCACTTGGGTTCCAGTAATCGTGTCAATCACATACCATCACAACGGTCATAGTCTGGGACGTTGAGGTTGGGAGTCAAATCTGATGGGCATACCACTTTGTGGTTTCAAACTACAATGTTGGGGACCAGAATTGGATCTCATACCTCAATATCCTATTGTGAAGTTCAGACAGTGACGCATTCATGAGTCATTTCAATCCATG
Source organism: Villa cingulata (assembly GCA_951394055.1). NCBI lineage: Eukaryota > Metazoa > Arthropoda > Insecta > Diptera > Bombyliidae > Villa > Villa cingulata. Next base: position 14,133,141 of record OX596023.1, on the reverse strand, counting down.
TAATTTTCTTTGTCCGCTCTACACGTAAAGTAGTTTAACTTTTATTATAGCCTCGTTTTTTTTTGCATAACAAAATTTTTTTTTCCATGGTCTGTAGTTCTGAAAGGGAGAAAGTCTAAAGCAAAAGCCAAATTTTTATGTAATTATATTATTATTTTGATTTTTTTTTATTTTTAAAGCACCATATAACTTCGATGTTTTTTGATTTCTTTTTGAAAACTTTTTGAAGTCATCAATTATATATAACTTTGAATATTTTATGTATGAAAATTTATGAACGCGTGTGGTACGAGCCTCAGCAAATCTGAAGTCTACGTTGTTTCGTTATATCTTTCTTGCAAAATTTTTTTTTTGAAAACATTTTTGGTCTTAAAACTCTGCATATCAATTTATAATTTATAATCCCTGATTTGTCGTTATTTCTGGCCTTGTCTTTTCTTGGACGTACAACATTTATATTGTTATGTCTTATGTTATACTTTATAACTTAACGTTGACGCGCGCGTGAAGTTTTGCTGCTTTTACATTGTGTATACAGCAAAGTCGCATTTTACATGTTTTATATATAACTTGAATGTAGTATATGGTGATATAGTACCCTGTTGGGACATATCACATAGTCAGCGACAAAAGTATAGGTCCACCCAATTTTAATAAAGGACATTAAAAACTTTGTTGTTGTTTTATTTGATTTCATCGAACATTTTTTTTTTAAACGCGTCCGTGTATTTACAATTTAATTTATATATAATTAAATAATTTTCTTTTTCCAGCAGTGTAAATTAATGAAGTATATACAGTGAATAACATAAATATATGGTGAATTTTTTTTACAGTGAACTACAAAAATATTTGGACACATCGATTTATTTTAAATTTTAGATTTGATTTTTTTTTAAAATTTTTTTTTGATTTTTTTTTGCGATACGCATCGATTGTGGAATTCGGTATATGTTAAATTAAGTTAATAATTTTTTTTTATTTTGAAACATAATTAAATTCGCGTTTACGGTAGTTAAATCTAATTACGGATGTTTAAATTAATTAATGTGGTTTTGAGTATAATATAAGCTATTGTCGATTTTTTTTTTGTATACATTTCGGGTTATATTACAGTCAGCAACATAATTTACGGTCCACTATAAAATTTTTTTTATTCTTTTTTTGAAAATTATCGTACAGTGCATGTTAATTATATTGATCCATCGGTTATTAAATTGTTTTTAACAATTTTTTTTTAATAATATATGATTAAATAGCGGTCGCATATTTAATTAATTTTCAGAAATTTGGATTAGTGATTTTTTTTTTTGGATTTATCAAAAGTATCAGTCGGTTGAACAATTTTTTTTAAATTATTTCGGTTATGTCATGTTACAGTCGGCGTCGTAATTAACGTCCCATCTACTTAATTTTTTTTACAACTGTTAAATATATAATTTTTTTTACTCGTTTTTTATAAATATTCGGTTATTCAAATTTTTTTTCAAAGCTAATTAAATTTACATAATCTTTCGCATGTTTCTTTTGAATAAAAATTTTTTTTTTGCTTCCTGAGTTTTCTTTTGTAAACAATTTATTAAATAAAATTTTATAAACTTTTGTCAAGTAACGTAGTTTTAATTATTTTCTCCTTATTTTTTCTTCATCTTTACACACATTGTTGATAAATTTTATTTCTTTAATTATCCCATTGGATTACCTTGTATTTTTTTTTTATCCCTTAAATAAAGCGTAGTGATTATTCTCATCCTTATATACTATTAAATGTCTGCACCAAGAAAGGTGAATAAACCAATTATTATTCAACAGCGAGTGACGAGCGGTAAAATTAAATCAAATACAACAATGTCGTCTCAAACTACGAGAGAGTCAACGATTTCAGAAGGAGTCATAGGATCTGGGGAATCGATGGTCTCACCATCTATGTCAATACCATCTACAGTTCCAGAGGTGTACCCTCCAAGTCATATCATGGATTACGGATTAGCATCCAGTGGTGCTACAGATTTCCAATTCAGTACTGGTTATGGCGAATTCCGTCCGTTGCAGCACTCTCCACCACCTATAACATCCAGTAGTGGAGCAGTGCCCAAGGAAAAGAACTCTAGAGTGACTTTACAACCTGAGATGAGCAATGAAGAGTTTTTAAATAACGTGGCTGGAGCTGCCAACTTTGATTATCATCGCCCCGTCCCTGTTACTTGTACCGAACGTCCTCCAACGTTAATTCAGCCTATCTATTCATCAGTATGGCAAAATAATTTTGCAACTGATTTAAGAAATGTCCCAATTAAAACGTCCATCAATTCAATCACTACACACACTAATCCAAATTACATCATGTCTTCTGGTCTTAACCACCAATTGCTTTCAAGTAAACTGTCTACACCTCGTAAGCTGCAACCAAATCGAATTCAAACTACAAACGCGTCAAATAATGTTCAACAACCGGAACAACGCAATCCGAATACGCCTGGTGGAAACAATAGTGAACGCTTTCGTAGTTCTGGATATGTCCCAAAACTACCCCACAAATCATCTATGTTAACATGGGGTTTAACGTATTCTGGATTTTCAGATCCATTGCCCTGTGACGAGTTCATCTTCAGAGTTGAGACTTTAGCAGACAAATATGGTATTTCATCTGGTGAACTATGTGCTAATATTCATCTATTATTAAAAGATCGTGCCTCTGATTGGTATTGGACACAGTTTTGTAGAGATGCCCGAAACTTTACGTGGCATTCCTTTAGGAATGAGTTTATACGATATCATCAGCGTCTTACATCCGATTACGAGATTGTAAGTGCTATGATGAATACGCGACAAGGTAACGAAAGTTTCGATGATTATGTCCAAAAATTAATAGTGCTCCGTAATCAGATGCGATCACCAATGTCCGAATTTGACTTCATTAATATAATTCGAGACAATTTAAATTCTAGATTAGCCGCAATGGTTTATATGTTGCCAGTCTCAACTCTGCCACAGCTTCGTGAGCAATGTAGGAAAGCTGAGCGTTACATCGCTGTACAAACAAATAGAATACGACAAACGTATCGACCCAGAATTAACGAGATTAATACAAATTTTTCATGGAATCCTCAGGATGCATACTTTGATTTTGAACCTGAACCAGAGGTTCCAGTTCCAAATGTTCACTATGTTGAATCCAGACGTGAGGAGCCTGTGAGTGTTGATGAGGTGGCCAATGGCAAAATGCGAGCGATTTGTTGGAATTGCCGTCGAAGTGGCCATTATTTTCAAGACTGTCCCGAAGAGCAAAGAAATTTGTTCTGTTTTAAATGTGGTAATCCTGGCACAACGTCACCTAAATGTCAAAAGTGTTCGGGAAACAGGACAACGAGTGGCCCTCGCCACGGGACGAACCACTCGACGACGATTCCCGCGAATCGGCCCATACGCTCATTGAACCAGACTCATCAATCCCCACCGACTCACCTTCCGAAATAAAAATATTACCAAAATCTGATTTGTTCGAATCACCAAACACCGAATGTCCCAAACTAACACCAATTATTCCATGGCATATCCGTTGGTCCAAGTACTCGCAAGTTCGCGATAGAATTTTTAGTCCCACCTTCGTGTCTGAAGTGAATTGTCATAAGCGTGCAGTAAGACTTCGAAAATTTCGTCAAATACATAGAGAACTGAGGAAGAGTAGACATCTTATACACCTTGCTGGTCTAATCAGACATCCGTGCGACGATCGCCCTTACGCGAAAGTCAAAGTCGCAAATGTTGAAGTCATCGGATTGTTAGACAGTGGAGCAAGCATTTCATGTTTAGGCCGTAATGCCTTAAAACTAATTGATAAAATTAATGTTGATGTCATACCTCGTTCTCAATCAGTCATGACCGCTGATGGCAAGGATCAACAGATACAGGGTTATATCGAAGTTCCAATTACCTTTATGGGTTCTACACATCTAATGAAGTTGAGCATAGTGCCATCATTGAGACAAGAGTTATATCTTGGTGTAGATTTCTGGAAAAGGTTTAAGATCGCACCAGAGGTAATTTCTGAAATGTCAATTAAAGATATAAATCCCAAATGTGAGATCAATGTAATGCATGAGTTGACTAATGCACAAAATTATCGGTTAGAAATTGTGAAATCTAAATTTCCGTCTTTCACAAAAATGGGCCTTGGCAAAACCGACTTGGAGGAACACGTGATTGACACCGGAGATGTAGCCCCGATAAAACAAAAACACTATCCGGTCTCGCCTGCCGTACAAAAATTAATGTATGAAGAGCTTGACCGGATGCTCTCTCTTGGTGTCATAGAAGAATCCAATAGTCCGTGGAATTCTCCAGTCGTGTTAGTTAGAAAGCCAGGCAAAGTCCGATTATGTTTAGATTCGAGAAAAGTGAATGAAGTCACTAAGAAAGATGCATATCCTTTACCTCACATTTCTGGATTGTTGAGCAGGTTACAGGACACCAAATTTATATCTAGTATTGACTTGAAAGATGCCTTCTGGCAGATCCCTTTAGAGAAATATTCGCGAGAAAAAACTGCATTCACTGTACCAGGTAGACCTCTTTATCAATTCACAGTTATGCCTTTTGGCTTATGTAATGCTCCTCAAAGGATGTGTAGACTCATGGATAAAGTAATTCCGGGTAGGTTACGAGAGAGAGTTTTCGTGTACTTAGATGATTTATTGGTAGTTTCCCCTGATTTTGACAGTCACCTTACGTTGTTAGAAGAAGTAGCATGGCACCTACGAAAATCGGGTCTAACAATTAATGTCGAAAAAAGCAAATTTTGTGTTAAAGAAGTTAAGTATCTAGGATTTATTGTTGGTGATGGTACTTTGAAGACCGATCCTTCAAAGATAGAAGCCATTCGTGATTATCCATTACCGAAAACAGCCAAACAGTTACGTAGATTCCTAGGAATGACCGGATGGTACCAGCGATTCGTCGCTAATTATGCTAGCGTAGCCGCTCCGTTGACGGATGCGCTCAAGACTTGTAAGTCGGGATTCTGTATTTCTTCTGAAGCCGAGGAGTCTTTTGAAAAATTAAAGTCGGCACTCTGCGAAGCACCAGTTTTGGCCAACCCAGAGTTTGACCGACACTTCTACATACAATGCGATGCCTCCACAACCGGAGTCGGTGGTGTTCTATTTCAGAAACACGACGACGGTTTCGAAAGGCCTATCGCCTATTTTTCAAAAAAACTAAATCCGGCACAGAAGAATTACAGCATCACCGAACTAGAGTGCTACGCTGCAGTTCTAAGCGTTAAAAAGTTTCGCGCGTACGTAGAAGGTCATCCTTTCACTATTATTACAGATCACTCTAGTCTACGTTGGCTGATGAACCAAAATGATTTAAGCGGTAGATTGGCGAGATGGAGCCTGAAACTGCAAGGTTTTGACTTCACGATAGAACATCGCAAAGGAAGTCTGAATGTGGTGCCAGACGCTTTATCACGGGTATACTCGGAGGAGTTAGGTCTGATGGTCTCGAATGTGGCGGAAGTTGACCTTAGTTCTCCATATTTTACTGCAGGAAAATATGAAGAGCTGAAGTCAACCATCCTGAACAATCAAGACAGACTACCAGACCTATGTGTCTCCGAGGGATATGTGTATAAGCGTTTGGAACCACGTTCAGGTGACCCAGATGTAGACGACCTTACCTGGAAACTTTGGGTTCCAGATGAATTATCGGGAAGTCTGATTGAGCAGGCTCATGCTCCACCCCAATGTGCACATGGTGGCTTCCATAAGACCCTACAACGCGTCCGACAATACTATTATTGGCCCGGAATGGTATCTCAAATTCGTGAGTATGTGAATAATTGCCAAACATGTAAGGAGACTAAAGACCCAAATCAAATTTTAAGACCTCAAATGGGAGATGCCTTTAAATCATCTAGACCCTTTCAATTTTTGTACATTGATTTCCTCGGACCCTACCCCAGGACTAAACTTGGTAATGTCGCTATTTTGACTGTTCTTGATGCTTTTAGTAAATTCGTATTCCTAGAGCCCCTTAAAGCAGAAAAGGCCATTAATGTTTGCAAATTCTTAGAGGACGAGATATTTTGTACGTTTGGTGTACCTGAGACTATTTTTACTGATAATGGAAAACAGTTTGTTTCGAAAACCTTTCAAGATTTATTAAATGCTTATGGGATCAAACACATCAAGACAGCAGTGCATTCTCCACATCCTAATGCGGCAGAAAGGGTGAACAGGTCTGTGCTGGCAGCCCTGAGGGCGTATATTAAGGATGACCATAGTGCATGGGACATCTATCTCCCCAAGATAGCTTGCGCCCTACGCACTTCTTACCACCAGTCCATCGGTGTGAACCCATACTATGTGCTCTTTGGGCAATATATGGCTCAGCATGGGTCTGTCTACCCTCTCTTGAGGAATTTAGGCGGAGATGTGGAGATTGTACCGTCTGATGATAAATTAAAAATGATCCGAAAACGTGTTTTAGAAAAATTGTCTCAGTCGCATCAACGTCACGCTAATGTTTATAATATCCGTAGTCGTCCAGTTAGATTCATACCAGGTCAAGAAGTTTACCGTAGAGTTTTCACCCTCAGTAATATGGCCCAGGGTAGAAATGCTAAACTGGACAACAGATTTGCAAAGGCTCGCGTCGTTAAAGCTATAGGCAACAGTCAATACGAACTGGAGGACTTGAAAGGTCGTTCCATCGGTATATACCACGCAAAAGACATTCGGCAATAATGATAATAATTTTTTTTTGAAAATATGAAGGTGTGCGTCGAAGAATTTGGAAATGGGGAGTTGAATCAGTATATCTAACTACATCTTGACAGTTTCATTTTTCTTTTCTTCATTCATTTTGTTCAAATGTACAATGCCCCTTTAAGTCAGTTCCTTTTATTCGAACTGAACTTAATAGTTTATCATAATTCCTTTCTTTACATGATTTGATCTTGTGGTCATCTTAACCTATGGTTACATTGGATATAAAGTGTGGATGGGAGTTATATGAAATACGTAATGTAATGCATCTTCCATACCCTTAACACGATACTTCAAAGTACTACTTCCTTAAAGTTTTTTTTTCTTCTGAGCTTACTGCAGGTACGAATGGCAGTATGCTCTAGCAAACTCAGTTAAGGGTATCCAATTCGTTTCAAGTTTTCTCCTTTTGTGCTAGACACACCAATTTTTCTTCGTGGTACCAAATTTTATTTGTGCGCGTAGCCCGACTAGCCCAATCCTTCTTAACTTTCCATTTTCTTTTTTTGAGACTCTTAATCTCAGGGTCATGGGGCTTCCCCACGTTGGGCACTTAACCATTCATAGACATACATAGCATCCTCACCTCTTCAGCCTCATTCTTCTGGCAAGCCCTCTAATGAGCCTGTTATGTAATGTGAGGGTACTGTAATGATCAACCTGTACTTAGTACTAGGTTGTGTACCCTGCATTAGTATATATCTATTAACATATACACTAAACCGTTTTGTCATATTTACCATCTGTTGTATTGTAATGCGGTTATGTATAACGCATTACAATACTATTTCTTCTTCTTACTCATACACGCGCATTCAAACATATATATTATAGCATTGCTATATTATACATATGTATGCATCGGATGATGCAGTTGCATGTTTCTGGTATGTGAGGTAGAAATTCCAGAAATTTCTACGCTTCACCAATATTTTCCCCAAATAATTACTCAAAAGCACGATAGTTGTAGCCGATCGTTAATCCATGTTCGGCTACTCGCTCAATTTTCACATATACATGTAGAACTTCTGTCACATTTATGTAACTATACTCACCTTTATTAATTTCCGTGTTACCATTTATCATTTTTCTTATTTGAACATTTTTTTTATATGTACTTACCTTATCCACCACAATTTTTAAAATTTTAAAATTTTCTGAAATAAATAAAAATATCTGAAAAAAACATATTTATCTAAAAGGGGGCACTCATATTCTTTAAAATTACATAAATTTTAATGTCGATAGGTTCCTTGTATGTAAATTTTCCTTAAAAATTTAAGTACCTATTGTATTGGTACTACACCATTTTTAAATTTTCATAAAAATTTCACTCTCACCAACTAAAATTATTAAAATTTCATAAAATTACCCCCACCAAATTCTCCGACTTTCAGTTTCATATAAATACGCGGTGCGTATCGGCACCGAAAAAAGTATTATTTGGTATCTTGGTCAAGGGCAACCTCTGCCCGAGCTTAATTTGAATTATAGAGTCGGCCGGTTAAAAATTTTTTTTGTTTGTAGAAAGTTGTTGTATTAATCTCGATTAGTGGCAACCCCTGCCGAAAAGAAAAAAAATTATTATATTTTTTGATACCGGTAGTGCAGAAGAAGGGTATAGATAATAGACATATAATTTCGAATTCAACAAGTAGACATTTTTTTTTTTTGGAATAAATTAAATATATTAAATAGAAAATAATATTAATTACAAATAATTTTACTACATTATATACTTTATTTACATAAGTATTAATAAATTTTATTAGTTTAATTGTGGAAGTGTATGTAGTTTTGATAGTAAAAATCTTAAATATTAGTTTGAAAAGTTAATATAAAGAACAGAACAATACCTACACATATAGACATGATAGAATTTTTTTTTGGTTTATAGTTTTTTTTAACTATATAAAATATCTTTAGATAATTAGTTAAGGGTTTTAATGAAATCCAAAATTTTATTAAAACGAAGAAGTCATAATTTAAATATTTGTTCAAATGTGCTTCGAATGTAACACAAAATATACACAACGTTTCATGTATGCATAAGCATGTGCTAATTATACCTAATGTCGTAACTTTTAGTTTGAATGATGGGATGAATTCGTCATTTAATTAAACAAATGTAAATTATAATTAATAAATAACTTTTATACATAATATTTTCCTATGGTTAAATAGTTGAATATGTGCATAGGTAAAAATAAAGATAAAATTAAATAAATATTTAGTAATCTATGTTTAAATATCATAAGATATATACATCATTTATCACAGATAAAGATCAATTAAATAATATAAAGTGCCTTACATATCTATACACGTATAACAAAAAAAAGGAAAATTTATCATCATACATACATATATTATGAAAATTAAATAAGATCTAATTGATGATGTGTATAATTTATAATTGGAAAAAAAAATATAATTAATAATTAAAGAAAAAAAAAAGCAATCAACTAACAAAACAAAAAGTAGTTAATGAGCCAGATGAAATTAAATTATTGGTTAAATTGAGTATGCGTTGAGTATATTTTGTTGATGTTAAGTTTTACATACATATCGTTTGGTATAAAAATTGTTACGTATAGCGTATCCTTCGACATAGTATTTTATTGATATTTTAATTCTATTTGAAGAAAATATTGACGGAAATTAAAATGTGTATAATACACGAATTCATATTCAGTTTGTGTACATGAATATTCTTTGGTTTTATAATATCTAATAATACTTACACCTACTTTCATAAATATACATATAAAATAAAAACCAAAATAATTATATAAAGAATTAATAGTGAATAAATTAAAATCAACTTATACCTAGTAATTTTTTTTAAAAAAAATTTTTTTTAAGTATAATACAACGAAAAATGTGATTTTCATATAGATTAATATAAACATTTACCTTTCGGAAATTAATTTGCAAGGATAATTATGTGAATACATAATATTAGATAGTTGATATATAAATAAAAATAAGAAGATTACAGGAAAATTGAAAAAAAAAAAAAAAAAAATTTAAATTAATTGTAAAATAATAGTTTTGAAGGTAGTGAACATTTGATAAACCTTTGTATATATTTAGGTATTAGTTAATTTTTGAAGTAATTTAAAAATAAATGAAAGAAAAAAAAAAAAGGAGCTTGTTAGTGCAGCAAAGTAAATTTAATGGATGAGGAGAGCCTCAAGGAGCTTCGTGCTCTGCAGCACGAAATTTTAATAAATAAGGTGTCAATAGAAAAGCGATTGCGACAAATCAACTACCTTATTGCATCACTAGACTCACATCAGACTCCAAAATCATCAGCAAAATCATCAGCAAAATCATCAGCAACAACATCAACAACAACTTGAACAACCATAAAATCTATAGCCATCATCACAACAAAAGGGTAAGCGCGCCAACGAATTTATTTTATATAAGAAATATATATTATATTACACATATGTAAACCAAAATATGTAACATAAATAAAGGGGCCCCATAAATAATGTAAACTAAAAGTTATGTAATCAAAAAGCATATTGTTTGAAAATCAACAAAATGTAATTAAACAAAATGAAAACAAAATTAGATATCTATTAAAACTAAAAGTAAAATTAAAGGTTATTTTAAAATATTTTAAGGTCTGTAGAACTGATATTTTCATTTAATTACTGAAAGTAAAGTTTAAATAAAATAAAATAAATTAGAAAATAAAAATAATTTAAATGCGAAATGTATGTAAATTCAAAATTATAGTTCGAAACGCTTGAAAAATGCACGGCATATTTAACATAAAACTACTAAAATAAATACAATGAAAGAATTTATAGATATCACCACATCTAAATACTTATAAAAAAAAAAAGAAAAAAAAAAAAAAATCAAATTTATTTTATATAATTCAAGCACGAAACCTTTTATTGCTATGATAAAAATATTTTCTTATTGGTTTCATGTTCTATTCTTTTCTTATTAAGGACCTAATGCAAAATTTTTTTTTATTTCTTCATATGTCTTATATATATAAATGATTTACGATTTTTTTTGATATCTAATTATAATCCATCTTGTTTAGTCTTTATTTGTTTTGCTTATAGAAATCATGTGATGGACTTTATTTGAATGAAAAAAAAAAAAAAAAATATATAAAATAATAAACAAAATATTTGTGAATAATAACAAAAAAAAAAAAAAAAATATTATGTATCGTAATAATTTTTTTTATATACAGAAGGAAATAAAAATATTTAACTATAACATAAAAGAAAAGATAAATAAATATATGTGAAGATATAAATTCACTATGAAATGTCTATACAGCATGAATTTTGTACTAATTTTAGGATACTACTAGAAAATAAAATGTATAATATGTAGAATTGATCAAATTTTGGCTTTTGTTTTAACATTCCTTCCCTGACGGAAATAACTCCAAAAATGTAATTTTTCTTACCTCTCTTCTAAATTTCTCCTTTACGTTTGGTTGGGAACATAGTTTTATTTTAAAAACAGCAACTATGTTTAATAGAGGTGGGTAAGTACCTATCATCGTTGGGACGAGGCATTCTTTTTACAAGTTTTTTTCCAGCACAACGATGGTAGAAGCTGTTTCTGGGCCAGAGCGGGGCCATATTAGCTTCAGGTCTACGGTGTGGGGTGAAATTATTTTTATTTATTTATGTTGAAGCATTCAGGGTAGAAGGATTCCACAACCTTCTACCGCTTCAGGCTACGGTAAACAAAAGGGATATGGAGCAGTGGCATACTCACGCCCCATCCGGCGAGCTAGTTCGTGCTAGCCAACATGCGTAGCCGCCACCACCACCCTCCATACTCCCATGAGTAAGTATGACGTAATAAGTGTTGGTACTAGAATTTCAATTTCAGTAGCCGGCCCTGTACATCAAGTATGAATACTCGTTGTATTAATGTAAATGTTTATTAATTATGTTTTATGATTATGTGTGTTTGGGTCGTATGATATCACAGTGGGCTTCCATCTCTCATTAGGATGGAAGATACTGCTGTGACGTCATACGATTCGAACACTCATATGAAATAAAACAAATTTTATGTATTTTGATTTTTTTATTTTCAGATAAAACTTTATGTGGTAGTGTGGACTACACATAAAGTTGTATTATGTTGACTGTACTTACATACAGTACAACACTGTTATATTACGAACATATTACTTACAAATGTAATTACATAATATCTAAAAAGGGAGCTTGATCAATATTCATCATGACAGTTGTAATTCCATTTACAGAATACATAATTTATTTAGTCACAAAATTTGTTTTTTTTTTAGGTTTTTTTGTTTTTAGTACAAAGTGAAAAAAGTAAAAGCATCAAAAAAAGATTAAAAATTAACACCAGAACAATAAAAAGAAAAAAAACTAATAAACTAAAAAATCAAAATTGAATTATTTATTGTAATTTTCTCATGTTTATTCATAAAATTACCTTGCATAGTTGCTATTTGCATTACCGAATGTTACAGTATTTCTGGATGGCATTACATATTCTTGTACCCACTAAAATGTATATACGTAAAGAGTAGAAACACAAAACAAAAACATACAAAAATTAGAGTTTATTCTAGAAAAAAAAATGTTTCGTATTCATTTCGTATTACCGTCATATTGCCCAATTTTTTGGCACCCATGTTAACTGACATATGTACAACGAGATAAATATTAAATAATAAATAAAGTATGGAAAAGATAACTGAAATTGAAAACAAAAAAATTAAAGAAAAAATATTTGTATTTTAGTGAAAAAATTATTATTGTTATTAATGAAAATAAAAACTTCAGTTAATTGTACATACCAACGGCAGAAAATGCCCAATTTGATAAATTAGCCTCTCTAACTTGATCAGTGACAAAAAATAAATTTATACCGATAACAACAACTGTGAGTAAGACTGATGCAATTTTGTTACCACTAAAGAAATCAGAAAATTAAAAAAAGAATTGAAAAACTCATTCAAAAAGTCTATTCAAATTATTATACATTCTTATTTATTCATGTATAATGTATGTAAACTTACATTCCATTTGCAAATTCTCCCATAATTATTTTACTCGATGTAAATGCAATCGTTGGTATTGCGGCAAATGGTAATTGTAATGCCATTACAGCATTCAATAAATCATTCATACCAGTTAAATCTTCAATTTTACTAAAGAATGCAACACAAAATGTTGGTACGATTGCTATTAAACGTGTGAATAGTACACGCTTCCATCTTGGCCATTGTAAATTTAAGAAACCCTCCATTGCAAATTGTCCAGCATATGTACCGGTCATTGTTGAACTTTGTCCAGCTGCTAATATTCCAACAGCCCAGATATACATAGCGGCTGCACCAAATGTACAACCCAAAAATAATCCACCTTTATACAAATCAGCATCAACTTCTTCAGTATTATTTTTAAAGGATATCAGAGCATCATCAAACATTGGTTTGTCAACACATGTATTTAACTTTTTTTTGTAACAAATTTCAAATAAAAGGAACAAAATTTTGAAAAATGAATGTGAATGATAAAATATACAAAAGGAAATTACGATTTTTTTTTACTTACGATTTCTTGATTCGTTTTACCATATAGACCATGCGCAAAAACTGACACAACAAAAACATTTATTATAAATGAAACGAATAATGCGATACATGCTTCAATAAAAAAGTATAAATTTGCATCACGTACTTTGGCTGGTTGTCGTCTGTCAACATCTCTTGACTACAAAAACAAAAAATGCACATACGTACAGACAGTGAGACAGACAATATAAAATTAATTTATAAAATAATTAAAAATTATTTAATTACGAACTTTAACTAAAGCTGAATGCAGGTACAAATTATGTGGCATTATAACAGCTCCAACAATACCAACGGCTTGTAGTAATGTTTTTGAATCACAGCCAGAACACCATGGAATGAACATTCCTTTTAAGACATCTGTTTGTTCTGGAGCCGATACTACATACTATAAAAATATTGAGCATATAAAGAGAATGAATTCAATTTTGAACACAATCAATCGGTTACATTAAGGTGTACGCACATATAAAATAATGAACATAAATAAAATACTTAGAAATAAAATATTAAAATTATAAAACTATTTTCAAATCTTGTAATTCAATATTAACCAAAACAAATGCAATCACTATCATATGTCCTTCAATTCGATGTTTGCTATCAATGTCATTGCAAATTGATTAATTAAATTTTGTTTCAATTAATGTATTTACAAAAATGAATCATACTTCGACGTATATGAGGGAATTCCACATCATGTACATTTACGTTTTTTTTTTTTCGCTTTCGCAATTTACAAATTAACTTTTATTGTTTTGAATAATAAAAATATTTTTACATATTTTTTGTATCTTAAAAACAATTTTTTTCTGGCTGATAATAAAAAATAATCAATGTTTCATCGTTAACTTGAGCTGATCGTTATTAATATTGCGCTATTATTATTTGTAAGTGAAATGAAATAAAGTGAATATGAAGGAGTATATTCATTCGTGTAATGAATACGAAGTACAAGCGGATATTTTCATTGTCGTAAAAATTATAAATTTTATTTGAGACGAAATGATTTATTTAACGATATGATAAGAAAATACAATAAGAATCACAAATATGTACATGCGACAACACCTACACACATCATATATATGTACGTGTAGATAGAATCGAATGAAATTAATCATACATGTAAAAATAATGTATGTCTGTAAATTATCATCGCACAATACATGTAAAATATCATGAAAAATAATGTACGTTTCGTAAGAAAATTTATTTTAATTTATAGAAAAACAAAAAATAAAAGCCGACAGTAAATGTTTTTGATAAGAAATAACAATAGAAACATGAAAGCAAATTGAACGTTTTTTTGTTTTGTTTTTATTGCAGCTTTTTGTAATTATCAGGAAAAATGTATGCATAAATGTTTGTTATTAAAATAATAAAATTTTCTCCACTTGTTACTGTTCATGTGCAATATCAACGTAAATAAACGTAAGAAGAATTTCACGTTTTTAATAATCATAAATCAAAATTCTAATATCTAATTAAATACAAAATTTTTCATATGAATATTCATATCAACAAATAAAATATGTAAGACATGTATTTACAGAATAGTGTACATGTGTAGGTAGATATGTCGCTGGAATAACGGCGATTATATATCATCAGTAAATAAAAGTATAAATAAATAAATAAACAATTGAACGACAATCGAAATAAAAGGCGTATTTTTACGTATAATCATAATGTTATGTATGTACATATATTTACTTACTTCATAACCAAACGTGAATGCCATAACACCGATAAGAAAACCAAAAAAACATTCTAATTTCCTAAGTCCATATTTATCCAAAAATAAGAAAGTAAAAGTATCAATGACTGTGATCAGTGTTCCCAACCATAGTGGTATTCTGGAATTAAATAAATTAAAATATTGACACATAACATAAATATATGTACTTATAATATACGTTTATATGATAATTAACTTACGCTTTATTTGATAGTAAATACAATGCAATCGCTGTTCCAATCACTTCTTGCATATCAGAACCAATAATTGCAATCTCAATCATAATCCATAATATAAAACGTGGTATTGTTTTGTATTGTCTGTAACACATCTCAGCTAAATGTAGACCAGTTACTACACCTAATCTATAAAAATGAGAATAATTTTATTATTTAGTTAGTATTTAGTATACTATAACGATAACCTAAAACTTTTGGGCATTCATATATGATGCAGTGCATTATAAATTGTATATTCATTCATTTCATGGTTGTATGTACATACCTCGCTGATAATCTTTGCATAATCAATCCTAATAATGTAGCTGATAATAATACCCATAATAATTTATATTTAGCTTGAACACCACTTTGTAAATCAGATTCAATATTTCCAGGATCTAAATATGCAATTGACATAAGAAATCCGGGTCCAGTGAATGCCCATAATTTACGAAAACTAAAACCATCCTATAAAAAAATGTTTAATTTAATTTTTTTTTTCTACATCGCAACAAGTAACATTTCTATTATTTCCACATGTATTTATGTCGTATACGTATACGTATGCCTATGCGTACACTTAACTTAGCTTTTTTTTAATGTGATATGACTAAACTTAAATTCGAGTACACTTAAAAAATGCCCACTGTTATTACTAATTAATACGATTTTATTGCAATCGGTATTAGTTTTCTCATTAATTATAATACGAGTACATGCCTGTATCTATGTCAATATTTGATATATAGTAGAGTAGTAGTGCGAATACGAGGTAATACAAAAATATAATTTATAGATATTTGATTAATTTTGAAAAATTTGTATAAAGTCACGTATTTTGATTAATAAATGAACAACAAATAAATTATGAAGTACATGCGTAATATACTTTGAACTTAATGTTTACAATTTCTTTTTTTATTAATACATACTTATTATTATTATTCCCGATTATTATCAGAGAACTAATGGACTGATATAAGTGGAAAAGTGGATATTATAAAAAGATTATAGATTACATAGAATTATGTACACAGTAATAAAAGTATGTGAGACTGAGTACATAACTATAAAAATAGAAAAAAAAATTAACTAAATATGTACATAATTTATGAGATAAATTTACAGATTTATACAAGACATCTTTTCTATTCCACATTTATTTCTTAGTTCTCTTTTTGGTGGCACAGTGCAAAATGACAAAATAGATAAGTATGTGTCAATATAAACATCTTATCGTATGCACACACACGTATCGTATTTTAAATTTATTTGAAACAGAATATTTTAATTTAAATTCAATTTTACTCGTATTACATAATTATGAATTTTTAATTGAATTATTTTTTCTCTGCAAATTTTCTTTACATTTTTTTTAAACAAAATCAAAAAATAAATTAAAAAAAAAAAACGCTGAACCAAAAAATTAAAAATTTTCTACATTATTTTTTTATTATTTTTTAATTCCTTTTTTTATAAATTCATTATCAACTCAAATTTAAAGACAAATCAATTTGTATGTAGTTACAATGCATACAATAAAATCTAATTATTAAAAAAAATGTAAAGAAAAATATAAATAAAATTAAAAACTTTATAATTACATTTGTATGTAGTAATATTCTCGTATATATATGATGTACTCGTACTGTAATAAATATGTACATATATGTAATAATGAAAAAAAAAACGAATAAAATTGTGGGAAAAAATATTGAATTAAACCGTGAATAAGCATGAAATTATTTTATGAAAATATTGCTTTGGTATAAATTGTATAAACAAAAGTGTATAAGTTAGAGAAAAAAAATTTTATGTGTAAATTCGATATAAATTGCTGGTGAGAAAAAATAATAATAAAAAAGTTAAATAAATTTCATTTTTAGTTTATTGTCACCAGTCATCATTGTTTTTATTCAATTATTTTATTACAACGATAATTTTATTCTATTATTATTTTAGTCACCTCATCCATACATGATTCTGTAATCGAATCCATTTAGCGTTATTATTGTAAATAACATAACATTGGTTGGGTACAATTTTATTTCATACACCATTTTTGAAATTTAAACAATCGATTACAGAATATGTAATCCGTTTAAAATAAAAAAAATAAATAAAAAAAGTTTTTTCAGCTAAATAATTTTTGAAGTACAAATTAATCTCCAATTTTTGCATGTTAAAATTTTACTCTGACTTGCTCGAAATAATTGAAAGTGATGTATGGAACAAAATAGTTATTTTACAAACAATATACAAATATTTATACAAACAATTTATAAATATCACACACACTTACGCTTGCATGCGTACGTAATGTATTAACACAAAAAAATAAATAACTTATTTATCAATTTAATCAATCACCTTATCTACTTCTGGTATTAAAATTTTTTCATCATTAAAATATGTTTTAAAACCTTGTAGATATGTTCCTTCGTCCGGAGGTGGTGGCGATGATGGTGATGGTACTGTTCCAGTTCCTGATGATTGACTTGTACCACTATCAATATTACGACTATTATTATTATTATTGTTGTTGTTAGTTGCTTGTAAACGATTTTCGTTGTGATATAAATGTGTCTGATCTATTGCATCATTTTCAAATCCTTTATTTGATGACATTTTATTTAAATTTTAATTTTATATATAAATTTATATATTATATATTTATTTTTTTGGTTTTGTCTAGGTTCTGCAAATAAATAAAAAATTATATAAATATATTTATTTTAGATAATTAATTAAAATAAATAAAATTATTTATACATATACACGTACTCCTTATTATGAGTACGCATTTAAGTAATAAAAATAAATAAATAATTGTGAAAATATTTAGTCAAAGCAAAATTACATACTATGTAGAAATATAGAATAATAAATTTGAATAAAAAATTGTCTTCATTAAAATTTTTTTTCATTTATCTCCACACGAAATTTTATCACATCATTTATGCGATAATAGATTATATTACATACATATGTAATGTGCTAAAGATAAATCCCGTAAATAAAAGCAATTTGCATACACAAAATACAAAAATTTCGTACCAGGAAAATAAAAATTCCCCATATTAAACGATGATGAATTTCATTTTGTTTTACAACAAACACATGCTACATGTATGTACATATACGAAGCGAGCATTCATAATGTCATATCATAATGTAAGTAAGTAAGTACTCGTGCTTCGTACATAATGAACTTTATTGCACATTATATATTTTTTGTGAAAATTTTCAAAATTAACAAAATATAACAAAATTAAAATTAAATTAAATATCCATCGAAAATGAATTTTAAGTTAAAGCTAAATTCATGTATCCAATATTATGATTTAACTATCTGAAGAATGTTAATATAAGTATAAGAATATTAAATTCACGTGTTCGCATCAAATGCTTATCATTTTCATTTTGTATAACATGATACCAATGATACTATACTAAAACAAACGTTCCATTCAAATAGGAATTTACCAATTGATAATAAATACGTAAGTGTGTAACATTTTTCTTTTTACATTATATATATATATATATATAGGTGTAGTGTACGATTTTTCAATTATAACAAATTATAAAAATATAAAACAAAAACCAAAACAAATAAAAAAATTAAATTCTCATAACGCATCAACAACATTTTCTTAGCATTCACACATATTCCATGAGAATATACGAAATAGTATAGTATAGAAATAAATTGAAATATCTCTGATAAATTATGTATTGTAGAGTATTGTAGATAGAAAAATTATAATAATTTTTTCTTCATATTTTCACTATCATCAATTTTTATTCAATTTATGTATATACTTAAATTTTAAATTCAAATATGTATTTCTATCATATATTGTAAATACACTTGTATATACGTATATTAATTTATCTGAAAACAACTGGAATAAAAAATAAAAAACAATACAAATATAATTTACAGAAAATGAAATCATTAAATTTGAATAACTAAAATATAAAATATTTTTTTCTTTTCATCTTATGAATATTATTCCTTGCATTTATAATTGAATCATTTCGAGTAGATATATCGATTATCGAAATTCCATAAAAGAAACTAAATTATGTATGTACTTAGGAAAAAAAGCGATTATTATTTTATTTTTATATTTTCGAATTGTTATACATATATATACATAGTATATACTTCATATAAACATACATATATTTACATTTCATTTGAAAAAAATAAATAAAATTATAATAATGAAAAACATTTTAGGTACTTTACGTTGCATTTTAAAATATAAAAATTATTTTCAAAATAGCAGAAAAGTAAATAAATAAAATTGGTATTTGTAAAGGTGCATTACCATTACCTATACACTGATTCTGATTCATACTTTGAATACTTATCAACATCATTATCGTTTTATTCGATAAATAAATAAAAATGTATTTTTTTTTAAAACATGTCCATATATATAAATTTATATAAAATGCATATACATATTATTTATGTATGTACCGATGTATGTATGTCCGTACATTTATGTACATAAATATAAATAATGTACAAGACTATACATTTTATTTTAAATGCATGTTTTAAATAAAAAATAAATAATATCAGCATACATCATAATTTGGAATCATATAGAGGTATATACTTTATATTATGTATATAATATATAATATGTACGTATGCATGCAGTTATGAATACGTATAGACAAAGAATATATATCTACTATATATATATCTATATATCTTATGTTAGTTATATATTCTTTGGTATAGGTAAGTAAATATGCATTACATACATATATGTATGCATGTGATATCATAAAATGCTGCAAACAATAATGATAAAAAATAATGTACCGAATAACAATTAAATTTAATTAACTAAACAGCTGCGTTATTTACCTCTTAATTTATTTTTTATTTTTCTTTGTAAATTAATTATAAAAATGTGAAAATTGCAAAATACTACACTTGTACTCATACATACTCGTATATATATAACAAAAAATAATATTTTCTTTCTTTTGTTGATTTATTAGAAAAATTTCCAGAATAAATTTTTACAATATTTAAATTTATAAATTAACATACATATACATATCTCGCCTAATTCGGTTTAGTATAAACAAACTATAATCTACAATCTTATTCTAATTTCTAAATTATGTATGGCTAATTAAATTTATTTCATCAAAAATTTAGAAAAAGTAATTCAATTTCAATTTATTTTTCGTAAAAATGTCGTCATAAATTTAAGAACAATTTATATTATTTTCACTTCACCTTCGATAAAATACACGAATCACATAAATGTAGGTACACATAAATTTTATTTATTATATTTAGAAAAAAAAAATAAAATGTTGAAGGCAATAACTTTAAATGTTTTTGCAATGAAATTTTTATTTTCTTATAAAATAAAAATATGATACGAATTTTTTTGTCAAATTAAACGAGGAGAGTCAATAATTGTAATTATATTTTAAGTAGTATACATACATATAAACATATTATGCATAT
Organism: Villa cingulata; assembly: GCA_951394055.1. Taxonomy (NCBI): domain Eukaryota; kingdom Metazoa; phylum Arthropoda; class Insecta; order Diptera; family Bombyliidae; genus Villa; species Villa cingulata. The sequence goes on along the minus strand of OX596023.1, from coordinate 14,112,284 downwards.
GTGTATATGGCGATGTAGTGTTTTTTATTTATTGATAAAAAAATATATGATGTATGTAGATACATGATTTATTTCAAATAATTTTCTTATCATATTAAATAATATGTATACGTGCATAATATACATATATAGAACAATATATGTATGTATATAGTATATAATGGAATGATATCTTATAAATACTAGAGTAAACAAAGCAACAATTATTTATATTTTTTATCGTATATGTATGTGTGTACATACCTACTTGCAATCATTCAAATGATTCAAATAAAATAAAAATAATTTGGATTTTTTATTTCCTTTTTCTTTTCTTTTTGCAATTTTTTGTTTTTAATTTTGACAATCAAATCGATAAAATAATTTTTTGTACTGGTACTCGTATATTTATTGATTTAACAATTGTTTTTTTTTTATGTGGTTCGTAGGAAAACAATTATGTTAATTTGATAATTTAACTCTATACGTGATTTTAAGTATAAGCACTTTAAAAATATGCGAGCATATAAAAATTGTAAACAATCATATATGCATAGATGTATACGTACATATGAGTGTATAATGTAATTTTTATAATATTTTTTTTTTCATCAAATTTAATTTATTCTTCAATTTTTAAAATAAATTTAAAACAATTCAAAAGTTATTAAATGCGACTCATATCATAAACTAAATTCAATTTTTAGATATATATTTAATATTTAATTTTTTTCTCTAAATCTATACTTTTACAAATACATTGTATGTATATCTAAATTTTTTTTTACTTGATTCTCAAAATATTTTCACAAAATTATTTGAAATTAAAATTTATTTAAGAGAATTTCAAAATGAAATTTGAAAAAGTCTTAAAACTGTTTAAAAACTATTTAAAATTTTTCATTTTCTTATTTATTTTTTATATTTTATAGATAATAATTTGAATTTGATTGTATAATAATTTAACGTCCTTACAAAAGAAAAATTTGCAAATAATAAATTACTGAATGTAATTTTTTTTACTTCACATTTAATCGGAATTTTTCTGTATAAAACCAATAAGACTGAAAAATATTATAAAATTTATTATTTACATATATACATATACAGCGTGTCCCGCCTCGGGTGGTCAACTGGCACACAGCAGATAGGTCTCGCCGAGACAAACAAAAAATCGTTGTACAGTAGGGGGGTAATCTGAACCGTTTAGCTGCAAGAGGGCGATGAATATTTTTCGAAGAATATAGAGGACGCTGAACTTCCACAGCCTGTTTTTTCTATGAAAAAATGGCAAAAATCTACTAAATTCTGACTTTGAAACACAATAACTATTATAGGGAAAGACTTAGAGGAGCAATTAAGGTATCAATAGAGAGGGAGGGGAGTTTTCTACAGATTTTTCTTAGACTACTTTCTTCTAGCTTGTACCTAGTAATTGTAAAAGTAGTAATTGATGTAAATGTAATTATAAAAGATTTCTGCAAAAAAAGGGTAGAAAATTGGTGCTTTAGAATCGAATTTTCAAAAAAATAAAATCCAAAGACATGATCAATAATATGGGATACATTTTAAATGAAAAATTTCATTCATCAACATTAAAAATAAATAAAAAATTATATAAATATTTCATTAATACCGTTTTGTTTTCATTTTAGAAATACTAATACTCCTTCATGTCTGATCTGATTACCCGATATTTTAATAAAATTATGTATTTATATATATCATCATTTCATGTTTTAAATTCACCTGATTGAGCACATATACATAATGTATGTATACTCGGTTGAGTACATAGTACACATTTTATATATTATTATTGTAGTACAATTAAAAAAATATGTATATTAAATCAACAACAAATAATATACATATTTATATTTTTATTTATATAAATTAATCCTGAATACTTTTTCACTATGCACTACATGTACATATTATGATCATATATCTTTACTTTTTCTTCAATCATATATATTTCAAGTTAAAGTATGTTAATTTTTATATAAATTATTCAATACAACATACAACATACAACACAATATGTATTTAAAAAAAAATAAAATAAAGAAATATAAATAAATGATAATAATTTGTATAATAAATCAAAAAGATAATAAACTTTATGGATAATATAGGAAAATCATAATAATATGTATGTAATATGAAAAACAACAAAAAAAAAAATGATAGATGAAAAATATAGTGAACAAAATGTTTATACAAACATTATACAGTCTTGTCTTATGTGTTATGTATGTAGGTATATATACAATACATATAAATATCACTTATTTATTTAGATTTTTTTTTCGATGTGGACGAAAAGAAATTATTAAAAAATTAAAAAATATACCTGTGCACATGTATGATTGTATGTGTACTTTTTTTTAAATAAAATAATCTTTTATAATTTATGTACTATAGATATAAAATATTTAATATTATTTGATGGCATTGAACGTGGCATATCAAAAAAAATATGTTATTTTAAATACAAACATCATAAATCTTAAACAAATGTGATAAGCAAAAGTAGATACAAAGTAAAATAAGTATATCACATATCACTATACTAATATATGAGTATAAACAATAATTATTGCTTACCTTACACCTGTGAATGTATAATACATACCATATACTGTACAGATTAAAATTGCTTTAAATTACAATTATGCAAAAATGCGTAATGTATTCGTAATACAAAATAGTGTACATAACATAGACATAATGTACACAATGATTATTATACACAATATTACACAATGACAAAAAAAAAAAAAAAAAAAAAAAAATATACATAATAGTATATTGCTATGTATCTAGTATCTAATGCACATTTACGTATGCTTATATTAATATGTTAATACAATAAACATGAAATTAAACATGAAATAAAATCACAAATTAATAAATACATAATTATATATAATTATCCAATAATATGTATATATATACGTACATAATGTTATATATGTATGCACATAATGTTATATGGTTGCATATATTTATTACAATAGATTATGTGGTATAGGTCAATCACCTTATCTGTGATAATATACCTACATAATCACTTGTTGATTAAAATCTTGAATTGACCATCATCGTCATATATGTAAGTAGATTATTATATGTTATACAGTTGTACATACCAATGTATTGTTATATTGATGTATACGATATAATGCACACTTGATTTGCTTGAAAACAAGTACATACCTACATATGAGTACATAAATTTGAAATGAATTACACTTAATTTAATATGTATGTTACATGAATATAATGTAGTTACAAAATGACAATAGTACCTACTTAATATTAGATAGATATTGAATATTTATGGAAATAAAAAAAATAAATAAACTAAGATGTCTTATTCACCTTGGCCCATCAACAGTAAAAATTTACTTTTTTTCTACATTTCACTTTTTTTTTATTACTTATTTCAAATTGCATTTATACAATATATAAATATTAAATTAAAATACCAAGTTAGGTGCGAATTTAACGTAACTCAATTGAAGCAAAAATATAAATAGAAGATAGTACGATATAAGTAGTTATAGTACATATAAAAACAAGTACCTACATATAATACGTATAAAACAATTATTGACAAATACTAATTAAAAATGTTAACAAATCATAAAGATTCTAAAGAATATTCTATTATTTTATTTTAATACATACATATTTATATGTATTACTTGTTGTTACCCAGCAAACATTATGGGCAATAGTACGAGGATGCAATAAAAGGGCAATAGTTTGCAACGATAAATGGGCAATAGTTAGGCAATAGTTTAGGTTATATACGAGTAAGCGATAAAAGCGCAACATAATAAACCATGAACAAGAGCGTGAGGAGGCAATGGAAGGGAACTACATAAATAAGGCAATAAAAATACGATAATTAGGCAATATCTCTCACTATAGGAATTGGCAACAAATAGGCAATAAGTAATAGTAATATGTGATTCATAAGAATATTATACGAATTGGCGATAAAAGGGCAATGTATCAAATTTCATTGCACTTTATGTTGATATTATTTAGTACTAAACGTGCAAATTCTTTATATTTCAATGATTACGGTAATTCTAACGGCACAATTAGAAGTTGCAAATTCAAACTAGACAATTTGCTCATTTCGTATTTATCCGTTCATGTAGTAAGTAGTGAAAGTGAAAAATTTAATTAATATTGTTTAAAAATTACATAAATTCATAAATAAGTACATAAATAAATAAAGGTAAGCTTCAAAACATTAATTATTTCATTTATTTACAATATATGTATTTAATAATTGAAATTATTTTTTTAATTTGGTGTGATATATTGTACGCAATTTCTTTTAATGACATATTGTATAAATTTATAAATTTAGTATAAATTTAGTAGACATGTCAAGACAATCCTTGCATAAAACATAAAACAGCACATAAAAATGCAAAAAAAGTTGTAAATTACATTTTTTCTGAATCTACTGAATCTTCTGAAAACATCCTTAAATCAGATAAGGAATTGGGCGAAAAGGAGGAAATTCGTGAAAAAATGGTAAAATATATGCAAATTTATCTCATACTTCCAAACTTAGTATTTCATTTTAAATTTTTCAGATTCAATTTTTGGTGCGAACTGGAGGTGATTGCCCCTCTTCTTTTAAAGGAAAATTTAAAAAAAATAATGACGGACGAGGCAGCGGAAAACTTTTGCTGGAACGGAACAGCAGAAAAACATAGTTTCCGTTTTTTATTAATAAATACGCTGATTAAAAGTAAGCTATTGAATTTTTGTTCTTTGAAAAAAATAAATAATAATAATAAATTTTTATTTTATTGTTATAGCTGCGTGCTACAATCGATTACCCGAAAGCGACGATGGGGATGGACTACTAAACCGTATAATAAAGTCGCACTTTACATATGCACATGACCGGATTCAAAAAAGGAAACGATCGAGAAAAAATAATGAATTTTTAGAATAATTATAATTATATGTAACAATGTATTTCTAACAATTATTATAATAACGTAATAATATGTATATATATATACATATATAATAGGATTTATTTCATGTTTTTCTTGACGAAGAGATAAATTTTTTGCCATCATCTCTTTTAATTTATTTCAAAATTAATTCAAATATAAATAACTCAGATGCTTCAATATATTTTACAGTATACCACAAAAATAATTAGTATAACAAAAGGTAGTAGCTTCTCTTTTGGTAATGCAGTTCACAAATTCAGATTAATAATAATTGCCTATTTATTGCCAAAACTATGGTTATCCAATACTGTTTCCACTTGTTTTCTTATTGCATTTTTATCACAGGAGTGATAAACGTACTATTGCCATTTTATCGTTTTCTAACAATATACTCATCAGTTATCTTATTGTTGTCATATTGCTTTCTGATAGAAAATTAATATTGCTTTCTTATCGCCATGTCTATTAGAATGCAATCGTACCAAGTAATTAGAGTGTGCGTCAACCTTTTTCCAATCACATCGTATGGCATTCTACTAGAAAATCCATATTGCGGCAATAGGCGAGACTTGCCACTACGATAATGTTTCGCTATTGCTTTCTTATCGCAATGTTTGCTGGGTACTAACTATAACCAATAACAACAAAAAGAGTACCCAATTATTTTTTTGATTAAATACACTCCTAAATTTATTTTATGAACGAGTTTCAATGTATTTAAAATTATATTATATTCTATAACTTTATCATGTGTGAGAATTTATGTATGTATAAACAACATATTTTTGTACAATTTTTTAAAGTTTCTTGTTAGAAAATTAACAAAAATGTATTTATTCATACGTTTTCATACTTTTAAAATGAAACAAAAAGAAAATTTACTTAAGTTATGCAATTAAAGCAAGACTATATACGTTCATTGTACCTACTTATAAAATGTAAACGTATTCCTTTAAAATGCCTTTGACTTTAAGGAATAGGATAGGCATAGGATATAGGAATAGTAATTAGTAATATCATTTCGTTTCGTTTCATTGTTTCGATTTTAATCGTCTCTGGATTCCTCTAGTACCTATAATAAACTGGTTTCATTTTAATATACATTTTTTTTAGTTATGAAAAATCAACAAATACATATTTATAAATACTTACGCACATAACATAAGTACACAAATAATACATACGCGTTTGTGCATAAAATAATGAAGTTTCTGTGAACGGGTGTGGTGTTTAGGTGTTTAGATAATATCGAATTTTTTTATTTGTATGTAACAAAATATCAAGGTATCTGATAAAGTAATACTTAGGAAATTGTAAATTATGCACATTTTTTTTTTCTATTAATCCATGCATTTATACAGGAATTTATAGTTTCATGCATACCATACATACATAGATGTACACTCAATGAAATTTCTATGGTTCTGCTTCATGGTATTATTATCTGAATTATACATTATACAATATTATTAGGTAATGTAATATTGATTTACATTCTGAAAAATCAAGGGTGGGTTAAACTAGAGCAATTTCACTAAGTGTATTTGTACCTACATACATACCTACCTACCTATACATTATTAATTTTCCAATTTTAAATTCAGTAATGGAGAGTGAAATAACATTCGTTTCGTATTAAATTAAATTTGTAATTTAGCAATAATGTATGTATGTGCATCTGTAACTCCTAAAAGGCAACAATTGCCTACTGCCTCGATATCATTTTCGAGCAGAAAACGATACGTTCCTCTCAAGAAAAAGTTTACGCGTAAGCGAATCATATTGGCAACTTATATTCTTATCGAAGCAGCGATATACATATATATATAATATATAATATACTAGCTGACCCGGCCATGCGTTGCTGTGGCTAAAGTTTGTGTCATATTACATTGTTGTAAACTATTTAAGGGGAACGGTAGGAGAACATCAGACATGGGTGAATTAATGACTTAATTTAATTTAACATGATTTTAATTCCACTCACGATGATATCCAAAAAAAAAATACACAACAAAATTCGTTCGGAACGTCAATCGGCATTCAAATCCTTCACATACACATTTGATTATCTTCTTGAGTTCAATATAGAGAATGAATAAAATCAGCTCAAAGAAAATATGAAAATTCAATTTGTTTGAATTACTTTTCTAAATTAATTTAATTCACAATGAAATGCACAATTCATATCTTTTATTTTTATTTATCTTTGTTAATACGCTGATACTACTATTAACTTTTATTACGACTTGTAGTAAAATCACAACTAATGCAGATGTGAACCTACAATTAAGACTAACCATTTGAACATGGGCCTTAAATGTTATTTTACAAATAATTTGCAATAAAATAATATTGCGATCATAAATTGAGATGTAAGCTATCCTATCTTTTAAGTTGGATCAAACTGCACACGATGTACAAATTTGATTAAAATCGGTTAAGTAGTTTAGGAGTTTATCGCGGACAAACAACGTGACACGTAATTTATATATATTAAGATATATAAACTATTCAAATGTCATATAACATCTGTTGTATCACTAAATACATTACATATATTGATAATACTTTATTTTATGCTGTCACGCTGTCAGTTCAGTCTTCAGTATATTGTGATGATGATATTTTTCATTTTTCGCCATATTGAAAATTTGCCACACACACATGCTCAAAAAATTGGGATTAAACCGAAATGATTTCGGTTTGACCCAAAATTCGAATTATGACTGTATAAGGGCTTTAAAATTGGGTTGATCTCAAATTCGAATTATATTGGGATTACGTGTAAACGTATACAATGTTTGCTAGTTTATAATTAGTTAATTGCGAAAATATTGCCTAAACGAAAAATTTGCAAGAACCCTTGCATTTTGCTTGGCAATGGCAATAATACACTATTGCCATTTTTATTGCCACGGCAAACACTTGCCAAAATGTTTGCTGGGTAATATATTAAGGTATTCCTTTACTATATTTAACTTATACATAAGTAGACGCGTATACACGCGTATGTACATATAAATATTTTTTATATATTATAAATACTAAATAAAAATGAAATAAATAGGTATAAATAATTAATAAGTGTACCTATATATACATACATTATATTACGTGATAATACCTAAGTGACGCTTATTATTATAATTATTTAAGGTCATGGTTGTAATTTGTTATTTACGAGTAATTTCTTTATTTCGAATTGTATTAACTATTTACTCTATTTTATTGATATGAAATGTTTAGAATATTTATGTACATTGTATATATGTATTAGATATTACCAATATTACTCTACTACATCTTAACAATTATTTTTAACTTTATTTTTATTATTAAATGAAAATTAACTACCATAATTATTTATTCAACATTTAAATCTGAAATAATAAAAATAATAAAACTAAATTATAAAAAATCACAACTAATAAGATTTCACGACAAAAAAAATGTTTTTTCTTCTTTAATTTAAACATTGGAATTCTACCTAATAAAAGATTAGTTATTAATAAGAAAAAACTTTTATAATATTTGTGCTGCGATAAGAATTACAGAATTTAAACTCAATTAAGCGAACAACAATGAAACTTCCGTATTTTAATCTATCGAATAATTACATTACGTAACATATATGTATACATATATGAACATCGTTGGGTTTTATAATTTTTTTTTTGTACATTCTATACATTCATCATTTTATTTATAATTAGTAACATGTAATATGATGTTTCTATTGTTGAAAAGATGAGTGTAATGTTAACGTTAATGTTAATGTTCATAGATAATTTTACAAAATTTTATCATTACATCTTATCTTTGTATCCATAATAAGTATGTAATACAATTTTCAAGTAGACGATAATCATTAACATAAAATTATGTACATAGTACACCCATAATATATATATTCATAAAATCCACTTAATTCAATTTAGTAGTACCCTAGTACTAAATTCTTAGTGATTATTGGACAAAATGTAATTTGAAATTTCATATTTTCGCGTATCTACTGTAATAGTTTTTTTTTATTTTATTATTGTACTCGCATCTCATCTACATTTGTGAATATATGTAAGTATTTAACTATATATTACATGTATCATATTTTCTTATCTCTCTGTATAAACAAGGCTAGAAAAATTCTAATGAAAAACTCAATAATTCATCAACAAGTAGATATTATAATAAATATGTCTGTATATGTCTACAATCTAAATTATTATATATAGGTACTTCTCATAAATAATTATCAGCAGACTATAGTTTAAAACTAAAATGAAAATTAAAAAATATTCAAATATGTTCTTTGTATATTTGCATTTTTTATAAAAATATTGGACATATTCTATAAATTTACCTCATATAAAATGATCAAACATTATATTAAAGACAATAAAATACAAATTATATAGGCATTACATATATTTATACACAAGTACATCATATAGATAGTATAAAAAATTATAAATAGTAATAGTAGTAAGTAATTTAAATAAATTTTACCACATTTTACTTATTTCTTTACATATAGGCATCATATAGCTACAACTACACCTCATTTCATTATTTTTATTTGTTTAACTTACATTATGTATTTTTATTATTGTAATTGCTGTGCCTGTGCCTGTGTACATTACATAGTACAGTGCATCATCATCATATACATATTTTCATATATGAAATATATATGTTTATGTATATATGATATGCACACAGATGATTTTTGACAGATATATCAAACGGAAACGACTCGACACTCGACTAGGCAGGCAGCAATATGATATGATACATATATGAGTGAAAATGAATATTAATATGATGTTCTTTAAATCAATCACTTTTTTTTATGGAATATTTACAATTTACAAATAATAAATACATATATCTATGTATAAAAAAAATATATTATATATTAGATATATGTATGAATGCAGTATATATGTATTATGTATATAATAATAATATACTACATATATGCATATATGCATATTATATATATGTATGATGTCTGTCTGATGTACATACATAATACATATTGCGTGGCAAATTGGCATAGAAATAGCAAAATAGAGATAAGAATATTTTTTCCTAATAAAAGATACATATTTAGAAATTAGAACATTAAAATGTAAATGATCTTCTACTAATTTTGCAAGTGCAATATATAAAATCAATTATCTCTGTTTACAAATTCGAACTAACAAGAACATAATAAATATACATATGTATATATTTTATTAATTTGTATGTTAAAATAAATGAAACAGTAAATCAAATTATATACTTACATAAAATATTAATTTTTGACTAGGATGTATCCTCTTTTTATGTACATATAAATAATGTATTCTATTATATAGTCAATTTTTCAATTTCAATTCCATGTATGTAAATTAAAACGTGATAGTTACTAAACAAAACCAAAAACTTTTTTCAAATTCCGATGTGATTATTTAATGATAACAATTTAACACATTCAATAGGCACACTATAAAAAAAACTCTTTATTTCCTTAATTATTCATTCAATTGCTTTAAAATATTAAAAAAAAAAAAGAATACACTATTATAATATTTAAGAATTCATTGATTATTATCTTGATCTTCATCACATTTTACAATTTGAAGAATCTTTGTCTACAAAATATATTACACATTTTCTACAAAAAATAATTAACGTTGTCGTCAATCAACAAATCAACTATCAAAATCAAGCATAGAAAAAAATAAAGAACGAACCGAACCAACTAACCAGAACCAGACCAATATTAATACAATAGTAATAGTAACAGAATAACAATATAATAAAATACAAAAAAATGTAGTACGTACACTTATATAAAAGCCCAATGGCACAATGCACAATTGTTATAAGGGTTATAAGCCAACTAAACTATCAAACTAGGCATCATACATCATACATATCATAAATCATACACACATCACATTCAATTCAATTATTCAATTCAAAGAAATTGATGGGAAAAGAAAACAAAAAAATTATTAACAAAACATACTCGACCAACGCTTTTATGAATTACCGATTCGACAAAATGACATTCTAATCAAATTGCATAAAACTCATGTATGGTATGATGATTATATGGGGCTGGTCTGGTATATGGCTGGTATGATGATGATTTATGATCATGATAAATCCCATGGTTTTAATAAGGCACTTCTAACATAACATAAATTAAAGGGTAACTAGACGGCTAGAGCTAGACTAGACTGTATTTCTGTATTAAACCATTAAACTTCACCTGATACTGCAGAAAGCGCTTCGATATAATATGTACATAATGTGCATACATACACACTTCAAATGATAATCTGCTATATTGATACTAGTATAATAGACTACACTATATTAGTTATAATTAAAATCCATGACATAAAATAAATAAAAAAAAGTATTATCGGTTATTATTTAGCCGAAGTACATAGTTTGAAATGCTATGCATAGTAAAATAATAGAAAATATGATAAAATGTGGCGCGATATGACAGAATATACCTTGCCGAATGCCGTGTAACAGAACCTTAAGTGAGTTCAATAATAATGAATCGTCATACCTATACAGCATACACGTAACACCACCTGCCCTGCCTGATACCAGTTTGTCAAACCCAAATCGAACAAAATGATAAAATAAAATTGCACTACAGTAACGGCTATAATTTAAAATAAATTAATTAAATACATGCCTTATAAAATCTTCATTAATGTTAAATTAAAAATTTTCAAAATACTAAACTCGGATAATGAATTATTCGGACATTTATATCATTTTTATTTATAATATATTTTTTAAATAAAAAACAAGCCTGTATCAGTATTTAATCATAAAGAAAATCTTATCACTCGTATTAATTGTTATTACCCCCTTTATTTTTCTTATCAATGTATTTTATTCCATCACGTTCATCACATCAGAAACATGACAAGATACCATATTTATTATCCAATAACATTTTAAATAATGTAGTGTATATGTATATACATACATATACATATTATGTATCTACGTGATAATAAATTTTAAATTATTATTGGTCCTTGCCTTGACCATCATTAAACATTTATTTATCAATAAAATAGTGTAAAACCACGTAAAACGTAAAATAAAACAAAATTAAAATTTTTTATAGGAAAAATGTAACGTTTATTTATTTATTTTTCATTTTTACGTAACAATAAATGTTCATAGAACGCCATCGTAGAGTCATATATAAAAATTTAAATATGTAAATGCTTTAAACGTTTTAAAATAAATGAAAATAATACACATTTATATGTATAATAATAATATTATATAATACTAATATCATATTAGTCCGATGATAAAAAATGATACAATTTAAAATATAATATTTTAAAAAATATTTTAAATAAACAAACTATAATTTTTTATTTTTAAAAAAAAAAAATTAAAAATATTGACTTGAAAAGAAAAAGTTATACATGAATTTTTATTTTGATAGTATTTTAGTGTTATTTTTTGTTAAAAGACTGCATACTCATAATGCATAATCTTTTTATATTTATTCCGCGTCATATTGCAATAAGAATATTTTTTTTTCTTCAAATATTGATATGAGTTTCATATCTACACTTATTATTCTTGTAGTTGAACATAATTAGCTGGAAATAGACCATAACGATTTTTACATAATCCTCGCCACCAACCCTGGTCAATCTATATCATAATTTGAAAAAATTAGCAAAATAAAATAGATGAAAAAAATGTTTTTTTTTACAGTTTCTTACCCTTTCTATATGCGTAATAATATCATTTGGATCAAAAGAAATTTCATCGTCAGCAGCTGCTTGATAATCGTATAGTGCGATTGCTTGTATTCCAGTATCTTCAATATATTCGCTAAGATCTTCTTGATTTTGATAAATTGGCTCTTGTATTGGTTCTTGTGACGGTGTTTGTTCTTCAGAATATTGTTCTTGTTTTTGACTAAATTCCGAAGGTGGTGCAACAATATTTTCATATGTTTCTTCTTGTGGTTGTTTTTGTTGTTCTTCTACAGAAGAATTATCTAATGTGTTTTCCCTTAATGATGCAACAATATTATTGGATTCTTTTGATGGTATAACATCAGGTTGAACATTCATTTTAACATCATCTTTCGGTAATTTTATTGGTTCCTTTCGTTGCTGTAATGGGTGTTGTTGTTCATCTGGTGATTGGGCTTGATTGAAAGTATTTATTGCATTACCAATTCCACCTTCACGACCGGTTTGAATAGCAATTTTCCTGGTAGTTACTGTATTCGCTTCTGTTGAAGATGATAACGATGATTTTGATTCAAATACTTGTTTTTTAGATGCTTCTTCTTTATCAAGACGGTCTTTTTCTTCGCGAATTCGTTTTTGTTCGGCTGCTCTTTGTTTCGCTTCTTCTTCTGAATTTTTAGCTAAATTTTCAAACTTAGCACGTAAATTCGATGATTTCGGTGCTATAATATCTGGTTTAACTTTTGTGTAATTTGTTCCTACACGCTCTTTTTCATTTTCACCAAATCCTATTGCGGATTTATCCATACGATCACTTTGTACACCAAATTTACCACCAAAACCCTATAAAATCGAATTTTATGAATGTCTGAAATTTGAAGAAAAAAATACTAGAAATTTTATCTTCTCAACTTACAACTTTATGATCCAGTTGGCTTTCATGTTTTTCTACTTTTTCTACATGATCCCATCCAACTGCTGATTTATCAACTCGATCTGTTTGAACACCATATTTTCCACCAAATCCAGTTACATAATCTTTAAATAATTCAATTTAAGTATTTATTTTCCAATTAAAAAAGTCATAAAACTAAGAACCTTTTTGTGACTCATGCTTTTCAACTTTTTCCACATGATCCCATCCAACTGCCGACTTATCAACACGATCTGTTTGCACACCAAATTTACCACCGAAACCTTGCGCATAGTCCTTTTGTGACTCATGCTTTTCAACTTTTTCTACATGATCCCATCCAACTGCCGATTTATCTACACGATCTTTTTGTACACCAAATTTTCCACCAAATCCTTCGCTGTAATCTTTTTGCGAAGCATGTTTTTCTACTTTACCAATGTAATCATGTCCAACCGCTGATTTATCCATACGATCTTTTTCAACACCATATTTACCCCCATATCCATAATTTGGATTTAATTCTTCTATTTGTTTTTTTATTCTTTCAGCATCAGCTTTTATTGCTTCATCACAAATTTGTTGCATACTATGTAACATAACAAAGATAAATATATTAACATGCAAACAATTTATTTAACGTTATATTAATTATGTACATTGTAATCTATTTAATTATTTGATTTTATCTCAATGAAAATTTTTATGTTTGCTGTTCTACATACTTAACAGATCCTTCTAAACGACCACTCCCTTCGACAGTCTTTGAACCCCATCGTTGTTCTTGCTCTGTGACATCATTTACAAAATCTGGATCAGTTTCCCAGTCATCGTCATTATTGTCATCATTCTGTATATTTGTTACGATTTGATGTCCTGCTGTTGCTTTCCACATTTTTTTTAATTTAATTAAATTTTTGAATTATGTATCTTGATGTAATGTAGATGTAATAAAAAATTCTCAGAACTGATTTTTAATACAATAATGGATAAAATTTCTAGTGCTTAAATTATAAACTTTTTTGCTTAATTGACACTTTGACCGTATACAATTACAATTATTTACAATTTACAGATCAACAAAGAAAATTTTATTATAAAATTCTTAAAAAAAGTCTTACTATATGAATCACAATCACAAACATGAATATGAATTATATGAATTATAACTCACAGTCACACATCAAATTATATATTACCAAATTACACACTTTACAGTTTACGCTTGGCTATAATATCTAATATACAAACACACACAATTACTACAGTACAGTTGGTACAGTCGTACAGTTTGCTTTATGATAGTGGAATAGGAGATTAGCTGTAGCTCCAACCTCCAACCTCCAACTATGGCTACAACCCAACCTCCAACTGCAACTATAAATTAAAATCTAAAAAGTCAGCAAACCATTTTTTTTAGTTAATAGTTTGTCGCATGTTTAATCGGTATAATTGACATTTCAATCGAGCACAAAATGCAAACATACAAACAGTTAGTACAGAAAGAGAGAAACATAATGTTTTTTATGAAGTTGGCCAAAAATCCACAGTCAAATCAAATCAATATTTTTAACGACTTCCTTTTCATTGAATTTTAAACTACTTAATTCGCAAATATGTATTTAACAATTGCATTCAAAATAAAAATATTCTTTATAATTATCATTAGTTTATTAAACAAGAAATCAGGAAATAAAATTGAGATTTTAACAACAAAATTCATTTCAAATTATTCAAAATTCATTCAAATAGTGGAATAAAAACAAATATAGTGCTGAGACTAAATAAAAGCTTTCACAACTATGAGACCAGAAACTTGGAAAATATTAGGGTTGACAAAGCAAGAACAGACCGTGTGAGAAAAGGATTACTAGTTACAGCAAGTAAAGAATACAATGATCTTCCAGAGTGGGTAAAAAACAGTAGCTGTCTATATATATTTACGAAGAAAGTAGTTAGCTTACTAAAAGATAAGAGGCAATAATTGATATTGAGAAGTAAATATAATTTTTAAGTTAGTTAGCTAGAATAGTTTCAGATTAGGCTAGGTTAAGTAAATTAGGTTAATAAATAAGGAAGTTTAAGTTAAAGTTAATTAATTAAGTGTAGTAAGAGATATGAAATGAAATGATGCATGATAAGAATGTAATGAAGAATGTCATAATTATATAAATAATGGTATAAAATGAATAAAGTATAGTATGAATAATGAATGAAAAAGTACATAGCATGCGTATAAATATATTAAAACACGAAAGAGAATAGAAGCTCCCAGCTCAGGAATCAGCTTTTGCTGTTTAGAGTTAGGGCTTTAGGAATTATAATATATAGTTAAAAATTAAAGAATGAATATTATTTATTGATTATGTATAAGATTGTAAACTAATGAGTAATGAGTAATAAAAAAAAAAAAAAAAAAAAAAAAAAAAAAAAAAAAATTACAGAGTACTCTATATTTCAAATTGATAATTAACAAGTAATGTCAAAATTATTCGATAAAACGTCAAAAGAATTTGATATGACAACAGTTTCTATACTTCCGTTATTGTGGCCATCATCATATCATATAGCATAGCATAGCCATTTAGCGATACTCGAACTCGATATCGATACTCGATAGCGATTTAGCATTTCATTTGAAAATTAAAATTCCTTTTTCTTTTTCGTACTGTTCTTAAACATGACGGGTTTGAGTAACAGGGTGAGTTTCATATATTATCTAAAATTTAGATAAATTTAATGATATTTTTACTAAAATTAATTCTAAAAATTTCATAAATATATTTTCCACTTATAAAAATAAGAATAAAGATGAATGAATACATTTGAAAGTGTAAAAATCATATTAAAAGTTGAGTGCTTCACACGTGTGATTTCTGTCAAGAAATTTTATAAAAAAAATTATTTTGTGTATATTTAACATGAATACACTAAAAATATAAAATTATTTATTTAATTATCAACTATAATTGAACACGTAATATAAAATTTTCAATTAAAGTGGAAATATATTTCTGGATGCAAATATGACTATAACAACATAACCTTAATAATATGTACTTGCAAATTGCAATTATCATTATTTTAATAAATATTTTAAAAAAGCATTTATACATTTTCAATTTGTATAAATTAACAAGCAATTTTCAAATTAAATTTTAGGCAATGGTAATTGATGGCCGTGGCCATTTAGTTGGTCGTTTAGCTTCCGTAGTAGCGAAATACTTACTACAAGGTGGTAAAGTTGCGGTTGTAAGGTGTGAAGAACTAAATTTATCAGGACACTTTTATAGAAATAAAGTTAAATATTTAGCATATTTACGAAAAAGATGTAATGTAAATCCAGCTCGTGGTCCATACCATTTCCGTGCACCATCGAGGATATTTTATAAAGCAGTCAGAGGTAATTTATTTTTGAATTATAATGCGAATCGAAATACCAGTAAATTTTTTGCATGATGATCATATTTATCTTACCTACATTATTTGAATCAAATATGTAACAAAAATTTGAACTGATAAAGAAAAGTTAAAAATATATTTTTGCTTTAAATATAAATAGATTTTCTAAAATTTCTGTCTTGATATATATACATTCACAGGTATGATTCCACACAAAACAAAGAGGGGACAAGCTGCACTTAAACGTTTAAGAGTTTTTGATGGTATTCCACCACCATACGATAAGAAAAGACGTGTTTGTGTTCCAATTGCAATGAGAATTCTTTCACTTCGATCAGATCGTAAATATTGTCAAGTTGGACGTTTATCACATGAAGTCGGTTGGCATTATCAAGATGTTGTTAAGAATTTAGAAAGAAAACGAAAAGCAAAATTACGTGTAACACTCAAACATAACAAGGTAATGAAAAAATTGACATTAAAAGCACGTGAAAAGATTGCAAAAGCAGCTGAACCTTTCACAAAAGTAATCCAATCATATGGATACGAATAAGGATCGTATGTATTTTTAATTAAATAACAAATAAATGAGGAAAAATGTTCAAAATTCATTTTTAATTCAATAATCCTGAATCCATAGTAGAATTAAGAACCATTTACATTAGAAGCTTGAAAGAATTCTAAAGAAATTTAGAAGAAAATTAAAACACAATATTACAATAATTTATGATTTTATTTTCAAATAGGTAAAACTAGAACAAAATAAAAGTAGTAAATGTTAAGAAGATGTATTTGAATAGGACATTTCTTCAGAAACATTTGTGTCAGTAGACGTTGATCGATCATTATTTCTGTGATCCTGTTCTGAATCAGATTTATTTTCGCAACCATCACTTTCGGTTGTTTCAGTATTATTACTACTAATTTTATTCAATTTCTCAAAATATGTAAAAGCTTTGAAAACTGCTGTTGGAGGTACATTATGTAAAGGATGTGTCGGCAAAAGCTCATTATCTTCTTCACCAAAAACAAGTGGATGCATTGAAAATTCGCAATGTTGGGCAATGGAAAGACCACTTAATGTATAACATGTATGATATAAATCTGCAGGCCTAAAAAAGAAATGAATTTTAACAAAAAAAATAAATTTCTTGAACATATTACATACTTTCCTGGTTTATCGATCAATCCTCCAATAGGTTTTTGACAACATAGTAGAATGTATTCTTGTAAAGCACCACGGTGAAACAAAGAATTTTTAAGCAAATCCTGTTCTCCGTTTGCTCTACTATTTTTAGCTAAAATTGCCTGAATAATACACAGAACTGCTCCTACCCAAAATGAATAGCATCCATCGACTAGTTTATTTGTTCTCCCCTGAAAACCACCTTCGTAACGCATCTGTCTGGCAACAGCCCATCTCTGTCAAATAAAAATTTTCAAAATATGTAATTTACTTATCATTCTGAACAAGAAACAAAATTAAACTATTACCATCAATCGTTCTAAATCACAACATTCTGTCTTTCCCAACATAACTAAAGTTGCTAAACTGCAAAATGTGTAACCGCCATGAGCTTCAAGACCTGGTGTACCACCAAAACCACCTTCGTATGTTTGACAAGATTTTATCCATTCAGACGTACCTTCGAACAGATCATTTTCATCTTCTTTTGAAAAATTTGATAGCTTTGCACATGATAATGCACAATATGCTCCTCTAACATCGATTTCACCATCAACATGTAGGCGAAATGCACCGTTTTCATCACGTACTGACCATAAAAATTTCTTTAAAGTGTCTGTATTAATTGCATTATATGATTTTTCAGTGCCAATAATACAAAGGCTATTAACTGCTGCATAAGTTGTTGCCAAATGTGGAAGTTGTCCTGGTCCACCGCCAAAACCACCATTTTGACTGCGGCATCTGTTAACAATAAAATTATTTATTTTTTTGTACTTATTCTGTATAAAAGATAAATCCAATCTAGAGTATATGTACTTTATTAAGAAATCTATTGCACTATCAAGGACATCATCACAAAATTTAAAATTTAATAAATGCGCTGCATTAAGAATCCAATATACAAGCCATGGACGACTGCTATCCAAACATTGATAGTTAGTTGGTAATTGCCTTAAACTATTTTCTAAATATCTTATATGTTTTTCTCTGTATAAGCGAGCCAAAATCGAATTTGGATTTTCGGACAGACATCGAAATTCTTGAAACCGATCAAAACATTTCTCTACTGATAGTTCTACATCAATCTAAAATTATAATACATACATATAATATATATTTTAAAAATTATTCAATTAATTTATTTATGTTTAGTCTAAAAAATACTTGTTCTCTTGTAGTAGCTGTAGATAAATTTTCATTATTAAATTTTTCCTTCTTCAATGAATTCAAATCTCTAAATTCTGCACTAACATTTTGGTCCATGATTAAAAACTTTTGATTGATTATCTTAATTCCAAAAATAGATTTATTTAAAATGTAAAGATGATCAATTATTGATTAACTTATAATTTGTAAATGTAAATATTTATACAAAATTGCGAGAATGAAATTCAAAATTCAATACAATGATCGAATTGAATTTCAATTGCAATTGCAACAAAAAATCATATCACAACAAAAACAAGATTCATAGAAGAAAAGTAGTAGAAGAGAAAAACACTAAAACACACGGCAACGGCTCACAAACAGCAAACACATAGAAATTATACATTACAGTCAGTGTCAGTGTCAGTTAGTTTAATAAGGTGGTAAATCGGTTCGGTAAAACAGCAAAAGCAATACCAGTTGTACCAGTCATCAGTTCAGTATTACCGCCACCAACGAAACAAAATGAATCAAATAATTTCATTTTAAAAAGGACCAAAACTGATGAAAAAGTACCAAAATATGCATTTCTTTTTATTTTATAATATCAATAAATAAGTAGGTAGATTAATGTGATAACGATAAATAAAGAGTATAAAATATAAAGCTTAACCAGGATATCTTTGTAATCTTTATTAATCTTTATCATTAAAAATTCAAATTTATATTTAAAATTTCAAAAATAATTAAATAAGAAAAAGCACCAAATTTGTTTATATACCAATCTAATCACCCTAGCATATTATTTTCAAGAATTCTCACTAATAACACTGATCTGATAATGATAATTTACCCTAAAAAATTTGAAAATTTAATTTGTTTTTTTTTTTTTATTTTCTGATTCTATTATCTATTCTGAATCTGACTTCTTTGCTTCTTTCTTTTCTTTCAAAAGCTAAAGTTTTGCTACTGCTGGTTCTGGATTCTGGTTCTTCGACCAACCAGCTTCTGAGTTCTGACAACAAAACAAAACGTCATTTCAAGACAAGATAAAAATTCAAAGATTTTATTGAGTTTTTAAATAATTTTCAATTATAATTATTGTTCATTATAATTAACATTTTAAATTTGTTCAAATTAAACTAGATTAATAAAATGTCACAATTATTAATTTTTACAGCAATTTTCATTGAAAATATACGAGGTAAAACATTTTTTGTCTCAATTATAAAATTTCATTTAATGATCTAGTTTTTTATCTATTCGATTATAACTACACATACATATTTCGAAGTTAAAATGAAAAATAAAAATTGAAATGTTTTCTTTCATGTTTGCGAATTGTGTTTTTCATTCAAAATCATAAAAATTTTAGGTGCTATCTCAGCTGGATCAGGCCTTTTGAATGGTCAATGTCGTGATTTTAGTGGACATATTTATGAAAGTGGAATGCATTATATGCCAGGTCCAGATGAATGCAAATTTTGCATTTGTGATAATGGCCATCCAAAAGGTTGTAAAGTAGTACTGTGTTCACCACCAAATGATTGTAAATCATTTCAAATTGGAAATCACTGCTGTGAATACATATGTTTGGATGATACATTTACGGATCGTAGCACAGATTTTGGAATATGACTGGTAGCTACTGGCATTACAGCCACATTATCATTATCGTTGTTGTTCTTTTTAGTAAATCGTTTAAGACAACGAAAAATTCGTGTCAGAGAGAATCGTCAAAATAATGAAGATCAACGTAGTATCGGAAGTATTGGGTAAATATAATTTTAATTTTAAAATATATTCTACCGTATACGTTAATTAATGATGGCGAAATTAAAAGTAGGTCGCTGTAGTTATATATTTTTTTAAATTTTTATTTTAAATATGTAATTTATATAAATTTTTTTTTATAATTTAAAATTTTTTAAATCCAGATATATTGGAGGGAATATGGGTTATATGGGAGGAGGATCAATTGGTATCGAATATCCTTTCGAAGGTAATCCTAGTCATTATCAGCTTTGGAAACCTCCGAATGGTTATTTTCCTCGTGGCGAAGCTCCACCACCATACGAAGAAGCAGTCGCATTGGCACAAGCTGAAACAATGAATACTCAGTGTACAGTCAGTGTTGCAACGACAACTCATAGAACTCTGCCAATTGGTATCAATCCTGTCGAGAATACTTCTACTGAACCACAAACAAACTTAACCACTAGCACAACAAATCTAATTAATATAAATATTAGTAATGCTGGAAATATAACAGCAGTTGCAACTGGTGAAAATCATCAAGCTCCATACAGGTATATATTACATATCTAGAAAATCGATTTTATATTTATTTTTATTATTTTACCTCTTTTTTATCAGTCCATGTAATATGCTTTCATCAAATCAACCGCGTTCAACTCAAACTCATTCAAATTGTTCATCTTCGTCGAGCAGCATTGGAGAACCATCGAACGTTTCACGTAATCAAACAAATCAAATTTGTGTTCAGTCTGCACCATTGCAAATTTCGCAAAACACGACATTTCCTCAAACAAATCCCATGACAATTCAACAGCAACAACATCATCAGCAGCAATCTCAGCCAATTCCAGCATCACAACAACAAAACTCACAAAATAGTTCACAGTTCACTGGTGTAATGGTCGAATGTACGTACAGAAATTGTACGCTTAATTCAAAAGTAATAAGTAGTAAAGGCCATAAAAGTACTAGTAGTGTTCAAGAAAATTCAAATCAACGGCGCACTAATTCGTCGGGTAACAACAACGAAATTACTTCAACAGAACAATCAGGAACTGATAACATTAACGAAACGACAAAATCTACTATGAT
Organism: Villa cingulata; assembly: GCA_951394055.1. Classification (NCBI taxonomy): domain Eukaryota; kingdom Metazoa; phylum Arthropoda; class Insecta; order Diptera; family Bombyliidae; genus Villa; species Villa cingulata. The sequence goes on along the minus strand of OX596023.1, from coordinate 14,090,051 downwards.
CTTACCACCGCCACTTTTCGATGAAAGAGGTACCGAAATTCGTCGTGATATTACTGCTTCACATGAAGTAATGAAAACGCCTTCTTCATCAAGACGATATCATCGGACTATTCCTCGTCATTTCACTGCCGTAGATTCATTAATAACTGACGTTAAATTACCAGACACATCATCAACATCGTTACAACAACACACTTCTAATGGTGGGAAAATATCTGCAAATTCTGGTGTTGTATCAACGCAAGCGAATACAGTAACAAACAACAAAAAGCCGACATGCCAATGTCCAGTTCAGCATGTTCCAATGACGTATATGGGATCCACTCACTTTAATGTTACGCCACATACTACAAACGTGTTTTTATCAACACTTTCTACTAAGTTAGTGAACTCTAAATCAAACAACGGAGGTTCAGGTTCTAAATCTGCTTCATCATCCCCATCTTATATGTCATCAGGTGGAAAAATACAAACAATTTCGAAACAAAACATAGATAATCCCATACAAATAGCAAAAGTCGACTCACATTTGAATGGTGGCACCTTGAAACGATCTAATCACCACCATGCATATGGTTCTTCCAATACCAATGGATCTGGCAACAATCATAAAATTGCAACAATTTCGCGACATGTTGTAGAGCTAAAACATGACACTCCCTCTAATAGCAGTCAAATACATTCAATTTTGAAAACTCCCAATACCAAAGAGAGAAATCCTCATAATCCAATTTCAGGAGGGCACAGCAGTTACAATGTTCATAGCAGCAATTCATTTAGAACTAACGCAGATACACTCAATCCTCCATTCCCTGTCCAACTGGTCGATGGAATTTCAAAAATTTCAAACTTATCTACTTCCACATGCATGAATCTGGCATGCAAAGAGAACCCAGTTTTACCTCCAAAAATGCATAGAAATTCAAACAATTTGAAGCAAATAGCAAATCCCATGTTTGTTTCAAAAATACACACAATCACAAAATCAAATAATGATTTTATGCAGCAACCAGTCCCTCCAAGAACGTCTTCAGTTGCACGCTCACCACACAATTCACATCATCACACAAACAACTCAACTACATCAATGCCAACTGCTTATACAAAATCACTGCCTCGAAAAGATGAAAAAATCACTCATGCCCTCACTTTACCAAACTCTGGACCCTTAAGTAATGTTGAAAAATCACAAAGTCTTGGTAAAATCAATTCAGCCACATATTATCCGATTCAAAATGGACACGCGACATACACATTACCAAAACAAAATAACGGCAAAGTATCATTAAACAGTACAATTGCGAGTGTCGTTAGTAAAGTACCATCAGTAATAAGTATTCCATCATCGTCGATATTACAAATAACTGCCACAAACACAAATAACAGCGTTGATAACGAACAAAAAACTTCATTGACACAAAATAATACAAATAATATTACAAGCACTTCCACAAATTCATTGATGACGACAACATCAATAACTAATAACACGACCACAACAACAACAGCAACAAATACTCAACAAACATCTAATAATAATCATCATCAAAATCAAAATTTAATTATTAATACCAGTAATACAATTTCCAATCCCTCCGAAACGATTTCGACAAAATCCCCCAAACCTGCACCCACCGAAAATAATACGAATACAAAATCGATTGTTTTACCGACGAAAATAACGACATCAACCATAACTACACCAAAAATGATGCTATTATCACACCACAATGTTGGATCATTGAAACCTGAAGAGAAACCATTACCAGTATGTACAACATCAAAGAATTGCTCAAATCCCAAAGAACATTTTTTGCCAAACGATACCAGTCTAGATGATGATTATTTGAGTGAGTGTGAAAATTGTAAAACAGCACATAGCTCACGATATTATCTGGATAAAGAGATTGAGGAGGCTCCACCAGAAACAATGACGTTACAAAGAAAAATGGATGATAAAGAGGAAGAGCAGGCATACTATAGAACTTCTTTAACATTACCAACGAACACAAAAAAGACAGCGTATGTATTAAATCAATAAAAAATCATTGTTATACTACGTATTATGAATTTATTTTTAAATTACTTATTTTAAATTATAAATGAGTTTTTATTTTAATATTTTTGTCTATAGAACAATCAAAAATAATCGTGAGACATGGTTTTCTTCAATACCAGCGAGTTCTTCATCAGATGAGGAGGCAAATGAATGAGATTTAAGTCATCTTCTTTAAGTAAATTTACGAGCTTTTTTTTCCAGCAATATGGTATGCATAGCAGCAATTACAGTTAAGGTAAATTATTAAAATTTTCAAGGTAAGATTATTATTATTATTCAGATATTATAATATGTAATCGTATGCGTAACCCATCGTATTCATTTTCATATGTGTGTGTCTATGATTTTTAAATTAAATTAATTCACCTTATTTTCTCAGCGTCAGCATCACATTGAATTTTTAATTAGAAAATAAAATATACTATTTAAATTTTAAACATCTATTAATATTTATTTATCTGTAAAATTAATGAAATAAGAGATAAATATGAGATTTAATTTAAAAATCATAAAATCGCATATGAAATAAAAAAACAGAAGTTTTACCGGCCGAGGCAACAGCAGCACCACATCAATATATTTACAGTTTTAAATAGAAATATTCGCACATTATTTCTGTAAAACCGAAGTTATATTATTACAATAAAATAAAAATTATACAATTTGTTCCACCTAAAATGTTAAATAGAAAACAAGACAAAAACACAAAAGAAAAATATATACATATATATATACATATATATACATATATATATATATATATATATATATATAATATAATAAATAAAACATCAAGAATAGCACTGCATTCTGCATATAAAATAAAAATAATGCAGGTTGTTTGATAAATATTTTCAAATATTTGATGTTAATTAAATCTAGATACATGCATACTCGTACAGTGTTTAAATTATGTGTTGTATTCTTTTATTTTTATTTTTTTCTTTTTCTGGAAAAATTATTAACAAAATATTATAATTATTAATTACAATGCATAAATAAATAGTAATTCAAATTCACGTATTATTCCACATAATAATAAAATAATAGAAATAAATGTTCGTAAAAACTTAAAGAGATACAAAAACGATGATATGAAATTTTATGAAAAGTAGAGAAGAGAAGAAAGCAAAAAAATCATAATAATAATAATAATATATAATATGTATCAGTATAGATAATAATAATTAATAAAATATTCGATGTAAAGAAAATATACTTACAACTTACATAAAAATGTATATAAAATAGGTAAATTATTAATAATTATTAGAACATTACTCGTATATACGATATATACGTATACACATACGTATATATATATATAGGTAAAAGGTATTATGATATTAATTGTTTGTGGATGTATTAAAACAATTGTACAAGTAAATTTAATCACACAATGCACATATTACATACTCGTCTTGTCGTATATATGTACATATATGTTCGAATAATAAATAGTAATAACAATAATTTATAATATTATATGTTTTTAAATGTTTTTCAATTAAAATACATACTTACAATAGATGATATACATATATACATACATACATAATATAGAAATAAATTACATATTCGAATATAATCCTTACACAGTATTTAAAAACAAATATTGAATAAATCAAATCAAATCGCCAATAAAGTTTTTCGTTAACAAAATATGCACATAACAAATGATATGTAACTCTTTAAAATTGAATTTTTCATACATAGATGAAATTAAAAATCAATAATCGATAAATAACTTTTTTTATCAATTATATGTATGTATTTTCAATTTTATTTGTAATCAAATCATTGCTTTTTTTCCTATAAAAAAAATAATAAATTAAAAAACATATACATATACGATAATATCTAATGATGTAATAATGTGTAATAATGATAATGAACAACAGTAAAATTCTGCAAATTTTTATGCATTTTTAATTCATTCATCTAGTAATTGAATACACATAATCATTTGTTTTTGAAACACAAAATATCAATTTTAAATTACAAAAATACTTACAAAAATTATACAAAAAAAATGGATTGGGTACGATTGACCGCAATCTAAAATATTGTTCTTAAAATCTCGCAAACAAAACCTCGCATTTCCAGAATTTTGCGATATTAAAATCTCGCAAAATCTTGCATAATTTTCGCGCGAATTATTCAATGCGAGATTATGTAAGGTTTTACTAATATTGAATACAGTGGAAATATTTTTTTCTACAATAAATATGGCACGATTACGGTTTCCGTGGCCCCGCGATATGACGGTGATTTCTTGTAAAACGGTACAAAATAAGCCGAAACAAATAAATAAAATTTAAGTGGTATATTAACTAATCCGATCCAAGATACTGATCTGGAGAAATAACGGTTTTCGTAAAACACACGTAAAACATTTTGGACCAAAATTTTTTAAGGTTAGTTTGCGTCCTTAAGATGAATTTGCGCCAATAGAAATATATACCACATTAAAAAGGACATTCCAAAGTATCATCGGAACGTCTCGTTTCAAAATCTGCCGGCATCAATTTGGAAGTTCAGCCGATTTTGCTAGGGATTTATTTCAAAATACGAGATTTCGTTATTAAAGATTTTAGCATGCTATCAATCGTATCGCTCACAGAAAATATACATATATATTATACATGTATATATATATATATATATATATTGCATGAATAAAACAGAAAATTTATGGATATCACGTAACACATTAATTAAATCATAATTTAAAGGTATACCCATTAAAATTTCTATTAAACAATATTTTCATAAAATGAATAATTATCATGACATAATATTTCCAGTTATAAATATTTTCATATTGTTTAATATAAAAAAAAAACATCAAATCATATTGTTTAATTAATTGTTTTTCTCTCTTAGCATTTTGCTTTCAAATAATCAAAATAAACCATGTATGTTAATTTAATGCATCTTTTTGATTATGATTGGATTTGTATACGTACGTATCCATAATATATTATGCATTTGTATATATGTATTACATTTAGACGCATTCATACACACAGTAATTAGTACATATATTTAGTATGTATAGTAAATAATAATAAATAATCATCAGTACAGAGAAGAACAGAAACGAAACGAAACAAATTTGTTTTAATTAGATAGTTAAAATTCAAAATAAATAATACTTAAATTTTTTCGATTTTATTGAAGAAAAAACAACAACAACAAATTTTTAATATTTTGAGAGAAATTAAAAACAAAATACATCTCTCTTATGATATTATTATTATGTATGCAAATGCAGTATGCATAAAATTTGATTCATATACACACAAATACTCGTTTAAATTTATATGATGACAGATATTATGTTTATGTACGTAAAAATGATCCAAAGAGAAGAGAAATATTATATTCATTCAATTTTTAAGTGTTCATGATAATTTAAAAAAATTTAGATTTTAAATTGAAAAAAAAATGAAAAATTGAAAAAATGCATAATAGAATAGGTAATAATAATTAATTTCTTTGAATCACTTTAATTATGTAGTAATTAAATAGTCGTAATAATATAAAAATTTAATATAAATAAGAGTATCCAAAAAAACAACATTACTATTTCTAACAAATTGTTTTATTTTCTTCTCTTATTGGTTTTTTAATTATTACTGTTGTTTTGTATAAAATTTTATTTGACTACATTTTTTATTATAGTTCTTATTTTATTACAATTACGTACCAACTTTTTCAGTTTAATTTGATTTTGTGAATAAAAATTATTAAACAAAAAAAAAAATGGAGTTGGTGAATAAAATAAAATAGACATTTCCAATATTATAAATACATACATACATATATATAAGAAAAAAAAAATTAATTTAATAAAATATGATTATTATTAGAAGAAATAAAAAGTCGATCGTACAAAATATTTAGCAATAAAAATAAAAAATTTAAAAATACAAAAATAAAATTTAAATGTATAATGTACAATGTGTGAAATATATATGCACTCGTATTTGGAAAAAACAAATAACAACAGCAACAATAACAGTAACAACAGAAAAAAATTATAATAAAAATAAATTCTTAAGTAATTTCATTTAAAAAAAAAAGATTGATAATTTTACGTGTAAAATGTTTTCTTTTACTTTCATCGAACGTGTTCACATATTAACATTATTTGAAAAATGTATGTACATACTTAAATTATTTAATATTTAAATATGTATCGATCAACTAACAAAAAAAAAAAAAAAAAAACAACCGTTTAATGCATATATGCATTTACATATATATGTATGTATATGTATTTTTTCCCTTTGTATTTGTATGAATAGCAAAAATAATAATTTCGATAATAATAATAATAATAATGCATTTAATTTAAAACATCAAATGATATATACATACATACATACAAATATGTAGGCTATTTATTACGGTATGAAAAATTTATTATAGATAAAAAATAAAAATAACAAGAAAAAAAAAATTATATTTTCTTCAAATAATTTTAATAAAAATAAAAAAATATATACATATATAAATAATAATGACGTGTGTAAGTAATAATAATAAAAGATGAAAAATGTTATTAAAATTGATTATTGTGCGCTATTTATTAAGGTTTGTTCCAAAAAAATATATATATATATATTAATCCAAAATTCCATTATATTATATGAATTATTAATTACACATATGTCTTATGTGGATTTTATTAATGTAATAAACAATGTTATATAAATGTTACATAAATAACGGATGAAATTAAAAGTGTATCTTTTAATTCTCGTTGAAAGAAAAAAATGTAATTAATGAATGATAAAATTAATCAATAAAATAACACAATGAAAAAATAACACAAGAAAAATATAGGAAAAAAAAAACATTTTTAGTAATATGTGTAATAATACACGCATATAGAGAGAAAAATATAACAAATCATAATAATGTACCAAAGAAAAAGACATAGTCTACATATTTTTGAATTTGAAAAAATAAAAAAAAAAATTAAAATTTAAAAATAAAGAAACATTAACCAAAAATGAAAACAAAATGAATTTATTGATGAAATTAAAATGAAAAACATAAAAAAATACATTGAATAAGAAATTTTAATGTAAAAAAAAATAATTATATAATTAATAAATAAATTTACAAAACTCACCAAAGAGACAGACATTCAAGAATATGTGTGTATAAAAAAATGGAAATGTAAATGAAAAAAAAAATGAAATTATTAATAAATAATAATTAATACGTGATTATAATAATAATATAATTACTTATAGCTTATATAATTTAGTAAGTATGTATGAAAGTAAATGTAATTGAAGTAAAAAAAAAGAAAATATGGAACAAGATATAACTTTAAAAATGTAAAAAAAAATACAAAATAAATATACAAATCCTTATACCTACATAATATATACAATATATACACTATTATATGTTCTTACATTTTTATTATTACTACATATTATTATTATTAAATTATTGATTATAATTAATATTGAAATTTGTTCTTAATTGAAATAAATACATACGAAAAGAAGATAATTATTAAAACGTAAACCAAAATCAAACAGAAACATAAAATGAAAAATATTTTGCAAAAATATATGAAAACAAAATATAAATATAAATAACAAATTATAAATTACAGTATTATTGAGAGTGTTCAAAAGTAAAAGTAAAACAAAACAAAAAATTATTACAAATATTATTTATAAATAAAATTATATAAATTTAACAATAGCAACAACAAAAAAAAACATATGCAAATATATAAATATGTATGTATATATATAATACAATATACATTTATTTAAAAAAAAAAATACATACATAATTAGAATATACAAAAGAAACAAACAAACAAAAATCTTTATTTAGAAAAATAATGAATAAATAAAAATTAATAATTAATGCATATAATTATGTACATAGTTTTTTTTTTTTTTTTTTTTGAAGTTGAAATAATGAAAGTTTTGAATTATATTATAATAATACGAAACTACATAAATTATTTATTCAATTCTGAATTTGGAAAATTTTAAAAATGTGAAAATAAAATTATTAAATTCATTCAGTATTTTGAAAATAAAAAAAAAAATACATAGTATTTTTTTTAAAAAAAAATTTATCAAAAAAAAAAAAACAGAAAATAAAAAAAGGAAGCAATTATTTACATATTATCTACTGCTATATTATTACATATACGATTCATCCTACACTTAATTCTCGAAAAATTACAAACTTTTATAGAAAATTTTTTAAATCAGAATTGAAATGAATAAATCACATGTAATAATGTACCATAATTTAAAAATTATGAACATAAAATAAAATAAAAATAATACTAATAATAATGAATATTATGTACAATTATCTGTGTTCTAATTCATTCAAACTTAATTTAAATATTATACACATATGTATATATGCAAAACATAAAAACCAAATAAAAATTAATATTCAATCACATTATAATAAATTATTATTTTTTTAATTTATAAATTAAAGTGTATTTAGCTACTTACTATAAATATAATATCTATCTATTCTATATACATATATACATATGTATTTTTTGTTTATTTTTAAAAATTTAATTTCGAATAATTTGATATAAATAATTTTTATTTTTCTCAACAACACAATACATAGTAAATAATATTTTAAATAATTATAATATTAATAATTTATTTAAAATACATTTTAAATTTTTTTTAAAATATATTTTTAATCTTTCTTCGATTACATCATAAATGTATATAATTTATTTGTATTTTTAACTCTACCATAACATAATACTATCATTATAATGAAAACATTTAATCGAAAATGTCGAAATTTATGTATGATATGATCAATGAATAAAAAATTAAATAAATGATTAAATAAAAATCTCTAGATATCTAAATGTGATTTAAAAATATTTCTATGCTATACTTACTTATTAAGATTTATGTTAAAAAATAAATTGTATTTATTTAGTTTTTGTTTTTCGTCTTATTTTACTCATAATTCATAATGATATAAATAAAAATGAAATATGTATTATTGATAGGCTTACAAAAATTAAATACAAAACCATCCATTTTGATTATGTGATTATTAAAGAATTTAATATTAGAAAAATTAGGATTTCCCCTTTTAAATTGCCTTTTAAAATATTTTAATCCAAAAAATATGCAATAATAGATATTTTTTGTGTAAATATTGCCATCTTCATATCAGTTTTTTAAACTATTTACAATAAATTGTTGATTTATGCTGGTAAGGACATTATGGTGTTTACGCAAAACGTGTTGTGTGTTAACATTTGGAACATTTGGCATAATCTGTCAACTTCAGAACGTCAGTCAATGTTAACATTTTTATCATGGTGAAGTTCACGAAAGAGCAACATTTAGAAATTATTAAAAATTACTACCGCAATTCTGAATCGGTAGTCACAACTTTAAGAGCGCTTATTCCAATTTTCGTGCTCGCGGTGGTCATATGAATGAGATCGAATTCCATAATTAAATGTAATTTGTGTACTTCACTTGGAATAAATTTTAACCTTATATGTATATTAATTATTCTTTATTTTACTTAAATATAAAATTGTTATGTCCTTACTGGAAAACCCTACATTATTAGCATAATGTATTATATTATATTATAGAAGTTGTTAGACAAGTAAGCAATATAGTATTATTGGTATTATATTTAATACAGTATTATTGGTATTATATTCAATTTTGATAACTATTAAATTATTGTTGTTTTCGTTGGCTTATATTTTTTTCTTTATTTTTTTTTTATGTTCGTGCGATCTTGTTTATATTCAAATGTACACACACACATATGTATAAAGTATATTATTACCCTTCGATATTGTACAATTTCACATTGCTTTTGTACTGTTTTTATGTACATACATATACGTTTTTATGTACATGTATATTATTATCTATATGCGTATTGTATTAAGTAATATACCTATATATTACCACATTATTTGTATATTGTTTGTGATATTACAATACCTACAATATTTAGGGATACAGGTGGAAAGAAAAAGTAACGATAAAAAATATAATATTTAAATCATATTGCATATATAATCACCTGAAATATTAAAATTATATCTAAGCAAGTGTATAGATATACCATTCATGCGAAATATCCACATATATGTAATGTATAGTATTTTTAAGATTTTTTGCTTATTACGTTCATAATTAAAATTCAAAAATTATTCTTATACATATTCATACGAATATGTAATGATATTATTGTAATTCATAATACTCGAATAGAGATTATGAAATAATTAATATAAGACCACGCCAAAACACAGATCATAAGGAAAAAATATTTCAATTTATAATCAATGCAGATCATACCAATTATATACAAACATACGTATGTTTGTCATTATGTCATTCGTTTATATATTATTATGTATATTACTCCCTATTAAAAAAAAAAATGTTTGTTTACATTTCTTTGAAAAAAATTTTTAATTTGTTATTCCCTTTTACTTATCATTCACAACAATTCATATACATATATACATACATTTAATATTCGCATATAAATTCGTATTATACTAATACATAATACAGATAAGGATCTTTGTTAATATACATCTTACCAAAGCCCAATATAACAACTTGTTATCTATAGTCTTTGATACTACATACTACATAATATTCCGTAATGAATATTATACACGTAGCTATATATATTATCATAATACACAATAAACTTGTATTTGCCTTTAAATACAATACAATTCACATTATTCCATTGCACACATACATAATGTATAATACAAAATATAATATTATATCGATTCCCTTCCCCGCAACAGATTTTAATCTAGATGATTTGTATGGCAAATATATAATATAATTCCGAATACCTCTTAAATAGCAAACAGATAGCTTCCTCTCCGTCAACTAGCATCGTTCACCAGTACAGTACACTATCATCAGTCATCACGCTGCCTCAGTGATAGTACTGTTTGACGCTGAACATACATGTGCCTTATTTATATAGTCAGGTACGTGAGGGACTTGAATAGCTCGATGGTTGGGTTTCGTCTTGTGATCCTGAGATCACGGTTCGAACCCCAGCCAGCGCGCTACTCTTGCCCAAGTCGATCATTAATTTTTCCCATCAACAATATACACCAGTAACTGATTACTGATGATAAACTGGATGGTATATCTGACATAAATTACTGATCGGCGGTGCCATAATGGACTTCGTGCACTTAATATATACTATATACATTGTATGTATATATGTATATTTGAAAAAAAAAAAAAATATAGTCAGTACTGTTTATTACGGCACGGATGTTATCTGTTTCCATCTTTACCTCAGACATGGTAAGTAAGAAAAATTATGTGTATTTTAATACAATTATGAGGGGAAAAATTTATGTTCGAAACATGTTTCGAACGAAGATATTTATGTAACTTTATGTGTTCTGAATTTTTGACAGGTTGTGGAATGAAAATTCTATTGCTTTAGCTCTATATTCTTTGGACATACTTACTATGCTTACTATGTATATTTCGGTAAACGTTTTTTTCAATTTTCTCAAAATAGTATAAAATGGAATAGACACAGTTTTGTAAATAGACGACTCATTTATTAGATGTTTGAATTTTGTCAACCCAAAAAATTTATTTTTATATAAGTTAAAGGCACAAAACAACATTTACAGCGGCCATAGTATTTAAAAAATATGGAAAGGTCCAAATCTGTTTGAATCATTTTTGTGTTCAGTAAAATATAATTTTGGAGAAATTTAATAATTTTATTTAGCAAATTTATGATTTATTTATTTATTAATCACAATTTATTTATTTTTCATAATAATTCATTATTTATACATAATTAACAGATTGCAATACCTGTGTGTTATTATAAATCCAGTCTAGATAATAACTTACACGCGTCAGAACTTGTGGAAAGCCTGCTTGACAAGATCGAATCAACCCATAGGATGTTATTCCAATTAACGTATAATTTGCCAAGATAACATTTGGACCACCAGAATCTCCAGAGCAAAGACTTCTATTGGGAGCATTAACACATATTTCCGTGTGATTATTGAACCATTTAAAACTAGAAAAACATATCTTATCGGGAACAATTTGTGTTATCATATATTGAAGTTCTGTTGGACTCTTATCTCCCACTAAACCCCACCCAGATGAGTGCAATCGTTGACTGACAATAAAATCTCTAGTCTCGTTTTTGAAGGGTAAAGAGGCCACTTGAACATAACCTACAAAAAATAAAAAAATTTTTTTGAATCTAAATATCGAAATAACTTTTGCCTATTATCTTTGGTAAAAGTTATCTAAAATCATCAAACTTAATTGTACTTACGATTTAAAGTTGCCTCACATGGTAGTCTGATCAAGGCAATATCGTTTAAAATTTTAACGAAATCGTACAACGGATGTGTAACTATGGCTGTTTTATAAACTGTCATAATGTAACTGTCAGTATAATTTTTTGAAATTCCAAAATATACTGATATTTCTCTTGTAGTTACCCAGCTAAATCCATCTTCACATAATTCAATAGTGCAATGAGCAGCAGTCAATACAAAACTTCTGGAAATCAACGTTCCCCCGCAACTTTTGGAATTACCATATGGCATGTCAAGACCGACATAAAAAGGAAAAGAACTAATATCTATTCCTTTGCCACCCCATATTCTAGGCTGGAGTTTACGTAATAAATTCGTCTGATTGTTTCCAGCATCAACGAATAAAAATAATGGTAATATATATAAAATGTTCAACATTTCTCAATTCTTATACACTTTTAATAGCTACAAAATTATCAACTGAATACTTAATTGTGATAAAATATCCCTCAATTTTTTATGCTTTTATAGTGTTTAAAATCAACGAATTTGCTATAAATGCGACGTACTTACCATTATTTGTTTACCGCATTTTCATATTTGTAGTACAAATGTTATTTTATCACCTTGAAAGAAAGAAAAATGTATTAATTAGTCTTAGGTACATGCGCGTACAGAGTAAATAAGAGTAAAATAATATTATTGCTATTGTTATTCAATTATTGATTGTAATTTTAAAAAATATAGTATTTCCTACTAATTTTCATATTTGTACAAATGTTATTTTATTTTCTTGGAACAAAGGGAATACGTATTAAACTCGTAGTTATTAAAACGTAGTTACACGTGCATAGACAATAAGAGTAAAATAATCGAGGTACTCAGGATTTGTTGTAAGAGTGTAAAAAGTGTAAACAAACATACACCCAAATCTTACACCATTTCGTGAACGCACCATAGCAAACTTTGTATTGAAAGCAAGCAAATTAATAATATAGATAGATACATATATGTCAGCTAAAATATTAAAAAAATAAATTTAATCAAATTATACAATGGGTTTCAGCATTGTAAATTTTTACAAGCAGTGTAAGTAAAAATTACATAGAACATGTTTACAATAGGTGTAGGATTGTACGAGTTTACACCGTTTACAATGATAGAAGACCAAGCCGTGAATACCCTTGATATTATTGTCATTTGCAACACACTTAAAATTTGACTGTACAAAAAAAGGGTATTTATGTTTTCCATTTTATAACAAAAATTAGATACATACATGCATATCACATTTTGTAGATTTTTCAAACCGAATATAATTTTTATTTATAATACATTTCGAAAAATGTTCATATATTAAGACTGGTACTCAGTTCATGTGAAATTTTTCGCTTGCAATTGCATATGTATTTCTACACGTTAAAAATTGTGGAAAGAAACTTTTGTAGAGTAAGTAGAGTTGTCATTTTTTGAAGTAAAAATGAATAAATAAATATTTATTTGTCAAAATATTTGAGTTGTGAATATTTCGTTTGCCTTTTATATACTCGACCATACAAAATAATTGTGAAAAATGAATTCCACAACTCTCCACTATTAAGTTCCACCGTGCTTATTTAGTTTGGAAGTGAGTACCAGAAAACGAAATTTAGCTAACAATTTAGCGACATTTTTTTTACATAGGTTTTATATGGAGAAAATTTTGCTTTCTATGTGAGTACCGCATCAGCCATAAAGGAAAAGAAAAAATAAATAGATAAAAATATCACAATTTTGTTTAAATACGGCCTCTTTTCTAAAACATTAGTTTCTAAAAACTACCTTTTTCCAGAAGTTGCTTCCAAAAGGTATACTCTTTTCCAAATTTCAAAATAACTTTTCTCGTGATATAAGTTAACACACTACTATTTATTGCAAACGTCGTGAAAACTAAGTAATTGACAACATTTTCAATAATTAGAACACAAAATTAGTATTTCGTAATATTAAAAACAAAAAGCTTTGGTAAATAGAAATTGGTGCAATAGGTAAAAAGAAATTAAAAATAAAGAAATTTAAAAATTTGGTGTAAATGCTGGATTTGGATGACCATATTGAAGGAAGTTCAACTGCAATTCCACCACCAAGTAAAGAGGAAATTCAAAACGCGATTTTGTTTCGGTTTTGCCGGGGTCCGCAAGAAATATTTCATCAAGAATGCTCTGCTGAGCTATATGCTCTAACTTTTGCATATTATCTTTGGTAAAAGTTACTTAATATCATCAAACATAATTGTACTTACGATAGTTAAATTTGCCTCACGTGGTAGTTTGATTAAGGCAATATCGTTACATATTGTACTGGAATTGAATGACGGATGTATAATTATGTCTGTTTTATTAACTATCATAATGTAAGTGTCAGTATCATTTTCTACTGAATAATATTTTGACATTCCAAAAACTACTGCTGCTAGTCTTGTAGTTTCCCAGTTATCATCTGCATCGAAATCAGCAGTGCAATGAGCAGCAGTCAATACAAAACTTTTAGAAATCAACGTTCCTCTGCAAAATTCGAACGTACCATATGGCATGTAAAGACCGACATGATAAGGAAAAGAACGACGATTTGTTACGTTGTTGCCACCCCAAATTCTTGGCTGGAGTTTACGTAATGAATTCGTTTGATTGTCCCCAGCCCAGCATCGACGAATAAAAATAATGGTAATACGTATATATACAAAATTTTCAACATTTCTCAATTCTTACACTTCTAATTACTACAAAATTATATCGAACTGAATACTTAATTATATGATAAAATAAATAATTGACCTATTTTTTTGAGTATTACGCATTTTCATATTTGTTCAAATGTTAAAAATGAAGTAAATAAGTTACTACATGCGAATTTTTTTTTTTCGGTTTATTTTCTTGGAAAAATACAAAATGAAGTAAACACAGGTACATGCGTACATATACAATAGAAGCAAATAATTGTGTATTGTTAAAGAGAAATTTGTTTTTTGAAAATATCTTATTGTCGTGCATATTTTAGTAAAATATGATAAAACAAATATGTATTTTGTTTTTCAATGTAGTTGGTAGTTGGTACGTTGGTTGGTACAACAATCGAGTTAATTTTTTTTTTTAATTAACTTCGGCTCTAAGCTCTAACTACGCAGTTTAATGTACACATACACATGCACATGCGTAGCGTACATATGTGGTGTGGTAAATTATGTTGAAAAACAAAATATGTATTCGTTTTATCGCATACCTGCTTAAAATTACAATGATATTTGATCTTATTTTCTGTGCAAGTGTAAATGAGTTTAATACGAGTATATGCATTGTTTTCTTCAAAAAAAAAAAAATAAAATAAAATAACATTTGTACAAATATGAAAATGCGTAATGTATAATTAATATAGAAGTCGGGTCCTTACGTGAATTAAAAAAAATGATGACGTCATTTATGTATTTTTTTTTGACGCTGAATACGAATCTGAAATCAAAACTCGGCGGTGGTCGGCCCTCTATTGGTCAGAATTGGCAATTTTCCATTTTTATCAAAATTCTTTTTTATTTTGTTAATTATCTTCATAACGGTAAATGATTCAAATTTTTTTCATGATTCAAAAGATGCATCTGTACTCTCAAGATGTCTTTTCCAAAAACTCTTAGTAGAAGGGTAATAAAGGGCATTTTGTGATTATTGTTTATTTTTACATTTTTGACGATTTCTCAGAAACGAGTAAGGATAATAGGTTCAAATTTTTTTGCAAATAAAAAAGGATATCACAAGCAAGTTTTTATACAATTATTACTTTGATCCTGATGTAGTAGAAGACAAATATTCTCGAGAGAAAAATGATTTTAATGATGCTAAATTTTGTAATTTTGTGTGTGCATTTATGTTTGTGTGTATGTGTATTCATTAAACATTTTCTAAACAGATATATGCACTAGTGTTTCCCATAGATCTAAATTTCGATACGATATTGTCGATAACGATATTACCTCCAGCATTATCGTTATCGAACAATATCGGAAAATATATTTCAATATCGATATTAATATCGATATTTCTTATATAAAAAAATTATTATCATTTATAATTATATGTAATTTAAATGTGTAAATAATATTTTAAAACTAAAAACAGCAAATAATTTTAGTTTTTTTTTAGTTGAAGGTAGAATTTTATTGTTGCTAATATTATCATTTCCACATTCAACATTATGAAATTTATTTTTATTTGTGGCTGCACTAAGATTAAAATACGCTTTTAAACCATGATTATTTGAAATTTATACGATGATGTTAATATAATAACTTGTTTACTCTGCTATCGAATAAAAATAAATAGTCAAATTCAGTTAGATCAGCCATGAGGTTATAGATATAATATAATAGACAAACAGCTGTGAGTATGAAAATGTGAAGAAAAACGACTTAGTTTGACAACTTGATTTGACATTTTTACAGGCGGTATAAAGGATAATTAGATTGAACGTTACAATAAAAAAATTCGATATATCGTCTCAAAAAATATCGATACGATATAATATCGTCCTTTGTAATATCGTGCAAATTATCGATTATGTGATGTTCGATATATCGATATTATCGATATCAATATCGTATCGGGAAACACTAATATGCACACAATTTCAGATTTGCCTTCTATACAAATGCCACATACAGACACATGTACGTTTTTGAAGAGTTTTTGAAAAAGACTTTTTTTCAGAATATAGAGCATCTCAAGACGCATCTTTTTTTTCAGCTGTACCTGTAAAACATTCCTATATCATGGACACCTACCGTTATTGACATACTGCTAAAATAAGAATTTTGAGAGTTCACCTTTTTGGAACTCCAACCAATATTTCATTTTCACCTGTATCACAATTTTTTGCACAAACAAATCAGCAATAATTGTCATAGCTGAATTCATTTTGATTGACATTGCCAATTTTAATGGTGTATCACCATTTAAATTAACTGTTTCTGTTGTTGCTTCAATTAAATATTTAACAATTTCTTCATCTTTCTAAAAATAAATGAATAAATTTTATACATATATGTACCTACTTGCTGAATAGCTAAATTTAATGGATTACCTATAACCATTTTTCGATACGCTCGCTCAATATAACTGATGGCTGACCATCTTCAATTAATTTTCTTACAAGTTTCAAATTTTTTTTGCTATTTACGTACAAAAGGGAAAAAAATTGTGAAACTTTTAATAAATTTTATGTAATTCATCATATTATGCTAAATCCACAAAAAAATTACAAAATATTTTCAATTTAACATTAATTTGAGAGGCGCCAGTTCAAAATTTTCATCAAATAAAAACAAAATTTTTTTACAATTCACATTATAAAAATTTATTAAAAAATATCTCTTAAATCTAACAATTCGACTTCTTAAATTAAATTACAAAAAAATTCTAAATTACTTAAACTAGTATGTATTTAAAATTCCAAACAAACAGTTAATTAAATTCATATTGAAATTGTTGAAATTTTGTTGATTGAAGAATTGACATAGAATGGCCGATGAACCAATGATGAAAACAGTTTGACGATGACTGGTTGTTCAAATTTTCAAAATTTCAAATAATTAATTTATACAAACTGATGATTTGCCGTAGGGAATTGATGATTGTCGAGAAGAAAAAATTTTCTTACTATGCCCTTATAAATGTTGACGAAATTTTAATTTCCAGAAAAAAATTTAATTCTTCGATGATACTTCCAGCATAATGTTTTCATAAAAATCAACTTTAACGCAATTATTTTTTAGCGACGATTTTTCATTAGAAAATCTCTGTTCAAGAAATTTCTTAATTCTTTTTCGACGAAAATTTCCCTAATTCTAATTATTTTTTACAGAAATTCCTAATTTTCCCTAAGTACCAGCTCAACACGCTAGATTTTGATAGGACTCAACACGTCCTGGCTGATAATTTTGGCCTTTGGTTTTCCTGCTTCAGTCTCAACACGACAGTATTTACACGCAGGTACTTCAAAAAAACAAATTTTTCTGTGAATTTCAAACCTTTGTATACCAAATTTTCGCGACTCTAGAAATTTCTTTTTCCTCGTTGGTGAAATGTTTCTACTATTTATCTCATATTTTCGTCTTTTTTAAAAAACCTTTTTTTTTTCAAATTATGTTTTGGTAATTGACTAAATAGCTTTATGATCTTTGCTGTGGTCTACTTAAAGTTGACGTAAATTGCATAAATTGAATTTGCACGCCTAAAAAAGTACCTATACCAAAGAGAAAAGTAAGGAAATTTGAAGGATTCAAAAAAGGAAAAAAAACGTTTTTCAATTTCCATATTATTATTACTTATTACCTAACTGTAATAATCAATCCACCAATATATTTTGGTCTATATCGAATAAACATGCAATATGTAAGCATGCATTATTATATTCATTCTGATAATTTAATATACATTCGGTATTTTCATCGTTTTAATCCAATTTAAAAATGTTGGTGTAAATGCTCGATTTGGATGACCATATTGAAGGAAGTTCAACTGCAATTCCACCACTAAGTAAAGAGGAAATTCGAAACTCGATTTTGTTTCGGTTTTGCCGGGGTCCGCAAGAAATATTTCATCAAGAATGCTCTGCTGCATTTGGTGGCGACGCTTCATCTATCCGTATCGTGTACGAGTGGTTTACAGGAAATTTCAAAACTGTCATTTCAGTGTAAGAGACGATCCTCGTGGAGGTCGTCCAAAAACCTCTACTGATGACATCATTATTAATGCTGTGAGGAAGCTGCTTGAATAACGGAAGAATCGTTTGCTTACAATCTAGTAACAAATGCCATGGCAATATCAAGAATTTTAAATGACAGTCTTGGGTATAACAAGAAATGTGCAAGGGGGGCTCCACGTCTATTGTGTGAAGAAGAAAATTTTAAGGAAGGCCAATCTGTGAATTTTAATAATTTTATAACGGGCGATGAAACCTGGATTTATAAGAGCGAGCCTGAAACAAAATTTCAGTCGCTTGTATGGAGTGAAAAGGGTCAACCTTCCCCAGTGAAAGTATTTTGCCAAAAGTTCGATCGAAAAGTAATGTTTGCGATTTTGTTCATAGAAGTATAATTATTGCTTCTACACCTTTAGCAGCAGGACACACTGTTACAGCAAACTGATATTCGAATAACTGTTTACCAAAAGTTTTCGAAAGTATACTACAAACAAGGATGTCCCAAAACTGAATTGCGGGGATATTTTCTTCCTCACGATAATACTCCTGCACACAAAGCAAAAGAAACGTCAGACTTAATAGCTGAATTTGGCATCAATAAAATTTTGCCAGCACCGTATTTGACAGATTTAGGTCCATGCGACTTCTGTCTCTTTCAAAAAATCAAAAGGCCATTACAGGGAAGAACATACGAAGACGAAACGCAGCTCAAAATGCTGCAGAAGAGCAACTTAGACTGTTAAAAGGAGGATTTTTAATAATGTTTTAACGAATGGATTTATAGACATAAGAAATGTATAGAATTATGTGGTGATTGTGTTGAGAAATGTTGAATCAATAAACTAAGTAACGCGACGCGATAAGCAAAACGTTATTTTTTATTTTCTTTAGTATTCTTTCGAGAATTTTTGTTAATCCCCTCGTATTGTTCAAATTCAAATCAAATAATAATTTTAAAAGTAGCTACTTATACGCTTCATTTCGACTTGCTTCCAACGGAATATTTGTTCAAATTCTTCCCGCATTTTATTTTTCTTCTGTATCAGAATTATAGTACATTCGTAATATTGATATCATCCTTTTAAAATATTTACAATATCATTTAGGTAATCCAGATTTTAGTTGTTATTGTTGTTACTATTGTAATTTTAATTTAATTAAAATATTTTTATCAATTGCATCATTATTATCAATTATGAAAGTTTTCTTTATTATTTTGTAATGAATTTGAATTTGATTTTAAATTTTCAACACCGTTATACTAGAGACAGGCCTAAAATTAATCTAGATAAACTTATCCGGGTTATCTCTAATTCGGATTTATAAAGCTGAACGTGACAGATTGCAAAGTAGATCATCCCTAATGCGATCAGCTGAATCGTTGAATTTATTCGTAACCACACAGTCACCACAAATTACTTTAAGGCTATTATTTTCGTGTTACTTGCGATTTAAATATCGAAATATTTTAATTATTTTACCTTTTTTGTTTTTAGAAACGTTTAATTTGTAAAATCACTCATTGCACACAATTTTAATAAGTCGCTAAAAAAAATACATAATAAATCAGAACCAGAAAACTGAACTGTCAATTTTTATGTCTTCTTCTTCCTACTGCAAATCCAGTTTATGTGGGTTATCCAGTTTTCAGAACTGAATTAGGATAATCTAGTTATACAACTGGATCATCTAGTTATTGTGATGACAGACATCCACTTTTATCTAGATTAACGACTTAATCTAGATTGGAATGCTTAGCCTGTCAGTGTTATTAGTCTTTAACCGCTCTCATTATAAATTTTCAACTTTTGAATTCATCTTATAAATAAATTTGTTGCGTCTGTCTGTCTGTCTGTCTGTCTGTATGTATGTTCCGGGTAATCTCGAAAACGGCTGAACCAATCTTGATGGAATTTTTTTTATCTTAAAGAGTGATTCCTCCCACAAATAATAGTCTACTTTTTTTTTAAATTTAATTATTTAAAACAATAAAAATTTGGATTAAACAGATGAAGGTCTGAAAAAAATCTATAAAATGTATGAAAAGCTTTTTCTTCTAAATGAACTGATAATCGTGGTTGATCGTGGCAATCGTGGTAATTGAATTACAAACTCAATAGAAATGACCAAAGAATATAGAGCTAAAGCAATAGAAATAACATTCGACGGTTAAATTCAAATAATGTCTGTATGTTTGCCAAAATACATATTTTCTTGCTTCGAAATTTTGAAAAAGGGGAAAGTTACAATTAATGTGGATGACGTGAATGAAACGAAAAAATTTTGGATTTCGCACATGTTTGTAATTAATGTGTATGACTTGTGTATAATTTTATACTTCGAAAAAATACTTCGAAAAATAATTTCGTATTTATGAATGAAAATAGGTTTACGCATAGCATTTGTGTGTGCGTTAATTTGATTATTCATACGCCATTATAGATTTCAAATATACATATAATACATATAATATATGTGGATATATATACTATATATATATAATTTTTATACTGCTGCTGGTTGACTGCTATGTTTTTATTTCTATCGATTATTTCTTTATTGCTATTTGCTCTATTGTAATTTGTGCTTAAGATCATACATTGATAATGGTAATTGGTATACGGCAAATACAATGTAAATTTATATTTTATATTGTACATTGTATACGCTAATGTAATACCACAGACCTAAATAACGATACACAGATAGGCCAATATCGCAAAGCTCATTTTAAAAAATTTCAAGTTTGCATTTTCATCTATAAAACTTTTGATTTGAAACTTAAAATTCGTAAATTGTGAGAATAATTCTCTCCCAAAAAAAGAAATGTTTTTTTTTACTTTTTTTTATTCATACATACTGCTACCCTTTTTTTTTTTTCATACCACAATAGCTAGATATAGATGTATGTAAATGTACATACAGGTTTTATCATTACACATAAGTTGCGTTCCTTTTGACCAAGTAAAGAACTTTCAAGTACTCGGGAGTATATTGTAAATGGAACGCAATTTTTTTACTTGCCAGTAAAAAGTAGCCTCAAATTTCAAGGCATACACATTTCTAAGGCAATATAAATATTTGAGTGACAGTTGGCCGTACTTAAATTTAAAGCTGTCATGTATTTCAAATTTATTTTGTTGTTGATTTTAGATTCTCCATAACCTTAAACAATAAAAAGCCACCTATTGAATAACAAGTATAATAAAAATATTATAGACTTAAACATATTTCTTTAATCTCTAACGATTAAAACACAAACACCTCTGACGGCGAATTTTGGCGTAACTAACCATGCAACTGTCAAGTAAATTACTCGAATACAAGAGGTGGTGTAGATGATCACGACTACAAGTACTTGCGAGTACTTTAATTGGTCAAAAGGAACGCAACTATATTGTCACTTCGTATACAAGGAGGCTTGGTTGTCTTTTCTTTATTTTGACTTACATCAAATACCGGATTTTATAGTTGATAGTTGGTAGTTGTTAGATCTTAGATTCTGTTTATATGAAGAAATTGATAGGTATGTACAGTGATCACAAAAATTATTGGTGCTACTTGTGCACAACAAACTTCAAATTTTTACTAAATAATTCAATTTTCCTTGGCATTTTTCTTGAAAGTCAAAATTAAATCAATTATTTTCATTTTAATATTCATAATAATTTTTGCGATAGAATTAATGCAGGAATAATTTTTGGAATAATTCAAATAATATATTTGTTCTAAGAATAATTATGGTTTTTTTTAAGAAATTGTATTTATTAAAGTTTGAAAAAATAAATATAAAAATTTATTAGTATTACAAGTGTCTAAATCCAAATTACGATACTTTAATTATGCAGAAATAATTTTTGTGATTACTGTACATGTGTATATAATGTGTATACACATATAATGTAGAAGCAGCATAATTTGTAAGATGCATATTAACTTGAAAAAATGAAATCATAATCGAACAAACATGAATTTAGGGTCGAAAATAACAATGATATAGTAACAAAGGGTCGAAAACAAAAACAAACCAAGACAAACTATAATGTGCGTATATATATATACATATACACTCGTAGGTATACATAAATATATTATATCTAACATTATGGTACAAAACAGTATATATTCCAGTATCATACATATTCTATATACTTATGTACATACATACATATTTCTATTGCCCAATACAAAATATGTACGCAAACAAGAAATAAAATTGGTTCCTTTTTGTACATTACCTTACGTGTATGTAAGAATGTATATTTGAAACTGTGTTGTTTTGTTTTATTTATATTTTCTACTCTCAATTTTCAAAATGTACTCATTTTATAAGAAAAGCTTTGAGAGAGGTGGATTTTCGCTAAATCCACTTCCAAAATTAGCTCGGCAATGGAAAGGATTGTATTGCACACTCTGTATATAGTTATTTTACTCTGTGGTAATACGATTAAATATGTATGCGGATAATCATTATATATATAATATATATAATATGATGATGATGATGATATGATATTATGATATACATTTATATATATATATATATATATATATATATATTTCAGGTATTTTTTATAAATGCATTAGCCGAGATATTTTTAAAGGGACAATATATATGTATTATATACATATATGTATATTGTATTATAATTATAAAAATATGTATTTTACAATATTGAACAAAATGATTTTTGGTATTTGTGTACTACTACGTAATGTACGTAAGTAAATGTATATGCTGTGCTGTTTGTTCATATCGACGTTCATATTATATTGTAGACACTATGTACATATGTACGTATACACTTGTAGGATTGAGTTTATAAAAATTAATGGGCCCTATTATGAATGTCGATAATATCGACTATCGGCAAAATTAAGACGAGACGAGACGATGTAAATTTTGTATTATGCAAATCGGTCGTCTCGACAGTAAGATATTGTCATATCAAATTTTATTTTCATTCAGTTTCACCATGTAATTTCTATAAAAATTGTCAAATATATCGATACAAAAATTTATAATTCATTTTTTTTTTTCAATTTTGAATAAATATTTAATTAATTTTTGTAATTTTTAATAAATATTTGATTAATTTATGTAAATAATTTGTAGCTATAAATATAAAATATAAGTGAAAATATAAAACATTAATTTAATACTGATTTTTTTTTTTTGCATAAAAGAAGAGCGTTCATGTTTTTTTTTCAAACAGCATTTTTAGTGATTTTTCTTTAATTAATTAAATTAAATTTAAATAAATTGAGCAGAATAATTAAATACAACTTATCTTATATACAAAGCATACATGAAATGTCAAATCACCATAGACTACTATGTCTATTGATTAATTTTAACTGATCGACTCAAAATGTCGATATTCTCGCCTCAAATCGCCATTCATAATACAAAACTTGTCGAGTCAGGGCGATAGTCGATGACAAGACGATATTATCGACACTCATAATAGGACCCAATATAAAATAAACAATTAAATAATAAGTGTGAATGGCTGGTTATAGGATAATACAATTCTTATGCATTTATATCGGGTTTTCCAATAGGGACATAACGATTTTGTGTTTTAATACAAAGGAGGCCTTGAACATTTGGCATAATCTGTTAACTTCAGAACGTCAGTCAATGTTAACATTTTTATCATGGTGAAGTTCACGAAAGAGCAACATTTAGAAATTATTAAAAATTACTACCGCAATTCTGAATCGGTAGTCACAACTTTAAGAGCGCTTATTCCAATTTTCGTGCTCGCGGTGGTCATATGAATGAGATCGAATTCCATAATTAAATGTAATTTGTGTACTTCACTTGGAATAAATTTTAACCTTATATGTATATTAATTATTCTTTATTTTACTTAAATATAAAATTGTTATGTCCTTACTGGAAAACCCTACATTATTAGCATAATGTATTATATTATATTATAGAAGTTGTTAGACAAGTAAGCAATATAGTATTATTGGTATTATATTTAATACAGTATTATTGGTATTATATTCAATTTTGATAACTATTAAATTATTGTTGTTTTCGTTGGCTTATATTTTTTTCTTTATTTTTTTTTTATGTTCGTGCGATCTTGTTTATATTCAAATGTACACACACACATATGTATAAAGTATATTATTACCCTTCGATATTGTACAATTTCACATTGCTTTTGTACTGTTTTTATGTACATACATATACGTTTTTATGTACATGTATATTATTATCTATATGCGTATTGTATTAAGTATATACCTATATATTACCACATTATTTGTATATTGTTTGTGATATTACAATACCTACAATATTTAGGGATACAGGTGGAAAGAAAAAGTAACGATAAAAAATATAATATTTAAATCATATTGCATATATAATCAATCACCTGAAATATTAAAATTATATCTAAGCACGTGTATAGATATACCATTCATGCGAAATATCCACATATATGTAATGTATAGTATTTTTAAGATTTTTTGCTTATTACGTTCATAATTAAAATTCAAAAATTATTCTTATACATATTCATACGAATATGTAATGATATTATTGTAATTCATAATACTCGAATAGAGATTATGAAATAATTAATATAAGACCACGCCAAAACACAGATCATAAGGAAAAAATATTTCAATTTATAATCAATGCAGATCATACCAATTATATACAAACATACGTATGTTTGTCATTATGTCATTCGTTTATATATTATTATGTATATTACTCCCTATTAAAAAAAAAAATGTTTGTTTACATTTCTTTGAAAAAAATTTTTAATTTGTTATTCCCTTTTACTTATCATTCACAACAATTCATATACATATATACATACATTTAATATTCGCATATAAATTCGTATTATACTAATACATAATACAGATAAGGATCTTTGTTAATATACATCTTACCAAAGCCCAATATAACAACTTGTTATCTATAGTCTTTGATACTACATACTACATAATATTCCGTAATGAATATTATACACGTAGCTATATATATTATCATAATACACAATAAACTTGTATTTGCCTTTAAATACAATACAATTCACATTATTCCATTGCACACATACATAATGTATAATACAAAATATAATATTATATCGATTCCCTTCCCCGCAACAGATTTTAATCTAGATGATTTGTATGGCAAATATATAATATAATTCCGAATACCTCTTAAATAGCAAACAGATAGCTTCCTCTCCGTCAACTAGCATCGTTCACCAGTACAGTACACTATCATCAGTCATCACGCTGCCTCAGTGATAGTACTGTTTGACGCTGAACATACATGTGCCTTATTTATATAGTCAGGTACGTGAGGGACTTGAATAGCTCGATGGTTGGGTTTCGTCTTGTGATCCTGAGATCACGGTTCGAACCCCAGCCAGCGCGCTACTCTTGCCCAAGTCGATCATTAATTTTTCCCATCAACAATATACACCAGTAACTGATTACTGATGATAAACTGGATGGTATATCTGACATAAATTACTGATCGGCGGTGCCATAATGGACTTCGTGCACTTAATATATACTATATACATTGTATGTATATATGTATATTTGAAAAAAAAAAAAATATAGTCAGTACTGTTTATTACGGCACGGATGTTATCTGTTTCCATCTTTACCTCAGACATGGTAAGTAAGAAAAATTATGTGTATTTTAATACAATTATGAGGGGAAAAATTTATGTTCGAAACATGTTTCGAACGAAGATATTTATGTAACTTTATGTGTTCTGAATTTTTGACAGGTTGTGGAATGAAAATTCTATTGCTTTAGCTCTGCTCTATATTCTTTGGTGTTGTATGATGTTGTATTAACTGTCAACACGTTGCAAATTCATAATTTTAATTTTACTTTTCTTTTATTGTCATCTGTTTCTGTCATCGTCATCATCTTTACCTTAACCAAATCAAATCCAACCAAACTCAATAAGTGTATAGTGTAATTAATAATAAAATCCATTTACTAAATAAATATTAAATTGGATTCAATACTCAAGATATTTTCAAACTTCTATTATTTATACGCACATTTTTTTCGTGTATTTATAAAAAATTAAAATAAAATGTTCTCAATTCATCTTTTAATCGTTTCGGTTGCATTATTCATTTCTTGTGCATTCGGTGGCAGTTGCGATAATCCTGAAGTAACAGTTTCATCATTTTCTACAAAGGATGCTACAATTGTTAGTCAAGTAGTATATATTGGAGAATTTACTTTAAAATGTCCAATTCCAACGAATGAAAAATCATTATTCGCTGAATTAGAAGGAAAAGTTTTTCCTGTGGCTAGAGTTGATGATGGAAAATATCAGGTATACAACACTAACATCATAAAAATACTTGAAAATAAATTAAAAATGAAAGTTAATTCAATTCATTTCGTTACTGTTCATATCATATTTACAGATTAGTTGGAGTGAAGATATAAAGAAATCACGAAGCAAAGATTTTGTCGTACGTCTATTCGACGAAGAAGGTTTTGCTGGTATACGAAAAGCCCAAAGAGCTGGTGAAGATTTACAATCAGTTAAATCTTTAACAGACATTGTAATTAGTCATCCTGGAGCATATAAAGGACCATGGGTTAATTCAGAATTAGTAGCAGCTGCAGTTGCAGCATGTGTTGCTTATTTTGCATTCACCACAAAAAGTAAAATATTCTCATAGAACTGAATCATATTCCTAATTTAATTTTTTTGTATTTATGTGATATTCAAATAAAAAATCACAAAAGGAAATATATTTAAAAAAAATTTTTTTGTTATATTTGAAAGGTAACTTACAATGCACATATTTGACAAATGTATTTAATTAAACCGTTAACTCGAAACTATTTGCAAACAAAAGTTAATTAATAAATAGTAATACAACTATCTAATTTTGATCGTTTTCGATATATGCATATATAGACATATGCAATTTTACTTACAATTACAACATCATTTAATTATTGATATCTAAATGCTCTTCATCTGATGAAATATCGATCATAGCTTCAACTCTTGACGGAGACATTACGTACAGAAAATGTTCTGAATTATCAGATTGTTGTTGCGGTAATGATTGCTGTTGCTGACCATGTTGTACTTGTCCATTGTATTTTTTATGTTTCAATGGACGATTGTTTAAATTTAATAAATTATTATGATCTACATCAAACATTGAATTCTCTAATTCAATTTCAATATCATTTACAATTTTCATGCAACGCATTTTAACGTTAGCTTGATATTTTTTTGGCATTGCACGTACTGATTTGGCCAAACTAAGAAAGAACATACTGGTTGCATCCAACTCGATTTGCTTTATTTTAATTATATTTCTATCATCGTTTCCTGCTGCTGCTGTCTGTGCTATTGTTGTTGCTGCTGCTGCAGCTAGGGGCGTTACTTCTGCTACCGTTGATGACGGTGATGACGATGATTGAACATTATTTTGTGGTATTGATATATCATCATTTTGATCATGATCATGATGATGATGGTTTTGATTATTAGAATTATGAACATTTAAATTTTGTAAATTTTCTGTTGAAGATTTCTCTAATACTTCATAACTTAAATCGTAGGCTGTATCATTTTTAATTGAATTAAATTCTGTGTAAATATCTTCAAGTCTAACAACATTTTGTGATCTATAAAAGAAAAAATAGAAAATTAAAAAACAAATATAAAATATTTCATTTCATGACACATTATAATATATTACCTTCCCGGACCTTGAAATGGTCTCAAAAAATCCATATGATCAGCATGAGCCCAATATTGATATTTTTTTGATGTTTTTGTTCCAGTACGATATGATCTTAAATATTTTGTGTAACTGTCTCGTAAATTTTTCCATTTTCGTTTGCATGCTTCTACAATTATTGTAAAAATAATGATAAAAAAATTTATTTAAAAAAAAAAATGTTATAATATTCGAAAAATTCCATTGAAATTGCCAAGCAGTAATTAATAACAATGTTATTATTACATATATTGCTTTACACAGAGGTAGACGATATACATACATAATTTATGTACATATACTATCGTTTACCACTGACTAAACTGATAAAACATGGCATGACAAGACCGTAAGAAAATTTTCAATGTAACAAAGAACTTATATTTGTGTATATTTAAAACCAAAACGTTAAATCTATATTTATATATAAAAATGAATCTGCGAAATGTATGTACGCTCATAACTTCCGAACGCCGGCACCAAATTGGATAATTCTTTTTTTATTGTGTTCGTTATCGCCACGGCAAGGTTTATATATTAAAAAAAAAAAAAAATCGACCAATTAAATAATAAAAATTAAATAAAATATTATATTATATTAAATAATAAAAGAAATTATAAATTGACATTTCGCGGCGTTTGGCGTCAAAATTAAAAATTTTTTTGATCATAGCCTCCTTCGTAAAAATCGACAACGATTTAATGTAATGTTTAAATTAAATTTTGCCAATCGTTAGAAGTGTGT
Organism: Villa cingulata; assembly: GCA_951394055.1. Lineage (NCBI taxonomy): Eukaryota > Metazoa > Arthropoda > Insecta > Diptera > Bombyliidae > Villa > Villa cingulata. The sequence continues at coordinate 14,060,384 of OX596023.1, read as the reverse complement.
GGAATAAACCATGAATTTCAATGTTTTGCGAAAAACATTGGCAATTGTACGTTTTGGTTGCATGCTCAAGAGTCGGCAAACCATCGGCGCTATATGTTTTTTCTCCGAAAGGAAAAACAAAGAATATTGTACATTATAAGACATTAAAATAAAATATAAGTATGAGATAGAATAATTTTAGGAATAGTCTTTATTTACCTTGAGAATTGTACAAAAAGAAGAACAAATAATAAATTAAATAATAATAAAAAATTAATATGATGAATATATGCAGTCGTATTATTTTATTGTAACTTTATTTCAATATGGTCCTATTGTAACCAGAAGCTATTGCTTACTTTTTTTTAATTTTGTCATAAAACAAAGTCTTTTAGGAATTCAGAAAATATGGCAGAAAGAAGTTCGCCGGGTCAGCTAGTTTGATATAATATAGACTGTAAATTCATTAATTCATAGAATGTAGGCGTATATCAAATTTTCCTTTTATTCCCTTTGTAAAGGATAATCAAAAATACATACATACATACATATATAATGTATTTTTGATATTCTGTGTATGTATACTCGTACAACATATACCTACCTTATGTATTTCAATTATTATGTAATTTTTAGTATTGTATTAATCCACATTTACCCAAGCAAAATATATACATATTTATTTGCATTATGTATCATATGTATGTATGTATGTATCATGCATGTATGCTACATAATGATATTTTGTTATGTACATATATCTTACAATTTAGAACTTTATATTGATTGTATATGTAGATACATATTATGCTCGTACGTATGAATTTAATAATGTATATCGTATATAGATTAAATTGCATTATTCCTTTTGTTTTATAATCGTAAATATGTAAATCTGTTGGTAATACACATATTTGTGTTGAATAAATAAATAAAATGTTGACCCAATAAATAAGAAAAATATTGAACGAAACACACGACACACATAATAGAATGTAATTAAATTTTTGGAACTTTTGTTTAAAATTATGTACATACTTATAAAATCAATTTTTGTGTTTAAAAACTTACCAACACTTAAACCAATTTCATTTGATACACTCATCCATGCGTTAGCTTTTCTTTCCATATTTTTATAATCCTTATTTCTTGTATCATAAATAGCTTCATGCTTTTTTATTACTTCAATAAACTGTATTGTACTCTCCATATTTGTTTTGATAAATAAATTTTTCTTATTTTTATTTTTTAAATAATTAATTAAAATTATATTAATTAAATAGTTTCTGTAGTATACAATTTTATAGAAATTTGAAATTTTTTTTTAGATTTTTTATACAATCTTGCAAGTAATTTTTTATTTTAATTTTTTATTTTTTTAAATGAAATCAAAACACTTTTTATTATATAATAATTACTACCGACCTCACTGGATGACCATGTCCATATACCGCCAGCGGTATCAAGTTTCTAGAAATCGATAAAGAAGAACGGTGACGGCGATACATTATAACTACCACGCAGGCGGTCTAACGCTGTACCGCTTTTGCTTTAACGTTTTTTTTTATGTTCTCGTCGTCGTCAACATCATCATCGTACATCGTAGTCAGCAAGCACGTTATGTATACAAGGAACATTATAATACGTGTATAACATATAAAAAAAATAATGGAAATGTGGGCTAGAAAGAAGAGGCAAATACATTATAAGGTGATGAGGCTGAAGACTGACGAGGGTTGTTATATTTTATTGCTTTTTATATGGTATACAGTACATGGGTTCTCGATAATTTCGTCATCAAAGCTGGAAGGAAGGTATCAAACCCAGGCACAAATAGACAACAGCAATAGCATCAGCAAGTATAATAATTGGCTGGCAGGCACAAGCTAGATAAACTGTAAATTTATAAGTTTATTCGCTGACTATATGATAATAAGTAAACCAATATTACAAAAAATTATGATAAAATATAATAACTCTATACACAGATATACGTACTCATACTGTACATATTCACAGTATTCGATTCAGAACATTTAGAACTCAAATCGAAATCGAATGGAGTAAAATAGGATGGGTGCAGGAAAATTTAGGCAGTTGTTGAGCAGGCGATCAGTGGTTGGCCAATACACTGCACAGCAAATAGCGTTTAACAATAGCAGATATCATAAAAATCAGGACATTCACGTATTATTTGATATTATACATATACATACAGAAAATAGAAGCAAATTTTCTTCTTTTTTTTTTTTCTTTTAAGGGGGGAAATATTTATTCTTTCTTTTCCTGTTACATATATTCAAAATCATTTCATATTTCATTGTTGATTTTCTATCTACTAAATATATGCTTATAATATAATAAGTACATCAGAATCAGAGCAAGGATTAAAAATTGAACATTCACAATTCCACTAAAATGATGATAAGAAAAATCCATATAATGTGCCCACATATATATAGTGTATCGCATTATAAGAATTATCAAACTTATTATAGCTTCTTAATATATACTTACATATACCTAATTCTAATATACATATATACAAATCAAAAATATACTCAAATATGTACACACACATAATGTGCAATGCACCCAATCATCGCAAATAAATGAAATAAATGATTGATATTATTTTATAAATCATCAGTATTGTATACTCATACCTATTATAATCTATTACTTACAATGATATATTCGTTTAATTCTACTTTGTTTACAATTTTATTTACATCTTCTATAATCCTAATCTCATAATAAATTCACCTACATTTTGTAAATAATACGTAAATCCGCAATAATAGTCGTATATGCATTTTGCTATTTTGCATAAATAATGTTTAATTAAAGTAGCAAAATATTAGAAAATTTAAAGATTACTCATTCATACATGCACATATGTACATTATATATATGTATATAACATATTAATGCAGATGAATAATGTGAATACAATAACATCATTACGTAATAATCTATACATAATCGATTCAGTTATTCATTTGTCGAGTTGTCTGAGTGTAGAAATTTAATGCAAAAAAAAAAAAAAATCTAATATTAACTAAAAATAAAAATGTTTACATGCGTTTTTTATGTTCTTCTCATTTTAAAATTAAAATACGTGGATGTACATTATGTTCTTGTATTTGCATATATACTCGTATTTTTTAAGAAAATAAAACGATTACAACATTTTATATGCGGATAAAATTTAAAAATTTTAATTAATAAATAAAACTTATAGTGCTTCTGGGAAATTTGTTTTTATTCATAAATAATTTTTTATACTATTTATCTTTTTATTCTGGATTCTGGTTTATAAAATCTACACCTATGTGTTATATATTAATATTCTCTATTTAAATGTACATAAGTATAAACAGTATAAAAGACTTGTATTTTCTTATATTATATTATTGTATGTATGTATATTCAAAAATATTATTGTAAACTCGGGCAATTTTTAATTTACAAATTTGTTATATTGATTATTCTATGCAAATAAAAAAACCGATTAATAACAATATTCTTATGCATGCATACATATTTACTAAAATTTATAAACAAATTTTTAAATAAATATAAGTGTTCATGTATATGTAAGCAAAAATATAAAAATAAGCGCCATTTGTCGTTATATTATCTTATATGTATATCCGGTTCTTTTACAGGTTAGAATGGTTCACTAAAGTCGGACGCAAATCTCAGGGAAACGAATAACACAGAATGAAAATCACATATCCGTTTTTAGAAAAATAATTTTACAAATAGTAAAAAACATTTTATTTGCGAAAATGTTCGCATAATAAATATATGAAGTAATATTTTATGATACACAACTTAAAAAGTGTGACTTAATTGACTTACAAATGAAAATGATATAAAACAATACACATATAACCAATCATGCTCTACCATATATTAATCATATTACTTTGCAAATAATGAAAAAGATGCACATAATAATTGATATTTTTCCCTTTTAATTAAATGAATCATAGTAATGCTAATGTAAATGTATAATGTAATATACACGTACACACGTACGTACAATTTATAAAACCATAGTAAAAAGAATATTCTCTGTGAAAAAATTCTCTTCAGTATTTATCGCTTTTTCTTGTCTTGTATTTGTATACACAGATCAACTTTCAATCTGAAATTCTTCTCCGTACTCGCCCACTACAGTGCAGTACAGTACCTAATATACACTAGAAAAGAAAATAAGAAGAGAAACTACTATTAGTATTCTATTATCTTTCTAATTCTTTTTCTTCTTTTCCTTCTACATCTCAAATTCTCAACAGTTAAATAATCATGTTTGTTTGCAAATAAAATGCACTTGAAATGTAAACTATAAAAATGTAAATGTAAACGATAAATGTTTTGACCTAAATATATTTTTATTTGCAAACAAACTATGTAAGATATTCAATGAATCAAGGAGGAGTTCCGCAATTGATGTTACTTTAATTATAACTTTTAAAGGATTGAATTTCGCCAAAATGAAAACCAGACATGATTGTTTACTAATATACAAAACTCAGTTTTTGTTCTTCCTGTTGCTCAATATCCCTTTATGAGAGCGTCGGATCTCAGATTTCATTGAATATATTATATTCTTTTCTTTATATTTTGTGGCTTTCTTGTTGTTTTACAAATTAGTATTTTTCTGTGTTTTGAGTTTAGTTCATGGATGTTTTAATAATTATCATTTTCGATATTCTCAATTATGTTCTGTTACTCTACTCATCTCACGAATACATATTTATATGCCCTTGCATTAGCTTTTAAAAAAAAGAATTAGGCCTACAGAGAATCTGAATTTCTATGAGAAAAACGCTTCTATAATCCTACCTCTTGGGTAACGTAAAAAGAATGTAGTTTTTTTCGCTAAAAAAAAACATAGAAATTGAAATTTTATGCTATTAAAATAAAAAAATCAAATGATAGTTTAAAATAGTAAAGTTTCAATCTAGAGGGCGAAAAGCTTAGAAGTACACCGGGCGCCCAAGAGGCTAAAACCAGAGATAACATTACGTATGTAAATTGTTGTTGTTGTTGTTTGTTAGGGGGGAGATATGAAACCAGAGCACTCAAACGTAACGCTGTCCATTGTACTCGAAGCCCCCGTCTAGTCAAACTTCTTCGTTGCTCTTGATAACGAAGGAGTTCCACTCGACTTTCTTGCTCGGGTCTAATAACATCAGTGTCGAAAATGAGCATTCTAATAGAGGAGAAGGCCAGGCACTCACACAAGAAGTGTTCCGTGGTAACGTATATGTATACATTACATATGGTTGATTACCACACTTATATATACATTATTATGCATATTTATGTTGCTGTTATTAAAATATGTAATAATAAAGTATTAAATTTCAAGTGCATTCTAAAAATGTCTATTTATATTCAAATTCGTTTTATTTTATTTTTTTTACTTTCATTATTTTTATTATATTTATTTATATAATTATATTTTACACAAAATTTGAATCAAAAATAAAAATATTTATGTTTATCATATAAATACTGTTAATGTAATATACTCGTATAAATATCAAACAAATGATAAACAGAATCAGTCTATATATAAAATACAAAACGTAAATTCTTTATTAGTAAATAACGCAAATGCAAATAATTGAAAGCTTTAGGGGGCTCGTTTCAAATAAGTTTAGATATGTATTACGAAAGTATATATTTGTTTTGCCAAATTCTCATATGAGCCGTTTTCTTTGAAAGTGGTGTAAGTGAATTTTATTTTATATGGAGATATTTAAGGTTTTGCATTTGAATAATTTGAAAAATATGGATATATGTATGTTATTACGCTAGTTTTGTATTTTTTAAATATTAAATTGATTTAAATTTATGATGTAATCATTTTTTAAATGTGATTAACGAAATTTATACTTTTAATGACTTTAAAAGATTAAAAAATGACTTACACCACTTTCAAAGTCAACAAAAAGTAAAAATCTTATACATTTACAAAATATTAATTACGGGTTCTCAATTGAAGCAAACCAATTTCTTTTTATGAAATTTTTATTAAATGCTTCAAAAATGAAAAAAAAATAAAAAATAGCAAAATAAAAAGGCTTTTTATTTTAACATTTACCATTCAACCAAAATTATTTATACTCTTACTATTAATATGTTTTAACTTTTTTGATTATGATCAAGTTTTTGAAAATAGTCATGATGTATTGCAGGGATATATCGTAATAAATCAATCATATCTCTAATTTTTCGAATGAGGTGGGTCTGGAATGATGATATAAACGTATATTAGTACTATATTTCCAGATATAGGACCACCAATTGGTATGCAGATATTAAGTCAAATGCACTGATTTTTCGCTAATTTTCCCTCTCTTACCAAAATTTTAACAAATTTTTTTTGGAAAAAGTTTATAAATAAAAAGTTCATAGTGAATTGTATTCATTTTTATCATTAACTAATTTTTTGTCAAAATGGACTTACACAACTTTCAAAGAAAACGGCTCATATGTAGTACGGTATTACATACATAGATTTCTAAATATATTATTTACAGAAATGTATGTTTTAGAAAAACATGTAATAAATTGCAATGCATGCAGCAATGGTATGTATGTATGCAGATAGATGCACATAATATAAATACATGAGTAATTTTTCCAATAAGAAAAAAAACATATTTTAATATACACCCACACATCTATACCATCTATCTATCTGATGGTAATAACATAATAAGTAGGTATAATCATAACATAATGTCTAATGTGGTTATGTGTAGATACTAAGTACATACTAATAAACGTATTAACCATGGTACTAACTACGTTACATATAAAATTATGGATATGTATACGATTTTGTTTCAAAGTTTCAATACTCTTGTGCTATATCAGTACGTTTTAAAAAATATTTCTACTGAATTTCTTACGTCGGCTATATTTTATATATCACACGTAAATAACACATTAAATACACATTTATGTATATAATAGATACATATACTGCCTATATACATTTAGTACGCAATATGTATCTTGATATGCGACGTACTAATTTAGAATTTACTAAACTACATATCTCTATATTCTATTATATATAGATAGATAGATATTACTCGATATTTCAATTCAGCAGGTTATAAAAATTATCAATTAATAAAAATTTCTGTTAAATAAATACCACGGATGTTTCAATTTTATTTAGGTAACATACCTACATTTCTCTTTTCATTCTTTTATAAAATATAAATGTAAAATGCACATACCTATTTTATTCTAAATTTTTTGTCTCGTTATACTTATATTATAAATGTAATTAATAAAGATAATATTTACTTATATTAGCATGTAAACGTAAAGTATATTTTGGCACATTTCACATTATATTATTTTTTAATTTATCGTAATCATATGTAACGGTGTAACAAAATATTTATTGATAATCTTATTATCATTACTTAATACTTATGTTACTTATGTTAGATATACCTATATGTATAATATTCATATTTACGTTTATTATCATACACTCAAAATTATTTAACATATTATTATTCTATTTCTATATAATGTTCTGACTTCTGAGTTATGTGTCTAATTAAATGTATGAAAAATAATTTAAACACAAAATTAAGTACCTATTAAGATGATGAATGAAAAATTACGATAACGATATTTATGGAGATGATGATCATAAATAATATTGATATTGATAATCAGATATGATGAATGAGAATGAATGAAAATTTAAAACGTAAATTTAAATCAATAATATAATAATTAAAAATAAAATAAAAATTTGCTTAACCCCCCAAATGATGGAATGCACTACACTTGTTTTTAATTTATCATTACGGTACGATTCTCAGCAAAAGTAAACACCAGCAACCAGACGACATTTAAAAAATAAAAAAAAAAACAAAAATTTTTGTGGCGGGAAAAGAAAATCAAAACAAAGCAGTATTTATCATCAATATAAAATCAAAATATTTACAAAATAAAAACAAAAACAAAAAGTACATAACACCTGATATATTTCAGATTTTCAGATTCATCAGCAAATTACCAGAATGTCTGAACGTCTGAATCTGAACTGAACTGAATTAAACTTCTCTCTTCAGCAGTATTGTTCTATGTATACATGTTGTCATGTTGTATATAGTATATCTAATCTAATTGCCAACTAATTGCTAATGCCACTAATGCTCTGGGTTCTGCTTCTGCCCTCTGTTGATGTTGATGATGATGATGTTTGTTGATTTTAAAATTGCAATTTAAACAGTTTAAAAATTGCAATTTGCGAAATGCATTTACATCATATTTATTTTTTCATACATTTGTTTATTGCGAAATTTATTGTTTTGGTTTTATTTAATTGAAACTTTTGTGGTTAATTAGAAAGGGGAAAAATGATTTATTTTTGTACTTTTATTATATATTTACCCACTCACACATATTCAATCCTTTTATTTGAATAAAGCTTTTGATTTTTGTAAACAGGTAAATATGTAAACATGTAAATATCTATTGATATATAATACAGATTTTTATTTGTATTTTTATAAAAATTGAAAACATTGAAAATATAAAGTAAACAATAAACAATCACAATTCGTGTACACTTGAGTGTGAATTGCTGACTAAAAGCTTTTGCAACATGTATAAAAGCAGATAAATTCAGCTAGTCTGCAGAGAAATCTCACAGTGTAAAAAACCTTATCAACAAAGCAACAATATCGAAAAGAAAAAAAAAAGAAATTTTTTTTCAATAAAACAAAAAAAAAGTAGAACATTTTTCATAATCAGTAAAAAAAATTTTATTTGATAATTTTCTTTGTGAAAAACAAAAAACAGAAAAGTGCTCAACGTATCAATAGTGACTTTATATAAATCGAAAAAATTTTCTTAGTGATTTTATAACTACTTTATTTCAGACATTACAGACAATATTGTTCGATACAGTAAATAACTTTAATTTCATTTCATATTATTACCACAATTTTTTCTTCTGTTCATAATTTTTTTTCAATTTAAATTTCAAGTGAATTTAAAAATCATATAATTAAAAATAAAATTTATTTACATTTTACACTAAAATACCAATAATATTAAAAAAAAAAAAAATTAAAAGAAATTCATTTTAATTACCTACATATTTGAATTAAAAAGAACAAAAAAAGTATAAAAATCATAAGAAGAAAATAAAAACAAAAATTAAATAAGGTTACGTGATCAATAAAAAACAGTACCAACAACACAAAACCAACAACAACAAGTAGGAGTAGGTATGCCACCAAGCCGACTTGATGCATTCTATCGTCGTTTGTTGATTACAAGATTTTTTGAAAAAGGATGGGGTAAACCAGAGAATCTTCAAAGGTAATAAATTAAAATTTGAAAAATGTTTTTTTTTAATAAAACAGGAAGCATCTTAATAACATTTCAAGTATATCTTTAATCCGTTTTATAGGTTAGATATATGTATAGTAAAAGAAATACATATGTACCTATAATATGTACATATTTTTATTATGTACGGTTACGGTGCACTCTGCACGTCGTATACTTTCAATTTCAAATCCAATTACGTAAAATGAAAATTGCAAAACCAATTATTTTTTTTAAGTTCTATTTCTACACTTTAATAAACAATTTAAGTCATATGTACGTTAAAAGAACAAAAACACAACGAACATTCGAGATGGTATTTTTATATTTTTCAAACACAATATTAACATTTTATTCTTCTGTATTTGTTGGGATAATAAGCTGCGATAACGTAATTTCTTTTTGTTCTACTAATTTAAAAATTTATTTTTAGAATAGCATTTTACATATGTAAATGTAAATTGTTTACATAAATGTACATTGCATATATTTAACATCCAATTTTGAACTAATTTTTTTTTAATAAAAATTACTCGAAAAATTTTTTCATTTAATATAATACATACATATGTAATTTTCACTCGACAAGATTTCAAAGAAAATAATATAATATGTATAGGTGTAGCGGGTGTAGCTATATGTTCAGAATTTTACAATAAAATTATTTAAAAAATAAATAAACAAAGAATAACACATGTATGTATATGTAATATGGCCTGATTTATGATGTCTAATGGTTTGATCTGCTTCGTTTTGTGGCCTTAATCAGACGACATATATATTCACTAATCCGATACAAGAAATGATGATGTATTTTTCTGTACATAAAAATAAAACAGAAATAATAAATATATAGTATGTTACGTGCCTTTTTATGTCATTTAAATCTAAAATCACACCATTTTATATCCACTTTACTTTCTTGAGAAATATATGCATATGTAGATAGTATAGTATTTTTTATAGAGTACGAGCTTCAGTTGATTACACAATTTATCAATGTTATGATATCTGATTCTAATCTAGAAAATGTAAAGCAGAAAATATATATAACTTTTGCCAAACTAGAACATATTTAAATGGCGTTATGAAATATGTACATTATTTATTATCGCTTTTTTTTTATTAATAATCTATAATTAATATAAAAATATAATTTATTTTTCTTCAATTTTATTGTAATTAATTTGTTTGATTAATTATTCTTACACTTTGTGTAAATAAGTAAATTTACTATCAGGCCAAGTCGAGGCATTCCATCATTTTAAACTTTTCATAGAAATCATATTATTACATAAAAATGTATTAAAAGAAAATAATTCAAATACATATTTGTATTTTTGCTATATTTATGTACTATAAAATTAATTTTTTAGATTATTTGAATTTCGTAAATTTGTATCGAATCGTGAATCATGTTACAAGTTAGTACCAAAAGATTATCCAGTTGAAATAATCAAAGAAGAAAGATCATCTGATTGTACAATTCTTGAAGGTAAATTTATGACACCGCTCGAATTACATTTACCTGGTTTGGTACCGAAAGTAGCACAACAAGCACATTTTCAAGTTTTATTACCAAACAAATGGTCTGATAGCAAACATAAACCAATGTGTATTCATTTAGCTGGCACTGGAGATCATGTAAGTTAAATGAGCAATAATAAAATTAAGGAAAATGATTTGTTATTATCAATTATGAATACAAATACCAATATTTATATTACAGTATTATTGGAGAAGACGTAATTTTATTGCAAAACCACTGCTTAAAGAAGCTGGACTTGGTGCAATTATTTTAGAAAATCCTTTTTACGGTGTTAGAAAACCAGAAGATCAAATGTATGTATTAATTCTGATATTTATTTTTTTCAATTTAAATAATTGTTTCTATTATTTTTTTTACAGTCGTTCGAATCTTCATAATGTTTCCGATATACTTGTTATGGGTGGATGTTCAATTCTGGAATGTTTGGTACTTTTACATTGGTGTGAAAGAAATGGTTTAGGTCCATTGGGGATAACTGGTCTATCAATGGGTGGTCATGTAATAAAGTCTTAAATAATGTACATATCGAATTTTTTTTAATGATTTTTTTATTTTTATATTTCAGATGGCATCATTAGCAGCAACAAATTGGCCAAAACCATTAGTGTTAGTTCCTTGCTTATCTTGGTCTACAGCATCAACAGTATTTACACAGGTAAAATAAATTTGATTCTAGTTTTTGAATAAAACATTAATATTAATTTTTTTTTTTCAAATTTTTTAGGGTGTTATGAGTCAATCGATTAACTGGGATATGCTTGAAACACAATACTTTGCTGATGGTCAATACCGTGAGAGATTAGCTAAAATGGTTACAGTTATTGATAATGCCTTTATGGCTGGTCAACAGTTCGTTAAAAATTTTAATCAATCAATGAAAGCTTTAAAACATGATTTAAAAGAAATCAAAAGTATCAGTGATATTTATCAGAATAATAACACTTTACCGGCAGTGCAACAAGAAAAACGAAGTCTAATTAAAATCGATCAAAGAAATGCATTAAATCTTTCCGAATCATTACATCAAAAATTGACATCGGGAAAGCAAATTCAACTTTTTGACAATGAAATCGATGAACTAAATGATAAAATTCGTTCAATTCAAGAGAAATTAAGAATCAAACAGAGAGAAATAGATTTTTTAAATAATCCAACATGTATAAGTACTGAAACATTATTGAATCCACAAGAAAAGTCCGTAGTTGTCAATAAAGTCTGTGATTCACCATCATCATCATCAGCAACAGAATCATTACCAACATCATCATTATCATCATCATCACCACAAGTTGGAGAATCAGCTTTAACAAAATTAATAAATTACGTTTATCCAAAACAACAATCAGCAGTTAAAAAATCATCTTCAAATGCTAGTAATAAACCGGTTGAAATGTATTATCAACGAAATCAATTGAAAAAAATAGATACAACTAAAGTTAAATGGTGGGAACGCGAAGCATTACAATTTATGCGTGGTATGATGGATGAATGTACACATTTAAAGAATTTCTCTGTGCCATACGATACATCGCTAATAATTGCAATTTGTGCTAAAGACGATGCATATATTCCAAGAGAAGGTTGCTCTAGTTTAGAAGATGTATGGCCTGGTGCTGAAATTAAATATCTTGATGCTGGACATGTCAGTGCATACGTTTTACATCAAAAACTATTCAGGTGTGTATTAATTTTTCTTAATTTTATTATTCGCGAACTTAGAAAATTTACTCATCGTTTATTTTTTTAAATTTTAGATCCAGTATTATTGAAGCGTTCGAAAGAGCTAAAAAGAAAATTGAGATGAATGGAAATAAAGTAGATAGTGAACTGCCTGATCCAATACTAACATACACAGAATTATATAATCGATACCAAAGATGGCAATCTCAATATTCCCAATCTAAACAAAATCAATTAAATTAGATTAAGAAGTTATTCGGAATATGAGAACTTTTTCTTTTTTTATAAAAAAGGATGCATCTGTCTGTCGAAGTACAACAATTGGAAATGTACGACGATTAACGCAATATTTTTATTATTGTTTAGGTTATTTTTAAGAAATTTTTTAACATTACCTAGATAATAGCGTAATTAATATTCTAATTTGTTACAACACTCCTTTACGGGGTAGGATTTTATGCATTTTTGTGATAAATTATCTTTTATATAGATTTTATAAAATAAAAATGTTTTTAGAAATACATAATTATGTCTTCCAGTATTTATACTGCAAAATAAAAAGTAAATTAAATTTGAGACAACATTTTTATTAATTGAATTTAAATTTTATTTTGAAATACTTGATAATTGATAATCATGGAAAGTTTGTATTCAATTCATATGTAGTTAAATTTTTTCTTATTCTGCATCTTTTTTATCAGCTTCAGTTCCAGATTCATTTTCCTTTTTATCTGAAATATATTTTCATGAATAAAAACTGTTTAAATTTGCAATTATTATCAAATTACCTCCGTCTGTTGTAGGCGGCACAGTATTAACTTGTGGAGGAGAAAAAGTATTATGATGTGCATCCATCGCTGGCGGAATAGTGGGTGGTTGTTGAGATGCCGCTGCAGCGGCTGCAGCTGCAGCAGAATGATCAGGAAAATGTAATGGAGGTCCAGTTGGTGGTGGACGAGCATTCATGTAATGAGATGGTGGAGGTGGACCATATTGTTGATGATATGGATATGGTGAATATTGACCGTAAGGTTGAGGAGGATGCCCTCCATACTGCGGTGGATAATATGGTGTACGAGGTGGACCACCAGGTCCAGGATATCCTCCATATGGTGGATGAGGAAGACCTGGATGACCAGTCATTGTTTGATGAGGATTCATATGTGGTGACATATGATGAGGTGGTGGAGGTGGTGCATGATGAGGAATTGGAGGTGTTTGTTGAGGTGCAGTTTGTCCAGATGGTGCTTCTGGTGTTGGTGCAGGTGGTGGTCCTGGTATATGAGGTGCTTGAATCTGAGGGGCTGATGGTTGAGATATAGGAGCATTCAAAACAGACGTTGGAGGTTGCTAAATAAATTTTTTTTTATTAAATAATGAAACATTTCAAAAGAATAAATTTTACACACCTCCGATTTTTCTAAATGATGTTCTTTTGCAGGTGTGGTAGCGTGTATTTCTGTTTTATCAGATTTTCGTGGTGTTTTGTTAGTGTTTGGTGGTTCCACAGTATGATTTGGCTCTTTCGGAGGAGGAAGTGACTTCTGTTTTTCTGGTTGTGGAACTTTCAATATATGCGCAGCTGACGGAGGCATTATTGTTGTTGTTGGCTTTGTGGGTTCAATGTCCATTGGCTCCGGTTGCTGCTGCTGCTGTGCCTGTTGCATTTGATGCTGTTGTTGTAATAATTGATGTTGCTGTTGTTGTTGTTGTTGCTGCTGCTGCTGAACAGTAATTGGCATTTTTTGAGCTTCATTTTGATTCATTTGTGATGGTGGTGGTGGAGCTAACGGCTTTTGTTGAAGCTGTGAAGGAATCTGCGAAGAAACTTGAGGAATTTGTGGTGGAATTTGCGAAGGGATTTGTGAAGGAATTTGTGGAACAATGTGCTGTTTAATTTCTTCTATTGATGATGGTGGCTTCATTTGTTGCTGAGGCTGTGGTGGATGTGGCTGCGGTAAATGTGGAGGATTTTCGAGGATTCTTTGTCTTTCATTTTTCATTTCTTCATAAATCCTCTGTACCATATTTTGAAATGTTTCTTCATCAACAGCTGGCTTACAATGCTGTAGAGAAATATTTAATTGTTAATACTTTTTTTTTCCAAAATATTCATACGAACCTTTTTCAATTCTTCTTGAAAATTTTCACTTGATTCAATCAATTTACGTTTTTTAGTTTCAAATTTTTCTTCCATTTGTTGTAATTCAGCTTCAAGTTTAGTTTGATGCATTGTCAATGAAGTAACTTGCCGTTTTAATACTTGCATTCTCTGTGTGGTAATTACAGACCGTACATCTGGTACTACAGCATCCGAAAAAATTTCATTAATTAAACGATGATTTCGAAGAAAACGAGCATAAGCGACATGTTTTACAGAATATCCATCATCTTGATCTATTAATTAAATTCAAAAAACAAAAATCGTATTCTCTTATTTCTAATAATAAAAATATTATTTGAAAATTATACCATCTTCATCTTCAGCAGGTTGAATATCAATTCTGCGATCTTGTTGACTTTTTGAACTACCACGAGTTGGTGTTTCATGAACATCACCTTCAGCACTTGCTTTAAATTTAATTAGAAGAAAATAATAATAATAACATATATTTTTTTTTAATAAATTTTCAAAAACATGTATATCAAATTTGCGCATTCAAACTTATTTTTCAAAATATTGATTCTATTTTTTTTTATATATAAAAAGAAAGCAAATAATTTACATGCAACAATATGAAATGCAAAACAAAAATAACAAAGCTAGATAAAAGCTGTATAAATAAACGCAGGTAGTTTTAATTAATTAAATTCAAAAAGGCATAATTAAAACAAATTGAAACACGCTTAACGAAATTGTATTGGAATATGAAATTAAAAATTTTATTATTATTTTTATATTACATTAGGTAACAGTTTAGATTTTTAAATAGATGTATTGAATAGAAAATAGAAATTAAAATATGTATGTATTTAAAAATTTTTCTAAATTTTTCCTGAAATTAAAATATTTATAAAAAAATTCAACAGTGTTGGAGAGAAAAAAAATCATAAATACAAATTTTAATAAAGTACAAATACATATATAAATTGATAATTATTATGAATTGAATTAAAAATTTTATTTTAGAATATTTTTATGAATTAATATGTATGTGAAAAGAAAGAAAAATTTTTCATGGAACTATTATGTATTCTGTAAAATAAAAATGATAATTAACATGCAATATATTGCTAAAGTTATATAGAAGTAAAATGAAGCGAAAACGGAGAATTATTATAATATGATAATTTAAATATCTACTAAAATTATCATTAAGTTGTAATATACACATTAGAATGTAAACCGAACGTACCAGATTTGGCTTTATTTTTAGCAGATATATAAGCCAAATATGTTGGTGAATTGTGATAAGTTTTTAAATTTTTCTCATATTCTACCTGTAAGTAAAAATAAAATAAAGAAAAAAAAACACACACAAACAAACATAAGCGTGAAAATTCAATATGTGAATTTTTTTTTTTAAATAATTAAATAATAAATAATTATTTAATGTGGAACGAGTGTTCAAGTATATGTGTGTATTTTATGTGAACAAAAAACCAAACATAAATTTTATAAAGTCAATTGCAATTAGTGACTTTAAAACGATGTAATAACTGCGAGAAAATTAGACGATACGTTATTTATTAGGCAGTTACATCCACATCTTACAAAATAATTTATATCAACACTTTTTTTTCTTGGTGATTTTTGAATGTTATAAATGAATGAATGATGTAGTAAAGTACAATGTATTATTATGATTACATTTATGAGTGTGAGTGAAAAAAAAATGTGAAAATTACATATTATATTATGTACATGATATACAATTAAATTATTTGCTTCTTTTAAATTATACAAAAAAAATATTCTTTTTCTTGTGAGTCACACTTAAGAAATATTTAAATAGCATTGTGTGAAATTGCATTTTTGTTTTATTTTATCTATTTATAGTAAAATGCAAATTGATTGTAGAATGCTCTTTATAGTGAATATATATATATTATATATTTTTTGTTTATTTAAATCATTATATACCTCGTTGCTTTGTTTTGTATTTAATCCATGCTAAATATTCTGGCGAAGAATGATAAATCTTAAGAGCTTCTTGATATTTAACCTTTGAATGTTTTATAATACATAAAACAAAAACGAAAAAAATATATATGTATAATGTATATGTTCGAGTAAATAAAAATAAAAACTGTGAATGTATTATCAAATAAAGAAATTACTTTTTTTTCTCTTTTTTAAGAAAATAAAAATTTTATAATGAGAATAAAATTAATAATGATGGTTTAATTTAATTTTATTTTATTATGTACCTTTTCAGCTTCATATTCATCAATAAATTCCTGTTTTTCAGAGTCTGGTGCAGCCTTCCACATTGCACCAATTTTTTTACTAATTTCCCATAATTTTAAATCTGGATTTGCCATTTTAACGCTATCCCATACTTTTTTTGAATATCTCATATATGGCATAATTGGTTTCTCTGGCGGTTTCGGTGGTTTTGGTGCTTTAGATTCAATCTAAAGGTTTTTTAGTTTTAAAAAATGATAATTGTTTATGTACTGAGGACACTTACATTGGCTGATGCTTTACCACCTTTTTGTGGAGTAAATGCCGGATTTCCATGATTGCTATGAGAAAAAATTGGGGTTGTATCCTTATTTCGTTCTGAACTGCTACTGCTACCAGATGCTCTTAGTCTCTCTAACCAAAAAAAAAAAAAATCATATGGTTAGTCATATAATTGATATCTTATTTAATTAGATGAATATAGTAGGAATTTTTTTTCTTTTTTAATTAAAAAATAAAAATATACAAAAATAAAATAAAACACACAACAATAAGCCAGCATAAAAAATTACATATTATAAAGCACTTAAAATACTAAACACTTTACAGATTTATCTAATTTAAATGATAAATTTGAAAATAAAAAAAATTAAAATAGAAAGAGTATACGGGTGAAATAAAAACCATAATGTAGAGAGACATATTTATATCATTTCATTCATTATTTTTATTACTATTTTGATATACATATATATACTTATATGACGCTGAAAATTATATTTTTTTAATTCTTTTCATTTTTTTTTATTATACAAACAAAAAAAAACATAAATTTTGAACTTTACCTTTTAATATGTTGAAGGATGCAGGAGCAGAAGGCGACATCATATCTAGGAGAAATTTATGTTATATGTATAAATGCCTAAAAAATCTACTCGGCCAATTTTGAATAGAAAAAAATGTTTAATTTTGAATTTTTATTATTCCTAAAAAAAGCATATTCACATAAAAAAGGAACGGATAAACGATAGGCGATTAAAAAATAATAAAGCAAAATATCATTTTTAGAAAGCAGTAGTATAAAAAATAGAAAATGATTTTCTTCAATATTTATTAATTTTTTCTTTATTTTAACTTTTAATCCATTTTAGATTTTAGTTACTAAACATTTTCTTGTTTTATATTTTTCTTCAGGATAATGTTACGTATGCATTTGTTTTCAAATGTTGGATTTTATATAAAAGCGTTAGTTGCAAAACAAAAACTTTTACTTATTTTTTTTTTTTAATTTTTATATCATGTTGTTGAAATTCCTATTCGTCACATTAATTCAAAGCTGCATACAGATATGATTATATAAATATTTGTGTGTAAGAATGAATGTAGTATTATAGAATACTCAGGAAATTTAGTATTTTATCTTTTGAAAATTTTGATTTTATTCGTAATTATTGTTCTAAAAATGAAAATTTGTATTTTCCTCTGAATATTCTATAAAATGTATAAGTTGCGATTTATAAAGCATTTTATGTTTTGGTAAATTTATACACATGTATAATATAATAGAATAGAGATATACATATATATTATATTGTTTATACAAATAAAATTAGGCATACATTACATATACATACAAATGTATATATTAATGAGTATAAATCTTATAGAGACATGCCATAAAATATTTGCATATATTTTTTTATTTTTTATAAATTATATAGATAGTATGTGATATGAAGAAATATTGGAATACAATTCGAAAACTTACGACCGCTTTGAGGGCTTGATCCAGAGGATAGATTAGCAGCAATTTGCTTATAGTTAGCAGGAAGTGCCATTCTTCAAATTTTTCTTATTAATACAGCAATTATATTATTGAATTAAAAATTAATTTTTATTTTTGTGTTAATTTTCTTTCCTCAGCTGCATCCTAAAATGTAAAAAAATTATTTTAATTGAAAATTTTAAATATGTAATCAGTTAATAATTTTATTACATTTTGAAAAAAAAATTTAAATATAAACAAAATATCCACTTTATTCTTATAATAAAAATAAATTTTTAACAAATATGCAAATGGTAGAATTATGCACGAGTCAAAACTTTGGAAACTTAAATCCGTCTATTTGATATGTAATTGAATGAATATTTTATATTTTATCTAGATTTTATTGAAAATGTTAATAATTTAAAATTCATACCATTTAAAGAAATGTTACAGAACAAATTTTATTTGATAAATGAATAATTAATAACTTGAAAGAAAAAACTCATTAAATAATGCTAAAATGATAATGATAAATGAAAATGAAATGGGAATGGAATGGGTAAGGTTAAGAAGACTTCCGTCCGTCGTCCGAGACGAAGAGAAGGATCGAACCGGGATTCGCTTTCGCTTCGCTTTTCGCTACTATGTACAAAAAGTATAGTATGTATGCGGTATGCGTATGCTTTGGTATGAATATGATACTTGTCATACTTGTCCATACTTGAGTGCGTTCATAAACGTTACTATAGTTAACTATAGTTAACCATAGTTATCATTTGTCGTTCAGAATGGTGGTGGTATAGTAAAACATAACTACCAACATAACTTTTTAGCGTTCATAAACATCTGTAGTAAAGTAAATTTTTAACTATTATGTCAAAAATTAACCCTGCTCGAGAGCATGGTTAACGATAGTAACGATAGTAAGGCTTTAAGTGGTAATGACATTGACAATAAAAAAATCGTTTGTCATTTAATTTTGTGTTATGAATTGTGAAAATTTCAATTTTATTTATTTGAAAAAAGTATTAGTATTAATTAATTTTGTTTAAAAATTAGTTTTTAAAAATTAATTAATTTTTGACAAACAAAATATATAATAATTATATATAAACATTTTTTTGAAAATTTTTTAAACTTGACTTGACAGCTGAATGACAATTTATTGCTACTACTGTAGTAAAAATCGCGTTCAAAAACTACTTGAAGTTAACATAACTATTAACTATGACTGTAGTACAACATAACTTTGCTTAAACTATACTATACCATGACCATGAGTGCGTTCATGATAATTACTTTAACCATAGTCATGGTATAGTATAGTTTAAGCAAAGTTATGTTGTACTACAGCCATAGTTATGTTAACTTCAAGTAGTTTTCGAACGCGATTTTTACCACAGTAGTAAAATAAATTGTCCTTCAGCTGTCAAGTCAAGTTTAAAAAATTTTTATATATGGGCTCGTTCCATTATTCAACATGTTAAGCACCACTTACACCAAAAATCTAGTACGGTGTTTCAATAATCACCACTCCACCGCAAATCAACCGTAACTGTTTCATTATTCACCAATGGTAGCAATGGTGAGCTCAACTTTGCAACCATGAATTTTGTACGGTGAATGCGGTGAATAATTACAATTACATTACAAATGACATTTAGTTTTAGTTTTAAGTTTTGGTTTTATCAGGTTGGTTTGATGTAAATTCAGAATCAGAATCAGAATCACTACTTTCGATTTCTAATAATGACTCTGAAGAAACAAAATTTTCTATAATGACTCTTACAGCCTCCATTTTCTTTTAATGGTATTTATGATGTGTATGATGTTATATTTTATTTTTTAGAATATAGATATATAATTAATATTTTAGTTTTGATTATAGAAATAATTTTTCACTTCACTTCGAGTATAAATGACAGCTCACCAGAACTTGTCGTTGTCCTTTTATTCACCGTAAACGTCAAAGCAACACACCGTATGTGAAGCACAACACATAACATATCAACTTATGGTGGATTCAACGTAATGTGTGGTGTTCAAAACGTTGAATAATGGAACGAGCCCTATAATTATTATATTTTCTGTTTAACAAAAATTAATTAATTATTTAAATTAATTTTTAAACAAAATTAATTAATACTAATACTTTTTTCAAATAAATAAAATTGAAATTTTCACAATTCACAACACAAAATTAAATGACAAACGATTTTTTTATTGTCAATGTCATTGCCACTTAAAGGCTTACTATCGTTACTATCGTTAACCATGCTCTCGAGCAGGGTTAATTTTTGACATCAAATAGTTAAAAATTTACTTTACTACAGATGTTTACGAACGCTAAAAAGTTATGTTGGTAGTTATGTTTTACTATACCACCACCATTCCGAACGACAAATGATAACTATAGTTAACTATAGTAACGTTTCTGAACGCACTCCATGACTATGGTTAAAGTAATGTTCATGAACGCACTCCTTGTCTACTACTGTCATTCGGCTGTCATTCCGCTGTCATCTGTCACTGACTTCAGTAACGTTACCCGCTACTATTGGTACTTGGTAGCAAGTTATGCACTGGTAATGCTGAATTGCTGAATGGTACTTAGGATTTTTGTTGCTAAAAATTGATTTTCAAATTCAATAAATGATTTTCAAATAAAATAATAAATCATATATAAAAATTATTATTCATTCATTTTTATTAATTAATAATTATTTTTACTTTATTCTTTGTTTGTGCATAACATTTTTAAGTGGTATTTGAATTTGAATCGAGCAACCTTCGATTATAATTACAATAATAGAGCAAAGACATATAAAGAATTTTTGAAAATTGATAAACCATCCATTTTAAAGCAGACCAATTTTTAAATAATTTCGCCATTTCGCCTTAAAATATTTATTAGATTGGTAAATGGATAATGAATAGTAAGAGTAAGTATAAAAAATATTTATTTTAGAATTTTATCGAGACTCGTTAAAAAATTATATATTTGCTTTTTGTGTTAAAAATCGATACTCGATAAATTAAAAATTTGAAAAGTCAAAATTTAAATTAATATGACAACTGGCAACTGCCATTTATCTATTTGTTTGGTTTTTTCAAGGGTTTTGTTTTCGTTTATCGTTTCTATTATCAGTATATCAGTCAGTCAGTACAATATTCACGGTTCTTTTTTTGTTAGTTAGTAACAATTTCTAGATTTTAGGCCAACTGTGATCATCAATTTTAAATATTAAGTTTTCTTGCTTTCGTCTTCAAAGAATTCTTTTTCTTATTATATAGAAATCAAATGGTCGGTCTCGGTATCCAAGGCTACTAATAATAGTAGAGTAGAATATATATGAATATATGCAGTTTTCGATCCACGGTCAGACATTAGTTAATATCTTTTACTGTATAAAGTTGTTACGTGCTAAAATAAAATAATATTTGAAAAAAATTCATTTTATAAAAATTAATTATTTTTAAAAATTATGGAAGAAAAATATAAAATAATTAATAAAGAACTTGTATTAAAAAACCAGAATTATAAAGGTTTCATAGATTCATTAACAAAAGAAGTTACATCTTTGAAACAAAAAGAAATCGAAATGTATCAAGAAAATAGAAGATTACGCGAAGAAATTGAAAAAGATGAAGCAGTTAAAAGGAGAATCATTCATCATTCAACAGAGATTTCAAAAAATTTAACCAGTATTATGAACTTATTATATTTGAAAGAGTATCCAAATGGTATGATTAGAAGCCCATCGGATATGTCAAGTTATTTGCAAAATTCAGTAAATTCTGTAAGCAGATTAGAACCAGAAATGAACTCAGCTTTGCATCATAGTAGAAATTCTCTAACGAAATCACATATTAGTAGAAGAAGGAAACGACTATCATCGTGTTTGGCTTCATCATCACCATTTGATAGAAATTCTGAAGAATTGGGAGAAGGAATTTCAAAAAAGAGATCAAGTTTGATTTCAATTTCAAGAGGCTCATTAGGTGAAATAGTTTCATCACCACCCAGAAATTCTTTCTATAATACATCTACAGAAGAAAGAGGTACAAGTATAATGATACTGTTGTAAACATTTTTTTTTTGTACAGATTGCTTAAAAATTAAATTAAATAACATAACAAAATGATTAAATTAATTACTAAAAAATGTTTAAAATTTAGATTTTCCATTAGAAAGATTAGAAGAAGATTTTGGAGAAGGAACTAGTCAGAATGCTATTCAATCACCTTCACCACCACATCGCATAAGTACAATACTTGAGGAATTTGATTTATCCAACACTTGTAAATCACTGAATACAATGAAAAGCGCTTTAATATCTAAAAGTCGCTTACAAGTAACAAATGAAAGCAATGAAATACTAGAAAAATCATCGTTTACAAGTGCTACTGAAATTCAAAAAGAAAATGGAGAACTTCAAGTCAGTGTAACATCAGCAATATCCATACGGACGCCAAAAGTAAAAGTTCAAAAAACGCAAACAAGAAATTGTGATGTCATCGATGATAATATGACAATATCTAGAGTTCCATGCAGTACACCATATAATCAATCACAAAAGAAAAATTCTATAAGTGATAATTGTTCTGATGATTTATTCAAATTAAAGTCTCTTAAGGTTCGTGTTAAAAAATTGAGTTCAAAAGAACTTGATAGTTTCGATATTAAAATGAATTCAACTATGAAAAATCTAAAAAATATGAAGTATAATGATGATGATGATGATGACAATGGTATCGATAACAATCGAGAAGTAAAGAAACAAGAACAAAAAAAAAGTATTAAAACAAATAATAAAAAGAAAGGCACAAAAAATAATAAAAAGTTATCTAGAGTGAATATAGAAAATTCAAATCATAATAATGAAACAAATGAAAACACTGTCATCAAGAAGACTGTAAAGAATGAAAATATTGAAAATGAAGTAATAATCACAAATACTGAAGGAAGAAGAACCAGAAACAGAAGCGCTAAATGTCTGGCTGAACCAAATCTGAGACATAAATTAAGACGATAAATAGAAATAATATCATTACATATAAAATGAAGTAAAATAAAATTAGTTATTCGTTCATGTTATTTTATAGTTATTACTTATTAGTTTTACTTGATTGTAATGTTTGGAAATGCTTAATATTCTATTTAAATATACTTCTATTATAATACATTACGTATGTATGTAAAAGTATTTTAATAAAATAAAATTAAAAAAGAATTATTAGATTTATTTATTAATAACAGTTTACATATTCAAAATTGATTTACACAAATTAAAAAATGTTTTTTTTTTAGGATTTTGTAACTTTATAAATAACTACGTACATACATATATGAAAAAACAATATTTATTTTGTATTGTGAATAAAGCATTTTTATTAATAAACGTATTACATACATTTGTATAATCAGTATATTTATCGTGAAAATATAAAACTATAAAAATGTATTACATATATTTGTAAATTTATTTGACATAAATTTCAAATATGTAAGTAATTTTTTAATTTAATATAATTTTTGTTCATTTTTTACAGTTTACAAATAAAACAATTAAATTACAAAAATAAATTAGAAAATATTATTTCAATCAAAACAAACGCATAATAAATTTAATTCAACAAAATAATTCATTTCATTTTTCAGTTTATGTACTATAATTTTTCAGTTTTCAAGTTTCATAGTTTTATTGAAATGAACGACCATATAAAATTTTTTCGTAGTTGTTTTTATTTTATCTGTTATATTTATTTTCTAATAGGTATGTATTTTAATTTCTATGCCAACTCTGCCAATTTTTATTTAAGAAATGTTAATCATTTAACTACGAAACTACGAAATATAAAATTTAATAACTGCGAAGCATTTTACGAAGCAGTTTGTAAATGTATGGAAATGAAGTACAAAAACTGAAAAACTACGAAGATTACGAAGTTTACGACATGAAATGGATCCCCCTATCACTTAGCAATATATGTAGGTATGTATATTTAATTTCACATGTATGAGGTCAATGCCTGTAAAAGACTGTAGAACCAATAATGTTTGAATTGAATTTTGTAATTAATTTGTACTTAATTAATCACGATTCAGAAATTACTTGCATTAATATTTTTTAATTTAATAAAAATTTCATTTATGTATTTCATTATAAATTGTAGAATTCATAATACTATAATATTGTGTTATATTGAACATACAATTAAAAATATAGTGGAAAAGTTAATAAGCTCATAAAATTTGTATGAATTTTTAAAAAATGTAAAAATATTTTAACTTGAAAATTCTTTTAAAAAATACTTTACTCGTATCCTCGTATGTATATTTTATGGTAAACATTCTTTCAATATCGTATATAAATACTCGTATATATTAATTTTTTATAATGTGCTGCTTGTTGTGCATTTAAAATCTTCTACGGACGGGAAAATCTTTAAATGAGAAAGTTGAAATTTACAAAAAATCTAAAGCTGTTCATAAAAAGTACATACCAAATCTGTCAAAGGTCAAAGTTATTTAAAGAAAAAATACTTATATTTAAAGCTAAACCATAGCTAAACGATTTTAAAATAACAAATAAATCTACTATGCACCTTATATTATGTGTGCCTGTATGGTGTAATGGATACTTTTAAATTATGCGTGTATTATGATAAATTAAAAAATAAGAATATTGAGACAACCATTATTGTGCCGCCATAAATTTATAGCCTAGTAATAATGCTTTTGAAAAAAGAAAAAAAAATTTCATTCAATTCAATTTTGTTTAATCATTTTTAATTTCTGGCTGCAAATCAAACCATGATGTTATTCCTTGTGATGATATTTCTGGATTAGATAATTTAATCTTGAACTAAAATGAAAAAAATACAAAATAAATTTATAGAAAATGCTCATCAAAAATATAAAAAATTAAAAAAATATGATAAAATTTACCATTCCAATTATAGGACTTCCACCAGATAGAAAACCTTTTTGTGTACATACAGTCACTTCTAATTCGGTTGTCATCATTTCAGCTGATGATATTATATATTCAAATGTTGAATCATAGATTGGATTACAATTATCTTTAACGACATGCGTCCGACGTTTTGAATCCTTCGAACGACCAGGTAATAAATACAATTTAACATATGGATCTGGTATATTCGATGGATCAGTTAATGGTATATTCATTATTTTATGAACGATTATTGTTAATTTTTGCCGTTGAACACTATATCTTAATGTTAATTGAATTCTACCCAAATTATATTCTCCAGATGATGTTGTCATGTCTGGTATACGATGAATTAATTGTGATGTTCCATCGTTAATGCTAATACGTTTATTTAATAGTGGACTATTAGATGCTGGTGGAGTTGCTGATACTCGATTAATAGTTTTCCTAATAATTTCATCTTCTTGAACTGGACGTGGATCATGCTTTAATGATCCAGATGATGATAATAATTTATTCTCCTAATTAATTTTTTTTTTTCAAAAAAATAAAAAATTAGTTTATAAACGAAATTAAGAATTATTAATTTATGTAGCATACTTTTACTTCAATAGCTAAGTTCATGTCATCAATATTTAAACCAGCGGCTGTTTTCACCGAACTTTGTCTTGATCTGGTTAATGATTCAGATTCATCGATCGACTGAGTTGCTGCTGCTGCTGTTGTTGCTGTTTCTTCTGTTATTATTGTATCATCAGTATTAATTGGATCAGCTCTTTTTAATATCCGTAGTGACATCGACATTAAAACTTTTGATTCTGGACCAGATTTTTGTAATTGAAACGGTTGTGATTGAATTTCAAGATTATTTTTAATTAATAAACCACTTAATATGTACGTTAGACGACCGATTTCTTGTCCAGTCTTTTGATCGATTATTTTCAATTGTAACGTATCATTATCTGGATTACCGACTAAAAATGAAAAACCTTGTTCCCATACTGGACAATCAGTTCTCATTTGTGCTGCAGTTTGTTCAATTTGTTTGCCAACATTTAATACTAGATACGGATCTGGTTTTGATTGTAAACGCGCTTGCTAAAAAAAAAAATCAACAGATCCAAAAATAAAGTACATACTCGCATATTATTTCATAAAAATATAATAAAAAAAAGTATTTGTAAATTTATAAGTAAATTTAATCAATTTATGTTAATAAACGTACAGGTAAATTTTTCGCTGAATCAATGAAAACACTTAATAAGGCAGTACTCATTGATGTAACTCTTAAAAGTTGAGTTTCCTGTAGTGCCGATTTTAAATCTGCCACATCTGTTGATAGTTTCAACCATGATAAACGTACATGAAGTAAACCATGTTTAGCTTCTTCCAATACCAACCACTAAAATGAAATTACAAATTTTCTCTTCGATAAAAAAAAAATAAAATTAAAACTGAAAACACTACTTACTGTATCTACAAGTCCCTTTTTAACTACGTTGCTAATTTCGACAGTAGCTCTGAAATTATTTAATTAAAACTCTATTACTCTATTAGATATCCATTTAATTTTTATGTATGAATTTTTTTAACGTATACATTAAGTACATACATATGTACGTTCGTATGTATGATGAAAATAAAAACGATTAAATTTAAAATGAAAAAAAATATATTCTGTTAACTATAATTTGAAATTTTAAACTCGATTGGTAATAGCTTAATTAAATAAATAAAAAATCAAAATAAAAGATACAAATAAATATATATTTATATATAATAAAAAAAATAAAACCAACAAAAATTCAATAGACAATATAATGTAGGCAATGAAGCAAAGCTTAATTTATTTTTTTTTTTGTATCACACAAATATAAAATTAATAAACAATTTAAGAAAAAGTAGGTAAAACATAAAGTAAAAATAAAAACACATTATTTTATAATAATCAATTTTTTGTAGTATACTACTACTGGTATACCACTACCGAATATTCAATATTTTTGAAAAAATAAATTTATAATAAATTTTATTTAATAATATTATAGTTTTTATTACGGTAAAATGAAAAGAAATGAATAAAATAAAAATCAAAATAAATAATAAATATAAACATTAATAATAATAATAAACAGAATATTAATAAACATCTATATATATGAATTGATTTTGTATCATATTTAACAACTTCCATAAGCATATATCACCATACACCACCTGAACCACCCATCGATAAATTAATATCAATAATAAACTAAAATATATGTGTGTATTGCATTACTTATATTCACGAGTACAAATTTCCACATTTACGGTGTTAAAACAGATATATGTAAAATAATATCTGGTTATTTACTATGATAATATGTAATTAATTTGTGTATTCACAAAAGTAGCTGGATAATAGCAATAATAGATAATAGATAATAGTTTATGTACTTGAGACAGCTGTGATATAGAAAATTGATCAAATAGTTTTTCTAAAAAAATATTTCTGTATTGAATATAAATTATTTGATTTCGTTAAATATGTACAGATAATGTGTTTATGATATTTGAGAGAACACTATGATCAAATTTCTTTACCACGTTTTATATCAATACCACATCTACTATACATGTCTGTCTCAAGTATTATATTTTAAAAAATATATATTAAATTACATTTTTTGATAATAGATAATAGTAAGTAATAATTGTGTATACCTATGTACGAATTATATGTTTATGAAAGTTATTCTCTTATTATTAATAATATTTAAGTATTTATTATTTATTTATACATTATATACGATACGAGTATAGTAAATATAATTGCATTAATTTTTATTTTTACTATACTTGTAATTAGAATAAATTAAAAATTTAATATTATTATTATCATTATTAATTATATTAATAAAAGCGAACCTTCCTAAAGAATCATGATCACCAGTACGATCCCAATCGAATAGTTTAAAACCAACGATTGTTTGATATGAAACTTCAATGTAAGTCTGAGATAAAAGATGAAGAATTTTGATTTTTTTTTACATTGTTATTAAAAAGTTTTTTTTTAATTAATAATATAATTTATAATAAAGGCACATAATAGTGTGTATGTACATAGTTTTAGAGTATTTTTTGTTTTTAATTCTTTTATTTAATGTTTTTTAGAAATTTTATTTTTTGTGTTTATAAAAATACATGAAATATTTAATGTAAATATAATATGAAAAAAAAAATAAAAAATAAAATAAAATTATACATTGAGTATTTGAGTAACGTAATTTCATATATTTTTTGAAATAGGAAAAGTAGTTTGAGATTTTAGAGAAAACAAAAACCAACGAATACAAAGTTTATACATGTGCATATGCATGTATATATCTATTGTTCAAAAGTAGACATTATGTGAGTATGTATGTATGTATAATTGGGATTTATTTATGTGAAGTGAAGTAATGTGAATTATGATGATTGGCATTCAATATTATGGGTACTACTAAAACGTTAAAATTAAAATAAATTTATTTTATTCATAAATTGTTTCTTTGTACAAAATTTACTTGAGGTGCATATTATGAAAATTTCTATCGATCTATTATCGAGAACTTACTGTGTTGTTTATTTCATAAGTAAGTTAAAGTTTCACTGAAAATATGAAGAAAGATATCTTTTTGAAAATTCATTCATTTTTCAGATCTGAGATAAATATACCATGCCAAAAATTAATTATTTAGTAATGTGTTGGTAATGTTTTGAAAATATGTTAAAAATCAAAATCTTTACAATTTAATCAAATTTACATATTTAATTAGAAAAATATACAAAAATCATTTTAAATATTATTAAAATGTATAATCGCAGTAAGCAGTTATTACACGTATATGATTATACAATTTCATTGCGTCTATGCAATGCATATTACAAAATTTGTTAATATAGCAAAAAAAAAATACAATTTTCGATTAAAAAATAGAGGAAAACAAAACAAAAATTAATGATAGGTGACAGAAACCTTCCCAAAAAGTCATCATTCTGTGTACCAGGTAATCCTTGATCACAATCCCATAATTTGAAGAATATCTCTTGACCTAATGTTGCATTCACGATAGCCTACATTATATAGAGTTACATATAGTGTGTGAAAAAGTGTAAATATTTATGTATATGATCAATATAAGAGTAAAATGATTGTAAATGTATGTTTTATAATAATAAATTTTAATTTAATAATATATGAATTGTAATTTTGTGTAATTTGTTTATGTGTTCATTACAAAATGAATAATAAATATCTATTATTGTATGCAAATTGATTCAATTACATATTTACAATTAATTGTGCACTAAAAACATGAAACACATACTCGTACATATATTATACATATACTATACATAATAACAGATAAATTAGCTTCAAATTTTATTTTGCACTTCATAAATAAATTAAACCATAAAGTTGAATAAAGTATAAAAAAAATATATATAAATATATAAGAATAAATAAATTTAATTAAAATTAAATACATTATTAAAAATAAAAATAAAAAATAATAATAAAAAAAAGAACACAATGCATACTAAAAAATTGTTTGCAAACAAGAATAAAATTTCGCAAAATAAATTTCCTTAAAATTCAATTCCTACCTTTTAATTACCAAATTTAGTTACTACCAATACCCTAAAATACCGTATTTTATTTTATTACTCTATT
Source organism: Villa cingulata (assembly GCA_951394055.1). NCBI lineage: Eukaryota > Metazoa > Arthropoda > Insecta > Diptera > Bombyliidae > Villa > Villa cingulata. The sequence goes on along the minus strand of OX596023.1, from coordinate 14,030,006 downwards.
ATATGATTATACATATATGACTATATGCTGTTTGTTTATAAATTAAAGAAAAAATAAATTTTTTGTTGCCACAAATGTAATTTTAATATCTAATAAAAAAAACCATCATTATCTATAATTCCCAATTAAAAATGTTGAAATCAAGTCATTAATTTTTGTATACTGGGTAATTTAACTTTATTTTTGTGCATATTTTAATTTACATTATTTATTTATTTTTTAAATTTTCTATTCAATATTGTTTTTTATTATGCTGAGACTCTTTGTCTATACATTATGTAACATGTTACTTACCTTCCTAATTTTTCATCATTACTAGCATCATCCTTGTCGAATAGTGTTACTTCTAAGAACTGTCCACTTTCAGCAAATATTATTGCCTGATTAATTTTTGAAGATAAATTTTAAAGTAAAAAAAAACATAAATAAAAGAACAAAACAACAAAATAAAAACCAAAACGAAAAAAAAAAACCAAATGTAAATAGGAAAAATTAAATTAAGAAACATAACAAAATAATTAGAGAAAAAATATAAATTAGAAAAGTAGAAAAGCAAATAATTATTTTATTTTGTTGTTGCTGTTGCTATTTTTTTTTCTATAATTTCTAGATAATTTCTAAAAGAAGCAAAAATTTTTCAGATTTTATTTTATTTTATCGTGTTTCATGAGTAAATTTTTAAGTTAGGAAATGATATTTTCAGCATGAAAATCTTTGGCCCATACTAATAACATTCTATACTAAAGTCAGCTTTATATTAGTGTCTACTAACATAAAGCTGTTATTAGTACGGGCCTTTATTTTTCGTTAAAAATTTTATTTGATATTTTTTGTTTTTCTACAAAGAGAAAATGAATTCCAATAGTAAGTAAAAGTAGTAATAGTGATAGAAAGTTTATTGGTAGAAAAGTACATATGTAGGTAGAAATGAGTTTCCTATATACATATGATGAATGTGATTTTGAATTAAATAATAAAAATAAAAAATGCATAACATTATAGATTGCCTGCCATGCATTAAAAATGTACATGAACATTTTTTATCATTCATTTCATTTATCACTAAAAAGAAAAATCACAAAAAGAAAATATTTATGTATAGTTTGTATTGGAAAAAAAAATAAAATTCATAATAATATTATTATCAAAATAGTTCGAGTATGATGACATAATTATCTAACGATTATATAGATATTAGGTGATATTAGGAAAGTTTCGAAAGGGTGTACTTCCGTTTAGCGGAACCCGAATATTGGAACCAAACCAACTTTAAATGATAGATATTGACGTCCTGAGCAAGGTTAATACTGACCATTTTAGGCGCAAGTGCCATCTAGTGGTCGAAAAATGCAATTGAAAATTTGGTATAAAATACAAAAAAATGAGTATAATTCAATAACCAGAGATCGTACAGGTAAGAATAATGGCTCAAATGAAAGGGTACAGGATATTCTATACTTAATTTTTGCAAAAGGTCCCACCACAAGGATAACAAAGGATATTTTATGATTTTTGACTATTTCTTATATTTTTGCCAACTTTTCATAAACAAGTAAAGATATCTGAGTCGAATTTTTTGTAATTGAAAAAGGACATCAGGAACAAATTTTTCCAGGCAAACGCTAGATCGTGGTCCTTGAAGGAAATGTTTTATTATTAAGTTATTTTAAAGCTATGGATTTTGGTTACTATAATAGGTTTTTGGTTACTATAATATCATATATAGGACTTAACAAAAGTATAATAAAAGACATACACATATGTGCAAGCATGAAGACTATCGAAAATGCGTAAAATATCCTTTGAGTTGAGTCCACTTGTTTCTTAATCAGACGATTTGTTCTCAAAATATATGTAAATTATAATTTAAAATAAATGTTACAGTCGTTACTTTACATGTTGTTTTTTTTTATTCTTATTTTAAATTGTCAAAAAATTTATATAATATTTACATATATTTTGAGAACAAATAACACTTAATTTTACATTAAAAAAATTTTTATAATGCAAAAATAATGTTGTATTAATTGTATTGATTGAATTACATATTTTTTCTACCTACCTACCTATGTACTTGTATTGTTGATCTTTTTTTTTTAATTTTACATTTCTACCTGATAGCATTATATACTTTATATAATGTTTTATTATGTGATCAGTTAGATTCAATTATACAATTATGTTTTATTAATTTTTGATAACAATTGTGCATATTCTATTAAATATTACTTTTTTCTGAAAATTAATATAAAAAAAGTTGGATTTTTCGCTTTGGCAAGTAAACATTATTAGTGAAAGTTTCTAAATATTTCTAAAATAATTATTGAAATAAATTGAATATTTAAATTTTTTTTAAATTAATTTATTAAAATTATATAAGTATACAGTTTTGATTTGCAAGAGCAAAATTGAAATTTTTTAATAGTAATTTAAATTGTGAGTTTTTAATAATATTTTTTATTTTTTCGAATTTGAATTGAATTTGGAATTAAATAAAATGTCATCACGGTATGTATAGTACTCAAAAATCTAAATTTTATCCTCATTTTAGACATATTTATTAAGAAAAAAAATTTTCAGAGAAAATATCTGGAATTTGCACAAGTTGTTGCTGAAACTAAGAACTAAAGAAGAAACCATAAGATGGCTGGAGGAAATAGAAATGATCCCAAGAACGAGATATTGTAAAAAACATAAGAGAAATATGTTAGTTGAAAAGGACAATTTCGTCGGATACTTCCTATGTATTAAAAACAAAAGACGCCATAAGTATTCTAGAGCGGAAAATACTTGGTTCGAGAGGTGTCATGTTGCTCCTAGTGTATGTATGTTGATAACATATTGTTTTGCATACAACTACAGTTATGAGGACACTATTAGAGAGTGTTCAATAACTGGAGTTGTAGTTTCTAGTGAAACTATATCTGATCGGTTCTCTTTCTCAAGAGAAGTTTGTATGATATCGCTAGATGAATCATTTGAAGAAGAAGGATTGATTGGCGGTATCAACAAAATTGTAGAAGTAGATGAAACTAAAATTGGGCGTAGGAAGTATGAGCGGGGTAGAATAGTGGAAGGAAATTGGATAGTCGGGTTAATTGAAAGAGGATCGAACAGATATAGATTAGAAATTTGCGAAAATAACTCGAGGGATAAACAAACTTTGACAAATATTGTAAGGAAGCATGTTCTTCCTGGAACCACTGTGGTTACAGATTGTTGGAAAGGATATATAGATTTGACTAAATATGGTTATGTACACCAAACTGTAAACCACAGTGACAATTTTGTTGATCCCGAGAGTGGAGCACATACACAAAATATCGAATCAAGTTGGAGATTTTTGAAAAATAGTTTTAGGAAAGGAGGGTTTAGAAGTGAAAATTTTGATTTGAGATTGTGTGAATTTTTATGGCGTCGTAAAATAAAAAAAAATAAAGGTGATCCTTTTCAACAACTAATAGACGATATCAAAAAAGTTTATATAGGTAGAGAATAAGTTGTATACATATAATTTTTTGTAATTTGGTTTTTTATTTTGTAGTATTTATATATAATTGAGAGTAAGTATGAAATTTTAAGTGTTATTGTTACTCTTGTTTTATGTTTTTGATATATTGTTTTTTATTTTATGTACATAATAGAACTATTATTAAATTTTATAACGTTTTAAAAGAAATATTTTTCTTTTTATTTTTTATTCGTCTATCTTGCACAGGGGACCATGCTAATATCTTCTGAATCTTTCAAATTTAAGTATAATTTAATTTTTAATTATACTTAAATTTAATTTTTACTCAAATTTAATTTTTTCCTTCTACAAATGCACAATGCACACACTGCCAGATTTGCCTTCTACAAATACACATACACACACATGAACAATGCACACACTGTTAGATTTCCTTCTACATATATACACATACACACATGAACAATGCACACACCCTCAGATTTGCCTTTTACATATGCACATACGCACACATGTACACGTACATTTGGGATAGATAAAGTATGTCTGGACGATCTCTGGTTATTGAATTATACTCATTTCTTTGATTTGTGTACAACATATTCAATTGCATTTTTCTGCCAGTAGATGGCATTTCTACCAAAAATGGCCAAAAAAATTGTTCAGGGCGTTATTATCTATCTTTTGAGATACATATAAAGTGTCTGTGCGATCTCTGGTTATTAAATTATACTCATTTTTTTGTGTTTCATACTAAATTTTCAATTGCATTTTTCGACCACTAGATGGCATTTGCGCCAAAAATGGTCCGTATTAACCTTGCTCAGGACGTTATTATCTATCGATAGGCATAGATAGAATTTGATAATTCGGGTTCCGCTAAACGGAAGTACATCCGATGAATATGGATGACACATTTTTTGTTTTTTTCGAATGAAATGATATGATATACAGATGATGTATCGTGTACATGTGTACATTCACATCATAAAGAGTGAACAGAGTGTGATAAACATAAATACACATTGTGGAAAATAAGAATTTCCAATAATTATGTAGGAATCATCTTAATTACACTTTTTCAAATTACCACAAAACTAATATCTAATATTTAAAAAAATATAGAGAAAATAAATAACAAACAACTTAAAAAAAATGACACAAAAACAATACTCTTCTAGAGCAAAACAATACGACAATCTTACCTCACACCAATAATCCCATTTTGGATTTACTGTATTATCAATAATTTGAGTTTTAAATTCTTGTGCTCCTACTGTAATTAGAGCATATGGATCGGATTTTCCTTTTCCAAGAACACCGATATCTTTTTTCATTAAATCTTTAGCTTCAACAACATGTATTCTAAGGACACCCTATAAAAAAATTGCAAATTAACATTATAGGATATTATGTATTTTAATTATTTATTGTTTAAAAAAAAAAAAAAATAATAAAAAATACTCGTAATGTATATTCATTTAATTTACCTCTGGTTCAGGCATTTTTAATGCAATCGCTGGCACATCATCACTTAATGTTATCGGTAATTTATTCGGTAATACCATAAATGATGCGATTTGTTCAACAATAACTCTACGCAAAATATCACTTATTCCTGGCATATCTAACAGATCAATAACACCAATTAAATTAAAATCAATATTCGGATTATTTAAAAAGAATATTTGTAATCCACCAACTAATGGCATCGATCTGATTAATGGTTTCATAATAACTCTTATCGTTCCATGTATTTGAAAATCTTTAATACCACCCTTCATTCCGCCTAAATAAAAATTTATATTACAATCACTTGCATAAAACAGATCTAAATCCATGATAATCTCGTTACGTGATACATTTTTATCATAAATTTTTACACCACCAATTCTTGGCGGTATCGTACCGAGTATGATACGATCAAATTTGAATCCATTCAATTTGTAACCAGCCAATGCTTTGGCAACATTCGGTTCGATTGTTTCTTTTACAAGTGATCTTGCATAATGATTAGCATTTGGCCATACTTGTTTTAATATCTATAAATAAAATTAACACTTTTAATCTATTGAAATATATTTTTCCTCTTTTTTTTAGTTCTAATTGAATTTGTACCTTATTGACCCATTCACATCTTTCTACATCTGGGAAATAGACCTACGAAATAGGAAATTATTAAATAGTACCACTGAAGTGACTAGTATTTAAGAATACGAAGAGTATAAATATTTATTTTGTTTCATTTTGATATCTAATTTTACTTCATAGGTGATAATGTTATTGTAAGTTTGTAATTTTGTTGAAGTTAAAAAGATCAAATTATTATCAAACATTAAATTATTTATTTTATAGTATTTTTTTTTGTTTCTATAAAATAATAAAATATGATAAAATAATAAAATTGTGAGACTTATCTAAAACAATAATAAATAATTTTAAAAACTTATCTGTGAGCAAACAAAACATTTAAGATTTTTATACATTTCCAAAAATGTTTACGTGCTTAGTCAGCCAACGAATTTGTGTTTCTTAATTTGTTAACTTACCCATGCTGGTAATTCATCAATTCGAGCTAAAATAACATCTTTTTCACATGCCATTGCTGATGCTTTAGCAATATTACGTTTTTCTTCTGAACCTTTTCTCCATTGTTCTCTAGTTACAGATAATATTACTGGTCCAATTAACCATGCAACTGACCAGCCCATATAACCAATAAAATAAACTGCACCGACTATTGCAATTTTCTTAACAATCGTATAAATTAATGAAAAAATTCCTTCATCAGCTGCTGTAGCTACTGTCGAACCATCAGATTTAATTGCATTCTGATCAGATTCATTCTCAGTTACTTTCTCAGGATTCATTCCTTTACTTGCAGCAGTCATTATACTTTCACTATTATCGTTGTTATCATCAAACGAAAATGATTTCAACGATGGTTCTTTTGATGCACTTTTAAAATCAATGGTATCCTCTTGGCTAAGACTACTGATATCGATACTCTCTTTTTCTGATTTATTTTGGTCTAATTCTTCGATACCACTGAAATAAAATTGAAATTTTTGAATCGCTACACTTAATTTTCGATCGAATTTTTTTTAATATTATGGTATAATATATGATATACATGGTATATTTTTACATGATAAATTGATTGGAAGATGTGTCATTAGCATATAGAGTATGTTTGTACTATGTTTATATTCGAAATATGGGTCGTGTAAATTAATTTTTTGAAAATATTTGTGAAATGAAATTTTTCTTAGGTACTTATTAAATATAAATAATTGTAAAAATTATTTTGAAAATGATAATTACATATATACAAAATACTGTACACAAATATTATACATAATTTTTGTATTTACACTCAAGAATAAATGTATATGTACACTAAAATTAATAGATAGAAATCAAGTATAACAGAAAATGTATAAAATGGAAGAAATGTAATACTAACACTGAATTTATTATTTAAAAATTAATAAACAGGTTTGAAAATACATCCAAAATTTAATATAAATTTGTAATTTTTCTCATACAAATACTTGTCCATTATTGAGTCTAATCGAGGAATTCAATCATTCAAATCATAACTTCATAAAATTATTAAAAACTCACATGATTTTCATGGAAAAAATTATATTTTTATGATATTTAATACACAATGAAAGTGCAATGTATTACGTATAAGAAGGTGTTTTGGATTTTCAACGATTCATTCAAATTTTTATGTAATGTAAAATCCCCTCAAGAATAATTGAATTTTAGTTTGAAAAAATTTTTTTACAGTGTACATCATTATACATAAAATCGTATTTTTATTTTATTTCGTTTTTCTAAGTAACAACGTAACACATACATCATCTATGGCAGTGTAAAATTGGACATACATACCTACTTATTTATTATTTACAATTATATTGTAATAAATGATATATTTATTTGATGATGAATATTTTATATGTTGAGCATATACTAGTATGTGTAATGTAGTACAAAGTAGTACAGAATTTCGTTTCAATATTCCAAATAAATTCAAAAAAAAAAAAGTAAAAAATTTAAAAGTAATAATAATGATTAAAATTTCTACATTTTATGTAGTAACTACGCATTCAATTTGATACATAAATACATTAGCACGTCTTAATATGACGAGACGATCAACAAATTAACATTGTGTGTACAATTTAAGAAAAACGATAATTTAAAAAATAAAATATTTTTCGTTTAAAGATACATCATATTCATATCATATATGTATGACTATGTGTGCATATATGAGTGTGATATGAGCCAACATAAAACGAAATACGATCAAAATAACGTACGTATGTTGATAGAACGTAGAACTCATAAATTATTTAAAAAAAAAAAATTAAAAAAAAGTAAATAATTTTAAAACATTTTGACCGTACAATGATTTTATTATTTATCTAAGTCTAAGCAATCAAAAGAAGGAGGGAGTTAATTTTTTAGGTTGAAACAAAATAGTAATAAATTAATGATTTTGATTTATACATATATACTGTTTTTTTGTATTAATATTTATTTTTAATTACGAAATCTTGAAATATTTTTTTTTAGATATTGTAGGTGTATAATGTAATATGAATATCTTATTAAATTCACATTACTATACTTAGCGTTAAGAAAGTTTCTGTATTCATGTACGAACATGGTGCTAATTTTTTGTCGTGTCTGTAGTTTTATTTTGAATAAAATAAATTATTTATTTGCCATGTATACAGGGTGTTTCGTTAGTTGTGGTAATTATTTTAAGGGGTGAAAGTAGAGGCGATTTGCAGTCGAAAATGTTATATGACATTTTTTCGTTTGCGCTTTATTTTCGACACTATAGAGGCCGTTTTAAATTTTGAATATTTTGCAAGACCTTTCAACACAAAATTATGTATAACTTTTTGTATACCCCACGTATGTAAGACTTATGCAAAGGAAAATTCCAGATGCAAAATTAAGAAATAATACGACCCAAAATAACGTTATTGCTGATTGTCATTATTATTATGTATTTTCTGCCTGTTATTATTATGTATTTTATTATGTACTTTATGTATCATCATTGTTAGCCAAAAATAACGTTATTGCTAATTATTCCTATTATTGTACTTTATGTATCATTATTATTATGTATGTATCAATTGGGATCTATATATATTGCATATCACATTTTATTATTATGTATTATGATGTATTATGATTTATGTATTATGTATTATGTATCTTGCATTATGTATCATGTATTGTGTTATGCACTTATGTATAGTATAGATATCAATTTGAAGGTAAATGAAAATAAAAATGTAAGAAAAGAACAGACAGTCAGTAATTGCCGGTCGAATAGAAAAGATTAAATTTATAAAATATTATTGTAACGATATTCTGTATAAAATAAATTAAAGTAATGTAGAATATACAAGTAGTGTGTTTTATTTAAATAAAGTGAAAAGATTCTTACACGTACTTTTTGTATCACCACGTATAGCGGAAAAAAGGAATTTCATATGATTAATGATAAAAAAATTCTTTTTCTAACTTATAATGTGCGATTTTAAGCACATTTTTTACCCTTTCCGCACCGCACATCTTTGATCCTTAATAACTCAAAAACGGCTCATGCAATCGACGTAAAATTTTTTTTGTTTGAAAGAGGACACTTTTCCACTGTTTTTTATTAAAATGGGAATATTTGTCGTAATGCAATTTTTTTGCAGGAAACCTGTTTGTAATAAAAGTGGTTTTTAAAAATGAATCATGAATTTTGACTTCAAGAAGTTTTTTTTACTACGAACTGAATTCTTAATTACCTGTTGTAGTATATCAAAAGAAAGATAATTTTGTTTGCTATCATTGATTTGAACACTAAATTTTGATACGTGGGGTATACAAACAGTTATACAAAATTTTGTGTTGAAAAGTCTTGCAAAATATTCAAAATTTTAAACACCCTTTAGCGTCGAAAATAAAGCACAAACGAAAAAATATCATATAACATTTTCGACTGCAAATCGCCTCTACTTTCACCCCTTAAAATATTTACCACGACTAACGAAACACCCTGTATATGCACGATCATTGTTGCTGTATTACACGTTAACCAAATTTTTGATATCTACCTAGCTGTATTTAGCTTACTTAAACTGTCGAATGTTTCATTATTATACACAAATGCACATTATGTAATATAATTATAAAAAAACTATAAAAAAAAATTCTATTTTTTGAATTATTATATAGACTGCCAAAAAATTCTAAAAAAAATTGTAATTAATGTTAATAAACTTATGTTAACTTCTGTTTCTGATATAAAAAATTCGATTAACGGTTTAATTTAAATATATGTACATATGTTCGTGTGTATGTGTATTTAATGTATGGAATTGTATTATATTTATTTAAGAGAAAAACGATTAACTTATAATAATGGTATAATTTAAGATTTTTATTTGATAATTTGAAAATTAACAAAAAAAAAATTAGATTAAAATTAAAAATAAACAAAAAAAGAAAATAGAAAATATAATAAATATACTTTTATTCAAAATATCTAAAATAAAGCTATTCAGTGCAGTATAAAATAAAATTTATGGAAAAAAAATGCGCACAATTCTATTTCGTTCGAATTAAATATGAGTATTTGTGTATTTAAAAAATCATGAAATTTTTTTCAAAGTTTTTGTACACAAAATATTTAGCGTATGTATGAATTAGTTAATTAGTATATATTCTTTGATTTCTTCATCATTTTTTATTTATAGAAAAATAATGCGATATGTTTTTTTTTAAAAAAAAAAGTGTTGGAGATAAAACAAATTCACTGGAAAAAATGTAAAAATCATCATCTCAAAAATGAATGCAGCTTTTTTTATGATTGCAAAAATTTTATTTTTTTTTAATTTATTCAGAATTATATTAGTGGTGAATTTTAATAAAAATAAGAAAAAAAATGAAAAATGATGTCATCGACATTTCATACTCGTACCTCGTATATTTCACTCAACACAGAATACAGAATGTAAAGATATGTATAGAATAGACAAAACAATTAAATGATTTCAATGTAAAGTGTATAAGGAAAAAATAATAAAACAAAACAAAACGATTAATAATGCATTGTTGACTAATTCATAAAAGAAAAATGCTTCAAGTCAAATAATAGATTAGCTCGTATTGTTGAATAAAATAGCAAAATGTGGAAACAGAAGTGGAACATATGGGAGTATTAATTAGCAACACCTATCTGATAATTTTATTTTCGCATCATCATAATACCATAATACTACAATACAAATATGTACAACACAACACAAGTATCTATAATTTAATCCAATCGTCTTAAATGTTCATCGACATGAGATGAGTGAGTACATGATGATAAAATTTTATTTTTTATTTTTTTTTTTCCCCATATTCGCAGAATATTATGTATAAATATGATGTAATGAAAAACATGCAGTATGCACTTGTTTTCTTTTCTTATTTTTACCTCATTATGATTGTATCACGAAAATCAATTTGAAAAAAAAAATTGTTTTTTTTTATCTGTTGTTATTGAATGTTCGTATTATTATTGTGTGTTTGTTATTCTAATTAAATTACATAGATTGTTTGAAAATTAGAATTATGTATTGTATATTTTCCACTTATAGTATTATTATGTATTTTATTGCAAAGAAAAAAAGAAAAAAAAACTAGACAAAAACAATTTAAATCACTTTGTTACTACTATATATTATATATTTGTATTTTGGTATTGTTTTAAATTAATTTTGAAATAAAATTTTTAAAAGATATATGTATACGTATATATGGTATATACCTATGTGCCTATGTACATTCACATTTTTTTTTTTTTTTTAAATCATAAAATTTCATATCCACATATAAATCGATTAGATATTTATGTTTCACGCTTTAATTTGAAAATAAACAATAAAATCGTTTTTTTAGTTTTACATTAAAAAATAAAATTTCACTCCAATAAATAAAATTAGACCGATACAATTTAACTATGTGTGCATATAAAAATATTTTTTAAATATGCATCGAAAACCGACAACCGATTCTGAATGCAAGCATATGTAGATTAAGAAAATTTATGAAAAATATTGTATTATTGTACAATTTACAACAGACAAAATTCTTTAGCTCTATGAAGCAATGAATAATGATACGATACGATAAATGAAACTGAACTGAATTAGTTGGTAAAACCAAAAACACTAGAATATATATTCTAGTGTTTTTGGTAAAACGTAACGTAAATGACGACTACGACGGGTATTGCTGGTTGATATACTCATTACTCACTCCATGCACTGAGTAATTTCTATTTTCTATAATAATGTATACTTTTTCCCAGTGGAATTCAACATTGTTCCAATCATAAACAACATCGTTTCAAACAAAAACAACATTTTTTAAATCATTGAATTTGATTGGAACTGTTGATTTTGATTTGAAAAATGTTGTTTTTGATTTAGAAAATGTTGTTTTTGTTTGAAACGATGTTTTTGATTGGAATTTGGAACAATGTTAGATTGCACTGGGAAAAAGTATATTTTTTGTTTGCTACGTGACATACTGATTGAATTGAAAGGTATTTTTGAATTTTAGCTGGCAAAGATACAGAAATTAGTCAAGTATTATTAGTTTAGTAAAATATATAAAACAAAAATATTTTACAATTATCTTGAATGAAGAAGAATTAAATATAATCTATGCGTTATTTCTACTACAGCTTTTGATAATTTTTTTTTTCCTCTTTTATAGCATATGGGTTTAAATATCTAAATATTCAAATTGAATCAAAACTAATTTATATATATATTATCTTAGAAAATTAAATATGAGAAATATTTTTCATAAATTAATTTTAAGTTTAAGAAAATTGATAATTTCAATAATTTTCTTGAGTGATAACTTTCTAATATCAGTGAGTAAATAATAAAATTAAACACCCTATACAAAAATTTATATAAAATTCGAAGAGAATTTTACAAATTACTCTTATATCATATGTACATATGTACATGTATACGTAACGTATATACGTGATTATGCCATGTCAAGTACTCTATATTCATTACCAATTACATGAAAAAATGCTTACGTTTATACGTTTTTTTTTAATATTTTATTTGATTTTGTTTACAGCAGCTTCAGCTATAATAAAAAGTTAAACATAATAATTGTAGAGAAACATACAAGTAAGACCTATTTAATAAAATCTTTAAATTTTGTAGTAACAATTTCTTAAAATATATTAGGTATGATGTGAAATTAATGAAATTACGTCCATATATTATTATATGTATTTATTTACTAGATAAGATAGTTGCAGCGGTTGCAGCTACCCTGACCGCAATATATGTATGTTATTTGCCCTACATACCTACAAGAAAATATACATACATATATAAGAATATATAGGTATATCAAATTGATAAGAATCATCTGAATATATTTATTGTTGGAATAAATTTTTCAGATTTCACGTAAAATATAGGCTTCTTTCATCATCTTATCTATATATATAAAAATGAATCTGCGAAATGTATGTACGCTCATAACTTCCGAACGCCGGCACCAAATTGAATAATTCTTTTTTTATTGTGTTCGTTATCGCCACGGCAAGGTTTATATACAAAAAAAAAAATCGACCAATTAAATAATAAAAATTAAATAAAATAATATATTATATTAAATAATAAAAGAAATTATAAATTGACATTTCACGGCGTTTGGCGTCAAAATTAAAAATTTTTTTAATCATGGCCTCCTTCGTAAAAATCGACAACGATTTAATGTAATGTTTAAATTAAATTTTGCCAATCGTTAGAAGTGTGTGGAATAAACCTTGAATTTCAATGTTTTTCGCAATGGCAGTTGTACGTTGCATGCTCAAGAGTCGGCAAACCATCGGCGCTATATGTTTTTTCTCCGAAAGGAAAAACAAAGAATATTGTACATTATAAGGCATTAAAATAAAATATAAGTATGAGATAGAATAATTTTAGGAATAGTCTTTATTTACCATGAGAATTGTACAAAAAGAAGAACAAATAATAAATTAAATAATAATAAAAAATTAATATGATGAATATATGCAGTCGTGTTATTTTATTGTAACTTTATTTCAATATGGTCCTATTGTAACCAGAAGCTATTGATTACTTTTTTTTAATTTTGTCATAAAACAAAGTCTTTTAGGAATTCAGAAAATATGGCGGAAAGAAGTTCGCCGGGTCAGCTAGTATATATATAAAAATGAATCTGCGAAATGTATGTACGCTCATAACTTCCGAACGCCGGCACCAAATTGGATAATTCTTTTTTTATTGTGTTCGTTATCGCCACGGCAAGGTTTATATATTAAAAAAAAAATCGACCAATTAAATAATAAAAATTAAATAAAATATTATATTATATTAAATAATAAAAGAAATTATAAATTGACATTTCGCGGCGTTTGGCGTCAAAATTAAAAATTTTTTTGATCATAGCCTCCTTCGTAAAAATCGACAACGATTTAATGTAATGTTTAAATTAAATTTTGCCAATCGTTAGAAGTGTGTGGAATAAACCATGAATTTCAATGTTTTGCGAAAAACATTGGCAATTGTACGTTGCATGCTCAAGAGTCGGCAAACCATCGGCGCTATATGTTTTTTCTCCGAAAGGAAAAACAAAGAATATTGTACATTATAAGACATTAAAATAAAATATAAGTATGAGATAGAATAATTTTAGGAATAGTCTTTATTTACCATGAGAATTGTACAAAAAGAAGAACAAATAATAAATTAAATAATAATAAAAAATTAATATGATGAATATATGCAGTCGTATTATTTTATTGTAACTTTATTTCAATATGGTCCTATTGTAACCAGAAGCTATTGCTTACTTTTTTTTAATTTTGTCATAAAACAAAGTCTTTTAGGAATTCAGAAAATATGGCGGAAAGAAGTTCGCCGGGTCAGTTAGTTTTCTATAAAAATTTAAAAATTCTTATTAAATATGATTTTATTATTTAAAAAAAAAATTTATACGAATCTTCATATAAATATCATCATTTAAAATATAAATTACTCGTGTAGTACGTAGATGACAAAGTGTTGGAAGCAAGATGAGAGACACATAGATATACTACCTTCATCAATTTCGAGGAGGAATTATATTAATTCAAAATACTGGCTCAGTGGCTCTAGTAGTATACCGCAGAACCAATCAATCCATAGTCTCAGTTAGTTAAATTGATTAATTGTCTTCATTTAGTTTTTTCTTTTTTATTTTTTTAACTAACTAATTAATATGATTACATCATTGAGGTATTTTCGTGTTTAATTTTTGTTTTATAGAGGACAGGAATTCGATATGAATATTAAATATTTTGATGTGATTTGATTGTGATTTGATTTGGATGATGATGAATGTGTTTGAAATTTTCTGAATTAAAGTACACATATAATGTACGTATGTATTAAAAGAAAAAAAAATTAAAGAAAACATAAAAATTCTAAAACATATGCAGCAATAAAATATAATATAAAAAATTAAAATCAATATAACCTGTGATATAACATACAATGTATATGCATATTATATGTTAGTTTAGCATGTACATACATATCATTATTTATAAATACAAATTTTAAAAAATCAATTTATTCAAGTGTTTTTTATATTTTTATATGTAGATATGTACATGTTTTGTATAAAGCATATTCATATATGTACATATGTACATTTATTATACAGTATACTTTTATAACTTACTTGTTTACTTATTCATCATTTTACAAACACACTACACAACACTACAAAAGTGTGGTTTTTTATCCACTTGAGATTAATCGATTTTATTTTTTAAAAATTTTCAATTATTTTTAACTTTATTCATAATCAATTTATATACGTACATGTATCTACATATTTAAATTAACATAATTGTTGGAAAATGAAAGTAATTAAAAATCAGCAATTCATATTTATTCATTCACATTTTTTTAAATATTAACAATTAACGTATAATTTTTGATTTATTTCAATTTCAAATCATGTGTGGTCAACACAAAAATAAATGAAAATAGATATAAAAAAAAACTGATTTTTTTTTTAAATTTTTATATCTTATCCATTTCATTAGAACTGTGAGATACGTAAATACCTAATTTGAATTTGTTATCGACAATTTACACAATTTTTATGCTTTGATAAGAAACTATATGTTCTTGTTGTTCATAGTTCGTATTAATAATAGCAATAATAGTTTCCCAGGTATAAGTACTAATGTATGTATGTATTATGATAAGGATAAAAATAAACAAAAACAAAAATAATAATGAATGTAAAAGTAAAAGCGAATAATGAAATGTTTGTATTTTCATGCGCGCCAGAAATCTACTCTACTCTACAAAAACCAAAAACAGCTGGGTCATTGTTATTGTTTATATTAATTTCATTTTTGTATACGAAGAACACGAATATTCAATTATACATATGGATTTTGTTTATAAACATGTTATAATTTGTTTATAATCTAAATGTAATTATAATGTAAAATATATTTTTAATTATAAAATTTATTAATTTTTTATATTTTACCAAAATTTTTTAATTTTATATAAAATCAATCCAAAGGTTCGTGTCATTCTAGCATTCTATTTAAAAAACAATTCAAATTACTGGAAATGTTGCTAATGAAAAATTATTGCTTTAATTTTAAATTCTTATTTCTTATACATTTACAGTTTGAAAGCAGGTGGGTTTAAAAATGTTGTTACCTGTTGTATTTTGTACATTTGCATTACATTCAGCATTAATTACATTGCAACTTTATTCGTTCATTTCCATATTCGTTAAATTTTTATTCGTTGCCGGCGGCGATGCGGTCATCTGTCAATTGTTTTATTAAATCCAAATTAAAGTAAAATAAAACGCGGGAACGGGAACTAATTTTAATAAAGATAAAAGATAAAATTGGTCAAAACAAATAAATTTATTATTTATAACAAACAAATATTAATCTAAAAAAATTAAAGTGAAATGCAAGCATTTTTGAAAACTGGAAAAACTACATCTTCTGGAGTTGACAAAGCTGTTCCAAGTACATCTGATGGAATAACACATACCGAAAAGAAGAAACCTGCACCATGGGTCGAAAAATAGTAAAAATAAATGCATGAACAATTATTATAATTTTATATGAATTTAATATCAAATTTTTACACAAAAATTCAATTTTTTTTTATTAGCCGTCCAAAAAATATTGACGATGTTGTAGAACAAGCAGAAGTTGTTGCTGTTTTACGTAAATGTTTAGATGGTGCCGATCTACCAAATATGCTTCTGTATGGTCCTCCAGGTACAGGAAAAACAAGTACAGTATTAGCAGCGTCTAGACAACTTTTCGGCGATATCTATAAAGACAGAATATTAGAATTGAATGCATCAGATGAACGTGGCATAAATGTGGTAAGAAATAAAATAAAAAATTTTGCTCAGTTAACAGCAAGTGCTGTTCGACCGGACGGTAAACCTTGTCCACCATTCAAAATAATAATTTTGGATGAAGCTGATTCAATGACACATGCAGCACAAGCAGCATTACGTCGCACTATGGAAAAGGAAAGTCGAAGTACACGATTCTGTTTGATTTGTAACTATGTATCAAGAATAATTGAACCGATAACATCACGCTGTACGAAATTCCGTTTTAAAGCACTAGGAGAAGATAAGGTAAATATACAATATACAAAATATTTTTTCATTTTAAAATGATATATTGTATTATGAAAGATTGATTTGTTTTCATGTAATTGCAGATAATTGATCGCTTGAAACATATATGTTCAGAAGAAAATCTAAATTTAGATGAAAGCACATTCAAATTAATAGTTGAAATGTCTGGAGGTGATATGAGAAGGGCAATCACAACTTTACAGTCATGTTACAGGTTAAAAGGAAAAACAGGAACTGTATCACGAGATGATTTGTTTGAAATATCTGGAATTATACCAGACCGATATTTAATAAATTTCATGGAAGTTTGTAAAAGTGGAGATTATTCGAAACTGGAAAATTTCATTCAAGAATTAAGTTTTGAGGCGTACAGTATTGGGCAGATGATGGAACAGTTTAATGAATTTATAATAAAATCTGATGAAGTAACAGATGAACAAAAAGCAAAAATTTGTGAGAAACTAGGGGTGAGAAGATTTATTGTGATGGTAACAATCTACTGTTAATATTCTATAATTGGATTTTATTTTCGTTTCTAGGAATGTTCATTTCGTCTTCAGGAAGGGGCATCTGAATATCTTCAAATAATGGATCTAGGTTGCACTATTATAATAGCACTTCAAAACATAATTTAATAAATTTTCTTAAAATACAATTGTAATTATTATGGTACAATTTCAAAATCATCTTCTTCTCTTTTACGTTTCTTGTCACCACCAGCACTCGAGTCATCAACTTCCATTTTTACTTCAGCTTCTGTAGGTGAAGATTTAGCATTATCTCCAGATCCAGATTTTGTTTGTGCTGGTTTTGGTGTGAATTTAAATACTGGTTTTGGTATCGTAACCACTTGGGACTTCGGTGTATTAAAGTTGGCTGCGGGTACAGGTCGTTTAACACTTGGCATCGGTTGAGGTTTAAGTTGTATTTTGAGGTTAGATCTCGGTTCAATTGCTGATTTTGTCATTTTTTTGGGTTGTGCAGCTGCACGAAGTTTATAATTACAAGCCGATAAACAATATCTGTCTGGTGGAAGACGTAATCCACAATGCGGTTTTACTGGCACTAGAGGCATTTGGTTTCTGATTTCAGCTAATTTTCTTATTACCTGAAAAATGTAATATAGCATTTAAAAAAATACATCTAAAATTCAAAATTTCATTATGCATTACTTCTCGAGGTGGTGCTCCTGTGAATGCTTTATCAAGTACCATAATAGTAGCCAATTTAAAATCTTCCAAATCAATTGTTTTCTTTTTTGCATGATTCGCATAAACTTTAGCATCGTCTAGTAAGCATGTTACATATCCTGAAAATACAATTTTCACATTATTAAACTTCATTCTTATGGCGTTATTGCCTAAAGAGCATTGGCCTTCATTTTTTGATTTGATATATTGCGCCCACCAAAAAAGCTATATAACTTACTGTAAGTGAATTCTAATAACTGATTTATTACACGAGGCTCATAGTCTGTTACACCAAGATCCTTCAAAATCGACATTATCACTTGTGCATCCTTCGGAACATGTTTAATTTGATTATTTATTTTCTGTTTTTCAGCTTTATCTTTTTCTGTTGATGTTGATGCCATTTTTCTCCATTTATTTAGTATTTTGTTTCATTTCGCATTTACACATTCAATTCAATACAAATTTTCATTTATTTTGACATATGAAAAATAGAACCCAGAAATTTATTCGTTTGTGTAGATGTAAAAGTGTCATTACTGCGAAAAGAAAACAAAAAAATGTCATTTCATATGTGATGTGAAAAAATGAAAACAGAAAATATTTTACAAGAATAACTTGAGCGATAGATGTCACTAATAAAAAACAAAATGGTTAAAAGGAAACTGTAGATGATAATAATGAAAAAGTGCTATTAACGTATTACCGGATGTGAGAATAAATTTAAATCGTTTCTGTTTGTAAAATGACAATTTATTAGAATTCATTTACAATTTGTTTGTTTTTATATTGCAAAATAATCTTTATTCAATTAATGACTAGTTAAAAATTACAAAAATTAAATAGATTCTACATATTAAAAAAAAATTTAAACAATTTAAAAAGAACCTTGTGTGTTTGTAGAATGTACAAAAGTATACGATGTCTAGTTCTAATTGATACTTTAGTACATAATACCAATAATACACATAATATACAATATAAAAATGCATAATACGTTTTACTTAATTTTATATGTGAAAACTTACATTTTTTGTTTATTTGTTTACATGATAATGTGTGTTTTTCAAATATGTAATTGAATTACATATTTTACGAATTAATAGCCTTAATTTTTCCCATTTTGTTTTCATTATATTCATCATTTTTTTTAGTTTATCATATAAGGACATTCCTTAGTATTTGGTTTATTTTATTTAAGAGAAAATAATAATTTATTAATTTTTAATGATTTTTCTTCATATATATATGTATGTATGTATTACATAAATGGTATGGCAACTATACATATGTATAAATGGTGTGTACACAAAAGTACATTACAATTTTTCTTTTCTTTTTTACATAACATTAAGTTTTATTTTTTTTAAATTTTATATTTTTAATTTCAGTTTATTTTTAAATTTATAAAATTTAATATAATTTAATAAATATATGTATACTCTATAATATATATGTTTGTATTATGTATTTTTTTTATAAAATAATGTAAATAATGTATTAATGTATATGTACGGGTGGTAGCATATGTATGTCCTAAAGAAATGTACATTTTCTTGGTTTATGTGGTTTTTTCGTTTCGACAGCACGTACAGCTTCTTCAAATACTGTTTCTAAATTAATTTTCTTTTTAGCTGAACATTCAACAAATGAATACGCTTTAATATCTCTTTTTAATTTTCTACCTTCAGCTGTTGTTACAAATTTTTCAGAACCATGAACACGTAAATCTAATTTAGTTCCGATCAATATAATTGGTACATTATGTGAAAAATGACGTACTTCTGGTGACCATTTACTTTTTACATTATCAAATGATGTTCGATTACTAATTGAATAACATAATAGAAAGCAATCAGTCTGAAAATGAAATGAAAATAATAATAAAATTTTGAAATATAATTGAAAATTTATAAGCATCATTCTATTATAATATATATATGTATAAGTAAATTGAAATATTAGGTCTATAGAAGAAGTTACATATTAAATATTAGATTAGTAAGAATAAGAATAAAGAAAGATCAAATTTATTGTCGTAGAATAATTTATTAATGTAATTTATAAATTCATAGTGAGCAACTTACATTTGGATAGCTTAATGGTCTTAATCTTTCGTAATCTTCTTGACCTGCTGTATCCCATAATGTTAAATTATAATCTTTACCATCAACATGAATATTACACGCATGATTATCAAAAACAGTCGGTATATATTCGTAAGGAAATTCATTTTGTGTATATGTAATTAATAAGCATGTTTTACCAACCATACCATCTCCTATTGTTGTTATTTTTAACGGTCTCATATTTGACGCCATATTTCTAAATAATCTAAAAAGAAAAATAAAATACAAAAAAAAAATAAAAATTAAAAATGTAATGACGAATTAAAGAATTTTGCAGAGATATTCCTCTGTTTTTCATTAGAGGGTTATTATAAATGGTGCTTTTTGCTATGCTCGTTCTCGTATGTATATTTAAATGTTATATACATGTATGTGGTTTCATTTATTCTGATTAATTCAATTGAATGAAGAAAAGACAAAAAATGAAATGAAATGATAAATGAACTGATCTTCACCTCATTATTGAAATTGATAATCTAATTCAATGTTGTAAATTATTGATGATAATTGTTTTTCTGATGTTATGCGAAGGGGACAAATGAGCCTATATACATAAGAAGAAATGATTCGTGGTTTATTAAGCATAGAAAAAAACATAAAAAAGAAGCGCTTAATGATATTATGTCATGATCACTTACATGTGGTAATATGTAATTTAACATTTAATTAATAAAATAAGTGGTCAATTAAATACGAGTAAATGTGTACGTATATACAGATAAATTTTTATGATTTATCGTTTGATGATAAGATGATACAAAAGAAATTAAACAAAAAAAAAAAAAATTAATGAACTGAACAGAACTTACTGTTGATGTTTGTATATATAGTTATAGTATGAACTCTAACTCTTGCATATATTGTATATGTTGGTGCAACAGAATTATATCCGCATGCACATATGAGGCGCTCAGTGCTAAAACGGCCTAAGCCACAAATTTTCCTAAACAAAGGTGACAACATATATATACATATGTAATATTAAATTAGAAACAAAATGCATGAACACATAAAAAGTACTCTCATAATTATATTCATTTTCTATCCTCCCACATGCATTCCAAGAAACAAATCATAGAATTGCATTTATCATCGATATACTATATTCAGTGTATTTTATTGTTATTTAATCTAAAAACCTGAAAAACATCTGATAATATGGAGAAAGTGAAAAATAAAATTTATTTCTATTCACTTTTTTTCTCACTAATTTGTTTTTTCTAAATTTTCTTTGTAACTTGAAAAATATTTACTGTAATTTGTAATAAATTTTATATGTATTTTTACACTTATTTGTATATTTATGTATGAATATAGACTCAGCGCCGGTTTTAGCCTCATGGGCGCCCAGTGCACTTCTAAACTTTTCGCCCTCATTCTAGTTTTTTTTCTCTTTTTTTACTTCTCAAATACTCAAGAGTTCAATGACCATGTTTATTGTTTACAAATGAAAATGTAGGTCAAAACATTTATCGATTTTTCTTGTTTATATAGAGATCTTGTTTCAATCTGAAATTCTTTTTCGTACACAGCTAATACAGTGTAGTAGTTTTTCTTCTCCTTTTCTTCTATATATTAGATACTACACTGTATCTAATATATAGAAGAAGTGTGTGCGAAGAAGAATTTCAAATTGAAGCAAGATCTGTGTAAACAGAAAAAATTGATAAATATTTTGGCCTACATTCTCATTTGTAAACAAACATGATTTTTTTACTCTTGAGAATCTGAGATGTAGGAAGAGAAGTAGAAAGAAAAGTATAAAGATACCGGAATAGTAGTTTTTCTCCTTCTTTTCTTCTGTACTTTTTCTTTAGTTATTACACTGAAGGGGAAGAAAAAGGTAAGAAAAAGAATTTCAAACTGAAACAAGATCTGCGTCAACAAGAAAAACCGATAAATAAAGATTAGATTTAATTTTTATTTGTAAACAAACATGGTCATTAAACTCTTGAGTATTTGAGAAGTAGAAAAAGAAAAAGAAGTAGAGAGACACTCGAATAGTAGTTTCTCTTCTAATTTTTTAATGTATATTAAGTACTGCACTGTAGTGGGAGAGTATACGGAGGAGAATTTCAAACTGAAACTTGATCTGTGTATGCAAGAAAAAGCGATAGATGTTGAAGAGAACATTTTCACAGAGAATTTTCTTTTTAGTATAGTTTTATACATCGTACTGACGTGTATACGTGTATACATTATACTATGATTCATTTAATTAAAAGAGAAAAATATCAATTATATGCATCTTTTTCATTATCTTGCAAAGTAATATAATTAATATATGGTAGATCATGGTATAGAGTACACTGGTTTTGTGTGTATATCATTTTCATTTATATTCATTTAAGACACACTTTTTAAGTTGTGTTTCATATTACTCGTATTTTTTCTTCATATATTTATTTATTTTGCGAAAATTTTCGCAAATAATATTTTTTTACTGTCATTTGTAAAATTATTTTTCTAAAAACATATATGTGACTTTCATTCTGTCGTTATTCCTGCTCCCATGATTCGCGCCCGGTTTTAGTGAACTATTTCAACCTATAAAAGAATCGGGTATGTATAGAATATAGATTAATTCATAAATGCATGTGTTTATGTTGATACATAGAGTATCTCAAATTTCAATGCATATACATATATATATTGTTTCATTTTTTTATTTTTATTTTTCGTTATCTAATTGACACAACGATAATATTGCTTATTTGCATATATCATCGTGACCTAATATGTATAACAAATATATGTATATTGCTTCGTTATCCACATAAGTACATGGATATATGTAGTATTTTTATTGTACAAATGTTATATGAGTACATCTACGAATATGTATATCTAATATAATATGTATATAATTTATATAATATGTAAGTAAGCACTGCTAAATGAAAAGCGAAATGTATTTTCTATTGTTGTTAATTTTACATTACATACATTTACATTTATATGTATTATAGTATATCTGCTACGTATTTTTTTTTTTTTTGTTTCAAATAATTTATCTCATTAATGCATAGCGTTAGCGTTGTGGCTATATGCATATTCTACATATAGCTACTCATTCGTATATGAATGATAATTAACATAGAACGAAATTTATTACATTCAAAAAAAAAGAAAAAATGTAATTGTGCATACACTTTGTATTTATTATATGCATACATAATATGTATGTAGATATCATAATAGTTAAAGTAGAAATGCGAAAAAATGAGTACAATAATATTCAAATTTTACAGAAAAAATTACAAAAATTACCTTAAAAAAGTGTCTTCGTATATCTATCATAAAATATACAATAAAGATACATACAAGGAGCAAAAAGGTTATACAAAAGTGAAAATCTTTATTACCATTAAATATATGTATACATATGTAAGTATATGCGAGTATTATAACTAAAATTATAATTTTTGTAAAAAAAATAAAAAAAAATTTCTCTCACAATGTCACAGTGATATTTAAAACAATAATTGTTTTTATACTTTTTAAATTATAAATTATATGTATAATAATGCACACCATATGTACATACCATATATGTACATATGCATGAGCTTACTCTAAATCTAAATATGTAAATATACATACATAATTACACTGCAAGTAAGTATATGTATAATACTTTTCATAATTTCTTAAAATTAATTTCTCTTCATTTTTTTTTTTTTTTTTTTTCAAATTTATTACAATATTTCTAAAAATTTATAATCATAAATATATAATGTTGGTATACTTACATATTTGTATAGAAAGTAAGAAACATTAATATTATATTATTAAAGGTCAAGTCAATTATTCACTATCTACATATGTACGTACATATGTACGAGTACATTACACAATCATGCATATGTGAATAAATATTTTAATTAATAAACATTATGCTGTATAGTGAGCGCAGTATGTAGTTGGTAGAAATTTATAAAAATGTTGAACATAAAATTTTTTTTCCATAAAACAACATACTAATATGTGCTAATATGTTACCGGAAAAAATCTTAATATGAACAATACATAAATGTATGTATATCCGATATGATATTTTATGCCCATAAAAATTTATATCATGTGTACTTATGAACTTTTAGATAGATACTCGTATACGATCAATTGAAAAATTATTTATCAAAATAATTATGTAACCATAAATAAATTTGTTATAGAAACTCAAGTGTATAAAGCAAGTTTTATCATGATATTATAGATGAATAATTGCTAATTCAAAGTACATTATTTTGTAAATGCATTATTTACATTATATATTAATTCGATTATCTATATAATTCATTTCTAAAGCAAAACAAAACAAAAATTCTTATTAATCAATCTCATTATACATACGAGTATAAGTATACATAAGAGTATTACTCGTACATTACATACATTTATGCTTCTGCGTGTAATATCGTAGTTATATGTGATTCATTTTGAAATATAAAATTTTTATAAAAATTGTTTATATAGATAGATATACATACATGTATAATATCATGTATGTATGTATATTATACATGTCATGTCCATGTGATAAATGTATGATATTGAATTCACCTTTTTGTTGTCATACATCTATATGACGAACGAGTATAATAATATACCAATATAACTTTATCTTATCAAATATTTTAATCACAATCTTTTTATATATTTATTTATTTTTTTCTTATAATTGTTTACGAATACAATTATATACATAAAGATACTAGATACACTCATACACTACATATGTATGTACTTTACTTATATGTATATGTATGTATGTAAATGTATGTATATTTTCAATTTTTTATTTCACATTATTTTTTTTATGCCACCTAAGACTTTTCTTATCTTCAAAATAATTATTTTTTATTTTGCAAATGCGATAGTGTACGTACGTATACAAAATATCTAGATAAACATTTAATCATCATCAGCATAACAATAATATGTCAAGTATGTATAAAACGTCTATTTTAAACGTCTATTTTCAAATTTATATATAAACTACAAACATATGTATTTACTCGGGCGTATAGATTTAATGTTAAGGAATTACCAAATGCTTGTAGACTATTTTTGCTTTTTGTCTACTAAAATTATATTTTTTGTTAATAATTTAGCTTTAAAAATGTGTGCAAATGTGTAGGTTGAAGTAAAAGATATACGGATAATATACATATATACTTATGTATGTAATGTATGATAAAATTTATTTATAGGTGCAGGAGATAATAATTTTCATATATCTACTGTAGGTATACCTATATACTATGATATATCTACTGTGCAAATAGACAAAAGTGCAGTAATTTCTCATGCAATAACAATAACAATATACGTATATGCACGAGTATTTATATGTGAATGTATGTATGAAACATTTTTAATTATTTTTTTCTTAATATTGTTATATTGGTATTCTGTACTTTAGGTATGTACGTAACTATGTACATATGTTTACTCCGTTACACCATACAATTAAACATCTTCAATTTTCATCTACAAATCTATTTAAAGAGAATTTAACCCAATATTGAACACACATGTATTTTCACACAAGTGCGAGTATACTTTTTTTTAATAATTTACATAGATGTTCAGTACAATACATTTACATATCCAGTATACAATTCATATAATAACGTATGAATTATATATAATGTAATATTTTATTTTATATGGAGCATATGGAGTTAATTCAGTCGCAAGTTACCTACTCTACCATATAATTGAACCATTCAATTCAAGTATAAATTACATTACAAACAAATCTAAATTTTAACAGAAATTCGATAAAATTTTATCTTTATCATATTTCAACATGCATACATACATACATCTAGCACTTTAAACTACAACAATAATTATTACAAATTATATAGTATCATCATTACTCATTGGGTTTACCTACTTACTTATAAATATATACAATATGTATTTGTTCGACATTATTCTATAATAGCACGTAAAAAAACATAAACATTTGTACGTATATTTTAAAGTACATATTTATAAATCTAGATTAATATTGTACTCTCGTAGATAAAGTTTAGTTTTTTTTAATACAGTGTAATACTTTAATTTTATTTTCATTTTTGTTATCGATCATACATAGATCATTTTTATATTTGAATTTTGTAAATAGTGCGGGTGTACTTATGTTCGTGTTCAAGTATTTTTTCGCTACGTTAGAAACATGTACTTTACTGTACATATGTTTGAAAATTCGAATTAAAAAAAATTCTGAAACTGAAACCAAAAAATTCAGTATACAAATTAATAAATTGTTAATTTTTAATGTTTGTTTCTATCTTCTTAGTTTTATTCATTCTGTTTTTTCGTTGCTATCTTTTTTTTTTCATTCATTTCTACGTAATGTATGTATGTAGTATATGTACATAGATTACATCATATGTATGTAGATATTCGTAATCGTAATGCGGTAAATTAGTAAAGTTTGTGTTAATTTTCAATGAATCATCACCCATTTATTTATAGTCATTTAATTGAACAACACCTAAGGTCTGAGACATAAAAAGAGAGGAAAATTATTAACAAGTTTACCTTTATTATTACCTGTTAAACTGTTAAAAAACAATAACACATGGTATGGATATGGAGTATACAATTATGAATATTATAGATACATAACTTGACTGTTACATTTTACATACATACGTATCATATATGTAAATGTGTATCCACACAAATGTTATTGTTATAATATATGTGTAATATACGAGTATGTACTTATGGTAGTGGCGGATTTCTCGACTACGCGCCACTAGGCATCACACGAGGTTTCAAAATGAAAATTCAAATACATAAATAATGTGTAAAATACTACTCGTCGTACTATCGTATCGTATATTAGCTGTTTTTCTTTGGTCACAATTATCTGAAAGTTCTCAGTTCACAATTGAATAATGCGTTTCTTTGGTCTGTGTTTTTTCTATTCTATTATAGGTGCAGTGCAGCAGCAACGAAATGAGATTTATGTAATCCATCTGAAGAAAAATATTTTTGCTCAATTGATGTGAGGAATTGATAAACAAAAAGAAGACACAATTTTGACAATTTTCGTGTTCATACTTTGTAAATTTTTGGATATAGTAGTTTATTTGTAATAAATAATTTGTAAAAATTAATTTGTAAAAATAAAAATTTTTTTAATTATCTCTTTTCAAAATGGCAATCAACTGAGAATAAAAGTATCAGTCCATTTCTTTCAGTTTGTTTGCTCAGTTAGTAACAAGAAGAAGATAACTGATCTAAATGAGATGTCAAACTGAGAATTATCAGATAATTGTGACCAAAGAAAAACAGCTATTAAAGCTACTGTTACTGTCAATGACCTCTACTGCTACAAAGTGTGTATAAAGGGGAGGAGCAAGTACAATATGTACACATTGAGAGACATAATCAACTTCTTCTGAAGAAAGAAAACACCACTATACATTTATAGAGGAGCCGAGCCAGTATTAAAATGTTGTTAGTTGTTTTTCCGTGTTTGTCATGTACGATATTCGCAATATTCTACTAGAGAGAAAATCAAGTTTTTCTGAAGATAGAATATACGAGTACATATGACGTGTAAAATATTACTCGTACTATCGCAGCGTATACTATAGGTACTCGTACTGTTATAGATAGTCAATGACATCCACTGTTTTAAATTATATAATAGAGTATAGAGTAGAGAAGCAAAGTATCAAACGTTTTTATTTGTTTTTCAGTGTTTTGTCATGTACAATATTCGCATATGATACACCACACATGCAGTAATTTTATGGGTAATAATTACCTAAGTGATCGCAATTTTTTATTGTTTTTTCCAATCTACACAATTTGCATACTGTCACTTGTAATAATAATAATAATAAATTTGTTTTGTCTGACAGGTATGTATTCACATTATACAATTAAATAAAAATATCAGCAATGAAAATTATAAACAAAAATTTCATTTTCATCAGCATTCTGTATTGTGTACGGGAAGAGTATGTAATGTTTAAATGATGGAAAATATTTAACGAAAATCACTTCAATGTATACGAGTATATTTAGATCGGGAATCAAATTTGTATTGTTACCACTTCCAGAAGAGCACGTGAATATTCTATGTATATATTCTTCTTTAATTTGAAATTATAATTTGAATAAATTTTATGAGATTTAATTAAAATTAGGAAGTCTTGACATAAATTATTTCAAGTCTATATGACATGGTTTCAAAATTAATTCTTTTGAAATTTTAACTACACATATAAGCTCTTGAATGATTGCACGAAACAATGATACATTTTTTCCAAAGTACCTATATAATATACAATATTTGATTTTTTTTTAAAATGAAACTATCAAATGTATATTTCAGAAATCATTTCTATAATTAGTCAAAAAATTAAAACTTAAATTTAGAGAGAAAAAAAATATATAAAATATTAATTAAGTACTCGTATACAACGATCAAGTGTGTCTGTACATAAAATTTTTTTTATTGCACTTATTTCCTATTTGATCTGATAATAAAATTTAAACAATTTTTTATTTTGATTCAATGTATTTTTTTTTAAAAAAAAGATCTTGTATTACATGTATCTATAAGAACTCATAAAATTATTATCAGTATTTCGTATAAAAATATAATATTTATGCATTTTCATAAAATAATAAAAAAGAAAAAAAAACAATAATGTACAAATATTTTATTATTTATTATTGATTGTTATTTATATTTTCTTAAGTATTAATTCTCAATGAAATTTATATTTTATTCAACAAATTAAAATATGTATATATTAATTAATTTTCTTAATCAATTATTTTTCTTCTTCTTTCTTTCATTCCTTTCTCCTTTTTTTTGTACTGAATTTTTTATTACATAGAATTTTATCAATCCTACTACTAATATTATCTCCATGTAGTGATGCTACGATTTACAATTTTTCATATACCTATACTCGCTACTCGTACATGTGATGTGTATACTATTATTCAAGTCTTTTTTTTTGTTAATTTCCTTATGTCTGGACTCTGAATTTGAAGTTTATCTGTACAAATACACATTGTATAGATGGAAAAAGTTTGTTGTTGTAACGTAAGACGTAACTACACGATAGCTGATTCTCATTGACTAGCTGATTAAATGACTACATATATGCACCTAATTATGCTAACATTTAGCATATATGTACATAATTATGTAGTTTGAATAATTTTCTTCGGATTTATCTATCCTTAAAATATTCTGATCAGATCAAAGAATACTTTATTTTATAATTTTGTTTGAATTTTCCATTCATGCACATAGATAGATAATTATCCTTTTTTATGTTTTTGAGTTTGTTAATTTAAATTTTAAAGTACATTTACCTTCTATGTGTGCAGTATACGCTATAAATACTATATGTTAACACCAGACACATGGAGTAGGATGAACACTACCGTCACCGATCGTTTTTGGTACGATTTTATGTTAAAAAATTATACAAATTGTACTTACTATATATGTATGTAAAATATATTTATTTAAATTTCACGGCACATGAGAATGAGTATAAGCATTGCACGATTTTATGAACGAGTGCGATAAATTTTTGTCAAATCATTCATAAAATTTATGAATTTTCATGCATAATAGACTAGCAGCTTAATAGCAATCTAAGCTAAAACATGATAAAACCTAACACCTAAAGAACAACAAGATAATTAAGAAGGATCAAAGTAAAGGTAAATAAAAATGAAACGATCAACAGACAATATGTATATACAGATCGTAGGCACTAAGAAAAGTGCATCATAAACAACAATACGAGTATTTGAGTTAGGGTCTGAGTTGAGATAGATATCTTAAACAATCCCACACGACGATATAATATCTGCAATATCTGATCTGATATCTGTGGTGATCATATGAATTTTTTATTTACATTTTTTTTTTGGGTTATGTTTTTTTTTTATGGATATATAATACAATTTAAAAAATAGAATAAATAATCCATAAAAAATATATGTATAGTTTGCTTACAATTTATTTACATAAGTATACTTGTAGATATCACCGTATCAAAATAAAAATTGAAAGCAAAAAAAAGGTAAGTTTAAAAAGGAGTTTTATTGTTTTGTCTGAATGAAATGTTGTTAACTCAAGTGTAGGTATAATAACAAATTTTATTTGTTTGCTATTTGACTTTCAACAAATGTATAGATAAAACTACATATACGATGCAGGAGTAATAGTCGTATTATAGAACCTTGACTGTGTGTTTATTAATCAATGAATGATTTAAAAATTTATACCTATTTAATAAGTCATTTTAGTACTTTGTATTTGTAATATCGTATCCTTCAATTGGTGCATTATACCGTTATACATACATAAATAAATCCTTGTTACCATACATAGATATATGTGAAGAAGACTGAAGAGTAAGCACAGAATGTATGTACTATATATTCACATAATATCAACATATGTACTCTTATACAACATTTACAATGTATCCAGTATGCGTGAACGGTTAAAACAACAAAATTATATTTTATATTACACAATTAAAAATGTCATTAGCATCTGTGACTGTGCGTGCATGATGTTTAAAATATGTATATAGTCAGTAAATTTATTTTAGATTTTTTTATTTTAGTTTTTTAGTTTTTGTGTTTCACATATGCATTCGAAATATACTAATTCATTTTTTTTTTTCAAACTTTTTATAATGGACAGTTTTGTAGATATTTTCTGTTCTATTTGATATTACACTATGTATACATATGTATATTTTTCAAAATATTCAATTTTCTTTCTATTATATACTCTTTTATCTTTATGTGAATTTATTTATGTACACAACACACTATAAAAAAATTAATTTTTTTTTTCAATATAAACTATCATAAAGACATTTAACTATAAAATAATAATTTATTTAATACATTTAATACATTTAGTATATTTATTTGAGTGTAGAGAAGAGACACTTTTTAACATATGTATACATTATGGATTATGTGTGTTGTATACGCACACATATGTATATTACATATATGTATGCTCAGATATGTACAATGCACTGTACATGTACTACTATATATTTAACAAGAAATTTCAGTTAGAAAAATAAAAAAAATATCCCAAAACGAAGAAAAATAAGTTATCATCACATGAATACAAAAAAGATAAACCACTTCCTTTATTAAAGAAAACAAAAACCGAATCAAAATAGAATGAATATCATGTGCGTATGTATACAGATGATACATTATAATACTACATACTATATACTATTATAAATATGATTATAAAAGAATACAATAATATGAATGTATTTTTGTAGTATTACTTACATTATGTTATGTGTATATAAAGAAGCAAAAAAAAAACACTAGTCTTTCATTTATAAAACACAGAAATACACATATGTAGTATGTATGTATTCGTACAAACGTTTATACATAAATATGCAATAAGTTATAATTTTATGGTTGACACTTTCTTATAATGATGACGATATGACGACGACTACGACCAATGATGATGATGATGACAATTATATGATAGTATCTTTTCTTCGTTGGTTTATTATATTTCTTATTTGTTTTTCTATAAGTAGTATGTTTTAATGTTTGATTTACAAAAATATAGTAAAAAATTTAAATTGAAAAAATAAATAAAAAATAAAAATCATACATGAATGAATGTAATGTAGTTCGTTATCGTTATATGTAGAGTATGGTGTTTCTTTAGTTTTTTTTTTTTTTTCTTATTTTATATTCTTGTTTTGTTTGATTTGTACACAGAATACTCTAGTATGTATGTACGTACTTATTATGTAGATTGAAATTTTATTTTCTTCAATTTAAAAAACTTAATTATATATTATATACACTTTACAAGCCTACGCGAGCCTACGATGAGTATTACGAGTAGGTATACCTATACATATATAAAAATAATTTCACATTTGACTTTATGAACTTCAGTAAACGCAAAAAAAAATTTTTTTTATTTAAATTCACTATATGAATTGTACAAATGTCTGCATATGTTTGCGCATCTATCAAATTGTTTAGAATATTTCACATATGTAGATTTTCATTAATTTTTTAGATGCTTTTTTATCTTTTCCTTTTAATTATAAAAAACAGGAATTAATTGATTTTTATTATGACGAAAATATGAATAATGTTTTTGAAAATTTTAAATTTTTTCTCAATGAAAACAACAACAGAAATATTGTAGTACAAAAATATATGATTGCGTTACGCTCTCACAGATGACAATACCAAAATATAAGCTCATCATTTAAGTATGTATATGTTACAAGCACCTTCCAAATATTTTAAAATTTTTTACTTTTTATTTTTATTGCATTGTAATTAAAAAGAAATTTTTTCTTGCATTTATAAAACAATATTATGTACACAATTTTTATGTTTTTATTAAACAGATTACATTAACAAAATTATAAAAAAAAAAAATCAATTCAGTCGATATTATGTTTAAAACTATCGATCTGTTTGCATATTATTCACATAACAAAATTGACTTACACAATATTTATGTATATGATATATGATGTAGTCGTATCATATAATATATGAATACAATTTTTTCAATTTGTTCACTTGATGATAAAATGAATATAAACTATTTTAAGAAACTCAAACTCAAACTGCTCGTATCTATGTATACGCTGAACAACATAAAATCGAGACACGTTACAATCAATAACCCATATCCATGTCTATATATCAGATTTTATTATTATCATAATCATCATTTATTACTACACTCATTGTATAGTTTAGCTGTATGTATTTTGTTTTTAAATTAAAATTCCAATATGTCCATTTAAGATTTAGAATTTTGAATTATAGATGTATGCATGCATTTAGTATTTTTGTTGGAATATTTTGCTTATATTGAGAAAAAAAAACATTTTTTATTTTATTTTATACTATAACTAATATATACGTACACTGTTTTTCTTTTCCTCGTTTCTTTTTTTTTCTTTTCTATAAATTTGATTTGTTAAATGATCATACAATATACAAAATTTATGAATAAATACGAACGAATACCGAATTATTAATCAAAAACGATTTATATTAGGTATATTATATATATTTACTTCCATACATTTAAAGCGAATCAACAGTATAAACTTTACATATCGAAATACTCAATTCAACTGAAACTGAAACAAAACTTGAGATTGAGAAACTGATCAACGATCGTCTTGTTTTGTTGTTATTCGTTATTATCGTATATCGTATATCGTCATCATATCACATTCACATACTTCACATATCACATTCCATCACAATCACACAAATAAAATTTTAATATAAAATATAAAATAATAATAAAAATCATGAAATTACATTTAATGAAAAGTAGTAAAGAAATATATTTTTGTCTCTGACTGAGCCACTCTACGTCTACTCTACCTACACGTACACCCCTACACCTACAGAGACAGAGACACAGAGTGACAGAGCTTCGTTTACTTCTCTTGATGCCTAGATATGTTTCATAGCTTTTTTTAAATAAAACTAGACTGTTTTGGAACTGAGCACTGAGCTGGTGCTGGATCTGGGCCTGGAACTTCTTGGGTGAAACTGCTACTGAAGTTGGAGTTTAGAGTTTATAGTTTGGATTATTAGAAGTCTTCTAAACTTCTTCTAAACATTTTATCATATTAGCATTGGGTTCAATTTTAACATAAATTTGATTTCAATGAACATTTCAATTTCAACTAATTTCATCTGAAATCGTCAATATTATAAAAGAAGTACATATATTTAAAAAATTTAAAATATTTACAAAAAGGTACGATCATTATATATATGATTCTACTATTACTCTGTACATATACATTGACTTGTACAGTAGTAAAATATAAATTAAGTAGACATACTCGTATGTACGTAAATATTGTAACTTGGTATTGGTTGTAATGTAATATATACATACATTTTACGATCATTAATTTTGTACAAACATTTTTAATGCATGCATTGAATGGCATTTGCTTTTTTTGTTGCTGACATATGTGTTTTGTGTATAGATATATATAGTCATAGGTATGGTATATACAAATATAAACGTTATGTAGATGTATTTATATAATCATATAAGAGTATGTTTTTTTTTTAAATACACTACATATCTACCTACATGTAATATGTAACTTGTTTTTTAGTTAAGGTATTGTTTTGCTGGGATTTTTAATTTTATTTGTATTTTTATTTATTTTTTTTAATTGAAATGTAGTTTTGAGTAAAAAAATGTTTACTAGCAGCCCAGCAGTTATCTTCTTATAGACGGTAATACAGTGTTAGACAGAAAGATATCACACTTTATTGAATTCGTTTTTAAAAACGAAAATGAATATTTATCACATGACATTATATGTATTAATGTAAACACATTCTAGTCATCTAGATTTAAAACATCAGAAACATCCATTAATCAAAAAGATTTGAATAAATGAAAGTATAAGGGGATTCATTTCATTTTTCAGTTTACAATAATTTTTCAGTTTTCAAGTTTTTCTTTACACCTTGTGTACCTTGTATAAAGTTAAGAAATCTTTAAAATATTACTAATAATGAATTATTTGTATTACTTATTAATTACTTATTAATACGTTGTATTTAATAACATTAAAGGTATTATTCACCGAGATTCACTATTGACCTTGTATCATAGTATGTATGGCTGAGCGCTACGAGTTCTCCACCCTCTATCTCAAAAACGGTTGAGCGCATAAAAAAATGGTTGGAAGTGGAACAGAAATTTTTGCAAATTTTACACTCTACAATTTTTATAATAAGTGTTAACAAAACATCACTGGAGTTGTAGAAACCGAGATAATCGCGAAAACCGGTTTTCGTGACCTGTGATCTTCAATAACTTACGACACAGACACGATTTTATGAGACTTTTGACACAACTTTTAGAATGCCAAAATGAAGGTATATGCAAATTTCCAGTTTATTATCTCTCATTCCGAGATTGACCCATTTTTTTTTTTTGCTTAAATGACTGTAATGAATAAACTATGCCAATATTTATTTCTAAGAAATGTCAAACATTAACTACGAAACTACGAAATATAAAATTTAAAAAATTGCGAAGCATTTTACCTTCGCAGTTTTTCAAAACTTTCGTAGTTTGTAATTGTATGGAAATGAACTACAAAAACTGAAAAGCTACGAAGATTACAAAGTTTACGACGTGAAATTAATCTCCCATAAGTACATATATTTTTTTTTTGACAATTTTTTATAGTTGACACTGTAGAGAAGTAAAAATACATTTAATGATATAATGTACACGTACAATTAAATTGAATCGGACATTTTAATTTAATAATAATAATCACATTTTTTTATTATGATCGACCGGTGCGGTGCGGTGCACATTTCGAGAAATTGTAGAAAAGTTTACCATACATGTACGTACTTATATGCACATACATATATAAAAATTACATAATGATAATAATATTTTGCTTAATATACAATAAACGATCTAATTTAAAATTCTTTTTTATACGGCAAAACTGCAATATCATAGGTACACATCAGTAACACACTAGTAATACTCCTTTTATTTATATCTATATATACAGAAATATCGTATTTGATTGCTTTTCGTTGTTTGATTGTAAACAACACACACATATACATACATACACAAATATATTATTTTTTATGAATGTAAAAAATGTGATTTTGGTATGATTACTTGATAAGTGAATTTCATATAAGTAAATAAAATAATTCATTAATATTTTTTTCTTTTTACTTTTACTTTTACTGATAATAAGAAATTTTTTAAACGAATTAATAAATAACTGATGAATTTTAAATTGAAAAATATTTCGAATTCCTCATATATAAAGATAAATTTATAATAAGAATTTAAGAATAATTTTTGTTTTTAAATTTTATTCAATTTTATTTTTTTTAATTATAAAAAAGAGAATAGGCATACATATTTAAATATTCAAATTACTATTTGTATATTTGTACATACATATTTATATTATACCGTATGGATTCTTATATTAAATATTAATTCTAAGAATAATTATCGAATGGATGAATCAAGTTTCATTCATTTGATTCAATAAAATGCGGTGGCATAATATGATATATACCTACACATACTCTTGTGATATAAAATATGAGATGAGTGAATGTAATATGTTGCTATCGTGGTCGTGGTGACTGGTCGTGACAATACATGCATGACTATACATGTGTTTGTGTGTGTATGTATGTGTGTATACTACTTATGTACAATTTATATTCAATAAATTTCTATTAATTTTTAATCACATCACAATAATTTTTTCATATAATACATATTGTTAATTTTTCTTTATTACTCGCGTTAATATGATGTCCAAATATGGTGTTATATGGAATCAGTATAAACAAATTTCAGAAGATGTATAATGTACAGACATAATAGAATTCATTTTAACTTATAAAAAAAAATTTATAATGCTTTTAATTGCATCAATAAGTACATCATAAATTAATATTCGGAATTACGGAATTACTTATATACGGACGAATGAAAATATTTTTGAACCTCTTCAATGTGTACATGTAATTTATTTTGTCTATAGAAATAGAAACAATTAGAAATTCTTTAATTTTAGAAAAAAAAAAATCATTAATTAATGCGATAATCACGTTATTTATTTAGAAGATAGTTGATTGTTGATTGCAATAAATTATGTAACGACCAAAATAAGCAAATTTTAAAATTATAAAACCTCGATTTATTACTTGAAAAATAAATTTTTTTAAAAAAAAATTTTAAATAGTGTGCAAATAAAATGTGTAATGTAAGTGAAATATGTAATATACCCGCATTGTATATTATACATTATGAACATAATGTAGAAAGTTTTATTAAACATACTGAACGCCTCGCCTCGACTATATTATAAGGAGTATATGTATATATTATTTATGTACATATATGTATAACGTATAATACACCCTTTTGATATGTTTGAAATTATAAAGGAAAAAAAAAATAAAATAAAAATTATAATACTTATAAAATTTTTTTATTGCATTTTGAAGAAATTTTTTATAGTTACAGAAGGTAGTGTACATCTATTTTAGTACATAAATGTAATGTACATACATACATAGATATGTACATACTTATGAACGTGTACATGTTCCATCATCAGTTTGAATATATTTATTATTTTAATATGATTTTGCAAAAAAAAAAATAAATTTAAAAATGAAAATTAAAATTGAAATTAAAAAAAAAATATTA
Organism: Villa cingulata; assembly: GCA_951394055.1. NCBI lineage: Eukaryota > Metazoa > Arthropoda > Insecta > Diptera > Bombyliidae > Villa > Villa cingulata. Next base: position 13,992,122 of record OX596023.1, on the reverse strand, counting down.
AAAATTTATAAACAATGAATAACGTGATAAAAGTGACGTCGAACCGATGACTTTTTATGGTGAGAAATATGCCAATAGTTACAATTAAAGAATTTCAATTAGAAGAATTCAATTAATTGTATAAAATTTGAATGTTAAATGTACATATAGATATACATATGTATCTTGGCTGTATTATATATATGTACGAATACGTACATAATATATGTATTGGTATTCGTATATGTAATGTACGCAAAATTTTAGGTTGTGCTTTTTTTTTCTTTAAAAAAATTTTTATTTATTTATTTTATGTTACTTTTTTTTGTAAAAATCTGTCATCATCAGTAAGGCAATAATTTTATTAATCTTTTTGAAAATATTGATTGTATTCAGTATCAGTATGTATATGCGAGTACAAGTACATACATACGAAATTTAGAGATTTAAGCAAAATAAATATATGATTAACGTTATACAGACATTATGTTTCTGTATATGTAAAACATAATCTAGAAAATTTATGCTCAATTCAGTGTAAACTATTATAATATCTTCTATTCTTATTCTTTTTCCTATAAAAAGTAATTCAATTTATGAATTTTATACTCATATTTTTGTTAATTAGTAAAAATAATAATTTTAGAAACTAAAAAGAATGGAAAAATTTCAAGAATTTATGATAATTCACTAATTCAAAGAATGTTGCGTTTTAATATCTATATATGTTTGTAAAATGAAAAAGTTATTTGTTATTTTAATCATCGTTATACCATATACATATATAGTTTATACAACATAATTATATGCATATATACATGTCTTGTGCGGTAGCATTCATTCATGGTGGTAGTACTTAAAAATTAATTAGAATTTCCTGCATTAAATGTTGTGTTAATTGGAAGGGTTTTTCATTATATTCTCTAATCAAATATTATATTTCATAAATTGTACATTTAGTATATTATTTAAAATGTAAGGAATGCGTTGATTAATTGAAAAATTTAAATATACAACAAATAAACTAAAAGTGATAAATTCACGGATAATATAAACCATAATTACAAATGATCTAATCTTAAATATATGTATGCAATATTAGACTATTAAATGCGCATGTATGATATTGGGTGAAGTGAATAAAAACAAGTAAAACCTTTTATTTATTTACCCTGAAGTGAATAAAAAATAGTTGTTACTAAAGAAATTTACTTTTTCCGTTAGTATTTTCTGAAATTTTCCAGACTTATGCTTATTGTGCTAGGACTACGAAGTACTAATTATAATTCGCGGAGGGAAATTGATTCACATAAAACAAAAAGGCTTTACGATTTGATAATGATATAATATAATACGATGCTTATTTATGTACTTACGACAAAGATATTCAACAGAGTGTAATTGCTGATTATTAGACCAGAATTTAACATTCCTGGTGCAGTCACAACTATTTATAAGTAATCGTTTTGTAGTTGAAGAAATTTAAATAATCTTTGTACCTACCTTAAAAATTTGTAAGTATTTACTACAATATCATTTTTTATTTACATATTTGTAAGTATTTGTTTGGAAAATTTCAAAAAATACTAACGAAAAAAAGTAAATTTCTTTAGAGTTTCCGTGATTAGTTTTAATTTTAATTTCATTTATTTTCTCTACTTCTTTATAGTGCCATCTATATGTTAATGTATGAACTTTAGTACATTCATGATGTTCTGGAACTCAAAAATAATTTGTGGAATGGCTTTGGCTTCAGACTTGACGTCTTATCAAATTGTGGCTTGCGGCTGTCATTTTGACATTATGATGTCATAATTTTCACGGCATAATTTTGTTGTTTTGTCTTTCAATAGTTTAAAATATATGGTAATAAAAATAAAAGTAAGAGATGCAGAGATGTATATGTATTATAAACAGAAATAGAAAATATATTTTAAAAAATTAGAAATACAAATATACTATAGATAGATAGCAACCGTCTCTTTAATACGTTAACCTTAACAGCAACATTGAATTTCATTATTAATTTGTAAAAAAAATATTAAATTTGGTAGCTATTTTTACATATTAGAAAAATTAAAATGACTAGAAATAGTGGAGAATCTCGGCAACTGAACCCGATTGATGGTTTTGGTCGAAGTGAAAAAAATAACGAAAATGAAGAAATACTATCACCAAATACATATCAAATGCGTCCAAAACTTTCTGAAACTTTCAAAACAAATGAAATAAAAAGATTAGTTCATAGAATATTAGTGAATCGACTTCGAGGTAATTATTGAAAAAAAAAAAATAGATTTAAATGAAATGATTTAGACATTCAATACTTAATTCACTATTAACAGAAAAATAATTTTTCCTAGGTAAAAGTTACAGCCCTGAAGAAGCTAAGATTTTAACAGTAGACATTTCCGAAGAAGTTAATCGAGCAGTACGTGAATTAAATATGAGACGTTATAAACATATTGTACAAGTAATTTTGGGACAAGAATCTGGAGCCGGATGTCGTTATGTAACAAGGTGTAGATGGGATGCTGAATGTGATAATCAGACATCAGATGTATTTTCAAATTCTTCGCTTTTTTGTGTTTGTACAGTATTTGGTATTTATTTATATTAAGATTTTAAATATTAGAAGAAATATATGTTTTATTTTAGAGCAATCTAAAGAATATTTAATGAAACAATATTTGAAGACAAATTTTTTATTTAGTTGATTATGAAATTAATTTAAAAACAAATTTTTATGCCATTGCCATGTTCATTTCCAATGTATCTTCCTCACCATCACCCTCAACGGCTTCCATATCTTCATCTTCGTCACCCTCTTTCTTTTCATCTGGTCTTTCATAAACTGGTTCCATCGGGGATACAACGACTCCATCCCAAACGGACATTTCTCTTGCAATGCTCGTATTTCCTTCTAAACCCAAAATGTGTTTATATCCACCATGAGCAAGTACACGAAGGAGAGTTTGTGCATTCATACAGCATACATCTTGTTGTTCCAAACTCATTGCAGTATGAACTCGAATATGTCCTGCTTCACAAGGATCTGTAATTCCAGCCGATCCTGGTAAAAATAGACCTGCAGCAAGAAGTTGAAATACTCTTCTAAAAGCCAAATTTATTGGTAGAGCTTGTCGACTCGGATTATTCATGATCGCCAAGTGAGCTAACAGATCGAGCATCCATGGTGATAATGGATTAAAACCTTCGAAACGTTTTGTTAGGTCACGTAAAATACGAATTAAAACTTTTATCGAAGAATGATGAGCGTTTTCTTCAAACCATCGACTATGACGAATTGCTGCTAAATGTGCAGTCATTACTTTTGCATCCAAATGTGTTTCGGGTTCTAATTTACGAACATTCTGTGGTAAAGTTGCTATTAAAACTCTTACTTTTGCTTGCCAATTAGAAATATCAAAACCCTTTTCATGCATTGTAGTCTTTAAAACATCTGCTTTTGTTACAACTTCTGTTTTCATCAAATTTTTCAGATCTTCTTCGACTTTTTTCGCAAGTGCTTCGCATGCTTCTTTTGTTGGTAGTGTCTTCAATATGACTACGATATCAGCAACATTATTGCCAGTCACCATTGTACCTTTCTTAAATGATCCAACTTGCCGTACTTCATCCAATTGCTAAAATATACATTTATAAGTACAAGAATTTTTATTCAAATTGTGTAAATTTTAAATATGAATTGTTTAATTACAAATTTTAATTAAAAACTTACACAGGTATTAAAATCTCCTGGTGCAACCACTAAATTATCAAGCACTCCCTGTACCTTTGTTACTAAATTTGCGATTGCTGTTTGTTCGACAGCAGTCGGACTTAAGTCATGATTACGTTTTAGTAAAGCCTTAAATAATTAATTCAAAATGCAAACATTTTAATATCGAATTTTTGATTGATAATGGTCGATAATTTTTGCTAACTTACATTTGTAAGAGCTGAATCGTCTGGGGCAGGAGACACTCTTGGAAACAAAACTTCAGCTAAAGTTAAATCAAACGGATGTCTCGGAACAAATGTCTTTTTAAAAGGAGGCCTCATTCCGCTGCGTATCCCAGAGCGATTTGCCCTGAGAACACCGCTTCGAGTTCGAACCATCCTCCTTTTTTTAAGACTTTTTCTTTTTATTTGCAAAATTTTGTATGATATTTATAAACACTGTATAGAACACTAACAAATTTTGTTAGTGCAAATTTATATATGTAATTTTTTTAAGGTTAAAATTTAAAATATTACGTAGAAAATACTACTAAGTTAGTATTCTCCTATCATTTATTTAAATATTATATTAAATCCACTAATTCAGTTAATTTATTATTGATAATATAAATATTTAATTTATTTTTGTGGTCCAGCAGATTATTGATGTTTTGCTTCTTTTCTTAGCTCAGCTCAATGGCTTCCTGTTCCTATTCCTATTCCTACTTCTTTCGACAATCGACAGACACACAGATCACAGACACCACAGACTACAGACGCCACAGCAGACACCTGCCTACACCCACACCACAAGTCACCAAGATGCAAGATGTCAAAATTCAAAAATAAATCAATAAAGAGTAATCACTGCGTCATTGCACTGCACTGCACTGCCACTTTCCCAGAACTACCAGCCTGAAAATGTAAATACATGAATATTTTAAATATAACAGTTTTCGTGGCTCTGCGGCGCTGTTTCATGTAAACACGTCATAAGCTTATGCTTAGTAAGCTGTTCGAACGGAATTTCTTTTCGCATTTTTATCATTTATTTCTACACGCAAACAATTTCTGTAGAATAGTGTAGAAATAATACCGTTTATTTTTTATACATGTATTTTATATGAGAAACGGAATTTCTTTAGAACTGCATACGAGACTTTAATACGGAGTTCGAACGGAATTCCGTGCACCCAATTTTTCCATGTACTTCTTGTTTTGTGAGTACGCAGTTCGAACGGAATAAAATACTGAATTGGAGACTTTTTCCGTTCACGTTGGAACGGAATAAATAGTTGGACAATTATTCCGTGCGGTTTGTTTAGTAATTTTAACAGAATAAAAATACAGCTGTTGCTATTAAGTATTACTGTCATTTATTCTTCTCATTCGTTCATCACAAGCACAACACAATAAAATCATTCATATATTTCTTTTTCTCCACGCTATTCTACATTGAATTTTTTCGTGTAGAAATAAATAGCAAAAATGCTGCACGAAATTTCGTTCGAACTCCTTACTTGAGCTATAGCAAACATAGCCGTAATATAAATATGATTTCATTGGCTTTAGCTAATGGCTTGAAATATTTTAGTGTACCTTCCATTTATTGTTTTTTGAATGCACAGTGCACATCACATACATATACATAACCTAAATAAAGAAAAGAAAAGTAGAAAAAATAGAAGCTTAAGGTGAAGTTTTGTTTTATAGTTTATTAAAACACAATTCTTGAGAAATTTTTAATTAAAAAAAGTAAAGTAAAAATAGAAGAATACACTGAACACTCTTAACTTATTTTTATAACTTGCATTATAAAAGATTTTTTAAAAATTCATTCAACAGAATATTTATACTTGATTCCCTAAGGACAAAGTACTAAGCTATTTAAAAGGAAATAAAATGGTAGGACTAAATGGTGTAGAATTAACTGAACAAGAGAAAGAACTTTACGACCGGCAAATTCGTCTTTGGGGCCTTGAATCACAAAAGAAGTAAAACACATTTATATAAAAGAAATATTCATAATTTTTTGATATAATTATTTAAATAGATTACGGGCCGCCAAAATATTAATATGCGGGTTAAATGGACTAGGAGCAGAAATAGCAAAGAATATAGTTTTGGCTGGTGTAAAATCAGTAGTATTGATGGATGATCAAGTTGTTACAGAAGCTGATCAATTTTCGCAATTTCTGGTAGATGTAGTAAATGACCTTGATAAGAATAGAGCGGAATCATCTTTACAAAGAGCACGAGCACTAAATCCCTCCGTAGAAATAACTGCTGATACAGAATCAATTAATTTGAAAAATGAAGAATTCTTTTCTGGATTTGATGTAATTGTCCTAATAGGAGTGAACACAGAAAAGTTATGTTTTGTTGATGAAATATGTAGATCAAAAAACATAAAACTGTTTGCTGGAGACGTCTGGGGAATGTTTGGTTATGGATTTACTGATTTAAAGGATCATGAATTTATTGAGTAAGGAAAAAATTAACAAAAAAATGTTTAAAGTTACATATTTATTTTTAATAATTGTTTTTTTTTTTTTTTTTTCATAATAACAGGGATGTTTATAAACATAAAGTTATTTCAAAACCAAATGAAAAAATAAAAACTGAAGTTGTTACAACGACTGTAAAACGAAATATTCAATTCCCAAAATTTAAGCAGATATTGGAATTTGATTACAACACACCAGAATATATGAAAAAAATTAAAAGATCTGGACCATGGTTTATAATGCTAAGAATTTTACAAAATTTCCGTGATAAATTTACTCGTGATCCATCTTATGCCACAAGAAATGATGATATTGAAAAATTACAAATAATTCGGGATGAATTGACGTCATCGAGCGTTATTGATGATAATGCTTTTGTGCATGTTTTCAATCAAATATCACCAGTTGCAGCAATTGTTGGAGGTGAAATATCACAAGAAATTATTAAAACTGTATCACAAAAAGAAGCACCGCATAAAAATGTTTTCCTTTTCGATCCAAATACATGTTGCGGATTTATTGAATGTATTGAATAAGATGATAAGTCTCTATCGAATAATTAAAGTGTAAGATTAAAATTTAAATATTACATAAATATACACACATACATATATGAAAAGATTTATTTTTCTTTTTTTTTTTCAAAATATGAACTTTTTCTTTTGTAAACTTACATGTTTGTCATGTGAAAATTAAATAAAAGATTTTATGAAATTTCTAACCATTTGTAAATATCATTTAATCCATGACCTGTTATAGCACTTGCTTCTGTAATTGTGAAATTTTGTCGAATCTGTTTTTTTAATTTGATCATTTGCAATATTAAAAGGGCCTCATTTCTCATTTGTCGATAAGCTAAATCCATTTTTGTTAACACCAGAAGGAATTTGGTATGTTGTAGACGTGGTTCAGCTAAAATTGAATACAACAGAACGCCTAAAAGTAAACACCAGAAAGATAAAAAAAAATACTGTGAAAACAATAAATAAATATTCAGAAATTTTAGACTAATGTCTTACCTGCTGCTGAAATCTGACATAGATTTGATGTATCAACAACATAAATAAGTTTATTCACATTATTAAAATATTGACGCCATAATGGTGCCATTGATCCACCAATTTCTAATATTTGTACAGATTTGTTTGAATTTGATTTCTTATTGTTACTGCTGCTGCTATTACCACCACTACTACTACTACCACTATTACTGTTAATACTGTTCATTCCATCGTTTCCATTAATTGGCAATTTTATTGTAAAAATATTTGTGCCAATTGTTGGTATTGAATGTGTTGTATTATCAACCACTGAAAGATTTTGTAATGCAGTTAATAGATGAGTTTTACCTGAACTTTTTGGTCCTAAACAAATACACGATGATAACATTACGATTATGTTACGTTTTTTTTTGTTTTTTTTTTTTTTTTTATCATAAAATTTATTAAATCAATAAAATGTATTCATCGTATTTTAAAACTATGACAACGAAATGTTTGTACAGTAAACTACATATCTCTCATAAATCATCATGATTTCAGTTTGGAACTGCAAAAATTGGACATGAAATATCAAAAATGAGTAATGGAAAATATTCTAGAATATTTTAAAATATTTTAGAATGTAAAATAAAAGAATATTTCGGAATATTGAAGGATGTTCTAAAAACATTGGGAAATTTTTTAAGAATGTCCCAGAATGATGAAAATTCTAAAAAAATATTTCAGTAATGTGTAGGCAATTCTATGTAATCATAGGCATAGCAGGTAGTTAATTTATACTGTAAAAATGACCTGATAATTGTATTGTTTAATGTTCACTTGTAATAAAGTCACCCGAAGAGTACGGATGTGTTTTGTTTTTTATCGGCCTCTTACAAATGTTCATAAGAATTTAATATTGTTCATTCTTATTTGATAGACAGCTAAATTTATCGTATCTTTCAGAGCAGAGTAGAGTGAAGGCACCAGCTAGTACATAATAATGTTTGTAAATAAAACATTTTAAATTTGATTTTTCATATTTTTCTTTTTTTTTCTTCATTAATATTTTTGTTTTTCATTATACTCGTAGTATTTTTATTAATTGTGACAATTTTTTATAACTTTAATTTATATTTAGTTTATTTTTCTTTTTATCATCTTTATATATATATATAATATATTCATTTATTTATGCTAATTCATTTTCATTTTTTTTTGTTTTTTTTTTTTTTTTTTTTAACTTAGATATAATATTTTATTTGTTTATTTATATTTTATGCTTTCAAATAGTAATTTTATTTAATGAAATTTTCATTTTTATTTTTTTCATTTAAAACTCATTTCTAATTTAACTTTTATTTTTTTCCATATTTTCATTGATTCTCATTTAATATTTACTAAAATTTTTACTTTTTCTAGTGTGTTTTTTCTTCATTTTCATTTTTAACATAAGTATTTTTTGTTATCTGTTTCAATTTAAGCTATCATGATGTATATCATATTGTTTATATTTTATATATTTTTTAAATTTTCTTCAATGCCATACACTTATTTGTGTTGTTTTCTTTCAATATAATAATAATAATAATTTTATTCTTTGTTTTATTTTCATTTTTAAAATTTCTATATGTAATAACAATATTTTGTTTTGCTTTTCTTTTGTGTTTATTTTGTTTTTTTTTTTTGTTTTTTTTTTCTTTTTAATAAATACATTATATATTTCGTTACCAATTTAAGGAATACGAATAAAATTTAATTTATTTTTTTTTCATATTTTATATTTTCTTTTTCATAAAATTTCATATCATCATTTATTTATTTTTATATTTTTTTTTAATTTCTAATTTCACAAAAATGTTTTTTTTTCTCATTTATAATAAACTTTTAAATTTTTCACCTAGATAAAGAATTTTTTTTTTAATTTTTGTTTTCTCTGTACAATAAAATTTGAGAGCATTGAAACTATTTTGTTAATTTATATGTACATATTTTCTATTTATACATACATCAATGTGTGTATATGATGAATTATATTTATGTAAATTTTAGTGCTAATCAATATATATCATCAATAATTTTTATTTGAAAGAAAAAAACATTTTTTTTTTCATTTTTATTTTTACTTTAATTCCTTTCAAATATAATTTTTTATTTATGTTTTATGTAATTATCATTGAATTCATTATTTTTGTATATACATACATAAATTTTTTTATTTTTTTTTTTATTGGATTAATCAGATTTTGTTTCATTTTATATTTTATTTTATATCTATGGTCCTTAAATAAATGCTACTATACATTTATTATTTTTAATTTACTAAATAATATTATATATCATATTTTTGTTATTATTATCATCATTAATGTTTATTTAATTTTTTTTTTTTTTTTTTGTGAATTAAATTTAAAAAATACAATGACAAATACTGAAATTATAATTATTAAAAAGCTTGGAATCATATTAGTGTTAGTGATGAGTGCATTTTATTATTATTTTTAATGATTTTCAATTAAAATTTTTACAATTTAAAATATTTATTACATTTACATTTTATATGTATAGCACATATATTTTTTATTTAAGTTAAATAAAATAATAGAGAAATATGTAAATAAAAAATTAAAAATAAAATTTAAATTGAAAAAAAAAAAAATTATTTAGAACGAAAATCAACATTTCTTAAAAAATTATTTGTTCGAATATATATATATTTTTTCCAGTATTCTAGGTATGTAATTAAATAAAAATTATTCCTAAATATGGCAACAATGGACTATGCAAATATTGTTTAATGTACATTCGTACGTATTTGTGTTATATAATATTTTATATTATTATTATTTTTTTTTTTTGATTTCTTCTAATATTTAAATTATTATTTTTTATTTGGGACATTGTCTGAAACATACACCCAACACAACTACAAGCATTTACATAATATATATCTGCACATTAGTGTAATCATGTTTGAAAGAAGTATTTGTGTGTGTGTTTACAGAAACGTGCTCATTATAATCACATAGTTATAAAGTTTACATATTTAGTTGTTCATTTTAATATTATTGAATTAATTTATTTTCTTTATTTTATTTTTTTTGTGTCTTTGGTTTCATGATTTGTTCTTCTTTTTTTCTATGTAGTTTTCATGTTTTATTTGCTCTTATAAATTTTTTTTTGTCGTTTGTGCTCTTATTAAGATTCTTGTTTTCAAATAAAATTATGTATCTACATATATACGATTTATTTTATTTTACTTTTTGTTGTTTTGTATGTTTTTAAAACATACATGTAACTGAAATTAAAAATATTAAAATGTTAAATAAATTGATGTAAAATACAAAATTTTGAAACTGGTGGTAAGTATATTCATTTAAAAATGAAATTTCTTTTCTATTAATTATTATTATCATAATTATGGATTATTATTATGTACATAATATTTACGTATATATTTATAACACACATATCAGTTAAACAACATAAATTGTGTCGTCTATTTGCAAAAGTGCGTATATTCCATTTATATTTTGAGAAACCCAAAAGAATGTTTTTCGTTCATAATAATAGAAATTGCGTTATGTTATTAGCTGGAAATATACTCGCTTCATTTTTACTTTTTACAGTAAAGGTCATCCTCTTGTAGTACGATCTTTTGTTTGTCTCGATGAGACCTATCTACTGTTTGCGGGTATACTTGTACTACTCCAATTTTAAAGAGTTTAGAAGTGAAAATGGAAACAACTATATCCACGTACTTATAAAAAACAAGAAAAACTTTAGAAATTAACATCACACATTTCTTTTTTGAAAAATGGAATAAAAAATATTGGGAAATAGACGACACAATTACTGTTTAATGGAATTCACTCATTTTTTCTCTTTTTTTTTTTCATTCAAATTCAAATACTTGTGTACAAATGTTGTTAAAAATATGTTTTGTCATAATATCAACAATTTATCACACCGTAGATTATTATCAATTACATTAGATGTTTGGTATAGCCGTTAATTTGCTATACACTGTGATAACATACACATACAATTATGTTATTATTTTTTTACTATTTCAATTTTTTTTTTAAATGAATTATAATAACGAATAAGCTACAAAAAACAAAAACAGTGAATACAACTTATACTCATATACTAATTAAATTATTTGAGTTTATGTGACTTAAACAAGTAATAATAATAAATAATAATAATATGTAGGTACTAAAAATAAAATTGTTAATAAATTATTAATTAATTAATTTTAACGGCATTCAAAAGGCAACAAATTTATATATCATATGAATATTTATATATAATCATAATACATTTATACATTTTTAATTTTTGTTTCATTTTTATTTTTATCATTCTTTTTTTCAAAAAAAAAAAAAAATTTGTTTATTTTCTCTCATACAAAATATATTTTATTTGTTTTACGTATATATTTTTTTAATTCAATATAAATTTTGATTTATTTTCATATAAAATGTTCAACATTCAAATAAAACAGTAAAAAAAACAAACAAACAAAAAACGTACAATAAAAACACTATATTTAATATATATATTTCTTTGGATCTAATAATAGGAAAAACACAACACAGAAACAATAACAAAAACCATAAAACAATAATAATAAACATAATAATGTAGAATAACTACATAATTAAATATAATAGAATAATATTAATCAAATTTTATATACATATTACTATATACATAAGTATATATGTATGTTCAATGTACATATGCACATAAATATAATTATATTATTTTATGTAACAAATTTTTATACTCGTATATGTACATACATACATTTATTTTTATAATTTCATTTTTTTTTTTTAACTTTAAAAGTTTTATTATCAACTTTTGTATAATTTTTATTTATATAAATAAAAACTTATATTTCATTTTAATTTTTTTACAATATGTATGTAATGTATTCAATTTCTCTTTACAAAAAAAATACTTAGAAAAAAATTTTCCTTTTTTTTTCTTTTATATAGTTAGTTATAAAAAAAAAAATTTATAAAAATATATTCTAAACAATACATAGTAAAATATGTGTATTATATACGTGAAAATTTAAAAACAAAAACAAAAAATTAAAGAAAAAAATAAAAAAATTAAACCTTATAACATTTAAACATTAAATTATATTTACATAGTATATATATTATAACGGTATTACACTAAATACATATTCAAATTCATATTTGATGATAAAATTAAAAAAAAAATTCTCTTTTGTTGTACATTTTAAAGATCTTTTTCTTTTCAGTTTTGGATAAATAAAAAGAATTTAAATAAAGGTTTTTTGTTTTTGTGTGTTTGCTTTTTTCTTAAATTTTTCTCTTTTTCAACACACATAATGTATAACATATTAAATATAACAAAACAAAAAAAAATATACAAAAAAATATAAATAAATAAAATTTTTTTCTTTTTTTTTTGTTTCTAGATACATTGCGCATTTTATCACTAAATTTTTTTTTTTTTTTTGTGAGTAAATATGATATATTAATTACACATATTCATTTTGGAGTTTATATACTGCTTAATTTCCAAAAAAAAAAAGAAAAAAATTTAATATACAAAATTTTTTCATACTTATGCATTACATTTTTATTTAAATACATTATCTGAGTAATTATAATATTATATAGACGTTAGATAAAAATTAATAAAAATTCATTTTTTATCATCATGTTTCGTGCGTGCGTACATTATTTTGAAAAATTTTATATCATCCATTCTATTCACAAGAAGTGCATTATTTATTTGTAAAAAATTATTATCATCGAAAATACAATACATATACATACATATGTACATATATGTATGTAGGTTGCATTTAAAATTTAGAGAGGCTGAGTTTCAATGGATTACACAGGATTTAATTGAAGTTGAACTGTTGAAAATAATAATATAATGAATTAACAATCAATAACAAACAAATAATCATTTTCATATTATTTTGATAATTGCATGATTAATTCAATTTAATTTTGAAATCAAGTGGTGGCGCTGCATTATATATGTATTTCACATTTTAAAATAATAATTTCATCACCACTTAACTTTTACCTCAGCTAACATATAGTACATTATTCTTTTTCGGCAGTCATTTTCTATAAAACTGGTTCTTTTCAATAGGCTTACTTTACTATATATATAATTATGTATATATATTTTTTTTTATTATATATACGTACGTATATGTATTTTATGTATGTATATTTTACCATTTTATATTATTTGAATTGGAATTTAAATTAGAATGGTTATTGTGTACGTCTACGTATGTACATAAAATAGTTATACATATATGTATATTTTTTTTATTTCATTAAATTTCATTTAATTATCTTTTTTTTTTTATAATTTATTTATATTATTTTAAACATATTTTTCAATAAAATTTACATATTTTATTTTTATTTTGTGTATATGTGTGTATGCTTATAATCATTCATAACATTATCAAATTTATAAAGTTTAAATTATAACATCACGGTTGTTTATTTCTAATTAATTTATTTTCCTTTCTTTTGCTCATTATTTCTTTTTTTTTGTGTTTTATTTTTAATTTTCCTTTTCTAATTTATAATTTTTTTTTGTGCTTGTTTCATTCGTTTTTTTAGTGTACATTTTTAAAATATATATAATTTTCAAAAATGTTTTTCCTTTTTTATTTTTAGATAGGTTTATTTATTGATTTATTTTTTTTTAATAAACATATGTATGTAGAATGGACTAGTATGTGTATGTAATGTTTATTTAACTATAATACATTTCATTTACATTTTATTTTCATTTTTATTTTATTTATTAATCATATTTCTATGCTTAGTTGTACACATATAGTTTGTTTTATTTTTTTAAATTTTGTGCTTTTGATTATTATTCCTTTTTTTTTTCTTCTAAAATTTAATTTTCATTTTATTTTCTTTCTGTTTATTTTCGTTTTTCATAATCAACATATTTTTTTTTTACTCTTTAAAATATACTTTTATGTGTGTGTGTGTGGGTATGTCTGTATATTATTTGTAATAATTTGTTATGTATATTTTCATAACTTTTTATTTTGTTTCTTTTTTTCTAATCTCTATTATAGTATTTTAATTTTATTTCAGTTTGTTCTTTTTTTTTGTATTTCATTTTTAAATTTTTATTTGATTTGAGATTTATTTTATTTATTCTTACATAGCCGTTATAGGTACACATATAATTTAAAAAGTGATATTAGTTATTTTTTTTTTATTCTAATTTGATTTTAATATTTTTTTTATTACATGAATCTATTTATTTGTATGTAATGTATGTATTATGTGTATGCATGATGTATGTAATTGATTTTCGTTATACATTATATTGACTAAAATTTGTCAAGGCTATTATTTTATTGTTTGTTTGTATTGTATTATTGTATATATGTATGTATATGTATGTATATATGGCTATTAACTGTTTTTATTCTTTTGTTTTTTATATTTTATTTATTTATTTATTTTTTTTTTTTTTTTGGTTTTGGTGTTTGTATATAAAATCAATATGTAAATCTACAATTTTTTCAGGAATTTTCTCGATTCTCTTACATCATATTAGTACATACGCGGTCATATTCATTTACAAAATACACACTCGTCGTACGAATATATTATTTTATGAAATTTGAAAATTAAACTTATTTATCACTTTTTAAAAATAAATAAAAATATTAAACGGCTTTGTTTTATTGTTGAAATGAATTAATTATTAATTAATAACTCATATTTTTTTGTGTTGTTGATTCTCTTTTAAATCCTATTTTTTTTAAATTTTTATTCTCATTACTATAATTTTATAGTTTTTTTTTTCAATATTTATAGTAGTTGTATAATATGAATTATTATTTTCAATTAATTGTTTTTATTTATTTATTTTCCTTTTAATTTTTTGCTCTACAGCATTTGTTATTTATTATTTATTTATATTTTTTTTTTTCAATTTTAACACTTTTAGCAATTTTCATTGTTAAAAATTTCATCTACTACGTACAGTTATTTTAAAAATATTATTAATAATGAAAATATTAAAGTAAAACTAAAGATGATGCATGTAATTGTACATAAAAATATAATAAATAATTTATTCATCCCTTTGCCAAATACATCTAATACACATAAAAAATTACAAAATAAATAAAAATTGTAAAATTTGAAAAATAACAATAATATATTATGTAAAAAAAATAAAATTAAATTTAAAAATAAATGAATAATATTAAGGCTGAAATACGAAGCAAGCATTAAACACACTCACGTACAAACTAGATGCTTGGTGTATGAGAAGTTAGTTATGTAGTTTAGCTGCTTAGAAGCAGTGTGTTACAAAGTTATTACACGTTGCTATTGTACACATCTACTCTTTAGTGTGTTACATGCTTACTAACTATAATTGCAGCCACAATAAAATCTAAATTAAATTCTTTAGAAAGCATAAAAACAAAAAACAAAAAACAAAAGGAACTTGTAAAAAATAAAAAAATAGAAAAAAAAAACATAAATAAAAATATGAGATTTCTTCAATATTCAAATTTACCTAAATATAGTTTCTATTATAATTTTATTTTAATTTTTAATATAAATAATTTATGTAAATAAAAATAAATAATAATAGAATTATTGAGAATAAAAAATATAAAAAGAATTATAACAAAATAAAATACTTAAAATTTTCATTCACATTTCAAAAGAATACATTTCTAAGTTACAAAAACAAAAATAATGATGCATACATATTATGCGTATCATTTCATTTGTGATGTATAAAAAAATAAAATTATTTTCACATTTTTATTGTATTTTTGTGATTTGTGTTTCTATTTTTAATATGTATTTCTTTTATTTTTCTTTAATTTTATTAAATTTCCAAACTTTTCACTTTAATTACTTACACATAATAATTAAAATTTCTTGATTATTTATGGTTCATTTTTTTTTCTCTTCGTGTTTATTTTATTTCATTTGTTGATTTTAATAAATAATTTCTCTTAGATTTTATCTTTATCATTCAATATTCATTTCTAAATTATTATCTGTTATTATTTTATTATATACCTATATATATATATATATATATATATTTATATATATATATATAGAAGTTATGTAAATATTTATAATAATGCTATAATATTATACGTGTGTGTTTTATCATTTCAATATATTTTTTTTAATTTTTTTTTCTTCATTTTCTAATAAGTTTTATTATTTATAATTTTCATTTTTTTTAATATACTTTACGTTCTGGACCAAAATCTGAATTTACAAATGAGAATCCAGCAAATTCATCTTGATTTATACAGCGTATAACATCATTTGGAACTGGTGTTAAAACTGGCTCCTCTTTAGTAAATTCTGTATCAAAATTGGTTGCATCACGTGCACATTTCTATTAATATTAAATACAAATAAACAAAAATGAAATGATATATCAAAATGAAATTATTAAAAATTATTTTGAAAGAAATTCAAAAAAAAAAAAAATAATCATCTAACCATTTTAGGCCGGAATGGTGGTTTTACATTGCGCATTTCTAATTCTTGCCAATCTAATTTTGCAAAAAATGGATGTCTACGAATTTCATTCTCATCACCTGTACAACCTAAACGCTGTGATGGACTTTTTGTTAAAAATCCTGTATAAAAAATTATACAAATTAAACAAAATTATTTGAAATGAAAAATCAATTAAAAAAAAAATTTTTTTGTTTAGACTTTTAGAATGTAAAATCAAACAATTTATACCTTTGAGTATGGAAATAGCTTCTCTAGATAACCATACTGGATATAAAACATCATCATGTAAAATTGAATCGAATAATTCATCTTCATTATCGGCTTCGAATGGTGGCTGACCAGCCATCATTTCATACATTAATACACCGAGTGCCCACCAATCAACAGATGCTCCATATTCTTGTTCTTTTAATATTTCTGGAGCAATATAATCTGGAGTACCACAAAACGTTGAAGTCAAAGCACCATCGATTATTCCTTCCTGTATCATAGAAAAGTTGTAAAAATAAAAACATATAAATTTCCATATATTTATGTGAATTTTTTTTTTTTTTTTTTTTTTTTTTTTTTTTTTTTTTTTTTTTTTTGTAATCATTTTACTTTGCACATTCCGAAATCAGCTAATTTACAGTGTCCTTCTTGATCTAATAGTATATTATCTAATTTCAAATCTCTGTAAATGACACCATGTGAATGAAGGAATTGTAATGCCAATGTTACTTCAGCCGCATAAAATGCTGCACGTGCAGCTTCAAATCTTCGTGCTTTTTGAATTTGAAACATTAAATCACCACCGTTTACATATTCCATCACGAAAAATAAACGATCCTTGAAATTAAATTAAGAAATTTTAAATTCATCTAATTATCCAGTATATATATATTGTCAATATTAATATTTACCGGTGTTTGGAAACAGGAATGCAATGCCGTTAAAAATGGATGTTTTGCTGCCAATGCTAGAATACGTTTTTCAGTCATTGTACAATCTACATCATCATCCTGTATGATGGCATCCTTTTTCAAAACTTTTATGGCATAAATTTCATCGGTTCCCTTCTTTTCAGCGAGCATTACTTTACCGAATGATCCTTTTCCCAAAACTTTTATAAAATGAAAATCCTGAAGACTTAATTTACCTGGACGAGTCTCAACGAATTGTTCAATTTGTGATAATTGCTGTTGATGATTATTCGTAGATGAGCTACGAATTGATGGTTCACCACCGCCACCACCACCACCTCCTTCACCATATTCTGTACGTTCTGATGCTAACTGCGCATCACCGGCAGATTGATTTAGATACTGATCAATTAAAAAAAAAATTAAAAACAAAATAAAATGTAAAAATCCATAATTGAAAATTCAAATTTATCATATAATCATATCATTTTACCCTTGATCGTCTTGGTGGTGCTTGTTTATCCGGTGATATACCCAATTGATTTAGAATTTCAGCCATTTGCTTTGTATTGATACCACATGTGTTAGCTACATTCTTTTGACATCTTTTATGTACGTTCATATTACATACTTGACATTGTAATCCTTGTCTAATTAAGCCATATAATAATGAACCGCAATGATCACAAAACGTAAATCGCTTATAATTATGAACTACAAAGCGATGTGGAACATTGACATTAAAACGTTGTCCTGCTGGTACTGGTTCTTTTTGATTTTGCTACAAAACAAATAATATTAATGTAAACATTTTTCTTCTTTTTTTTACAATTTCAAGAAAAATATCTAAAAATTGTCATCATACTTCTTCACGCATTCCTGGACATTTTGTAACAACAGATCGATGGCATCTTTTATGCACAACACAAGTGCAAACTAAACATTCAAAAATAAACAAATAAAATATATTTTATTAAAAATCCTTTTATGTATGTATGCAAGAAGCTGATTATCACTGAACACATTATTTCGATGAAATACCATTTGTCCACAATTTTATTTTTCGTTAATTTATTTATTTTTTTTTTAAAACAATAAAACACAAACAATATATTTCTACCAAATTGTGCTTATGTAAAATTTGAGGTAATAAAACAAATACAGGATTAGGTTAAAGAAAAAAAAATAAATAAATTTCAAACACTAGAAATGTATAATTTCAAAATCTAAATAAAATTATTTCAGTATAGCAACAGTTTAAATTTAAATCATTAACAAAAAGGACATTTTTATGTGAAATTAAATTAATAAAAACATACAGAAATGAAAATTTATTAATAAAAATGTTTATATTTTTTTAAACATATAATGTAAATCTGGAACATATAAAAAAAAAAAAAATAAATAAAAATTAAATAAAACAACATATTTAACCAAAAATAAATGTTTTTAAAATCATAAAAATATAAAATGAAATTGTTAACTTTTTAAATTAAATGAAGGAAAAAAATTAAAAATATGAAAGTTTATAATTTCGAACAAATACAAGATATTTTATTAATTAAGCACACGCATACAAGTGTAAAACAATACATTTTCGATGTATACTATTTACAAACTAAGCAAGAAAACGATAAAATAAGTGCATAATTTTGGGAATTAGATTTCGTTAATTACATATTAAATGAAATTTGTTTTCGATTCTCTAATTATTCACTATGCTCCTGCCTAAAAAACGGCAATAATGCTTCAATTAAAATTCTTCCAATCTTTCATCATGTAAATGATCATTTTGAAAAGAAATTACATCTTGTAAATGATTCATTTTACATTTTAAATTCAGAAAACCCTAAAATACACAACGCATTTTATTGAATAATCATCATTTCAATAACAAATTACTTTGGATATAAGTTTGTATAAAACAAGAAATTTCCATTTCAAATCAAATATCTGATGTATACTATATCAATTTTATGTCATATACATGTGTACATACCTTGACATTGAAATCCTTGCTGTACAACACCCCTGTAAATAGAATAATTTTCGAAAATTTTTTTAAATAAATTTTTCTATGATTTTTCTCTAAAAGCCATTCAGCTTTAGCCCTTCACCGAATTTCAATAAAACATTTTAGTTAAACAAATATTATCGACAGTTATCTCCTTTCACCTGTATTTTATTACAATATACATATTTAATTTATTTGAATAAAATATTTCCAGACCAAAATAGTAACTGAAATGCATGCACTTCATAAGAAGTCAATAAGATTGGAAGCTTGAAAAGTATTTTTGCTTAGTTTTAATGTTTGATAGAAAATTTCTTTCTCCCTATAAAAAGTGATCATACAATTATCATAATCAACATTATGATTGAATTTAAAATAAAAGATCAAAACTTTGGAAAATTATCTTTTACATTACAATAAATTAAAAGTAATTTAAATCTTTTTAAAGGTTAAATTTTAAATGAAAATATAGACTGTAGAGTGATTATAATCGATGCATATATTGCGATTTGTATATTAATGAAAGTTTATTATATAATCCTCTTTTTTCAGTTAGTAAAAAAATCAAATTCCTGAATATTTTGACACACATATGCACAGTACATAATATAAATGATAAATAAATAAATACAGAACAATTATTTTTGAATGTTAAAAATATAATTACATAAACACTGTATCACTCATATAATATATATATATATATATTTTTTAATTAGAAAAAAGACCATCATGTCAGATCAAAAACAAAAAACAAATCCATGCATTACAATGCAATTATTAAATTTATTAATAATTTGAAAAAAAGAAAAAAATTTATAAATAAAAATACATTTTAGAAGAAAATGTATGAAAATAAATGCGAACAATAAAATAAACTACTACAGAATTTTAACATTGCACATAAATAAAATAACATTAAAATAATAACAATATTTTCACATAATAATAATACTAATAATAAAAAATTAATATGATAAATAAAAGAAAAATAATATTCGGGAATTAAAAAACATTAGAAAACGAACATTAATTTTAATTTGATTTTTTATTTTTTGTGGAATTGATCTTTTTTTTTGCTATTTCATTTTTTTCCCGTATTTTTTTGTTGTTGTTGTTTTGTTCTTTTTCTCAAATCAACACATACCTTGACATTGATAGCCTTGTTTACCAATTCCCCTGTAAAATTAGAAAATGTGCAAATTTTTGATTTTCTTAATTAAAAAAATTTATTTTATAAAACATCAAATCTACATACGTAGAATTTTTAATTGGAAATAACTAAAAAAACCGAAATCATTCTGTATATTATTACTGATTACTATTTTTCAAAAACAAAAAAAAAAAAAAAAAATTAACTCAAAATTCTTATTGAGTTAAAATTTTTTTATTTCAAATTTATTTCTTCATTTATCTCTTTGTAGACAGAACAGAACAGTATACTC
Organism: Villa cingulata; assembly: GCA_951394055.1. Taxonomy (NCBI): domain Eukaryota; kingdom Metazoa; phylum Arthropoda; class Insecta; order Diptera; family Bombyliidae; genus Villa; species Villa cingulata. The sequence goes on along the minus strand of OX596023.1, from coordinate 13,971,006 downwards.
AGAAAAATATCAGTTTTAATCTTATGAAATAGGTACTGTGTGTCCAAAATGAATGAAATATTAAAATATTATGTTTGATATTTTGAAATTGTCTAATTACAAAGAGTGAATATTAAGAAAAATGAAATAATAAAAGAAAATCAAAAACTATTAAAATAGAGAACCAAAAACCAAATTAAAATACAAAAAAAAGAAAAACATTTTTTAAAATTTTGCATATTATTATTATATCAGATTATTTAGAAAATAAATGAGAAATTAGGCCGAACAAATATCCAGTGTAGCGTTTATTTTATAGATTTCTGTGCTGTGCCAGAGTTTTTAAGATCATTTGTGCTTGTACTTGGATATGTGTATGGCCAACTTGAACCGCACCAAAATTAAAGAAAATTTAAAGACCATCAACTATTTAAAAAGTAAAAAGTCAAATGAAAGTGGATCCTTCTTCACAATTAATTTATTACTGAATATGGAAAAATAATCGCCGTTAAGAAAAAAAAAGACAAATAAAAATAATTGAAAGAAAGAAGAAAATATTAAAAAAATTGTGATCAACTTACCAAATAAATTCTCGGCAATGTGAACAAAATGTTGGCTGTCGTAGGAAAGTTGCCATGAATTTATGACCGTTAACCTTATTTTAAATGAAAATAAAAAACATAAAATTTTGTTAAATATGATCGATCAAAAATAAAAAGCCTAAAGGCCTAAAGGTAAAAAGTGTTTGAATGATAATAACACAAAACAAAAACATTGGGATTATTTACCTGATGAACACGCCTTCGCATAGCTCCACGTCTTCTATTAAAGCCAGCTCTTTCTTTAAATTCATTTTTAGCTGTTGCTGTATTTTGGCCAGATTCTGGTAAAGGATTATTTTGATCTGAAAATAGTTCATTTAAAAACAGCATTTAAATGCAATCTTTAATGTGAAATTTAATGAATTTTTTTTTTGGTTTTTTGCATTGTCTTCATATTAAACTTTAATTCATAAATTACCTATTAATTCTATGATAACGTGCAATTTTCCCTGGGGTTCTAAGTCAACCTAAAAAAAATGAAATAAAAAGGAATAAAAGTCAAATAATAGTAAAGATATTTAAAAAAAAAATTGAAATTTATAAGGAAACAAATTGAAATTGCAAACAATTTAATTGTAATTCTCACAATTTTATAGATCGTTGCTTCAATTTACATTTTTTTTTTGGTATGGGTAAAGATTAAAGAATTTTATCTAATTTCATTTTATCTATATATATTTACATACATAATGTACATAACGGGTACAAATTTATGTACATAATATATTTTATAAATTTATTTTTGTTTTATTTTGTTTCGTTTTTTTTTTACGTTTTATTTGAATTTCGAATAATAATCTCGCTACTTGTTATTTAAATTACATTTATAACCGATGAAATATAATTTTTTTAAAAAAAAGCAACTCAAAATACTCTATGTGTATTCACAAGTATTCTGTTATCAGTTTATATTGCTGTCATGATAAAATGAATAATTGTTAGTTTAATGTGGTTTAATTTTGTTTTCTTATTTTTAGAAATATTCATACATTATATGAATGCCTATACGTTTAAGCGTTTAAGTATTTTTATGTGGTGAATATTTGAATTAAAAATTTTATCTTAAAAAATTGCAATTAAAATTTATATTCATATTTTATTTTACACAGAAGCTTAATAATTATACATAAAAATATTACATTATCTAAAATATAGAACATAGACAGTTTTAAAAATTTTAATTATGACCAATACAAAAATATTTATATACGAGTATAATTTCAATGTATATATACAAGTGCGTATATGTAGTATTTTAAAACTGTTCCAAACTATGTGATTTTATTGGAACCATTTATTCCTTAGGAGTTTAAAATTTCATCAAATCAAATTCTTCCCATAATGTTATTCTACATATGTCTTTCGTGTAATTTTTCTTTTTGGCAATGAAAATATTTTTTTTTTTTTTAAATAGAAAAAAATACTTTCCTTCAGTGCCTCAGGATAAGAATAATTTGTACATTATAAAATTAATGAAATACTAACGTATTAAGTCTTTATAAAATTGGTGTATGGAAATGAAAGAATATCCTAAAACTTATAAGATGAATACCTATCTATGTATACTTTAAAAACTTACCCATAAAGGATGAGGGTTTTCTTTGTGCATTAATTCATCCAATGGTATCGTACAATTAGCAACAAAATCATCCGGTGGTAATGCTGCATCATGGAATACTGTTAAATTTATATTTTTAGCATTTATCACATCCATTATGAATGTTTCATGCCAAACTGGATCAAATGTTTTATTTTTTGTTGTTGAACGATCTGAAATACATAAATTTTTTTTTTTTTTTAATTTAAAACAAATACATATTTAATAAAATTGTATAGGATATTCTATAGGTAGGTATAAAATATTACTGATAGATACATTTTATATGCTTCTTAAAAATAAATTTCTAAAATTTATTTAAAATAATATTGTTTTGTAAATTTTCATATTGTATACCTATTATAAGTAATTATACTTAGATGATTATTTCTATGATTGATGATTTATTTTATAACTTTATATTATATACATAATGTCCATATATGTATGAATATTTATAATACATAATTATATATGTGCATAGTTATTTCTCACAAATAAATATTACATTCCTACCATTTCATTTTTAGAAATTTTCTTGCTTTAAAACGGCAAGAAGTTCTAGAAAAAAAAATTACATCACATGCATATGCATGTATAGGTAATCAAATATGTACATATATGTATATTGTCCCTCATATCTCATATTAATTACAAAAAATTAATTAAATTAAAATCTTAATGTATGTACATACGTACATATAACTTGTGCATACTTTAATGCACATATAATACTCGTATGTACATACATAAACATTTTTCGACTTTTAAAAATGTCAGAATAAAGAAAAAAATTAAAAAACTTATCCCACCTATGTATTTATTTTTTGACTGTAATATATGTACATACATACTTGTTTCTTGAAAAAATAAAAATGAGAAAAAAAAAGAAAAATTAATAATGTAATTTCTTCATTAATTAAGAAGTCATACAAAAGTATAACACAAGAAATAATTTCATTTTTTTTTCATTTCAATTTTCAATAAATAAATACACTCGATTACATAATATAAACATATGTAGGTATATGTGAATATAGGTATAACTAAATTAATTTTTCTATTAATAAATTCAAATGATTTATGGTTAGAGAATTTTGATTTTTCAATCGTTTTTTTTTTCCTTTTTTATTTTATAGAATAATGCATATTTAGGTGTTTTAAACTGTTGCATTCCACTTTATTATCAAAAATATGTATTTATAAAATATTACATATGTATATATCTATATTTATTATTTATGTGTAAATATATGTATGCATAAGTATGGATATAAATATGTAGGATGTATACCTAGATAAATTGCATCAAAATGTATACATATATGTATGTATGTGTATTGTATAACAGACATCAGGGACTATACATATGTAAATAAATGCAAATGTAGGCATGTAAGTATATAATTTATTAAGTTAATTTTTTCAAAAATTTATACATATTCGGATGTAGTACATACAACCATATAAAATATTACATATTTTTCTCAATTATGAATTGAAAGAAAAAACAAGCAAAAAAAATTCCTACATGTTGTCATGTTTTTCCAAAAAAATTTTCTCCTACATTTATTATCACCAAAAATAAGTCATACACATATGTGTACACATTACACATACTCGTGCATATGCATATGCATACACATATGTACTGAAGGCAGTATATAGAAGCAAGCGTATATAGAACGTATTCGTATATGAGTGTATGACAATATAATCTATGTATCACTTCAGTTACATACTTTATACGTATGGACTTTTATGTATACTTGTTGTATTTGTAAAAATATAAAAATTCCAAATATATGTATTTTCAATAACTAATGTATATGTGAATTAAACTGTTATACGCACTGATCAATTACACATATACATATGTATATATGTACCTACATCGATTACCATCTTATATACAATAAAAATTTATTTAAATTTACTATACATTTTTCTCGTTTAAATAAATACATTTAAATTTTTTTATTTTAATTTTTTGTGTTTTTCTTTTTTTTTTAATTTTCCATTTAATTCAATATAATAAATCTATAAATTTAATATTTATATATTTGTAACACATAAATATATATATACATACATAAAGTATACGATATAATATGCACATAAATACATATGAATAAAAAATAAAAACTGAAAGGTGTATGTTATTATAGGTAGGTATAATAAATATACTGCGCATATTCAAATAATTCTTTGTCCTATTAAATAGAACTGGGATATATACATCCATACGTACACGTATGTATGTACGATTATCATAGTGAAAATTTAAAAAATTTATTATATGAAAAATGAAAATTAAAATTTTTTTATATGTATGAGTATATAGTAATGTTCATGTATGTATGATACAACAGAATATATAGAAGAGAAAATATCAGTAAAAAATATGCATATAAAATATGTTATACATACAGAGTGGAAATTTCTGAATTTCTGACTTTTCTGTATAGATGGAATGAAATATGCTCATTACATAGGTATGTATGTATATATGTACATTATACAATCAAATATTTAATAATACATAAATATGCTGGAATCTTATGCATGTATTTATGTACATACGATTTATAAAATTTAATTTTTATTTTTATTATATTAATATCGAATTTAAAATTTAAGGTCTGTACCGAATCTGAATGTAATATACTTTTATTACCTCCTTTCTCTCTCTGTGTATGATACATTTTTATCACAAATCTAAATTTTGAAAATATTTAAAACATTTTAAGTTTTTTTTTATTTTTCCTATACAGGGTGTAACAAAATTATTATTTTTTAAATATTTTCTAAGAAGATGGAAAATGTAAGAGTAATATACATATGTATGCATAGTTTTTCTTTATTCATAAGTGTTCATAATTATCTTATTATATTATGTAGGTACCTATATTCTTTACATTTCGTAAATAACAAACATGTACTTATGATGATTAAATATACATGTAAGTATGTACATACATACTGATATTTGTAGTAATATATACACATAAATATCCTCTTTACTTCGTCCTTTGTTAAATCATAGAATGAATACATGTGCATTTATACTATACCTATTCATTTTCTCTCTTATATAATATATACATATATATGTACGAGTAACTACACGCACATATGTATGTAATTTTCATTGACGAAAAAAAAAAATAGAAAAATTAAATTTTCCCACACTCATATGAATTACGTAGTAGAAAGTAAAGTTATATTAGATTGATATACATTATACATATATAGTACATTCTTACATATATATATATATACATATACATATGTATAATATGCATACTCGTATATAAATACAGAAAAATAATAATACAAAATTAACAGAAAAATCTCACCCTTTTCTTCAATTTATTTTATTTTTAATTTTTTTTTAAATGAATGTTTGAATGTTTCTTTTTTTGCAATTTTCTTCTATCGTGTTTTTGTGTTTCATCATTATAACATCATATAATAAATGAAGAAAGAAAATGTCATGGCGGATTTCAAATCTTTCTAAATGATGAAAGGTCATTTTATATAAATGTATGAATATATAGCGTAGTTATATACAAATTATATGTATGTAAATATTCATATATAATATGTTAATATGATATTTATAAATGTGCTACATACACATATACTATGGTAAAAAGTAAAAGAAGAACAGACGAAAAAGTTAAAAAAAAATGAGCTTATAAAAATTTAGGAAAAACAAAATAAAATACATAGTATTATGTACATCATACAATTTACATTATATCATTTTCATTTGTACATAATAGCAGTGATAGTATATTATATAGAGGAATAATGTTGTTGACTTTGATCGTCATTTTGAAGCAAGGGCAATATACAGTCGTGCTCATAGAAAGTGCAACACCTCAAATTTTTTATATTCCAAATTATAAAAATTCGAAATTTTGAAAAACAGTATATTTATTTATATAAATAGTTTCCACGTAGCGTCTACTTTTTATTTTCCACACACCCCCTCTTCCTGCTCTACTAAAAGGTTTTAATGGTTTAAAATATTAAGAAAACGTTAAAATTAGAGTAGTTCAATACTTTATTTTTTCAAGTTTTGTTTTCCAAAAATGTACACTAAAAATTATCCACCATTTCAAAAATGATCAATATACTGAAACTAAATGATTTTCATTAAAACTATATTTTTCAAAAACTATTCTAATACTTTGTTGTCCCTCCTCTAGCTTTTATTACAGCCTTTATCCTATCGGGCATTGAATCGACAAGGGTCCTGATGGTTTCTAAGAAAATTTCCTTAAACCACGTATTTTCTAGAACAAAAATTAATTCCTTTTTGTTTTTTGGTCTTTTCAATGCCACATGCCTTTTTAATATGCTCCATAAATTTTCTATAGGATTCATGTCAGGTGAATTTCCCGGCCAATCCAATCTCTGAACGCCAAGGTCGTCAAGAACATTTTTTACCTAAAAAAATAATTTGAGTTTTAAGTGAAAAAAGAGAATTTGATATGACTTTTATAGCAGATTTCAAGGGAACAAAATAAAGTACTCAAAACGAATTAAACATACTGTTGCTGCCCGATGACATGGTGCAGAATCGTCCTGAAACACGAGTTCATTAGTGAACGAAAGGTATTCTTCTATTGAAGGCACCAAAGTCTCCCTTATTATACGAATATATTCTACAGCGCCTACCGTGCCATTGATAAAGTGGAGGTCTCCCAGAAAATGATATGAGAAACATGCCCATACCATCTGGCTCTCTGAATGCTTCACTGTACTTATTGTACAGTTTTCTGCATACCTTTCTCCTCTCTTACGACGCACGTAGGGAGAAGAGTCACTGCCGAATAAATTAAATTTGCTCTCATCGGACGAAACCACTCGTCTCCAATCTTCTACCGTCCAGGTTCTATATTTTTTTGCCTATTCCAGTCTTGAGGCTTTCATTTTTTGTGTAAGAAGATGCTTTTTTGCGGGCCTCCTCCCAAAAAGGCCAACGTCACACAACCTTCGTCGAACAGTAGCACTGCTTAAGTTTATGTTGTGGCTTTCTCTCAATTCCCTGCTAACTTCTGAGCTTGTTTTGAAACGATCTTGCAGACTTATCCTTGTTAATATCCGGTCATCTTTATTAGAGGTCTTCTTCTTCGGTTCTGTTCCCTTTTTCTTCTCTAAGGGGTCAGAATTTTCCTTTTTCTGCAAAAGACGCGACACTGTAGAATAAGAGCATCCAATCCTTCCTGCAATTTCTCTACAAGATAGTTTTTCTGAAGCTAACGTTAAAATTTTCACTTTATCATCTCTACACAATTGTTTGTATTTTCCACTCATTTTTCTATTTTTACACACTTCTAACCTACTTCAGCAGCTAATTATATTAAACTCAAAAGAACACTACCTAACTCACTCCTTTTATACCCTTGTTCGTCTAAACAATGATATCATTAATAGTTATGTACTCTTTGGAGGGAATAAAGTACGAAATCGCATATTAATGAGGTGTTGCAGTTTTCATGAGCACGACTGTATGTACATTATAAGGTTTTAACCTTAACGTTTTAATTTTAGAAATATGTACACATTTATGATGTACACAGCATACATGTACATACATTTATACATATAGGGTGTATATTAATACGTTTATTATAAGCATTATATAAGTATAATAATAACAATAATACACACAATTGAATTTTATAACAAAACTAGGATAATATTAATTTATTGATTTGTATATTATGTACATTTATGAGAATTTGTATTTAATTTTTTTTATCTACACCACCATATTTAAATTTAAATTAAATAAAAAATACTTAACTACTTATAGTACGTACGATAATTATCGTCATATTTTGAATGTTCCATTAAAATTTTACTATGGAGGTATAGCATATATATATACATATATATTATATACAAACGGATATTCTAAATATGATGTTATAGATTCTATGTTTTTCTTTTCTTTTTTAAGGACATTTTAATTGTTACTTCTTATTCAATTTAATTAAATTTTTCAGAACAAAAAAAATTTTTTTTATCATTTATTCACATTTTTTATTGAAATTTTCGAAGAAAATGCAAGAATTAAAGTTAGGTTAGACGATCATTATTATTATTGAGATTAGAAGCAGTAAATAAATACCTAGATTACATTAGTATGAATAAAGCATGTATGTATCATTGTACCAGTACCATATAAAAACAGAGTATGCCTGTGTGCCTGCATAAGAGTATGATATAATATACATTAATACCAATAATACTGATTGTATGTAAATATGCATAATATTTATAAACATATAATGTATGGTATAAATATAATATCCATATAATATTATACACTACGCTACACTATATCATCATACATCATATTATATACAATGTAAGTACTACCGTACTACATATATATATATGTACAGTTGTAGGTTGTAGTGAATTTCGAAAATTTCTTATATGTATATATATATATAAGATATAGTAAACAATATACAATATGTAGATATAGTAAACATTTTTCAATATCAGAAAAATCCTTGACCTATTTTTACTTTTATTTTCTATATTATCATTTCCTTTACATGAACTAATTTTTTTTCTATATTCTGCCTACTCTTCTTCTTCGTGTTTTTGCATATATATATATATATGTACATACATAATGTAAATGCAGTCTATTTAATATGTTTTTGTAATGATATATAGAAATGATGACTTTACATATCTACATAATATATAATATATTCTATCTACGACCTACATATATGTATATAGGTATATATATCATACATAATATCATTTGAAAATAAATGATTTTTATGTATAATAAAATATTGATTGTTTAAACTTTAAAAATATACATAGATACATGTAACTATGCATTACTAGTACATACATGTACCTACACCATGTATAATTTAAGTAGATCTCGAATACAATTCAAATCTATATATATTTCAAGGGTATGTTAATTTAATAGAAGTTAAATAGTTTATCCCAACGTATAAAAACATATCTTTAAGAAATGTGCATATACATGAGGTCATCAGTTTAACGACGCACATTATTATTTAGGCGTTCTAATTTTATATACGTTCTACCAAGTTCTATTGTTCTGCTTTAATTTTTATTATTTTTTTTTTTTTAATTTTTGTACTACCTTTTTTTTCTTGTATTATCGGTTCTAATTAGTGCGAATAAACGTGTTTCTATCTTCCGCATAAAATATAATTACACATTTCTCCACTACTTTCACTACTTTTTTGAAAATTCAAATTTAACGATGACCGACCAGATTTTAGTACGGTAAATCAAGGACCTACTACTGTAAACAAGTATTGAGTATATAAATTGTTAAAACCTTTAATTTTAAATTATAATAATAATAATTTAAAATCGAAATCATAACAAAAATGATTGCAGAACTTTTCAAAACACGTAGTTTTCAATCTCTGTAATCAATTTCTGCGAATAATTTTAAATATAAAAAATTTAATAATGAAATGAATTTTTTTTCTAAACACTGAAAATTTATTCAAATACACTATAAAATTTTATTACAGATTTTTCAGTTATCAAGTCATATTATTGTATAATATAAAATACTATACTATAATTTTAAAATAAATTTAAATTAAAAAATAAATACAACAGAAGAATACAAAAAAAAAAAAACAATATATAAGTTGGTAAGATTTGTGTATACATACATATATGTATATACAACAGTGAATACTGAAATCCTAATGTTGGATTAGAAAGAAAATAATCGCGTATGTTATGTACTTTAATGTATATGTATGTACATCTTGAGAAGTTATTTATTTATTTTAAAATTCTTCGTTCTATCAGCCAGTTTATGCTTCAGTTTGAATGTGCATTTAAGTTTAATGTGAACTGAGAATCGTTCTGACTCAATTATTTTTTTAAATGTGAATTCGGACATTTATTTTTAACGCCTGTTGTAGAAGTTTATTTTTTAAATCATTCAATTTTGTTGCTTTTACATATTACACGTACCATGATGGATATCTTCTCAGACAAACAGAACAGACCATATATTTGATTTTATTCACTATTACGTACAGCCGGATACGAGTATGTATATTTTGTTACAAGTAAAATACATTCGTATATACCTATACATTATGTACCTACATAATTATTATTAATTGAAAACTTCCTAAGAAAATTTTAAAGAAAATAAAAGCAAAAAAAAATTATATTATGTACCTACATTATATTATGAATTACGATGTAAGTAACTGCATATGATATGATACATGTATGTAATGTATTTTGAAATCATTTTAAAAAAAATTTTAAATTCAGATTGAATAAATTTAATTCATTCGAAAATGAAAGAAAATATAATTTATTTTTTTTTACAAAGAATAAAAAAGAATTTGCATTTTTATTGTATTGTACATATAGGTACATAAATATTTATATTACATTTTGTACATTCTGTTTTTTTTTTGCATATTGTGTAATATGTATATCAAATTTGCGAGTATACGTACATACATATTAAATAAATCATAAATTATGTAGGTACTTAACGAATTTCTTTGCATTACAAATACAATTAAAGGCTAAAAAAAATGAAATAGAAATGTTTAAAAAAATATAATAGGTAATGAAAAATGAAGATTTTATTTAATTAAAATTTATATTATTCTTTATGAAAAAATATATTATAATAAATGAATTAATATACATATTTCATATAGTACCAGATGGATATTTGTTTATATGTATGTGCTCATATACCAAAAGTGAATAGTGTGTGCTTTATGCATGCAATCTCTAATAAATTTAGTATTTTTTTCTTCCACTTTTTTTTATTATTATTTTTCTTCCAATTTTTTTTTTTTGTAATTTTTAAAAAGAAAAATGTTGGACTTGATTATTTTTTTTTAAATTTATTTTTTGGATTAAATCCAAAATTGTAATATACATATTTCAGTTATTACGTGCATATAATATAATATATCTATGTATGTATGTACATACATGATACATAAAGTGTACACATATACATATAAACACATTATATACATCCTATACTATTTCTAAGTACATATACCTATGTATAATGAAAAAATATTTGACAATTTTAAGTGTTTGTATATATACATATTTACGTTACGATATGTACGTTCATATTAAAATGTAGTACAAAAAGAAAAAGAAATAAAAGGAAAAGAACGAAAAATTAATCAACAAATTATTAAAAACACAAAATATATTATACTATTTTTTTCTAAGTGAAGTAAAATAAATGAATCATACCCCCCACATAACAAACACGAACATTATACGTTAACGTACATACATGCCTATATACTTTATAAATTATTATATTGCACTATAACGACAGATCTAAATAACTATATTGCTATTATGTTATATTACATAAAGATGAGTATGTATGTATGTATGTAATTATGTAAATTATTATATACATATTCTTTAATAATTACAATTTAAAGTCAAAATTTATAACACTCCCCATTAAATATTACATGATGTACATTATATAGTCAGTATCTATACATAAACAATATATGTATATATTAATTTGTATGTGTATGAATGGTGTATAACATGGTATAACTTAATGTTGTATGTACGAGCGGTATATATTTAATAATGTAATAGGTATCATAAAATTAATAGAATCAATTTTCATATATGTAAATATAAATACACAACAACATTATATTGTATTGCGGACACTTTTTATATTGCATGCGTAGCTAATTTGTATATACATATGTATATATAATATATTTGTGTATATTATATACATATATGTACATATTATATTGTAAATTGCAATATGTATCAGTAATACAAAAAAATTAAAAAAATAAATAAATAAAACGCAGGTTACTGAACTCATTTATGTATGTACATATGTATGTAAATTCAACAATATTATAAAATAGTGTACAGTACAGTAAAGTACATGTAATAAGTTAATAATAAATGTTAGTTATACGGTTATACTACTGCAAAAGTAAACGAACTATTAAAGCAATTATTATTATAAGTACATATATGTGTATATAATGTATAATACTAAATAAAATATTTATTAAGTTTAGTTTTTTTATATTTATCAACATTATGTTATACATACAATATATAATATATAATATCCATGTATATCTCAATTGTACTTATTTAAGTATATAATGTTAAAATATGGTAGATATTTATACATTTATAATAGATTTTATGTTTGAATTTTATATTAGTACATAATTTATAAATATTATTATCAGGTACATTTACATAATATGTTATATGCATATTATATGAAATTTTCAAATTTACAATAAAAATACAAAATAAAACTAGGACAACTTTAAATTAATTTTATTACTATTATTATTATAATTAACTTTCTAATGTACATAATAATGTTGTATTTACATAATTCTAATATGTAGGTATGTATATAATACATATAATGTATATATATTATTATTGATATTATATAGTATTTTTCGTTCTATGTTAATTATTATATTGCAAAAAAAAAAAAAAAATTGAAAACATTCCATTAACAAAATCTATCAACCAAATCTTAAAATTCAATATAAATAATGTATATATTGAGTTATTCATTCACTCTTGATCTGAACACTCTCTAAGACTCACTGGACAATATTCAAGGTCAAACTTCAAACTGTATTGTTTAAAAAAAAGTTCTTTGCCAATATCAGATAACCAGTCTTATTAATGCCTCCTTTTCTAGGGGTATAAGGTACCTACATACATATATATATAATGAAATTTTGCAATAATTTAATATGTATATTTTTTATGAATGAATTCTACAAAAAAAAAAATAAAAAATAAAAAAATGTAAGAAACAAAACAAAAATAAAATTAATATTCTTATTAATAAAAATAAAATATTAAAAATAAAAAATATCAAAAATAATATGAAAAGCAACAAATAATCTAGAAAATATAAAATAAATTTGTTTATTTTTATTTAATTTTGTCTTTATTTTTGAATATTTTGTTTTTAAAACAAAATAAAAATAAAAAATATAAACTAGAACAAAAGTATGTAATAAAATATAAAACAAAAAAATTTTTTTTAAAAAAAGTGATTTTGTTTTGTTCTGTTTTTTGTTATTATTTTAAATTTACGTATATAAGTAATATACAAGGGTTTTTCAAAAAATTCCCAGAAAAATGAATAAAACACAAGTTGTTGATTTTTATGGATTTATTTTTCTTCATATAAACCACCTATTTCATAAAACATTTCCATACGTTTTCTCCATTGTTGTAATCCTTGTTTATAACATTCTGGAGGATGGCTCTCAAACCACGATTTAGCTGCTGCTTTGATCTCTTCAATAAATTTCCATTGCTTTCCTTTGAGCTGCATCTTTAATTTAGATGGTGCCAAGTCAGGACTGTATGCGAGATGAGATAAGATTTCCGAACGGAACTCTCGTAAAATTTACGTTGACGGTGGTGTGCGATGTGATGAAGTATTATCGTGATGAAAAATTACTCCTCTATGCAATTTCCTACGACGTTTATTTATTAAAACTGTTCGTAATTTTCTTAAAGTTGAGGCATAAATTTGTGCATTTATGGAGCTTCTGCTTTCTAAATAATCAATTAGAATTACATCTTCCGCATCCCATAAAACTGTTGCTAAAACTTTACGAACAGATCGCTCCTGCCTAAACTTTATGGGTCCTGAAGATCTTTTTGGTAACCACTGTTTTGATTGTATTGGATTCTGGATCATACAGATAAATCAAAGTTTGAATCGTATTTGTTCAAAAAGTCCAATGAAAGTTCGACACGTTTCTCAATGCGTTCTTCGCGCGACACTTTTGGGACCCATCTAGCTGAAAGTTTGGATAACTCCAAGAAATCTTTTAGAATGGCATGAGCCGATCCTATTGACAAGCGTAGAGTTTCAGCAATTGCAGCGATACTAATTCGGTGATCTTCCTCCACTAGTTTTTCAACAGCAGCCACTACAACAGGTTTCATCATTAATTGAGGTTGATGTACGGCCTTCACGAGGATCGTCTTGAATTAACTCACGTCATTCCTTGAATCGCTTTATCCACTCATAGACTGTAGTTTTCTTTGGCGCATCGGATCCATATACTTTTACCAAAGCATTAATACGCAGATTATTCATGTTTTAATAACCTAATTTTTCAGGTATCTGTATCCTTTTAAATAAAAACAAATGAATTACTTTTTTTATACACAGCAGTTACGCTTTCAAAACACTCAAAATATAACCAAACTTCTTGACTGGTTAGGGTTACCTGCTAGAAGTTACTTATTGCCATAGGTTTTCAGGAATTTTTTGAAATACCCTCGTACATCTATTGTATTTTTATATTGGCATAATTGTGAAAAATCCACTTCAGACTGTAAACTCGTGCCAGCACCCCCACAAGAAATATATACACATATTTTTTTAATACATAACAACCATTATTCAGAGTGAAATGCAAGGCAAGTTTATATAAGTGTATACCTGTGAGTATATATACGAGTGTAGATGTATAATTTTATATATATTACATATGTGTATATATATAGTATACAGGGTGTTCGGAGTTCGGGTGCAGGCATTTTGCCACTCGATATGTCTTGCGTGGTCTTGCTGAGAAACGAAAAAAATGTATAAGTGCAATGCGTATACATGAATGTGTACAGAGGTACATAATAGAAGGATGATTAAATGAGACATGTCAATACATTATGTATATATTTTCAACTTGAAATAAAAACAAAACGGTGTAACAAATCGATATAACCATCAAATATAACATAGGTTATTTGTTTTTAGTTTTAAAATATTGATGAATTATATTTTTATTTAAAACAAATTTCATGCAAATGATAGACACATTTTTACATGAATCAGTTCCTTATTTCATCAGTAACACGAATAGTATTTGGCTTGAAAAAAAATTGAAGTTTTATTTATATCTCACGATCGTTGCAGTCAATTTACAATATGAAAATAATTAAAATGAAATAATGGATCTGTTTCAAGTTGCTCTAACTAAAGCCCAATTCGCGCAAAATTTCCACACAATAAATGGTCATTTGGCTAACTTCTAGTGTAGAGAGTCTATATACAGAGTGTCCCGCCTCGGGTGGTATACACCCACACACAGTAAATAGGTCTCATCCAAGATTATACAGATAAATATATAAATATAGATTTTTAGCTAGAAGAAAGTAGTCAAAAAAAATTTGTAGAAAACTCCCCACTCTCTTTGGTGACACCTTATATATTCCCTTCATCTTTCCTTTCAAGGGTTGTTGTGTTTCAAATTCAGAAATTAGGGGGAGCGAAACATAGGGGAGCAAACTGTTATGGCCTGGGACTGTTTTTCTTATCAAGGTGTGTTGTCCTACTTCTAAGATTGAAAATAAGATTACAGCAGACAAATATATCGAAATTCTACAAGACGTGATGCTTCCATATGCTGAGGACGAAATGCCGCTAAAATGGGTTTACCAACAAGACAATGACACAAAGCATACATCGAGAAAAACAAAAATTTGGTTTAGTGAAAACAATGTTAATATATTACCCTGGCCAGCACAATCACCGGATCTTAATCCGATCGAGCATTTGTGGGTGAATTTAAAAGAGTTTAGCCAGGGCTAAACGAATTAACTTGAGTATGCTTTGGGACCTAGTGGAGTCTACTTAGAATTCTATACGAGTTCAAAGTTAATCAGTCTCTGGTTGATTCGATGCCAAGTGGATGTAATGTAGTAAAGTAATCTGTAATAAATGCTACTCAACTAAAAATTAATATGTTTATTTATTTAAAATGGAATAAATTAATTATTTTTAAGTAATTATTGTTTTTTTATTTTTATTATTTTGACTATTTAACTTGTGATATATAGCACTGCAATTATTTCGAACATTTTTTTTATGACTTTTACAATATACCTGCGAAATGTAAAAAACAGATGCATGCAATGGTTTTTCATAAAATAGATTTTACTAGTAAAAGGTTCAAACATTTTGTACGTAACGGTTTTTGGATGAGACAATTAATTAAAACAAAGCTTAAAAGATGCATCTTAAAATTATTATCGTTCTACCACATTCTACTAGGAATTTCTGAAAAATTATAGAGCACTTTAAGACGCATCATTTAAGCCATAAATTACATCTGCATCACCTATCATTATGAAGATATAGGCGAAAAAGAAGAAAACAAATTTTTTTTTCTTTTCTTTCTGAGCGCCGCGAATTTTTTCAGACTGTTATTGAGGGACACCCCCTTCATCATTTGTATCACCACATCATCCTCTCCGGACATGGGGTTATAAACTAAACCTTTTCCAGAATTTTCAAAATTAAAATATTGAAATATTAAAACGAATCTCATTCCTTCTTCACATATACATTATACATACATACATATATAAATGTTGATACCACCATACCACTTATTAAATGTTCTATAATATATAATATTAAGTGGTATTGAAACAGTTCTATAGTTCCATTCTCGTTTTATTGTGTACACTGATATCATATACATAATGTACATATTTTCTTAAGTTAAAAATGTGATGATTTTTTATAAGCCCATTTATTTTTTAACAATATTACTTACAATATTATTCAAAATATTAGGTGTTGAAATAACACAATTTATTTCACATTATATTTTACTTAAATCATTTCAATATATTAACTTGTTGATTCAATAATATGTCACACATATATACTCGTAAGTTGTACACAATGAGTATATATTCCCTAAAATGTATAAAGGAATCAACAGACTCATAAAAATAGAAAAGCAAATTTTAAAACATTAATTATACAATATGAACAATTATACTGGACTATATACTATATGCACATACATATATGTAGGTGTACATGTTACATTAAATCAGGTTAGGATTAAAGTTTGCGAAAGGATGATGTGCCCCTTTTTTCAGAAATCCATGTATATATACATAATAGTTCGACATAATAAGCCTTCATACCTAAAGTAAGTAACTAAGCGCTGATACTGACACTGATCACAGGTTGTGTCAATTGAACGTGTTGAATAAGGCTCTACTTCTTGTTTGAGAAAAAGATCTCTATCAATATAATGTATGTTAGGTAATTAAAATTATGTGTTATATCATAGAATTAAATATAAACGAATTTGTTTCTTTTAAAATACTAAAAATATTAAAATAAATACATATATAATATATTTTTTAAATTGAACAATATTGCAAAAGTGAACCTGTTAAGAATTTTCAATAAAAGTTTGCTTAAATTCCCTAAAAAACTTATGTACCTATAAGATATTTCTATAAAAAAAATATCAGGATATATTACATATAAGTGTATACAAATGCATAAATTTAAAATGAATGTACATACATAACATATATACATATTTCGTATATAAAAATTATGTAATTTCTGCAATTATCTCTTTATTTTCCAACATTTTCCTTTATATTAAAGTACAAATATTTATACTGTGTGTACACTTCAATACATATGTATATGTATATGTTTATTGTTATCAATGTTATATTTATATGTATGTACATATTTAGTCCTTTAAGGGAAAATTTTACACTATCAACCACAACAATGTGTAAACAAAATAAAAATGAAATCCAATCCTTTTTTGTTTTGAAATAAATATCTAATGAAATGGAAAATGTAAATATGTACATACATATATGAAAGAAAAAAAAATACAAGTATATATTATGTATTTTATATATGTATTTATATTTTCATTTTAGTGTACGAGTATTTTTTTCTATTTTTATTTTTATTTTTATTCAAATAAAATTATATTACCTAGATGTACTTCATCCACATCAATTGAAACATACGGGTCAATAAGTTGTTCGTCTGGTTTACCGAATGTCATATTATGTCGTTTTTGGAAATCAGTTGGCCTTAATTCCTTTGCCTCCATTATTTTTATAACTATTTTTCCCGTAAACATTTTATCTGTTTTTTTCTATTTCGCTTCTTTTGTTTTATCTTTACCAAATTTTATTTTATTTATTTTTATGATTTTTTATTTTATTTTAATTTTTCTTACTTCTTATTTATTTATTTATTTATTTAGTTATTTATTTTAATTATATATTATAATATGTTAATATATTTTATGTAGTTGATTTAAAAAAAATAACCAAAAACAAAATCACAGCTGATTATCCTCCAATATTATTATATGCATACATGTGTATATTTAATAATATTAAAATTTGTTTTATTATATTTATTATATTTTTTATTTTATTATTATTATTATTATTATTATTGTTCTATAGACCGCAAAAAAAGGAAGAATCGATTTTTCTTTTAATTTCTATTGTATTTCCTTTATTTTGTATTTTGTCTTGTAAATGCTGTTAATTATTAGTTACAAATTTTATTTGACGGCATATACATGTATACATTATGTATATCATATACTAAAATCTAACATATCATGTTGATCGATGATGGTGATGGTGATTTAAAAGATATCTATCATTTTTTCATTTTATCATATCTAAAAATTTGTATTTTTTTTTTTTTAAATAAATTTAAAAATTTTAAATCAAATATTAAGTGCAAATAATACACATGTATAATCAAATTTAACTGTATAGGTACATATAATTTAATATTGTACAAAATACTTATATAATGTGCAGATACATATGTATAATGTTTATACATATATGTAAGTAATGTATGTATTATTATCCTTCACCGTTTATATGCATTTAGTATTTTAGATTATAGCTCTTTCAATTCCAATTTTAATAAATAAATATTTATATAATATGTAGGAGTATACAGTTATATATACGTAAATATTTAAATTTTTATTTTTTTTTTTTTTTACTGTTTGATGTTATACATTTGTATAATGTATTGTAGATACTCACTATATGTACATTACAAACAATATTAAAATGTAATTGCAGCATTATAGTGCATTTAACAATAATGTAGGTATAATAATAAGTTTTTTAAATAAATAATTCATGCATTTATTATCTAACATATTATTATCAGTATTATGTATTATATCAAAATTTATATAATGCGAATGCGAATGTATTTATGTATGTAATAGGTACATTATGTAATGTACAATTATTTTTGAATTTATTTTTTAATAGAATATTATCACATTTATAGAAAAAATTTTAAAATATAAATTTCATTACATCTCAAAAGATATATGTACATACAAGTACACATAATGTATACATATATAATTAGAACTTTCAAAATTTTATAATTAAAAATTTATAATCTGTAATACCAGCTATTTACATATGTATGGTTGTTTAGTAGTATATTATTAAATTTGTTAGATATTAGGTAGGTATATTATTATATATGTAGGTACCTCTGTATATTATATTATACATATGTATGTATATTATTATATGTTAGGTATTAGTAGTACCTATACATATTATATCATTATTATTATATGTATAATATATATATATATATATACACATATATAATGTATGTTTAATTTAGGTGGAGCATTAAAAATATACCTATGTAGTATAAATAGTATGAATAGGTAGGAAATCGAATTTTTTTATGGTGAAATTTTTCTACTTTATTTATTTTTGCTTTTGAACTATAACTCCAAATAAAATAATGGTTATTTATTTATTTAAATTTTTTTTTAAACACTATGTAAATTATAATTACTTTAATTATACGTGCAATATTATTATTATTTATATCAATATTATTTTTTCAAAAAGAATTATATTACATTAAAAATGAAACAAAAATGTTTCTTCTTTCTTTTTTCCAATAAGATTAATTTTTGAAATTTTTTTTATTTCATTTTCGAAAATAAAAAAAAATTTTCACTAAAATAAAAATAATAATACACACAGAAAGAACATTATTTTTTTCTTATTTTTTTTTTTCAATTATTTTTTTTTCACGTTTTTGATTTTATTTTTAATATACACGTGTGTTTGTGTGCTTGTGTGGGTGCGTGGAAAATGAGAAAAAATTATATACATATACATTTATATGAAATGTATACGTACATAATTATATGTACATTACATTATATCTACTGATGCATACGTATCAGTATAATCTAAAGCATATTACATACACATTTATAAAAATTATATTGAATAAGAAAATTCTTTATTATTTTTTACTCATATAAAAGATTGTAAAAAATGAATGTAAAAAGAAAATTTATTACCAATTTATTATAAAATTGCTGATCACATTTATACATTATGTGTGACTTTAATAATAATGTACAAATAAAATTGATAAATGTTCACAAGGATGAATAAATAATTTCTATTATAAAATATAGAAATAGAAAATATGAAATCGAACCAGTTATCAGAATAGTGACAGTAAATGTATGTATGTATTAGGGTATTAGGTACAAAAATTTTCCATTTATTCTCGATATCCAATATCCATCCATATATAAGATAATTAATTTTCTTTTTTTCTATATTGAAGCAAATGCGTTAATGCAAATTCTTTAATAATATCTAATTCGTTAATTGAAACGATCAATGGCAAATTAATTGATATTTGGTAATAATTTTGGGAAGAAGCTAAAACTGTAGTTTGACTTTATTAGATATGTACTTTTTTTGCATTCATATGTAAATCCTAACATCTAAACATCCTATTTTTTAATCTATTTTTTAATCTATTGAAAATTTTCTTTTTTTATATTCCGCATTTGCTGCTTAACTTAAGTGTAATATCCATTATATGAAATATGTGTACATATACATACATCACAGTGCTATTTACTCTATAAATTTTACTATATTAGTTATAAATAAATAAACATATTATGTAGCTATATATTAAACAATTTTTGCCAATTCAATACACTTTTAGTTACACATGGTTACACAACACACACCACACATTATTCTTGTGCTTTGTGTTCTGTCTGTCTGTCACTTTTTATGTTTTGTGATCTGTTCTGTTTCTGCCAAGTGTTTTCTACTGTGCTGTTCATCAAATTCAAACATAAAGAAAATAAAGGTAGGAGAGAAATTTTCTTGTAGGAACGCTTGAACCAGAGAGGAACGCTCTTTTATTTACTTTATGTTCTAATTCAGATTATTCAAAAAGGAAAATTCTTTATTATAAATTGTTCGTTTCATTATCACAGTATATAATAGCCATGGTCACAGCGTATCGTATACGTATAGTATAGACAGCTGGACTGGTTGAAAAGAGAGAAATACTAGGCAAGTAGATATTTTTCGTCATTTTACTTTTTTTCTTTTCAAATTGCATATGGATATGAATATTCCCCATCATAATTCCTAAATTCCGTTTTTGATTTAACAAACCCATAACATAATATATAATATACCTATATGCCTATAGTACTTTTATATGTATATGTTTATATTTACATATATATGTATATATTTATATACATATTTATATATTTATGATACCTCCTGCCTGCTCCCTAAGCCTCTACGCTAAATAAATAAATGTACTGTGCATGCATATATGATGTATAATGATCATAAGGAGTAAGGAGAAAATTCTTCTATTTTCTTTCCTTTTCTTGCAATTTTTCCTTGAAAAAATTTTCACCCACTTTTTTTTGCTTTCTTTCTTTTCTTTTCTTCGTTTTTGGAAAATAAAAAAGTTTTTTTTTTCACTAAGAATTTTCTTTTTCAAATTTTTTTTGCACAAATATATCAAATACAAAATGTTCATCATTCACAAATTATTAAAAGCACGCATTAACATTTTAAAAAACATAAAATATGTATAATTATGAATTTTCTTCCTCTAAATTAAACAAACACAACAATAAATAATTAGTTATGTATTTAGTCCTTATTCACCTTGCAAAAATACATTTCCTTTTTTTCATTTTCCACACTTCACACACAAGGAAATAAAATTTTCTTTTCTATATTTTTTTTATTACTGCTATTTTTTAATCATTTTTACTTTTTGAATGATTTTTCTAATTTCTAAATTTGTTTACAACACCACTAATTAATATGTGATTATATTTTATAAAATGTGTTAAGAAAGCAAATCACTGCATTTTTATTTTCTTGGCTTTTTTCTTTCGTCGAAAAAAAATTTTCCTTTAAATTGCTAGTGAAAAACCAAATCCCCAAATCAAATATGTTTAATGTATTTGTATATATGCATTAACGTTCACATCACACGTATACAAACAAATGAAAGAAAAACTTGTCGATTCTGTGCTCTCTAAAGTCTACACTCTGACTCTACTTACTCTACACATTCTCCATCTCCCCTTACTCCTTAGTCCTTATGACTAATTCAAATTGTCGATCAATCACTCTATACTCTATGTTTGTGATTGTGATTTGTTTATTGTGAATTGAGATTGATATGCGATTGTGAGTTTGAGTTGTTGTGTGATTATGAAATCTGAAATGTGAATTCGAAAACGTCGAAGTCGAAAACCAATTTGCATAATTAATTTGTTTGTTTTTGGCTGTTTTTATTTTACTCTGGCTGTGTGTGTGTGTATAGAATCTATACTACTTTTGTAGACTTCTACTGTACCACTTGGTACCACGATAAATGGTAACACTAATCAGTATCTAACCTAAGCTCAGTACGGAGTTTGAACGGAATTCCGTGCATTTTTGCTATTTATTTCTACACGAAAAAATTCCATGTAGAATAGCGTGGAGAAAAAGAAATATATGAATGATTTTATTGTGTTGTGATGAACGAGAAGAATAAATGACAATACTTAATAGCAACAGCTGTATTTTTATTCTGTTAAAATTACTAAACAAACCGCACGGAATAATTGTCAAACTATTTATTCCGTTCCAACGTGAAAGGAAAAAAGTCTCGAATTCAATATTTTATTCCGTTCAAACTGCGTACTAACAAAACAAAAAGTATATGGAAAAATTGGGTGCACGGAATTCCGTGCATATTTTTACATGTATTTTATACGTAGACGCTAGACGTACCAGGTACCAGTTTAAAAATGTATTGTATGTGTATTGTGTAGTTTGTTTCATATCTTTTGAAATTTCGGATTAAATTTTGTGGAAATAGGGTGTGAATAATTTGTGTATGATATACATACTGGGATCTGTTTAATTATTATGTGTTACCAGTGATAAATGTGGATTAGTATAACCAACAAAGCAATATGATGTAGTGGTTTATGGTTATCTCTGAACTAGATAAATGAAAACTATTTTCCACTTTTCACTACTCCATTCTACAACTTTTCGTTATATTTTGAAAGAATTTGAACCGTAAGACTGGTACTCAGTTCCTGTAAAATTTTTCGCTTGCAATTGCATATATATTTCTACAAGCTAAAAAAAATTGTGAAAGGAAATGTGTGTAGAGTACATAGAGTTTTGAAATTTTTTGAAAAAAAATCATGGAGGCTATGAAATTAAATTAATTAAAAATAAATAAATAAATATTTATTAGTCAAAATATTTGAGTTGTCAATATTTCGCTTGCCTTTTATATGCTCGACCATATAAAATGATTGTGAAAAATGAGTTCCACAACTCTCCACTACTAAGTTCCACCGTGATAATTTAGTTTGGAAGTGAGTACCAGAAAGCGAAATTTGAAACTAAAAATTTAGCTACACTTTTTTTTACATAGGGGTGCGTTCAGTTCCACGCAGCGATGTATAATTTTCCATCGCTGCAATAATTTCTCTTACTGAACGGCTTCGCTGCATAATCGCTACTTTGCAGCGATGTAAATATTTTGCAGCTGAAAAAAAGTTCGCTTAAGTCATCATAAACAAATTTTGACATATTTAATGTTAGAACAACAGACAAAGCCAACTATCAACTGTTTGCAGCGGGTTTTTCCGCTGTAAACTAAACAGTTCAGTAAATTGTATACAGCGATTATCTAAACATCGCTGACTTGCATCGCTGCATTGAACTGAACGCACCCGTAGGTTTTATATGGAGAAAAATTTAGCTTTCGATGTGAGTACCAGACATTAATAAGGAAAATCAAATGTAAATATCCATATCTACAAATCTAACAAAGGCCTCTATTGCGAATATCGATTGTGTTTTTGATCGAATGATGAAGAAAATCTGTTCGATTGTGAAATAATTCGGTATTGTGTAACACAATCGAAAGCATAAATTAGTAATGCCATATGCATTATTAAAATTATAATCTGTTGTGAATCTTTTTAACACTATTGTGAATAATGCTAGTTTTTCATTGCTTATGTGATTTAAATTTTGTTTTGAGAAAATTGATATTGGGTATTTGGTCCACCACCAGTTGCTGTTTGTTCTTTTTTGTTGTGGACCAATTTTTTTTAATATTAAATTTTAAATCAATCCACACTGAAATAGAGTAATTGTTAGATGGATGATAAATGCTATAAAATATTTGTTAAATACTTTTGTTCCTTCAACCATTTTTCAGATGATTTTACTGGAGAACTAAGACTGTTTAAAATTTCAGCATACTTTCCCCAATTATTTAAAATTATTAATAATTTTTAGTAATTACATTTAAAAAAAAAAAACAAAGAACCACGTAAAACAATGAAATATCATCATAAAATGAACAAAAAAAAAAAATGATATTCGTTCGTTAAAAGGCAATCGAACGAGTGATACGATCACAATCGAACATATCATTCTCGATACTCGCAATACCAAAACTTCGATTGTACGATTGTTCGTTTATTTGACGATATTCACAATAGAGGCCAAAATTTAAACGATTTGTATTGATGATTTTAATTTTTACTGCAATATTTATTCTGATTAAATTTTACAACTTTTTTAATTATAAAAAAAAAATAACGATAAATACAAAATATTTTTTTTCAAATATACAAGTACAATTTTCATTTCGTATTTGTCTCGCTTCTTTTAATTTTAATTATCTTTTTTTCGACATAATTAAATTGAAATCAGTACCCATATACAGCACATTTATAATAAATAATATTATTTTTTAAAGGATTTATTCATTTATAATTATTGTAATTTTTATTTTATGATTTTTGTTATCAGTCCAGCAGCAATTGTAACACCATTAACTCTTAACATTATCCTTCCCAATTCTTTAAAATCGGAATACTTTTCAACACAAATTGGTCGTATCGTTTCAATTTCAACTAGAGCACATGAATTATTTCCTAAACATCTTGGTTTCTTTTTAATTATTTCACCTGTGCCTTTATGTAGCTGAGCATTTAATTTAACAATTGATGATGGTTCAATTAATGACTGATGATGCAATAAAACTGGATAACCAATAGTTATGGGAACTTTTATATTGAAGACCAACAAACGTACTTCTATTCGATTTGCAATCGGTATTGGATTTTGTGGATCACAAAGTATACAACCAACGGATATTGTATTTATATCAACACCAGATAATGTTATCGATACTTGATCACCAGCAAATGCTGTCGTCCTCGATACATCATCAATAAAAATGCTTTTTATTTGTGCTTGCTCACGACTTGAACCGATCAAAATTTTATCATTTACACAAATTACGCCGGTTTCTACACGTCCAGAAATACAAAAACCAGGTCCTGTACCTTTGAATATATCGGTAACTGACATTCGAAACGGTTTATCTATTGATCTTTCTGGGGTTTTAAAATTATCAATGACTTTAAGTAAAGTCGATCCCTTATACCAAGCTTTCAATTCTGGTACAGCTGCTTCTTTCACTAAGTTTTCTCCAGTTAAACCTGAACACGGTATATAAGTAATATCGGAATCTTTAAAGCCTGCTTGCTTCAAAAATGATTTCAGTTTTGAGACAATTTCATCAAAACGTTCTTTAGACCAATTTACTGTATCTAATTTATTTACGACAACTGCAAGTTGACTGACTCCAAGAGATCTACACATTTGTTAATAATAATTAGAGATAATATAGAGCAAATTGATTTGCAATTAAAAATTATCTACTTACCTAACAAGTAATGCATGTTCTCTTGTTTGTCCTCCCTGTTCAAAACCAGTTTCAAATTCACCTCGAGTTGCGTCTACCACTAGTAATGCAACATCAGCCTGAGTTGCGCCAGATATCATATTCGGTATAAAATCTTTGTGTCCAGGTGCATCTAACAATGTTACCTAAACATTTTTTTTTAAATATAGAACATTTTACATGATTATATATATTTTAAATTTAAATAAAATTATTTTGTGCAGTAACATACAACTTTTGTATCAGTTTCAATTCTCGAGCAGCCAACATCCATTGTAATACCTCGTGCTCGTTCTTCTCCAGTCTCGTCAAGCACCCAAGCATACGCAAAACTTTGTTTGCCCATTTTTTTACTTTCCTGTTCATATTTATGCATTACCCGTTGCGATACATTACCCGTATCATACAATAAATGACCCATTAAAGTACTTTTACCTGCATCTACATGCCCAATAACCACCATATGTAAATGATTTTTTTCGTTACCACGTTCTTTATCGTATAATTGTTGAGCACAACGTTGTTCCTTCATTGATGATTTATTACTCGTCGCAATTTGTTGTCTTGTTATTTCATCAGTCGTTATTATTGATGATGGTTCTGGTGTATTACGACCAGATACTGCTGGTGATTGCACTTTTGGTGAATTACTGATATCAAATCCTTTTCGAATTAACTTATCAGTACCCTGAGTTGTTGCAGTAACAATTGTTGTCGGTAATTGTTGAACAATTTTCGTTTGTTTCGCTTCGATGATTTTTGTTACAATTCCTAAATAAAATTTATTATTAGGAATACAAAAAAAATACCACTCGATATTTTTTTATGTACATATTATATACATAAGTATAAATTATAAAATATAATATTATGAAATATTCAAAATATATACAAAAATATTTTATAATTGTTTTATTCAAATATTCTTCCTACAATTAAATTACAAAGCTTTATAGGATATTTATGTGTTTAAAACTTAAATGTATTATCTTGTCTGCATATAAAATATCAATTAATTTGTATTTTCCATTTCAATTTATTTTCTCCCTATTAATGATCAAATTTTTTGATATTTCTTTTGATTTTTGCTTTTCATTATTTACGTTTTTCATTTGTACTCTTTGATTTATGTAGGTCAAGAGAAAAAAAATCAATTAGCATGATCGATGAAAAATGTATTGAAAATTAAAAAACTTAAAATTAGTGAAAAATTCTTATTTTTAAAATTGACTCTTATATTACTTACAAATAAGAAATAATATCATTAATATTAATATATATGTAGCAATTTTTTGAAATTAAATTTTATAATATTAAAAACGTGTATATTATTGTGTAATTGACTTTTATTTTATTTTCTACTTTAAAATTTAAAATTATAAATGTATACATATATATAAACATATGTTATTTTTGAAAATTGTGAAAAATTTAGACAATAAATAATTTAACCTGATCGCCAATGAAAAATAAATAATTAATTTTAAAAAATTTATTATCAAAAATACAATCAAAATGTATGTAATTTATGGTATTATTAAATTAAATCCTCATGCAAAAAAGATGACAACAGTTGAAAAAAAAATTGATTTTCCGCATAAATTTATTGAAAAGATAATAACAAAAAGAAAAACAAAATTATTTCTGAAAAAAAATCAAAGCCAAATCATCAGGTGATTTCGAATCAAATTTAAAAGATTCTAAATGATGTTTTGCCATCCAGTCATGTTTAATTATTGGATTATTGTTACATTTATATTTAAGTTTTAAAACTTTTGCAAAATTTGATGGTTTTTTTTGTAATCTTAATTTATGCCCGTATAAATTTGAATTTGATATTAATAAAGATAAATCTAAATTTGATTTTCTGATTTGATTTGTAATTTCATTTGGATCGATTAATTTTTGTTTTTTATTCATTCTTATAATATCGCATTGATCATCTTTAGCACTGTTTTGTGTTAAGATTTTTGTTAAATCAATTTTACTATTTTTACTAATGGTATTATTATCAGTTAAATTAAAATCGGATATTTTTGTAACACAAAATTGTTTTTCATCTATTTTTGATTTATGAGAAATGCTTTTTAACGATAATGGAGATGAACTTGACGATTCCATATTTACTTTGGACAAAAATATATCATTTTTTAAAGAATCTTTTACTAAATTATCATTAAAAACTGATCCTGTTTTAACATCGGTTAATCTATTACCAATTAATTTATTTAATTTTGATTTTGTTGTACTATTATTATTATCTATTTTCATTATTGGTATTGATACACCGGAATTAGATTTATTTGGAAATTTTAAATTTTTAAAATATTCGTCTAATCTACTAATATTGGGATTTGTTTCAGTTTTAATATTCTTTTTAAAATCTTACCTTTGCGAAATTAAAATCAAAGCATTAAAAATTTATAAACGACAGATCCATTATAAACGCAGCCACAAAATGAAAAAAAATAAATAAATAAAAATAAAAGTAATTTTATTAGATTTAATTATTTTCATATAATAAATAGATAAAAAAATTCACCTTTCTCAGTATTAATAGAAATATTTTTTAGTGATTTTGCAGCTAACGTTATATCTTTTGACGATGATGCTATTACAGATGGTTTTGATGATATTGTGGCTGTGGCTGAGGTACTATTTAATATAACATTTAATGAGGTTTCAAGATCATATTCATGTTTCATAGCAGTTTCGACTATTTGCCTCTCAGATACTGTATCACCAACTACACTACGAATTCCATCTATACAAGATAATAATTTTCCTTGTTCAATATCATCAAGTTCTGGCATTTGAAAATTTTCTGAATCTCGTCTTTTTTTAAGATCAATATCATTTCCTTCCTCGTCTTCGTCCTCGTTCTCTTCTTCAATATTTCGATTATTTGCCATAAATGCTGAAATACTTTGTTGACCTTTTGCACGATCATATATCCATTGTGAAGCATCCGTTGGTGATATACAATTATCATCGTCAACTGAATGTCCATATACGTCATCGTAACTATCGTACTCTAAATATAAATATCAACAAATTATATCTCCAGCAGTTCAGTTATATATATTATAATTAAATATGTGTATACAGTGCTGAACAAAACATTTGCAACTGATTCAAAATAAATGTTCAAATATAATTATCTTGGAAAATTGAAAGATCCAGAATTTCAATACAGTATAAATTTATTTTTTCACTTCAATAGCTAACATTCAGTTTAAAATTTCTTTTTTCAAATTTTATTTATTTAGAGATAATTTATGTAGCAATAAGAAAGAATTATACAGAAACATAAGGCGTTTGTGGAAAAGAATTTGAATGTCTGTTATAAAAAATTCAATAAAATCAATGCCTCGATGGTGCTCCAAATATTAAAAAATAAAGGATATCATACAAAATATTAAGTAAATCAGCCTTATTTATTATTCATTTATTCAAAATTCAATTACAAATTAAAATTTCACAAATAATTAAAATTAAAATCAATTAGAATCAGGTAGTTGCAAATGTTTTGTTGACAGTAGATTTGATAAATTGTTTTTATTTTTTTTTTTTTTTTGCTAAATAAATGAAATTTGAAAAAAAAAAAGTTAAATTGTATGTTAGCTATTGAAGTGAAAAATAAATTTATATTGTATTGAAATTCTGGATCTTTCAATTTTCCAAGATAATTATACTTGAACATTTATTTTGAGTCAATTGCATTGCAAATGTTTTGTTCAGCACTGTATATTATATATGTATATATATATACATATATATAATATATATTTTTTTTAATTAAATCACTTAAAAGTTGACTACATTAAGTATGTATGTATCTACTATATTATTTAAAATGTATTCAGAAAATATTTTCGATGTTTTAAATTTTCTTAATAATTTTATACAAATAAAAATAATCACATATTTACCGTCTTTATAATCCATAGTCCGAACAATCCTATGCCTCGACATCTTTTTTTTTCGTTTTTAAATTGTAAACTTTAAAAATCTTTAAATAATTACATTGAATATTAAACATACATATTTTAAATAATATATTTTTATATAAATTTTAAATCCAAACTATTGAAAAAAATTCAATTAACAAATTCCCAAATTAAATTGGTGACACGATAAATGATGATTGACATTATGATTATTGCTAAATGTTAATCATCTGACATTTTGACATTTATGATAATAGCGAAACCCAATGTATTGAATGTACGCAAAAACCTGAATTCAGGAAGCTAAATAGAATATTTTTCGAGTCTGAAATCTGAATTCGGGTACATACAATACATCAGCGAACTATGCATTATGAATCATTCAAAACGTTTCAGTAATTTGGCAGCTAAACATTTTATTAAACAATTCCATTTCACTCACAATTGTTTAGTGACAGTACGCGTACGCTCATACCATACGCTGATGCTGATGGACCCGAATTCAGAGTTCAGAGTTCAGATTCAGACTCGAAAAATATTCTATTTAGCTTCCTGAATTCAGGTTGTGGAGAAAATTTTTGTAGATTGTGTAGATTTGCATTAAACTTCATATTTCATTTGTTATTCACATTTTGTCATAAATTTTAATTTTTTTGATATATTTTTCATGGATATGTTGATTAATTTAATTTTTTCGATGATAAATTAATTCAAATTTAACCGACATATTGTATTGTCAAAAATTCGAGACGAAAAAAATAAAATTTTACTTAAATTTGTGCCTGAAAAATAAAAAAAAGTTTCCACAAACAAAGATACATTATTCAATAATTGTAGAAATAACGTTTTTTATACTTTTCTTTTCAGGGTGTTTTCAGGCAGAGGTGCGTAACTGCGTACTTATAAATCTGAAAAATTTTATTCCATGAATGTGTTTGAATTCAGACAACTTTTTTTACATTGTTTTTTATATGAGGATCTGAATTCAGGTTTATCAGCGTACTAGGTACTTTAGGTATCAGGTACTTTAACATAAAAAGGTTAATTTTTTCCTTCTTTCATTCGTTTTTGTTTAAAATTTGAAAATTGGCGTTCTTCAATAATTCCTCCATACAAGGAATACGTCTAAAAAACAAAAAATAACGAAAGAAACAGAAACGAAAGTACACAGTACACACAGAATGCAGAGTGTAGTGGTAACTATTTAGAACTATTTAGCAGCCTATCAAAAATGAATAGGTTGTTACACATCTTTATTATTCATACAAATTTTTCCAAATAAAAAGTGTTTTACAGTCAATTTTTTTCATAAAATTCATAAATTTTTTTTTAAACTCACAAGAAAATATTAAATAATGCTTCACATCCTTCAAATTTAATTTAAGTATTCAATTTCTTATGGGCATTTTCTTTCTACTTGTCCTTTGCCAAATTCTTCATATTCTTGAGATGATATCCACATTTGTTGGAAAGTTCCAATGCTTGCCAAAATTGAACCACCAATCCAAGCTCCAAATCTTCTTTCTGCACTTCCATTAGCAGCTATCATTTTAAGTCTGGTGTTTGATGGTGCTCTGTGTTGTAAATCTCTATTTAATCTTTCAGGAAATCCTTGTAATAATGTATTGCCACCTAAAATTATAAATATTTAAATTACTTTGGACATAATGAAGCATTTTATCATCACAAATATTACCTGTTATTATAACCGATCCAAAAAGTGACATTCTCACATCAGCATCACACATACCGACACTTGTTGATGCCAATTGTCCTGCACCTAACATTGTATGATCGAATAAACTTTCTGCCAGTTTAAAACGTTCCGAACCAAAGTCTTGGTGATAACCATTTGGAAATTCATAGTGAACTGAAGGAATTTGTGCAGCTGATCTTTCATCGTACGGTGTCTCCAACACTTGTAAAACTGTCATTTGGAAATCTTGTAATAAACTTCTTAACATGTAATTTTGCCAAGACTGTGTTAGATTCTCAGGTAGTTTTCGTAAATTAAAACGTGGAGTATCTCTTTCTTTAACAACATCTTTAGAAGCTATTGCATATGCTGGTGTCAAATTTATACCTAGTGCTTCCAAATGCTGACGACACTGTAGTGAAAGATAATCCCCGCCCAGGGGTGACTTTACTACAGCCTGGGATAAAACATATCCTTCGTGAATTGGTATTGCTGATGTATGAGATGCACCGCTATCTACAACTAGTGCTGTAGATCTACCGCTTGCAAAAGCAGCCAGGACTGCATTTTTTACGAGAAAAAATGCTGGAACATTATATTTTTCAAACATTAATTCCGTTAATTTTTCTCGATTATTCCGTACATTCCATGAGGCTTCAGAAAATAAAACAGGATGATATTCTGATTCAGATAAAATTACTTTTGAATAAATATAATCTAATGCCTTCTCAAATAAATCCCAATTATCAATCATTCCATCTTTCATATATGTTTGGATTTCCATGTTAGATCTAGGTACATTAACGTAAGCCGTATCTACATAATATTTTCTTCCTGGAACTAAACATTATTCATCAGAGGTTATATTCAAATTTTAAAATATTTTATTATTGATTTTATTTTACTTTGAGTTATATTATTATCAGTTTTTGTTTCCATATCTATAGATGTGTCCGGTTCTTCTGGACCTACACCCACTACAGATGGTATTTCGGCCTTTGGTGTATCTTCCTGAGCATAACCAACTCGAAATGAATGATGACCGGGATCAAATACAATCGCACCAATTTCATCTCCACCATAAAGCATACCACCAGAGCTCATTATTAATTTAAATAACTTGTTTTATATTACACAAAACAGTATAATTATTTATCTCTTTAAAAAAATATAAATATTTCACTTTTTGCTGCTTTCTGTAATATGAAGTTATGAACATGAATAAGAATATGAATGTTGTTTTAATTTTATATATAACCTTATAAAATTATAAATTAGATTTTCTGTTTGACAGGACGCATAGCGTTGCCATTGCAGATAGAGCCCCTATCGTAAATATTTTGAAACATACATACATATTCAACATATTTTTAAACAAACACTTTCTTCGTATTTTATTTTATCCAATTTTATTACAAAGCCAAATGAAGTGCATAAAGCATAAGAAAATGTCAAATTATTTACAACCACAGAAGAAAATATAAACAAATAACAATAAGTACTTCCGTACAGGGTACAGGGTATTTATTAAATTTATTTTTAAAAATTTACAAAAATAAATTTCATTTTATATACTTCACAAACATAATCACTTGTGTCGTTTATTATGTTTATTTCCTCTTTCTTTGCGTTTTGCATTTTGTTTTTCAATAAATTTTTTTGGATTCTTTTTACCTCCTCTTTTGAGTTGCTTCAGCTGTTTATTTCTATCTTTTTTTGCCATTTTCTTATTTGTTATTCTATCGTAGTTTTGTTTTATTTTAAAAAATTTACTGTGCCTCATATAACTCATCATTTGTTTTTGTTTCATTTTATTTATGTCCTTTTTAGTTTTGATATTTGTACCTTCATAGTCAGATTTTTTTTGTATATTTTTCTCAATGTGTAAACTCATCCCAGGTACACCTTCATTTTCGTCTTCTTTATAATTGTTTTCCTCAACACTATCATTAATTACCGAATTATTATTATTATCATCATCGTTATTAGATTTTGGATAATTTTCTCCTAATAAATTTTCTTTTTCAGTCAATTCTTTCATTGATACTTCTTTTATAGTCACAATTGCATGACCATGTTCAATTTCTTCATCTCTCAATATTTTTTCAACTTCTGGTAACGGTTCATATGATCTTTTTAATTGTTTTTGAATACCACTTTTAATCTCTTCTTTCATACGTTTATTTTCCTCCTTCAAAAGACGTTCTAATTCTTCTTTAGCACGCTTTTTACGTTCATTCTTTCTTTTACGAAATCCTGTTAAAAATTCTCTAAAAAGTAAATTGTATTCCCTTTAATATTTATGCAAATTTAAATCTTAAACAGATAAAATTACCTTCGAGCTTTTGGATCAAAGACAATCTCTAATTTCTTTTTCACTTTCGAACTTTTCTTTCTATTTCCCATTTCATTACCAATTTAATTTTAAATCTACCTGTTTAAAGTTAAAATTTGTTAAATTGTTGTTAAATAATTCCAAAATCGTTATACACGTGCCGCACAAACTAAATTTTAATTGAAAGTAGCGAAAAACCACAAATGATCATGGTACATATTGATTGGTGCCCATCTACACCGAAGTAGAAGTAATAGCGAAAACCCAATGTACTCCTCTCCTCGCTTGCTTTGCTTGCTTTCTTGCTTCGGTTGTCTTGTCAAAGCAAGCAAATTCATTGCCTGTTGCAATGTACGCTTTGCTTGCTTTGCTTTGCTTTGTGAATAACAACTATACAAAATAATATTATATATGTATATAATATTATATTATATCATATACAATATAATTTGTAATAAAAAATAGATGATACAAAACCAATACGTTTTAATAATTTTCTCTAATAAAATTATTTAAATATTATTATAATCGGTATATGTACATATAATCTAATATAATATACATACATATTTAATATACACATATACAGGGTGTTCCAAAAAACGTGGACAATATTTAAAGGGGTAAATGTAGACGCGATTTGCAATCGAAAATTCCATATGACATTTTTTCGTTTGCGCTTTATTTTCGACGCTAGAGGGCGTTTTAAATTTTGAATATTTTGCAATACCTTTCAACACAAAATTATGTATAACTTTTTGTATACCCCACGTATCAAAATTTAGTTAATTTAAATTATTTATGTATTTATATTTGATATTTATTCAAATTATTAATTTATTTTTCACTAATAAAAAATTTAATTAATAATTTTTTTTTTATTGTTTTTAAATATTATTAGATTTTTAATATATAATGAAATTATTTTAATTTTGAAACTCCAAATTAAATTATAAGCATTTCACTTCACTTTCAATTAACTTCACTTCACAGTATAAAATTATTTTACATTTAATATTCCTTTACTTCTACTTTGCCATAAATTACCAGGAATGATGTCATAAAATCTGGTTAAAACTGAGCACATGGTGTAAAAACACGTGTAAAATGTAACAGAAGTGAAGAGCCATCTTTAACATGCGTTAGTAAGAGAAATTATATACAAGTTAAAACGAAATGTCCTCTGTATGTGAATAAAAGAAGTAATGGCAAAAACAAAAAATAAAAGTGTCTTGCTATCTAAATCTATGTAGAAAAAAAAACGCAATACATTGAAGAAATTATGTCAGTGATATGAAGTTGTTGGTGTGTGTTTTTTCTGTCTTATTTTAACACCTGCATATTTTTTATAAAGAAATTGGTGATAAAATATGGTCCCTTTTAGATAAAGGGCTGAATTTTTTACTGAATTGATTTTTTTATTTTATTTTTTTTAACATTATATATTTGTACTGTTTTTTTTACATTGTTTTTGAATTTATATACGCTGAATCGAGTTGCGTCCATACATTGTGAGTTAGTGTACGATGCCAAAGTAAATATAGGTGACCAAGTAACAAATTTCAGCTATTTTGATAAATAGAATAGGATATCCGAGAAAAAAGTAGTTCAAATATACATATCTATCAAATATTGTCAGCAATTCTCACAGCAATAACAATTTTCTTAAAGTCTGAAAAGCACTTTACCTGCAATTCCCAAATTACTTTATTTATAATGTAAAAATATTACCGTAACGGTGCGATTCTGCATAAGAGATCTCTTATTCCTCTTATTTCTCTAAAGTTTTGGAGAAATATATTTTTTAAGAGGAATCGGTATTCTGGATAAGAGATTCACCTCATAAAATGACATAAGATTCACCATAGGTTTTAAACCCACCTTATTCAATTTACTACTTGTCATATACAATGATAATGTAGTTACACTGTTTTATCATCTTTGTTATTAGTAATTATTACAATTTTTATTAGTAATTATTAAAATTTTTATTATTATTTTATTACTATTATTATTATGATTATTATTATTAAAAGATAATGTAGTTATCTTTAAATATTATGATTATACAAAAAGATAATGTAATTACACTGTATTATCATCTTTGCTATTAGTAATTGTTGAATCGTCATTCAACATTTTTAATAATCAAAAAAAAAGGGGGCAGTGTTTAAAAATATGTATAATAAAAAAAAAAAAGGTTACAAACACTTCAAGACAAACAATGCGATCATATAATATTTCGTACAAAAAATGTAAACCAATCAACGTAATCAAACATATAACACAGAAATATATGCAATAATATAGAACATATAACATGAATATGCACAAGCAGGTAACATAAAAAATGTTTATAAACATAGCATACAAACAAAAACAAAAACAATCCACATAGCACAATATATAACATAAAACATTAAACACAAAATATTTAATTGCAGTGCATAAACAATGAACATTAACAAAAAATAAAAACATTTAAACATATATGCATAATATATAATATACACATACATATATATATATGACCATGCCAGTACTGTCAAATTGTCAAAAAGTTACCAGTGAAATAATTACCAATAGAGTTATTCACAATCACCATAAATTGTCATTCGAATTAGCAGACACAATTTGAAAAAAAACGGTTTTATAAAAAAGACGAGAATATGAGATAAATATTAAAACATTTCAACAACGGAGAAAAAGAAAATTCTAGAACCGCGAAAATTTGGTATATAAAGGGTTGCGATTCGCAGAAAAATTTGTCTTTTGCGATTACCTGACTATATTGTCGTACTGAGACTGAACCAGGGAAAACAAAAGATCGCCTCATCAGCTGGGACGTATTGAGTCCTAAAAAATCTAGCGTATTGAGCTAGTAATTAGGGAAAAGTTAGGAATTTCTGTAAAAATACTTAGAATTTTTACAGAAAATAGGGAAACGTCGAATTAAATCATCGTCAAAAAATACTTAGAAAATTTCTTATACAGAAATTTTCTAACACTTAGAGCCGGAATTTGTCATCGTAAAAACACTTAGAAAATTTTTTTACAAAATTTTCTAATACTTGGAACAAATTCATCATCGTTAGAGACTTAGAAAATTTTTTTTATAAAATTTTCTAATACTTCGAGCAGAAATTCAACATCGCTAAACACTTAGAAAATTTCTAGGACTTAGAAATTCTCTAAAGTTTCATCGTTGAAAGTATCATCAGAAAATTGAATTATTTTGGAAAATTAGAAAATTCATCGAGACAGTAAAAAATATTTCATCTCGACAGTCGTAAATTCCCGTCGGAAATCTTCAGTTTTACATAACGATTTTTTTGAAAGTTTGAAAATTCGAACAGTCATCGTTAAATTGGTCTCATCATCGTTCTTCAATCAACATAGTGTCTACAACGCCATCTATTCGTGTAGGTCGACCTATGCCAACGAATAATTAGTTAATTAGCTCTTAGTACTTAAGAACATATGCAAATTCATAATTAAAGTAAATTTGATAGATTTCATTTGTATAAATTCATGATTTTATTTGAATTTTGTTAAATTCATTTGCATAGTTATTTCCGGTTTAACCGAAATATTGTACATATACAAATTTTTAAATTAAAGTAAATTTTATATATTTCATAGATTCAAATTTGTTTTGTATAATTAAAATTAATTGCATACTTATTTCCGATTTGATTGAAACATTATTATATAATTGAAAATATTGAATTTTTATATATATTGAATTAAATTCATTTGAAATTTAAATATACACGAATTTAAGTAGATTAGAAATTGTTTGTAATTTAGTTTTAAGATATTGAATTGTTAGGTTTAAGAGAGTATATTTTAAATAAAATTTTATAACGAATTGTAAAAGGATTGTGTTTTTATTTTATTAAAATTTTTTGAACCGGCACCTCTTCATTTCTTAATGTTAGTCTTATTAGTGGATTTAACATTTGGTCCTTCGAGCCGGATCTAAATAAAAACACAATTTTTACACAATAAAAACACAAAATAAACCTATAGCAGTATATCAACGCAGAATCGAAAAATTAAAGGAATTATCTCAAGAGTTTCGAAAAAACCATTATGAGATTTGTCACGCTGAAGACGCGAATAGCACCAGCCAATACTTAGAACAAAATTCATTTAAAAACTTTGAAGAACAATGTTTCGAATTAATTGTTGAATTAGACGAAAAAATTGAATTATTAACTACAGCAAATGTATCAAACGAAACTACGAACAATAATACAACTTTACCACCGTCGGCAAAACCACAAATTAAACTACCACCTATACAGTTACCAAATTTTGATGGCACATACAGATCATGGAGGTCGTTCAGAGATCTATATGTGAATTTAATTCATAACAATAATGAAATTTCTGACATTGAAAAACTTCATTATTTAAAATCGTGTACGTCTGGTGAAGCAGCTCGAATCATTAAACCGTTTGATATCATAGCAGCAAACTACCAAAAAGCTTGGTTCGCTTTAGTTAGCCGATTCAACAACAACAGAGTGTTAATTAATACTCAGCTGGAGAAATTGTGTAAATTCACACCTATAAAGTCAGAGAGTGCGCAAGCAATGAAAGAAGTCTTGAGTAACGTTGAAGAAACTCTACATGAGCTGGAAACATTACGTGTAAA
Source organism: Villa cingulata (assembly GCA_951394055.1). NCBI lineage: Eukaryota > Metazoa > Arthropoda > Insecta > Diptera > Bombyliidae > Villa > Villa cingulata. The sequence continues at coordinate 13,932,147 of OX596023.1, read as the reverse complement.
TACTGAAAACTGGGATCCGATTATTACTTATCTAACGTTACAACGATTGCCACCTGAGACCAGAGAACATTGGGAAATAAAACAGAGTTCGAAAACCGAAATGTGTAGTTTTCAAGAATTGGTAGAATTCTTAGAAGCCAGATTCAGAGTATTGGAAGCTGTAAAACCTCAGAAACAAAGCAATGTATTTTTAAATCAAAACATCACATCTGATAATCAAAATTTGCGATGCATAAAGTGCAATTTTAATCACAAACTTTTTAGCTGTATAAAATTCAAAACATTATCAGCGATAGAAAAACTGAACTTTGTTAAAAAACATAACTTATGTATGAACTGTCTCACTTTCGGCCATAAATACAATGAATGTAAAAGTAAACATACTTGCGGTATATGTAAACGAAAACATCATTCCCTATTACATACTAGCTTCAATACCACATCGAACGCAAATCGAGATAAACCTTCTGCTCAATCGACAGTTACACAAAACAGCGATAGCACTGGAAACGAAGCTTTGCCAGTTAGAAACTCTAACGAAAGGAATGAATTGAAGTCCTTCTTCTCATCAAACACGAATCAAGTACTACTAGCAACGGCTTTAGTCAGAATACGGAGTAAATGGGGTCACAACGAAGTCTTGCGAGCCTTGATAGATTCAGGGTCACAATCAACATTCATAACTGCTGCTGCAGCAAAACGCCTGCAACTTCAACTTACACGAACAAATCAGCACATCAGTGGACTCAATCAGAGCAGTGCCACTGTGGCTAAGTCACAAACTGAATTTACTCTGGAACCAGTAGATGGAAAATTTGAATATTGCGTAAATGCGTTAGTGGTAAGGAGTATCACTAACGATTTACCTACTCATCGGATTGAAACGACAGGTTTCAATCATTTGAAAGATTTGAAAGATTTTTATATTGAATTAAATTCATTTGAAATTTAAATATACACGAATTTAAGTAGATTAGAAATTGTTTGTAATTTAGTTTTAAGATATTGAATTGTTAGGTTTAAGAGAGTGTATTTTAAATAAAATTTTATAACGAATTGTAAAAGGATTGTGTTTTTATTTTATTAAAATTTTTTGAACCGGCACCTCTTCATTTCTTAATGTTAGTCAGTGGCGGCTCGTAACCAAAATTTATGGTGGGGCTAATGGTTTCAAGGGTTTCCACACCACCCAAGAAGTAACGCTTTTAGAGCGTTAGTCGATATTGAATGATACACTTCCCCAGAATATTGTTTTTTAGAAAATAAGTTATGTATTTTGGGCTTCTTTTAAAATTTACAAACTTCATAAAAATAAAACGTTAAAAATACTTAACAAAATATTTTCATAATAAAAGAAATTTAATAATAAATATCTTTAAAAAAAAACAATTTAACAAAAACGTTGGTAAACTTAAAAATATTGATTTGTATCATTTCTGTATAATCTAACATTTCATTTAAAAAAATACTCAACTCTTCGATCTTTCTCTTGACCAAAAACAAATTTGCTAAAATAAAAACTAAAGTTTTTATAAATTCTCCGGGTACTGAAATAATTGCAAAGGAATTTAGTCGACTTTAGACTCCCATTATATTTAATTTTAGATTTTAATACTTATTAAAGTACCAAAAACCCTTTTAGATACAAAAATGCTGATAGGATTCATTTAAATCATCTTGAAAATTTTTATTTTCATTTTCATCGTTAGAAAATTTGAAAATTTCGGAAATGGAAAAACGTTTTAAAACATATCATCGCTTTAAATGGCGGTTAGTCCTGTTTTGAAATATTTCTTCAAATCGAACGGGTAAGAATCACAAAAAATTTTTAAATTTTTGGCGAAAAACCTAAAATTCAAGAAATTTCTTTGGGTCTGCAACATAAAAAGATAAATTATGAACGAAACTCGTAGAACGTGTGTTTATTTGTGTTGTGATAATTCATAAATTAAATTCGATATCATTTATTCATTCGGAGGAACTAGCGTAAAATGTTTTCTATCTTAGATACCATTTACTTTAGTAACCAATTATGAAAATCGTAAAACGACAAAAATCGTTCAACACTGGCTTTTCATTAAAACAATATTTTCATTTTTTTATGAGAGAAAAAAATTCCAGAGTTCTAAATTCAAGAGAAGTGTAATTATTTAAAATGAAGTGATTTTCAATCTATAGAAAATTCCAGTATGCAAAAAAATTGTTAAAACTCAAAAGCAAAAATTTTTGAATTGTAAAAATTGTAAACTCGAAAAATTTTTTCTTAATTAAAAATTATTTTGATCAAAAAGAGGAAAAAACGGAGTTAAGTTGAATTTGAAATAAGAAATTAAAATTATACTTAAATTATTACAATTTTTATTTTTAAAAAACACTTAAAATATGACGGTTTTTAATTTTTAACGGATATTTTATTCGACTTTTTTAAATATAAAACGAACAAAAATTTATACAAACATCCTCTGGTGGATGCATTTGTTAATACGAAAACATAAGTATACATCAAGTATACATATTATATACAGCTATATGTATAATGTATAATATATCTATATCATTCATACTTCATACTTTGCTTTTGAACAATTTCAACCATATTCAACATTATTCAACATAATGGTCTGATGGGACTGTAAACCGATTAGCCCCATCTCATATAAATTATTTCGTGTTTGTATTAACGCAACAATAAAAAATACATAAGACTGTTGACTGAGTAATACAATCCAATATAAACTTGCTTGTATGTAAATAATATATATAAATATAATACATGTCAATCTTTATATAGATCAAAGAAAAGAAAGAAATGAAGGAATAGAAGATAAGCAAAGCAGTATACATACATACATACCACCATTTACTTCACAATACCGCACAAACAATAGACATTATGATCATTGTTTGTGCTGTAATACAAAAATGAAATACAATAACAATTTATATGAGAGGGCTAATTCAAAACAGCCCGGATCGAGCACATATAAATTGTTTTTGTAAAATCAAAACTGAATGAATTAAAACGAATTATTCATTCTTCTCACAGAGTTATATGGTGAGTTCATCCGGGCTGGTAGTGAATTAGTCCCGATGAATAGACAGTCAGACAGTTTGAATGTTTGATTGAATGGTAATTGTTATTACATGTATTTTTACTGGATGAGATAGAAATATATGTATGTACATTAATACTGAGTGAAACAGAAATAGAATTATAGGTATGGTTGATTCGAATTTATTTTTCATACATTTTTGTTGTACATATTTACAAAGATAATGCAGTTTCAGATGCTAAGCCCTACATTATCTTCGATATTTATAAATATTTTTAAAATTCAGAGAGGCAGTTATAACGATTTTTTCTTATGCGTATTTTATGAAAAAATAATGTATTCGTTATACCACGTTATACACACTTGAGTGTTACCAAATTAGCTAAATTTCACATATTTTTGTTGAACAAATGATTATAAAAATATTATTGATATGAAAAATAATTTTTAAATTTATTTATTGGTATTTATAACATTGAAAATACGATAATCTTGGTGGGGCTGAGCCCTCCTAGCCCTATACGAGGAGCCGCCTCTAATGTTAGTCTTATTAGTGGATTTAACAGTAATTATTACAATTTTTATTAGTAATTATTATAATTTTTATTAGTAATTATTACAATTTTTATTATTATTTTATTACTATTATTATTATGATTATTATTATTATTATTATTATTATTATTATTATTATTATTATTATTATTATTATTATTATTATTATTATTATTATTATTATTATTATTATTATTATTATTATTATTATTATTATTATTATTTATAATTATAATAATTATTATTATTAATACAATTCTATTATTATTATTATCAAATTACTTACAATATGCACGACACGAATACAATATTTGAATATCAACAATATAAATAAAATAAATAAGAGATATAAGAGGTCCTCATCGATGACCTCTAAAGTTTAGAAATTTTTGTCTGTTAAAACAGAATTTTTCAGTTATAAACGTTCAAAAGTAGAATGTTAAAATTCATTAAAAAATTCACCACTGAAGTTAAGAGATCAGCTGATCACATCTCTTATCTAATTTAATTTAACTCCTAAAAGTATGTATTTGTAATGTAATTTGCACTAAACGATAAGAGGAATAAGAGAAATAAGAGATCTCTTATCCAGAATCGCACCGTTAGATAGCAAGACATTTTTATTTTTTCTTGTTGTTTTTGCCATTACTTCTTTTATTCACATACAGAGGATATTTCGTTTTAACTTGTATATAATTTCTCTTACTAACGCATGTTAAAGATGGCCGGTCACTTTTTTGTCTGTTACATTTTACACGTGTTTTTACACCATGTGCTCCAAAGATAATAGTAGTTCTTCTCAATAGATTTTCTTTTTAATGTAAGTGGTAATTTTTCCAAAAACGACACTTTCATATAAATGATAACAAAGATAATACAGTCCTACTAGATGAAACATTTCATTTTTTTTATTTAAATGTTTGTATGTTTGCCAAAAATAAAGATCGAAAAAGTTTTTCGAAACAATATCGAAAAAGAGCGAAAGTTTATAATTCAGGAGGGATGTAAATATGAGAGAAAAATAAGAATATTTATATAGAAGAATTAGTTTGTGAGTTGCATGACTGGTTTACTAAATTTTATATGGTTTTGAGTGGTACCATCACTTATTTGGGGTGCGTTCATGAACATTACTTTAACCATAGTCATGGTGTAGTATTGTTTAAGCAAAGTTATGTTATACTACAGCCATAGTTATGTTAACTTCAAGTGGTTTTGAACGAGATTTTTACCATAGTAGTAGCAATAAATTATCATTCAGCTGTCAAGTCAAGTTTAAAAAATGTTTACATATAAAATTAAAATAAATAATAAAATTTTATATTTTTTGTTTGTCAAAAATTAATTATTTTTTAAAAATGAAGTTTAAAACAAAATTAATTAATTTCAAATAAATTAAATTGAAATTTTCACAATTCACAACAAAAAATTAAATGATAAACGATTTTTTATTGTCAATGTCATTACCACTTAAAGGCTTACTATCGTTACTATCGTTAACCATGCTCTCGAGCAGGGTTAATTTTTGACATCAAATAGTTAAAAATTTACTTTACTACAGATGTTTATGAACGCTAAAAATTCATGTTGGTAGTTATGTTTTACTATGCCACCACCATTTTGAACGACAAATTATAACTATAGTTAACTATAGTAACGTTTATGAACGCACCCTTGATATGATATTATACTTGAATAAGTAAAAATAAATGGATATTTTGTACGCAAATGCTTTAGAATACAACAATTGACAATAGGGCTGTTTCAAATTTTTTTTTTTATTGTATTGAGTATTGATCGTCGTATTTAATATATGAATGACTTGAGAAAGGAGGTGTTTCATATTTCATGTATTTTTATATATGTACATATGTATGTGTTGTTATGTTAATATGCCTTGTCGCGTGCTATATGATCTGACATAAATTACTACTACTACTTCTAATTGAAATACATATATAGAATTGTATTTATATCAAAGACCATATAAATATATACATTTATATGGTCTTTGGTTATATGTATTACTTGTATAGATCTACATTATTTTCTGATGCAGGATTGTAGAATATTTCGCAACAGAGGTTTTTACATATCCATACATTATTTATAGTTACTTTAGCATTTGTACTGTATTGTATACATTTATATGGTATTTGGTTATATGTATTACTTGTATAGATCTACATTATTTTCTGATGTAGGATTGTAGAATATTTGGCAACAGAGGTTTTTACGTATATATACATTATAATTACTGTAGCATTTGTAGTGTACTGTATACATTTATATGGTCTTTGATTATATGTATTATTTGTATAGATCTAGATTATTTTCTGATGTAGTATTGTAGAATATTTGGCAACAGAGAGGTTTTTACGTATATGCATACATTATAATTACTGTAGCATTATACCAGAGATACTATATAAATACATATAAATATGTTTTTACATAGTATCATAGATCAGACACCCTTATCTGTGGTAGTATATAGTATCTTTGATTATACATAATATAATGTATACATATGGATATATTATGTTTTTTTTTTTGTTATCTTTCTGAGTTCATTGACATATGAATGCAAGATACGATTATATATTATATCATATCCCGTGAATTGAATTTCTTCTTGAAATTTTTAATGAATGTCTTTTTTAATGTTTGGGCCTTAGGACTTCTGAATACATAAAGTATTATTCTGATTTATGATCATAATATAGAAATTTAAAAATCAGGTGTTTTGAGCATTACCAAATTTTTTTATAGACTGAGTCAATTTTTTTTCTATAACTAGATAAAAATTGATATTTTGTTTTCAATTAATATGGAACATAATTTATAAATATGTATATTTTCTAAATCTTGAGGATAATGAATTTTAAATTATTTAAAATATTTTTTAAAAACAGAAAGCCTAAAAATATTTATTTCAAAATTTTTAAATTTTATTTCGTTGATGTTTTTTGTGTGTGGTATAAAGTATAAACTCAAACAATTCTAAATACTAGCGCTGATGAACATTTAATTAGATTCAGACATGAAAATTGATAATCATTTGTAGCTTGAAATATATTATATTTTTGTTCACAAATTACAACAATAAACAAGATGTCATGAAATCGAAAATAAATTATTTGTAAATTTATGTATTTTTATGATTGAATATAATCAAATTTTTTTCATTTATGTTTGCTTAAAAATAAATTATTAAGTAGAAGGTGTCTATAATTCTAGTCCTAGAAATATTTTGGAGATCCGTATTATCAAAATATCTTCAGAGTGATTCAAAAAATTATGTTTCAAAATAACGTGGAATAGGTTTACGTATAGTAAATTATAATTGTTTATTTGAATTTTGATTTCAAAATTTACCTTTGTATTTTAACATTTCTATTAAATTGATAGCTCATAAACTATTTAACATCATATCATATCATAAAAAATTAAATTGTAAAATTTATAATGTATTTCTACCTATAACTTTGAATGAAAATTTTTAATTTGATGCATTTCATTTAAAAAGCGCAAGAACTGGTCAGTTCTGCATGGTGCGGTCATGGAGTTGGAAAAAAATGGAAGTTAATCTGACCTGCCCCTACTTTAGAATATATTATCAACAATTTGAATAACCTCTGACATTTAGTATTAGCACTATTAATCATAAATATTTTTATACAGCATTTTTTTTGAACAAAAGTTTTAAAATTGCATGTATTTTTAATTCTGTTTTTTTCTATAAAATATATGTAACTTTGTTTTGAACTAAAATGAACCTAATGAATTCGGACAAAAAAGCGATGAATTATCAATCGTCTTTTAATACAGTTGAAATTATACAATATTTTAATATTTTCATAGTTGATATTATATTTAATTATTTATTATTATAATTATATATGTATACACTAAACAAATTTATGGATTTATAATGTTTCGAGGATGCTTTTCCCATTATTAATTGATTAGAAATTAAATGCCGTGTAAAAGTAGTTGTGAACAATACTGTACATCCAGTTTTAGTTTAACTATAGTTGGAAGACAGTTTTCAAATTTAAAAATTTTAAAATCAAATATATTACTATATATGATTAAATAAAGTATAATATTAATATGCAAATTATGTATAAAAATATCAAAGAAAGTCAGGAAAGCAGAAGAAAAATTTTGATCACGATCAAAGTGGATTTTGCATTTACGCAACCTGAATAATAGTGGTAACGTAGTAAATGAATGATATATTCTTCAAATATAGATATTGTGGTATCTTAAAAGGATATTTGCTCGAGGCCTGTTACCTATCAAAATTGTTATTTAATTCTTTTTAGATAAAAATCGTCGCAGTGCAGTGTGATTGTGATTGATAAATATTCGATAATTATAAACTTTCGCGGTCAGCTAGTTTTTTTTAAACATTAAAAATCGAAAAATATATGAATCTTCATGATTCTAGTATCAAAATGTTCCATTTAACTTCGGATTTATGGAAAAAATATAATAGTTACAGTTTGATGTGTAGGATAGTGTGGTAGATGGTAAAAAGAGCATATGAAAAAATCAGTTTAATTCAGTTCAAAAATGTTGATCAGTGTTAACGAATGACGCTAATTATACAACACTTTTTATAATCTTTCAGCACCCCCGCACCCACCTGCTCATATTCTCTTTTTTTCATTTATATTTTATTTTTCATTCTATAAAATTTTTCAATCTTACTAATAAAAAATTACTCATGAGTAATCACCACCCACCACCCACCACACCACTCCCACGCATCAAACAACCACTATTATATTATATTCATAAATCCGAAATCAAATCGAAGTTGGAAAAAAATTGCAAAAAGGTTGACTTTTCAATTTTTTATGAGTAAAACACTAGCTGATAGCGAAAGTGTATATGTAATTACCAAATATGTATTCATATATCTATGAATAACAAAAAGGTTCATACATAACAACACATACATACATATATAAAAATACATGTAATATCCCAGTCGTGAATTAGTAAGGCATTACTGGCAGAATCAATTCTGTAACTAGTTCAGAATTTTCCAATTCGAATAAAGTAGTTCAATAATACATTACTTCGTTAAAAAAGTAATGTGGAGTGTAATGCAATTGTACTCCGAACAATGATACTGATGCTATGTAATGCAAGCGGTAATGTGTATATCTATATACGCATTATACGCATTATAATTATTGCGAAATTAGAAACATGTATTATGAACACGTCGATGGAAAGTTTTTGCGTTTTCTTTGTCAATCATAGTCAATGTCAATAGTCATTAGAAGTTATAAACTCGATATGAAAAGGAGTATAAAGTAGAGACTATAAAATATAATATAAATAAAATATAAATATAAAATAGAAAATATAATATAAAATACAATATAATATAAAATATAATATAATTGGGCAATTCATAGTTTGTTGTAAATTTAAACCATTGTATAAATACAACATTTTTACACATTAAACTGTGAGTGCCCTTTAGTAAATTTGTTGTATTTCAAATATTTTAACCTAAAATATATTTTGTTTCTCAAACAGCTGAGGAAAATAATAATTATTTTATATGAATATTTTTTCTAAATAATTAAATATAATATAAAAAAAAATTATATAAAAAAAATATTAATAATTTTTCCTTAATTAATAATTTATTATTCATTTTTTTTTATTTTATTTTATTTATTTACTTATTTATTTATTTATTTTATTTATTTATTTTCACTTTTAAAATTTAATTTTCACAATCATAAATTATCAATCAGAATGTCAAAATCAGCTGACAACAATACAATACCAAAAAAACATGGGTCAGAGCATTGCTAAAATACAAGAGTAGTTGTATTTCATTTTGTATAGAAAATGAAATACAACGTTGTATTTCGTTTTACAAATACAACGTATTAAATATACAATGGTCAAATACAACAAACTGTGAATTGCCCAAATATAAAATATAAGTTAATATAAAATATAATATAAGATAATATAAAATTTAATTAACTGTGAATACTAAACAGGTAAATCCAGAGGTGTATCCAGAGAAAGAGAATGGAGTCATAATTTGCTGCTTTTAATTATATTTTGACATATTATTATTATAATCATTATTACTTTTTATATTACTTTTCATTATTTTATATTATGCATATTTAATAGTATTTTCTTATATTGTTTTTGAAAAAAAATTAATTAATAAATATGTTGTATTGGTGCAACAAATAAATAAGAATTTGAATTGTATTTTATTTATAAAAAAATCAGTTCTATTACCAATTAAAAGGAATGCCTTCCATAATTACTTTTCAAGAATCGATATCGGAATTGCTCCTTTTACTGCTATATTATGTAATTAATGTTTGAAAATGCGTTCTATAATAGGTTTAACTTGAATAAATGAAGATGAAGAAACTAATTCTAGGTAATGCAGAAGGGAGACGATTGATTACCTCCTATGACATCGCCGTGTAAATGTAATGCGTTATTTTCATACACAGTAATCGAAAGTAGAACTAGTTGCTGTTTAAAGGAACTAGTTGCAGAATTGGTTCGGTAATTACTTGCCTACCCGGCTGGGATGAAATACACCCTTTCTCAACTCATTCATATAATAAATACAACTATCAAATCAATACAATAAAAAAAAATTTGGAAACCAGCCCTATTGTCAATTGTTGTATTCATAAAGCATTTGCGTACAAAATATCCATTTATTTTTACTTATCCAAGTATAATATCATATCAAGGGTGCGTTCATAAACGTTACTATAGTTAACTATAGTTATCATTTGTCGTTCAAAATGGTGGTGGTATAGTGTATAGTAAAACATAACTACCAACATAACTTTTTAGCGTTCATAAACATCTGTAGTAAAGTAAATTTTTAACTATTTGATATCAAAAATAAACCCTGCTCGAGAGCATGATTAACGACAGTAACGATAGTAAGCCTTTAAGTGGTAATGACATTGACAATAAAAAAATCGTCTGTCATTTAATTTTGTGTTGTGAATTGTGAAAATTTCAATTTAATTTATTTGAAATTAATTAATTTTGTTTTGAACTTAATTTTTAAAAAATAATTAATTTTTGACAAACAAAAAATATAATAATTATATGTAAACATTTTTTAAACTTGACTTGACAGCTGAATGACAATTTATTGCTACTACTATGGTAAAAATCGCGTTCAAAAACTACTTGAAGTTAACATAACTATGGATGTAGTATAACATAACTTTGCTTACTATACTATACCATGACTATGGTTAAAGTAATGTTCATGAACGCACCCCAAATAAGTGATAGTACCACTCAAAACCATATAAAATTTAATAATATCAGGGACAGATATCAACAATATTATAATATGTATATTACTATTTACCAGAATATTATAATTTCATACTGTCTGTTTGTGAATATTAGGTTTTAAATTACTATTTGGTCGTAATATGGAAATTACGTTCCCAAACGTAATTTACGGAAGCTTTAATGTAATATACCTTATACAAAAACCTAAAATTCAATATGGCCATCACAGAAATTCACAATTCACAATTCACAACAATTCTTTTATCCATTTTTTAATATTTATTTATTCACTCACTATAAAAAATTCTTCACTTTAAAGCTTTTAACAAAATCAGCTGACCGATATTATAATATTATGTGTGTTCGCGTAGTATCTATATTATAATATACGTGATATTATAATATCTATATTATAATATACAAGTTAATGTCTGTACCTAGTATAAACCAGTCATGCAACTCACAAACTAATAATTCTTCTATATAAATATTCTTATGTTTCTCTCATATTTACATCTCTCCTGAATTATAAACTTTCGCTCTTTTTCGATATTATTTCGAAAAACTTTTTCGATCTTTATTTTTGGCAAACATACAAACATTTAAATAAAAAAAATGAAATGTTTCATCTAGTAGGACTTTATTATCTTTGATGTGCTCAGTTTTAACCAGATGTTATGACATCATTCCTGGTAGTTTATGGCAAAGTAGAGGTAAAGGAATATTAAATGTAAAATAATTTTATACTGTGAAGTGAAATTAATTGAAAGTGAAGTGAAATACTTATAATTTGGTGTTTCAAAATTAAAATAATTTCATTATATATTAAAAATCTAATAATATTTAAAAACAATAAAAAAAAAAATATTAAAAAAAATTTTTTATTAGTGAAAAATAAATTAATAATTTGAATAAATATTAAATATAAATACATAAATAATATAAATTATTTATGTATTTCATAATTCATAATTTAATTTTAAAATTTTATTAATTTTTGTATTTTTTTTATGCATGAAATATTAAATGTTGAGCTATTGAATCGCATTTATATATGCCGCTTATGTTATTTGCCCCATTTACCCTATAGCAAGCTATATTATTATTATTATTATTATTATTTATTAAGCAGAGAGGTCAGTAAACTGCCTCCCTACTGCCCACACCACGACCCTCCAGGGCCTTTTGGCGGTCACCTTCTTCGTTACTTAACCTAACAATGAAGAAATCTAATACTAGAAGACTTATTGCAGAAGGCATAAACTTAAAAACTACCCTTACACCTTACTTATATTAAACCCAAAAGACTAAAATTAGAGCAACTTATGGCGCAAGGCCTATTTTACTAACTACCTATATACTAATGAACAAATAGGACAAGACAACGCTAGTCTATAAGTTCCACACCATCCCACACATAGCAAAGCCATGAGAAGGGGGTGGAGAATTTATAGACCAGCTACTTACTTACTAATATTAAGTTCTGAAAACAAAGGTACTGTATAGTGTCCTGTCTGAGTAAGAGCGTACGTGATGTTATGTCGTCTGGTAAACGACACATACAATATAGAAAAACATAAACTTGTCGGCACTGGTTCGGGCTCATACAATCTACAGTCGTCTGTATAAGTTAACGTCAGTCAGTAACTTGAATAGGGGAGAGTTCTGGTCCTGCGACGGATCCAGAAGCTCTACTCTACTCAAGGTCGATGACCCTAGCGCTGCCAGTCTGTTCCTAATTGTCGGGCAGTCTAGTAGTAATTTCGTCGCGTTCCTGTGTCTGAAGCAGTTACAATAAGGGCAAGTTGACCCAACTCTGCCGTTGGAAGAGCGGAGATGGGTCAACCTCGTATGCCCAGTTCTCAATCTAATTAATGAAGTCTGTCGAACCCTACCTAACAAAGGCCTGAATTTCGGAGCAGAGAGATCCGGGTTAATCTCCCAGTATTCACGTGTTGTGTCTGAACCAATATCTAGAAAGGCAGCCAGCCTTTTCTCTTTCAATCGGCACAAACCCATTCTATAAATAGCATTGGGACTTGGAGGAATAAAAAGGGCAGACTCGCTATCCACGCCAATGGCTGCTTTGGCGGCCTGGTCTGCCAGTTCATTTCCAGCAATACCCATGTGCCCAGGTATCCAACAAACACGAATGTCATACTGGCAGATGATACTTCTTACTAGGTGTAACAAGTAATCATCATTTCCGAGATTTTTTAGCGCATGAATGACAGACAGTGAGTCCGTAAAGATCACCAGACCTCTGCCATTTTTAGCTTTCCTAGCCGCAGCAAACCACACTGCAACTAGTTCAGCATCAAAGTCTTGAGTGTCTAATGGTAAACCCTTTCTTATCACCGTCTTCCATCCATGCGACCCATGTTTTTGGATTACTGCTATACCAACGCCAGCAGCAGTTTTTCTGGCATCAGTATAAAGCTGTAATCTATCTCTATACTCCTCACAAAGCTCAGCATGCAGAGCACGAAAGACCTCGGGACTGTAAGCATCCCTACTGTACCTACTCAGGTCGTCCGTAATGTAATTTTGTATAAGGCTGGGATTGGGAAGAAAAGATTTTACAAAGGGAAGGAGGCAAGGACGAGGAGGTAAGGATTCTACGAGGCGGGGAATAGTAATCACCGATCTACGTAGAGATGAGAAACGATTGAAATAGTTATTTTCTAAAAAGTTCCAGATAATACCAAACAGAGGAGATCTAGGATCAGCCAACTGCTTGGCAGCAAATCTCAGTCTGGATTTCATGATTCTATCCTCGATTCCCCAACAACCACATTCTGCTAATAGAATGGGAATTGGGGTAGAATGGTAGACACCAGAGGCTACTCTTAGGATAGAATTTATTGCAGTTTGGATCTTCTTTTTAGAAGAAGGTGAAATATCACCAAACAGGGATAGGCCATAACCTACAATACCATTTATTAACGTGTTTGCAATATGAATGAGTGCGCTAGGAGATGCACCCATTCTACCTGCTGCAAGTGATTTTATGAGATTAAGAACCTTTTTGAGTTTATTCACCACAACATTAACTTGGTCTAACCAGTTAAGTCTCTTATTGAAATGGATACCTAAGATCTTTAACTCCCTTACGGGAGTAATCACACGTGAGAATAACTGAATGTGATGAACATTACAGTTCCTTTTTCTACACATGTGAATGAATTCCACTTTTCGAGTGGGATTCTTCCACCGTGCTCCTCAGCCCAACTGATGGAGAATTCTGAAGCTCTGCGAAGTTCGTACATAGTCTCCGGAGTGCTATTCGTGACACTAAGCAAGATATTGTCAGCATATACCAAGACTTTAACACTTGGATATCTAGCTAGTGCCACCAGCAACGAATCCAAATAGACTATGAGTAACGTAGTGGAGAGGGGGGATCCTTGTGGGATTCCATTATCCAGAGAATAGCGACTAGAGTAATAACCATTAGTTCTAACCCTAACCTGCCTGTTAGACATAAAACTGTGAACAGTTTTAACATAACATGGGTCAACACCTCAAGAGATCAGTTTACGACATACGAATACGGCTGGAATCTTATCGTATGCCTTCTCTAGGTCATGAGAAATGACACTAGCGTGATCTCTCGCTGACAAAGAAGAGGCAAGCCCCTCTTCTAAGTCATGAAGAAGTGTGATGGTCCCTCTGCGTGGACGAAAACCATGCTGTCCATGATGTAAAAGATCTTCAGTTACCCTCCGGATCCGACATCCCATAATCTTCTCCAATGTTTTAGATAAACAAGGGAGAAGGGAGATAGGACGGAAATCTAGAGCGCGTTTTGAACTAGAGGTTCTCTTCGGAATCGGTATTAAGGTGGCTAATTTCCAATCCTGTGGGAAAGTACCGCTGCCAAGAACGTTAGAATAAAGCTTGGCAATTCTTTCCCTAATCTCGATCGGTAATTTCCTAATCATGTGGTAGCTTATCTGGTCCTCCCCAGGGGATGATCCACTGAAAGATTTTAATGTATCATCTAATTCTCTAAGTGAGACCTCATAAGCTAAATTAAACCTCACATGATAAGATGCTTCAATCGAGAAAAGGTTTTTCACATTAATAACCGATTCCGGCATGTTCATATCGCTGGAGACTGAAGACCAGGAAGATGCGAATTCGTCAGCAATCTCAAGTGGATCGGTGATAGCCCCATCAACTGTCAGAAGAGATAGAATAGAGGAAGGAGGTTTGCCATAGAGGCGTTTCACCTTCATCCATGCATCTCTTAGCGAGTCAGATGGAACTATAGAGCTAGCAAATGCCTGCCAAGAGGCCTTTTTTGCTGCTCTAACTGCCCGTTTCACTTGAGCGGTAAGTCTTTTAAGGTTGATGGAATTAGTTACCGAAGGACATCTTTGGTAATTCTTCCATGCTATGTTTTTCTCCTTGATCAGATTTAAGATGTTATTATCCAACCAGGGAGGTCTATGACAAGCAGAAGTGCGAACTAAGGGAATAGAAGAGAAAGCAGCAGATCTGATAATTTTCTTTAAGCTGACTGCTTCTTTATTGACATTGCTGCTATATCGAAAAACTCGATCATGTTGTCGTGCTAGCCGAGAGAAAAGGTCCCAGTTTGCCTTAGCTTCAACAAGTCGAGGAGAAATTCTGCGCTTAGCTAGCTCTTTATCACTATAAATTAAAATAGGGAAATGGTCACTACCCTCTGGATTGTCATGGAGTATCCAAGACAAATCGCTAGCAATACTATTTGTGGCTAAAGTGAGATCTATTGCAGAGGTAGTATGGTGAGTCGAAGAGACGAAGGTAGGGGCACCATCATTTAGGAGCAAAAATGACGAGTTAGAGATCCAATCCGCCAAGAGAACTCCCCTGGAATCGATCCTACGATCCCCCCAGAAGTGGTGATGGGCGTTAAAATCGCCACCAATAATAGAGGAGAAGGGGAGTTGATTTATAAAGTTATTTAAGATGGAGGAACTAATAAAGTCGGTTCTAGCAATATATATTGAAGAGAAAGTCACTGGAGGAGATGTGTGTACGGTGATTGACACATTTAAGAGATTTGTAGATATATTGAGAAGAGAGTGGCTTAAACTTGATCGTACTAAAATTGCAACTCCCCGTGAACGAGACGAGGTGGCGTTGTCTGAAAAATAACAACGATAACCTCGAAGGTTCAAGGGCCCATTTTGACAAAATAAAAGAGTTTCCTGTAAAAGAATAATATGTGGTTTGTACTGGTGTATGAGAAGTTCCAGACTGTGCTGATTAGCACGAAAACCTCTCATATTCCATTGCAAAGCAAGCTATATATAAAATATGTTAGAAAAAAACAGCCTTTTCTTTTAATGGTTAACAAACAAGTGAGAAAAAATTTCTTTATTCAAAATTACATAAGTACAAAATTCATATTTATCTTCTTATCAGTAGCAGTAAAACAAGTATATTTATAGACTATATGATATTGAATTATCATTCGTATTATTAACATAATAACATGGGAATATATGTATAAACTGCATTTTCTTACACTTCCACTTTTATCATATATTTCCATGTTGTACAAAAATAAAACAATTAATTCATGTTATTAAAATGTTGTACCTGACAAATTCCTATCAGTTTTCTAAAATGACCAAATTTTTCTTTTGTTAGTGGTTTTGTAAATATATCGGCAATTTGATTATTAGTTTCTACATACTTTAAATTAAATAAATTACTTTCATAATTTGCTCTTATAAAATGATATTTTACTTCTATATGTTTTGTCCTCTTATGATATTCCGGATTTTTCACAAGCCTAATCGCACTTTGATTATCCATAAAAAGATTTATGGGCACCTTTTCTTGTGGCATTATGTCGGACATCAATCGTTTCAACCATATTAATTCTTTTACAGCTTCACATGCAGAAATGTACTCTGACTCTGTAGTTGACAATGATACAACTCTCTGCCTCGTTGAATGCCAAGATATTGCACCAGAACCACACATTACTACCATTCCACTCGTAGATCTTCTAGTAGTTGGGTCACCACCAAAATCAGCATCACGGTAACAATCTAAAAATATTTTACCTTTACTTGAAAAAAGTATACCATAGTTAACTGTTCCTCTAATATATTTAAAGATTCGTTTAACTGCTACGATGTGTTGTTATTTTGGTCTGTCTAAATAACGGCTAACCACACTAATAGCGTAGGATATATCAGGTCTTGTAGACACAGCAAGATACATAAGTGTACCAACAGCTTCACGAAAAGGGAACTTCGTTTCAAGTACGTGTTCGTTTTCATTCATTGTTAATAAAGATGCATCAGCAGGTGTAGACACCGCTCTGGAATCTTGCATGTTAAATTTTTTTAATATTCGCTCTGAATATAGAGATTGATGTAAGTGAATTGAACCATCTTTGTAGCGAAAAATTTCTAGGCCAAGAAAAAGATTTGCATTCGAAACTTTTACTTCAAATTCACGTTGCAAATAATTTAATAAATTGTTCATATCTTCTTCATCATTACTAGCCAAAATGCCATCATCAATGTAAATAGCTAACATGAATTTTTTATTTTTATCATCATTTATAAAAACACAAGGATCTGCAGTACTAGTTTTGAAGTTAAAACATTTTAAGAAATTCGTAAATTTCTTATTCCAGCACCTAGAAGCTTGTTTAAGTCCATAAAGACTTTTCTGCAATTTGCAGACTTTTCCACTACAATCATCGTAACCTTCCGGTTGTTTCATAAATATTTCTTCGTCCAGGTCTCCATTTAAAAAAGCGGTTTTAATATCAAATTGTTTCAATTTCAGATTTTCACTTGCTGCTATAGAAAGTATTGTGCGAACGGAAGCAAATTTTACTACAGGACTAAAAGTTTCATGGTAATCCAGTCCATATTCCTGCGTAAAACCACGAATGACTAATCTTGCCTTATACCTTTCTATTTCACCTTGTGCATCTTTTTTAATCTTGAACACCCATTTATTGTCCAGTACTTTCTGAGTTTCTTGTGGAGATACCAACTTCCAAGTGTTATTTTTATGCAATGAAGATATTTCTTCATCCATTGCTTTCTTCCACTGATTTACAAGATGAGAATTTACAGCTTCTGTATAACTACGTGGTTCATTCCAGTCAGCAACAAAAGCATATCTTTCCAGAGCCAAATTTGAAAAAACTAATTTCTTTTTTGATCTTAAACGATCGCGAAGTGGAGGTGAATCTTCTGGATTTAATTCTGGACTCAGAAATACATCTTCTATGTCATCATTGTTGAAGTTATCTGTACCTGCTTCATCCTTTGTTTGTTCTTTCTCTTTCTTTTCTCTGTCATTTTCAATATTTTTGTTGATTTCATTTGATCTTTCCTCTTTAATTTCCACATTATTTTTTAATATTAAGCTTTCTTCATTAATTTCATTGTTCTTTGTTTGTATAGAAACCATTTCATCTTTTTCAGAATTTTCATTAAATATGACGTCATTCGAAATTTCAATTCGCCTTTCCTCAGGTATCCAAATTCTGTAACCTTTTGTTTCTTCACAAAAACCAACTAGTATTCCTTTCTTTGATTTTTTATCTAATTTTTGACGTTTCTGTTTTGGTACGTGTACATAAGCTTTGCATCCAAAAGACCTTAAGTTATTAATTCTAGGTTTCCTTTTAAACCACAATTCATAGGGTACCTTTCCTTCAACAGGACTACTTCCAGTACGATTCAAAACATACGTTACTGTATTCACTGCCTCTGCCCAGAATTTCAAACTCATATTTTTGCTGTGTAGTACAGTTCGTGCAGCTTCTACTAAGGTACGCATTTCACGTTCTGCTCGTCCGTTTTGTTCTGGAGTATAAGGTGCAGCTTTCTGATGATATATACCATGTTTTAATAAAACTGATTTTACATTTTTATTGACAAATTCCAGTCTATTATCAGATCTCAATGCTTTAAAAACAAACCCTAAATCAGTTTTAACTTCATATATAAATTTTTCTACAAAATTACAGACTTCAGTTTTTTCTTTTATGAAGTAGACTTTACGATAATTTGAATAATCGTCTTTAAACAATAGCAAATACCTTGCACCTCCATAAGAACTTTCATGCATTGGACCACATAGGTCAGTATGTATTAACTCACCAGGTTTTTCTGCACGTTTTTCACTTTTCTGATAAATCGACCTGTGCTGCTTCCCATAAATACATGATTAGCAGAATGTATTACAATCATCACTGAATTTTATACCCATTTCTGTTAAAATTTTTTTTACCTGAGGAAAGTTTTGATGCGCTAATCTCTCATGCCATAATTTTAATGGAACTAACTCGTTAACGGCTGAATTAACCTCTTTATTTACATTTGAATTTGATACTACCTTAAATAGTAGTCTGAACAGCATATTTTCTCGTATTCCAATAGCTACCACATTATCTTCTTTTAATAATTTACACTGCTTGTTGTCTGAAACTAACTTTAAACCTTTATCTAACGCTGAGCTGGAAGAGAACAAATTTAATTTTATTTCTGGAACATATAACACATTTGATAAATGTTTTTCTGCCCAACAAATATTATTAAAGGATAAAATATTTATATCTCCACGACCATACGCATAAATAGTATTACCATTACCAACACGCACTGCAATTGGGTGTTCAAATTCTCTATAATTCGCAAACCAATCCATTCTGAAAGTCATATGATCGGTAGCTCCAGAATCTAAATACCAATGATCCACTTTTCTTTCACATTTTTTAGAAAATGTTTCACTAACAAAAGCATCACCACGTGTCTTACAGCTTGTATTTGGTTTTTCAGACGAATTTCTTTCCTTTTCATTTTGTTTTTTAACTGGACAATTCCTTTTATAGTGACCATCTTGTTTACAATAAAAACACTTACCACGCTTTTTCTTGTTAAATGATCCTTGACTATAAACTGATTTAGAGTGGGTTTTCTTGGCTAGTAATGCTTCACCGATTTCATCACCATCTGCCTATTTATGCATTCGTATTTCCTCCATTATTAGTCTAGCAGTTAAATTAGTTAGATTTTGTTCTTTCTTATCAGTTGACTCCCACGCACTGTAAAAGTGATTGTAAGAAGAAGGCAAGGTCATTAATATTTTCGTAATTATCATGGATTCAGATATGATTTCTCCAAGATCTTTAAGTTGCTGAACAAGTTTTTCTAATTTTGATATATGAACTGACATACTATCACTGGGATCTTTTGAAAAACTATAAAAACGTTGTTGCAATAGATGGACACTTGTTTGACTTTTTTGTTCATAAACACTTTCTAGTTTATTCCACATTTCTCTAGCTGTGTTACAATTCATAATGTGCAACATTGGTTGCTGGCCTATCGTAGTTGCAATAATTTTTTGTGCCTTATGGTCCAATGTTTTCCACGCCTTATATTCCTTCTCAAAATCTTCTGGTTTTTTTTTTCGTCCTTTACAGGCATAGGATCTTCACCAACTACTACACCATATAGCCATTGATCTTGAGATTGGAGTTTCTCAATCTTTAATAATTCACCATCCATTGTCACCACGTGTTATAAGACTTGTACCCAAAAGAAATTTTCTTATTTTTTTTTTTTACCTTGAGTTTTCACTTAATTTTCACGCACTAAATTTTCAATTTTTTTAAATTTTATAAAAAAAAATCCAGTGTCCGCGTATCCGAAAATTAATACAAAAAAAATATAATAATTATTACACGCTTATGGAAATTTCTGGGCCCATAACCTGTTAGAAAAAAACAGCCTTTTCTTTTAATGGTTAACAAACAAGTGAGAAAAAATTTCTTTATTCAAAATTACATAAGTACAAAATTCATATTTATCTTCTTATCAGTAGCAGTAAAACAAGTCTATTTATAGACTATATGATATTGAATTATCATTCGTATTATTAACATAATAACATGGGAATATATGTATAAACTGCATTTTCTTACATTTTCTTACAATTAAAATTGGGGAGCTTACACATACTAATAAAATTTTATTTCTCTTTCTAACTAATTTTTAGGCCTAATTTTGATTTTCTGTCTACTTTTAGCAAAGTGTCATTGTAATTGTGAGAAAAAATTTGAAAATTGAAAAATTTTATATGAACTGTCTTTTCTTTATGTTTATATTCTATGGCTATACTATAATTGTATTTTTGCTAAAAAAGTCCCATATTTAATTATGTATACTTTGTAGTTGTTGGTACAACATCACAGAGTACTAGGACTGTCCCAAACTCGATGGCTATCGTTACAAGGAGTTATTGACAGAATTCTCGAACAGTGGGATGCCTTAAAATTGTATTTTCTTTCCCAAACATTGGAAGCAAACGGTGTTAACTCAAAAGAATTGGCAGAGGCTATGGATAAACCAAGCAATAAAATATATTTTCTTTTTTCGTCGTACATTTTAAATATTGTCAATTCTCTGAACCTCGAATTTCAATCTGAGAAAATAAGACTGCCATATTTATATAATTCAATGGAATTGGGCTTCAAAAGTATTTTAATATGTTTTATAAAATCTGAAATTATAGAAAAAGAAAACGATTTATGTGAAATTGATCTAGATGACGAAAAAAAACTATTTAAGTGTAAAAGACATATATATTGGCATAAAAACAGAAATGTTTATAAATGAAATGAGTCTTGGTGAAAGTGAGATAATTGAAATAAAAGAAAAGGCTTTATGCCAAGAAACATCCATCATACCATTGTTGACAAGATTTCCAAATTTGGTGGACACAGATATAGAAATTATAAGTACACAGTGGAGATTACTTATATTACAAAAAGATCTTCCTACACAAGGTGTAGAGGAATTTTGGAATCAAGTTTTTTTAATTAAAAATGCTCTCAACAAGCCAATGTTTTCAGTATTATGTAGATTTATTTTCAATATTTTATGTATGCCCCACAGTTCGGCAGCAGCCGAAAGGAAATTTTCTCAGTTTAATTTAATCAAAACTAAACTCAGGAATAAATTATTGATTACAACAGTCGATAACATAATGGCAGCTAAAGAACTAATAGCTGATCGAAACACCATATGGTTTGAGAATTAATAATAAATGTCGTAATCGTAAAGTGAATACTCTTTGTGTATTTAATTTGAATTAATTTTGTTGATTTTTGTCATTCTTTATTTAATTTTAAGTACATACATTTTTTATTTTATTTGTTTTTGTTATTTTTTACTTTTTTCCTATTTTGTAAAATTAATGTAATGATATTGAAGGGTTCATCTATAAAATAAAAATGAAAATTTTGAATATTTGGCAGTTGTATCTTCATTTTTTTATTGTTTACGAGCAAAATTTCTGTTGGCACTTTTTGACACATTTTTTTAAAAAAATTGACACCTTCTCAAAATTTAGAGTGGCAACGCTGGTTGGTTGTTGACGAAACATTGGTGGTAGAATGTAGGTAGAATTGGTACAATAGTGAGTTGAGTTTTGAGTATGTGTGAGTGAGTATGTGTATTGACATTGAGTAGTGATTTAGTGAATGGTTGTTTTTGTTTGTTTAATCGCTCGATGGATAAATAAAATATATAACTCGAATTATAGTTCTTATTAAATAGAAATTTATAATGCTTTGCAGATTATGTTTACTTGATTCAAGTGAAGTGCTTGATATATTTGAAGGTGAAGGAGAACGATTAAAAATTGCCGATATTATTGGTCAACATTTCTGGTTTGTACCAATAAAAGATGATCAAATATCAAATATATGTTGTATATGTTGGTTGAAAGTTGATGAATTTCATCAGTTTTATTGTTTTATAAAAGATGCACAGAAAAAGTTATCTGAAATTTTACTCACTGATCAGAAATCACATCATAAAACTACTGGAACATATTTGAAAAAGGAAGACAATGACGATGGTGATGATGAATGGATATATGATACTGTAGTTAATAAATATGTAAACATATTACAAGATAGGATTGTAAATGACGATATAGAAATAAAATCAGAACTCTGCGACAATGATGGAGCAAGACATGATAAATTTAAAAAACTAAAAGATCCCATAGATACTGATAATACCAATCAAAGTGATTTAGATTCTGAAATAAGTTTAAAAAGTTGTAATAATCATAATTCAAATACATGTTATGGAATCAAAACAACCTCTAAAATTAGATCAAAAACTATTGGTAAGAAGAAAATAAGTTCTTCCAAAAAGAAGTCAATAAATGTGAGTGATAACGAAGAAGATTTACCATTAAAACATTTTGTAGAGCTAAAATCAATAAGAGACATTGAACGCAGTGAGAGGTTGAAAAAATCTAAAGAAAAAGACGATGTAATTGCAAATTTTATGAAATTGAAATGTGAAATATGTCATGAAGAATTTACAACATTTGCACAAGTTAGTCAGCATTATAGAACAAATCACAATACGAAAGGATATGTTGTTTGTTGTAATAAAAAATTATATAAAAAAACTTTACTATTCGATCATATTAATATACATCAAAATCCCGAACATTTTAAATGTGATGAATGTAACAAAACATTTTCTGATAAAGAGTGTTTAAAAAATCATATGTTAAGACATAGTAAATCGAATTTTGAATGTGATCAATGTCACAAAAAATTTCCAAAAGAACATCTTTTGATAAGACATAAATCCATTCACGTACCACTAGAAGAAAGACAATTTAAATGCGAAGATTGTGATAAAACATTTCCAACAAAATATTCATTAGAAATACATTGCCGTTATGTACATAAAAATACATACGGAAAAATGTGTCATATATGTGCAAAAGTGATTCGTAGTGGAAAACCGTTTGAAAAGCACCAACTGGAACATGCTGGTATTGTTGAACCAAAAGTGCAATGTGAAAAATGTGGTTCATGGTTTAAAAACAAAGTAAGTTTAAGAGTACATAAAAAGAGACTTCATACGGAATCATCAACTATATATAAATGTGAAATATGTGATAAAGTAGCACCAACAAAAGCAGCATTGAAAAGTCATTTAAAATTTGTTCATGAAATGAAGAGAAATTATCAGTGTGGAATATGTGATAAAGCATTCAAAAGATCGTTATCATTAAAAGAACATATGACGACTCATACTGGTGAAATATTATATACTTGTCCACATTGTCCAAAAACGTTTAATTCAAACGCTAATATGCATGCACATCGAAAGAAAATGCACAAAAATGAATGGGAAGAATCGAGAAAAGATCGAGGTGTACTTGCGAATGAAGTCACATCTCATGATCACATATAACTTTTGAAGACCATAAATGCAGAATGCAGAAATAAAAACTATTTCGAAGATGATATTGGAAAATCAAAAATACCAAATCAAATGAATAAAATTAAAGCAAATTGTAGTAATACAAATAATGAACAAATTTAGTTAAATTTATTTAAATTTTTAATGATGTTTGATTGCAAAGAATTTAACATTTAATTGCTGAATAAAATTTGGAAAATTTTAAATAAATTCTGCATTGAATGCTTTTTACAGTATCAAAATTTGTAAATTTATTTTTAATGCATGTATGTATGTTCACACCCACTTCCATTAATTTTTTATCGCTGGCGCTGTCCTGTCTGAGTCTGATGCTGATTGGATAATAGAACTAGAATCTAAAATTAACAAAACACAAAATATGAGGATAAGGGATGAGATAGTATTCAAATAAATGGAGCTGGTCCAGTCCAATCCAAATAAACGATGGACATAAGCACAGACAATATAACATACAGATACACTGATACACAATATCATATAGTTGATTTCAATAGAGAACATTTAGTTGGACGAGGTTGTCTTGTCCAAGTAAAATTTCTGTTATACAATTGCATATCCTATACAGATACACCTACCAACATTTTATTCAACTCTTTTTGTAATAAGAATCCACTCAGCTGTAATAAAAATGGTTGAAATTATCATCTTGCGTTATTACATATACATAGCGTGAAGTGAATAAAAACAAGTAAAACCTTTTACTTATGAAACAACGTATTTACTTTTTTCATTTTTATTTACCCTGAAGTGAATAAAAAATAGTTTAAATATAGTATTTAATTTTTCGTTAGTGTTTTCTGAAATTTTCCAGCAAATTACTTAAAAATATGTGAATAAAAAAAATGATGTAGTAAATACTTAAACATTGGTAGGTGGGAAGATGACTTAAATTTCAGTATAATTGACTTAAAAGTCCTAAAATTTATATTTCACGCAGGGAAATTGATTCACATAAAACAAAACGATGATAAATTAATTCAAATTTACCCCTCTATTCTAGGTAATAGCAAAGTGTATACATGGTGTCCGGTTTCGGGTGGTCATCCGGCACACAGTAGATAGCAGTGTGACAGCAAGTGTCCCAATCGGGTCAAAGTGTCCCTTTTGGCAAAAATTGTCCCCGTGTCCCCCCTCTGACACAAATGTCCCTTTGATGTTCCACTCGAGTAAATTATACAGATACAGCTAAGGCAAATTTTGGATAAATTAAAATGTGAATCTACTGAAATTATTTTTGAAGAAATTAGAGAGTTGATTGAATTCAATAAGCAAGGCTTAATTAAAGATGAAAATTTTGATGATTATTGGAGGCATGTTCAAAACATTAAGAATTCTTTAGATCAACCAATGTTAGAAAATATTTCCAGGTTTGCACTTTCTTTAATGTCACTTCCGCACAGCAGTACTTTTGCTGAGAGATGTTTTTCACGATTAAACCTAATAAAAACTAAAAAGACAAATAGGTTGAATTACGAAACAATTAATTCAGTTATGTCGTTTCAACAGTTTTTATCATCTTCACAGAAGGACTGCACGAATTTTCAACCACTGAATTGATTAATTGTTTAAATTCAAAGTAATATTAAGTAGCAAGATATTTAATTAATTTCGAATTTACTAATTTTGTTTTGTTAATTGATTTCGTTATTAAATAATTTTTTATTTCTTACATAAAAATAAGAATTTAAAATATACATTTTAAAAAAAAAATAACTTATTCTCTCACTCTAGTTACTAGTGTCCCAAAAATGTCCCTCAACGGTAAGCTTGTCCCACTATCAATATAAATGTCCCCTTAAATTGTCCCTCTTACAAATTTCTCAGCTGTCACACTGGTAGATAGGTCTCGCCGAGACAAACAAAAAATCGTTGTAGAGGGAGGGGGGTAATCTCAACCGTTTAGCCGCTAGAGGGCGATGAAGATTTTTCGCACTCAATCTACGAAACACCCTTTAATAACTACGGTGTACTAGCTAGAAGAATCTGGTCTAAGAAAAATCTGAAGGAAACTCCCTCCTCTCTTCAATGATACCTTATATGCTTCTCTACGTTTTTTGTTTCAAGAGTTATTGTGCTTCAAAGACAGAATCTAGTGTTTTTTGCCATTTTTTTCAGATTTCAGAGATAATACAGGCTGTGGAATTACAGAATTAAATTAAATTTAAATTTTATTTCTCTTTCTAACTAATTTTTAGGCCTAATTTTGATTTTCTGTCTACTTTTAGCAAAGTGTCATTGTATTTGTGAGAAAAAATTTAAAAATTGAAAAATAATTTATATGAACTGTCTTTTCTTTATGTCTATATTCTATGGTAATAACACAGACAAATGTATGTATGTATAGTATAGTATACAAAATTAATATTTATCATATCATCATACAAAATAATGGACATACAATTAAGGTATACCGTACTATCACTATACAATCATATACTACGTTTATGCGGCGGAGTTAATTCGCTTTAATATGCATCGATTTAGTTTAAAGCGATTTAAAATGCTGCATAAACACATGTCAATTCGATTTATAAATTTCAATTCGATATAAGCTAAATCGCTTTTCATATGTGCATTAAACGGTTATGAATCGGTTTAAGGTGACGGATAAACACACAGGGCCTGGTCAAAAACATCAAAAATTTGACCGCATGAGCATTAGCGCAGTAGCAGCATGCAAAAAAAGAATAAAAATAATTGTTTTTGAACAGGATGCTTCTGCAAAGCATAAAATTTGACGTTTTTGACCAGGCCCACAATTCGCATTAAAAAGCAGACTGGTAAACTGCATGAAATTTAACTTTTTGACGTACTACAAAGTGCAAGTAATTTGTTTATAAAGACGTATTTATTCCATTTATTTTATATTTAAATTAAAATAAATTATTGTATTAAGAGAAATAATGGAAGAAAAAAAGATTAAAAGAATAATTTGGAAAGAAAAAGAAGTGGTGGAATTAGTCATGAAACAGTTGATATCAGAAACCGAAAATTTTAAAGTTGGTAAACTTGTTTTCTCAATTCGGTTTATGCTACAACGAATTAAATCGTGTTGCATAAACACCTCCTTGAATCGATTTAATGTTTAAGCCGATATAGCGATAAAGCGAATTAATTGCGCCGCATAAACGTAGTAATATACTCGTATATGTAAGTATATGAAGATAAACCTGACCTGATATAAACTAAACATAGTATGTGTACACAGCAAACATATGTACAGTACTTCGTAGGTATGTACATATTCCTTATACCACATTCTTCTTCTTTCTTCTACATACATTTTTGTTCGATCCGTTTGATTGTATAAGTTATGATTCATACATAATATAACGTATAAAACATATCCACACTCCACAGCATAGCATGCTATAACATAAAGTTTGAATATGAAAACTTCAAATTGAACGACGCCGCTCAACTTCATTTTGAAGCTTGGGTGCTGATATTAGTACCCTAGTACAATTCATACTTCATACAACAATTTTGTATGGCGTAAGATATCTTCCTAGTATATATGATTTTTGATTCTATATATTTATATTGTATATATATTATATTGCATGCAAAACCTATAAATAAAGCAAAGTGACAACTGATAAAATATCAGCTGTTGTAAACAAATTTATTCGTTTTCTCATTTTTTCTATACAAATCCATGTAAAGGGAGAAAAGCTTTATACTCAAAAAGTTTGGGCTTGGCAAAAAGAAATGCCGTTATTTTTATATGGAGTTGGGTGCTTGGCATAAAGAAATGCTACTTTTTTTATATTGAGTTTTACGCTGGCATCACTACCGACATCTACAATTGTTGAAAATTTTTTTGGTCCGAATGTTCCTATGAAACAGTTTCTCTCCTACTTTTATATACTTTTTGTATTTTTTTGTATATTTTATCAGTTGTCACTTTGCTTTATTTATAGGTTTTGCATGCAATATAATATATATATGTACATTATAAATATATAGAATGTAGTATAAAGAGAACAGAGAAAATTATATTCTTCTTCTTACTCTATATCTAATACAATATACCAAACACAAAACTTTTTCATATTATATTTGTTATTTGTTTATATGTATGTAAGGCAAACTCAGCAACTAGACCAGCAACATTCAAAGTATATAATATATAAATGTATTTGTGTGTATACATACTAAATAAATACGTTTTAATTTTAACATTATGCAGTTGTATTTATATATAAATTGCTAATTCAGAGGCGTGAAAAAATTATGGGACTAGCAAGACTTTTAAAAAAAATACAAAAAAACGTATATGTAGATTATTAATTAATTTTTATAATAATTATTATTTTTATTTTTAATTAATTCAGAAATTTTAAAATATAATATATAATACACACTGTCACACTTTTACACGTATCTTTTTTTTTAATATAATTCTTAGAAATAACTCAACCCGTGGCCGTGCCAGATGCTGAATTATAAATTTGCGTAATACACTGTACTACTGTTAATAACTAATTGCACTGACTGTACTACACTAATTGTACTGCACTGACTGTACTACACTAATTGTACTGCACTGATTAATTCATGGAATAAAACTGATATCCTCGACTACTTTCTTTATATATATATACACCATAAGGATCAGGATCGAAACAAAGAACTAGTTCAACTACTATTGCATTGGTTGATGCAATCCTGTTGTTTATATTCTAATTCCCTGTTTGCCGGCAATAACTAGCTACAGCTGGTATTCTTATCTAAACCTTTGTCTAATGCTAATTTTCCTTGTTCAACTCTACATTCTTTGTTTAGGACATATTTCCTTTGTCTAACCCTAATCCCTTTATCTAACTTCACTTTTTTTGTTTCTTTCCTTTGTCTAACTCTATTACGCAGATAGCTTCACCCACGGCCACGGGAAGATAACATTTTATCTTACTTAACGGTCGATACTGCTTTTGCATTTAGTAATACACAGAACGGGCTTTTGTCTATGTATACTTACTACAAATAAAAAATAGAAATATTTTAATTTCGTTATTCAAAACAAAAAAAAAAAAAAAAAAAAAAAAATAAACATTATAACAAAACTGCTTTGAGTCTTTGAGTAATTAATGATAACCTTTAAATACAACAGACCACCTCTAATCGTCGCTATTAACTCCACAAGGAGTTTACCAACTTTTGTGGATTCTTTCCTGTTCTCTTACTCTTACTGTAATAATTTTTTTTTAAAAATAAACTGATTTATCTTGATATATTTTTCGATTTATTTTAATTGGCCAAAGATATTCTATGAAATTTTTATGAAAGCAATATGTTTTCACATTTTGTTTTTTTTTTATGCTAAATATCGAATATCCACATATCATTATGTTTTCTATTGATGAAAGATTATGCTTGTCCCATAACTTTTTCACGTCTGTGTGAAAGAGTATTATCATAATTAACTCTATATGTATATATACCTATACTCAGATATTATTATCATTTATTTTATACATACTATATTGCTAAATTATGCAATGTTGTCTGTTTAATCTTTAATAATTGATTATGAGTGCTATGTTTTTCGTTAGTAGTACAGTCTACAGTCCGCGACAGAATTATGTATTATAATACATTTTCTAATTTTTTTTTATAACACATTGTGTAAACAAAAATATCCTTTATAATTTTTTAAAAATTATATTTAATAATTTTTTTTTTATTTAAAATTTTTAATTTGTAGTTTTCAATTATTTTTTTTTTTGCGAGGAAATTTTTCAGTCTAATTTTATCTTAAAAATATGTTAAAATGAAGATATAAAATTGTGAGTGAATAATAGATAATAAATTGATATAAAATATGTTATATGTATTGCATTTATATTTTTGGAATTTACCGATTCTTAAAAAGTGTTAAAAAGGAGTAACCATTTTTTCCCTTACTGTAGACTGAAAACTAAAATACGGAAATATTAAATTCAAACAGAAATCATTGATTTAAAAATAAAAATTTGCTGATCAAAACCAATAGAAATTATATAGGTTCGAAGTGAAGGGGAGTGGTTAGGTAATATCACAGCATAGCAATACAGTATATATGGTATATAATATACACACATAATAATACTATACCGTATCTATATATTGTTATTGAATAGTGTAAGGTGTATTGTATTATGATATGGCAATATGGTATTTTATTATGATATGCCACTCATACTCATATAATGTTTATACATTATAAATAATATGCAATCGCAGCTGACCAAGTGAACTCATAGTGAATTCGTTCTGAATTCATTGTACCCAAGTGATTTTTCACGTGAACGTTCACAGTGAATCATTTGTGAAGATATTTCATTTCAAAAATTTTTACGCTATGGATGGTCATAGTGAATTCACTTATTGAACCCATTTTGAAATCACTTACTGAACATTTAATGAAAACACGAAATGAATTCATATTGAATGCAGTTTGTGAAGGTAAAATACCATTCACAATGTGAGTAATCAATGAACCCTGGCTCTAATTATTATATTCCTACTTTTCGATTTATTTTTTCAATGATTTAGATAAAAACTCTTTAATCACTCAATAATTAATCACTTCGTTATTTTTTATTTATTTTACTTTTTATTTTCAATAAACTAATAGTACACAGAATTTAAAACACTTTTGCTTATTCTTAGGCTCAAATCATGAAATAACTTATTACGTTTAGATTATTAGAAACAGCTAAATTGTTTACCAAAATTTCACTCTACGTTCACTAAGTGATTCCATAGTGTTAGGCTTTTTGAATCGCAACCATTTCACAAAGATAAAACGAATGAATTCGTATAATCATAAAATTAAAATAAGTTTACATAAATTGTCATTCATCAAATGAATATTATATAAATATAATTCATATTTCAATCATTTGGTGTATTCAAAATGTACCCATTTTTGAATAATTCATTTATTTTTCATTTCGTGTTTTCAAAATGAATAAGAGAAAAATTATTCAGTTGGTGAAGATTTTTGCATTCACTATGAATTCACTGTGAACCTAGTTCATTGAGTGGTCAGCTGGGATTATATACTGCAAAAGGAATAAAAATATGTAATAACAAAACATAACAAATTAAATATATATTGGTTTATATCTTTGTATATGCATAAAGCCATAAAGCTCAAATATACAAAATATATAAATATAAATATTGAACAAAAATACATCATTGTTATGACTTATCTTATGGCTGCAAAAAAGTGTATATATAAAATAAATATACACATTATTTATTTTGCATGTATGTATGAGTTGATGATGTGTATAATATATAATACAACAGGCAACAGCAATATAAGATTAATATTAATTTATATGTCTAATTGTCTATATATATTGTTATTATGAAGTTAATTATGTTTGATAGAGTATTTAATTTTAAAAAATATTTTATAAAAATACATTTTTATTTAATTTCATAAAAAAAATTAAATCATTGTATGTTTTTTCATAGATTTCAGGTGTTATCAGTTATAAACGGAAAAATTCAAAACAATTCAACCGTCAAGTTTTCGTTTCCCGTGTATTCCATTTTTGATATTTTGTTTCACGAGTTTTCACTTGGGAACTCTCTTCTTTTATATATTCCTTGTTTTTGACTGCATATGACAAGACAATTGAAAAATGACATAAAAGAAGTAGTCAAGAAGAAGTAACAATTTTTGTTTTTGTGCGATAAATAATTTGTTAAAAGTTGAACTGTTATCTATTAAATAAAAAATTATAACAATGCTCTGTCGATTGTGTTTAATTGATTCAACTGAAGTGCTCAGTATATTTGAAGGTGTAGGAGAACGATTAAAAATTGCCGATATTATTAGCCAACATTTCTGGTTTGTACCAATAAAAGATGATCAAATATCAAATATATGTTGTGCATGTTGGTTGAAAGTTGATAAATTCCATCAGTTTTATTGTTTTATAAAAGATGCACAGAAAAAGTTATCTGAAATTTTACTCACTGATCAGAAATCAACCGAGCAAACTACCAGGACTTATTTGAAAACGGAAAACAAGGACGATGATGAAGATGAATGGATATATGATACTGTAGTTAATGAATATGTAAACGTGATACGGGACAATATTGTAAATGACGATATAAAGATAAAATCAGAACATTGTGATAATGATGAATCAAGACATGATAAATTTGAAGAAATAAAAGATCCCATAGATACTGATAATACAAATTTAAATAAAGATTTAGAATTTATGTTGAAGACATATAATAATGATATTTCAATTACGCCTTCCAAAATAAAACAATCTTCCAAAATGAGATCAGAAACTGTTAGTAATAAGAAAAAAAATTCTTTTAAAAAGAAGCCAATAAATGTGAGTGATAGCGAAGAAGATTTACCATTAAAGAATTTTGTAAAACAAAACCCAAAGAGAGATTTCGACGAACAATCTGAATATTTAAAAAAAAATAAAGAAAAAGATGATATTATTGCAAATTATATGAAATTGAAATGTGAAATATGTTGTGAAGAATTTACAACATTTGCTCAAATTAGACAACATTGTAGAAAAAAACACAACACAGAAGGATATGTAGTTTGCTGTAATAAAAAATTGTATAAAAAGTTTTTATTA
Organism: Villa cingulata; assembly: GCA_951394055.1. NCBI lineage: Eukaryota > Metazoa > Arthropoda > Insecta > Diptera > Bombyliidae > Villa > Villa cingulata. The sequence goes on along the minus strand of OX596023.1, from coordinate 13,899,288 downwards.
TTTGATCATGTTAATAAACATTTAAATTCCGAGTACTTCAAATGTGATAAATGTAACAAAACATTTTCTGATAACAAATGTTTAAAAAATCATATGTTAAGACATAGTAAATCGAATTTCGAATGTGATCAATGTCACAAAAAATTCCCGAAAGAACATGTTTTAATAAAACATAAATTCATTCATGTACCACTAGAAGAAAGACAATTCAAATGCGATGATTGTGGTAAGGCATTTTCAACAAAATATTTATTACAAACACATCATCGCAAAGTCCATCAAAAGGCCAACGGAAATATGTGTCACATATGTGCAAAAGTAATTATTGGTAAATCCTTATTCGAAAAACATCAATTAGAACATGCTGGTATTGTTGAACCAAAAGTGCAATGTGAAAAATGTGGTGCATGGTTAAAAGATAAATCAGTTTTACGAGACCATAATAAAAGACTTCACACAGAGTCATCAACTATACATAAATGTGAAATATGTGGCAAAATTGCACCATCTAAAAGAGCTTTGAAAAGTCATTTAAAATTTGTTCATGAAATGAAGAGAACATATCAGTGTGGAATATGTGATAAAGCATTCAAAAGATCATTAACATTAAAAGAACATATGACGACTCATACTGGAGATATATTATATACTTGTCCACATTGTCCAAAAACATTCAATTCAAACGCTAATATGCATGCACATCGAAAGAAAATGCACAAAAATGAATGGGAAGAATCGAGAAAAGATCGAGGTGTTCCTGCAAATGGTATTACATCATTTACAGGATCTAAAGATGTTCAAAGTAATAATAAAAAAGACCATAAAGAGAGTAATCATTATTCATAACTAATATGTGAAAATAAAATAAATGGCAAAATGAACAAAGTTTGATTCCATTACCATTGAGGTTCAATAGAAGCTAAGAATTATTAATTAAAAAATATTGTATGTATTTATTAATTTTTAATAATTTATAAAATAAATTATTTTGGAACATTAAATTTGTTTTTGATTAAATCAAATTAGCCCATACAAATGTCTGACCTCGGTCCCTTGGCTCTTGGTACATGTCATCTACCCGCAAACGGGGCTTGAATAGCTCGATGGTTGAGTGTTGATCTTGTGATCTTGATATCACGGTTCGAACCTCAGCCAGCGCGCTACTCTTGCCTAAATCGATCATTAATTTCCCATTAGCAATGTACACCAGTAACTGATTACTGATGATAAACTGAATGATATATCTGGCAGAAATTACTGATCGGCGGTGCCATAATGGACTGAGTATCCATGTGCACTTAATATATACTATATACATTGTATATATATGTATATTTAAAAAAAAATAATAAAAAATAAAATCTACCCGCAAACAGTAAATAGGTCTCATCCAAAACATAGATAAAGATGGCATACTCACTGCTACTAGTCAATAATTGTCTCCACCTTTTTCTTTAGCTGTGACGTGGAAACGATTAGTGATTTTGTAAACAAAATATAGATTTGTTTGATTCTTTTTCATTTTACGTACTTTTAAAGAGTGAAAATTGTCGACTAATATTATAATAATAAAAAAAGATGTTCAATTTATTGTTTTTTTTTATTTTATTTTATTTTTAGAATTATTAATCACAATTTTGTACAGACTTTTTTTTAATAATTTATTTCAATATCAAACAACATGGCTTCATTATTTTATGACAATAGATTATACTTATCTTGCCCATATATTTTATTCCCCGCTCAATCAGCATCGTCATAAGATGATATAAGAGCTCTCAGGGAATCCTACTGCATGATGTGTATGATGGTTATTTTGCATTGGACTGCACTATATTATTATGTAATATATTTATTTATACATATCCAATTTAAAATATTCAAAATTACTACAATTAAGATAGAAAAAAAATAATTAATTTATAATAATAAAGATAAAAATAAGATAAAAATGATAAGGAACTGATCATAACGCTAGCAATAAAAATAATAATGCAAGATGATGCATATTTACAAATAAATATAGTAGAGCCACTGAACAGTGGCGAAGGAGAAGCATGCGCAGTAGAACCCAAGGTTTATTAATATCATCATAAGGTTTGCTGTAGCCGTATATGGGAGTAATACTTTTTCTTTTTTTTATCAGCTGTTTTATGTCATATTGCGTCATCACGGCAATTACATTGATTGTTTATGTTATTTTTATATGGAGTTTGTTAAGTATTCATGAGTGAAAAATTTATTTTGTTAAAAAAGTGATTATAAATATTTTTAAATTATATATAATTAAATTATTATATTATTAAATATTATAATAAAGTGTCAAAATGGTGAAATGTAATGTGGAAGGTTGCAAAAACTATAGTAATAATAAAAAAAATTCAAAAGTTAGATACTTTACTTTACCTTCTGAAAAAAATTTGTTAAATAAATGGATTGCGATATGTAAACCGCATCCAAAACATGATTATAAAAATATTCGTGTGTGCTCAAATCATTTTAATAATGAAGATTATAGACTAAAGGACTTGTTACTCAACACTCCTCTTGAAAAAAGAAAATTAAGAAAGGACGCTGTACCATCAATGAATGTACCACATCCAATCTTGCCTTTGGAAAGATCAAGAAGATATGAACAAAAAACGATGAAAAAATTGGTTCATGAATTAATCTCTTCAGAAAAGTGAGTGTAGGATATAATTTGTACATTAGTTTATTTTAAAGTACGTATATACTAACGAATTTTTTTTAGAGAAAATATTAACTGTGCGGATAAATATCATGTTGGAGAAATAATTTCTGATATTGAACTGTAAGTACTTCTATTAATTCCAAATGTTTATACCAAAATAATATTACTACAATGCCAATTTTTTAGACAAGACACTGACTATACTATGCATGAACAAAAATATGTAGAGGCTATGCATGGTCCAGAATATGTAGAGGAAGTCGTAAAAAACCAGGAAATACTAATTGGTTTGGAAATGTGAGAATATTATCTATTCCTTTGTAAATTTTTAATACTAGGTAATTAAATTGGAAAATAATCCTTTCCAGAGATTGTCTTGGCACTAGTCAACCAAATGCGTGTAAATCTGTTAGAGACACTGGTACGCAAACAATGTATGTATAATGATTAAATATTTTTTATATTCAATAGTAATAATAATATCATTTTTCAGGGTGGATTTGAATAATGCCTACCAATTAAGGATTTTGGAGCTGGAAAAGGAAGTAGCACTTTTGAAGAAGAAATTAAAGGAAAGTGAAGTGGAAAAAGAAATATATAAAAACCTGAAAAAGTTCTTCACTGAGGGACAAATAAAAAAATTAAGCCGAGGAAATAAAAGAGTAGTGTGGAGTCCTGAAGATATTTCAAACGCAATGTCTTTGCACTCGGCTGGTCCTCGGCTGTATAGATATCTCTATAAGAAAGGTTATCCACTGCCAGGTACATCCACACTTAGAAACTGGGCATCAAAACAACAATTGGAAACTGGAATTTTAAAATGTGTGTTAGAGGTAATGAACCATTTAGACTATAGTGAAAGAGAAAGACTTTGTGTCATTTCGTTTGATGAAATGAAAATCAGGACCTGCTTCGAATACGACAAGGTGCTAGATTCACCAATTAATCCCTCTAAATTCGTTCAAGTCGTGATGATCAGAGGTTTATTTAAGACATGGAAGCAACCCATATATTATAATTATGATACTCCAATCAACATCAATATTTTAAATAACATTATAAAATCTTTGGAAGATATTAATTTTACAGTAGTTGCAGTAACATCTGATCTAGGTTCAACAAATACTCTACTCAGGAATAACTTAGGAATCTCCGATAAAAATCCATTTTTTATCCATCCGACCGATGAATCAAAAAAAATCTTTGTTTTTGCTGATATTCCCCATTTGTTGAAGTTAATAAGAAACCACTTTCTAGATAGTGGACTTGTAATAAACGGCAAATTAATAACTTCTAGGCCAATAGTTGAAGTAATAGATATTGAAAAATCTGACCTCAAGATCAACCACAAAGTGACATCAGCACACTTAGAAGTAAAGAGAGCTAGTAGGCAAAAAGTAAAGTATGCTGCACAGCTTTTTTCACATTCAATGCAAGCATGCATCAGATGGTGCTTAAGCATGGGCAAATGTGAGAGTCCCAACGCATTAGAGTGTGCTGATTTTATAAAAAGTGTGAATGATTGGTTTGATCTTTTCAACACTACATTTTTGTCTACAGAAAAAAGAGCTCCTAGAAAACCTTATGGAACTAATATTAAAAAACAAGAACAACTGTTGGACAATATGACAACAATAATGACCAATTTAAGAGTTTGCAATAAGGAAAATCTTCTTCCTTTTCAAAAAGGAATTATTACAAACAATTCGGCCTTAAAACAGCTATTTTTATACTTAAAGGGAAAATATAAAATATCTTATTTGCTAACGAATAGATTAAATCAAGATAGTCTAGAAAATTTCTTTGGCATTATTCGTGCCAAAGGAGGGCTCCATGACCATCCAACTCCCATCGAGTTCAAATATCGATTAAGATCGTTTATTTTGGGTAATTTATTTCACTAGTTTTTACAGGTGCAGGATTAAATGTTTCATGTCTATATGTTTTGTGCTGTCCAGTGTTATTTGTTTGTGATGTAATGGGTAAAATAAATTGTAAATTACTCATGCTGTAAACTTGTATTGTATTGTAGTTTAGTAAATAAAATAATAAAGATTCTAAATGCAAATTCTTAAATTCTAAAACAAATTTATTTTTCTCCTCTATTTTTAGGAAGAGCTGATTCTAATCTTCAAGTTAGTTTAAAGTCGAACACTAAATCTGCAACAGAAAATTGTGAAATTATTTTATCTTCTGAAATGTTTTCTCGGCTGTATGATGACAAAGAAGAAAATTCAGAAAATTTTGAGGATGACAAGGAAGAAAATTCAGAAAATTTTCCCAACTTAAATTCAAATGAAGAATCATTGCCTCCTTGTGAGGAGGATGAATTTGAAAGCGATTCACTGCAATACTTAGCTGGATACATAGCTAAAAAACTGAAATTAAAAGAAGGTTATATTCATGAAGGAGGTGTAAGTAGCGCATCTACATATACCTGGGTGGATGAAATTAATGAAGGGGGCTTGAAAAAGCCAACAGAGGGATTTGTAAGCAAACTGAAAATGTTAAATGAAATATTTAAAAAAATTAATGACAAAGAAATTTTTATTAAAAGGGGATATATGAAATACCATTTAGATTTAAGTGAACATATAGATTTAAGACAAGATGTGAAAACGTTATTTTATAAAAGTAGAATGTATTTTAGATTAAGATCCTTAAATAAAAAAATTATAATTAACACTCAAAAAGGAAATGCGAGGAAAAATAAAAAAATATGTACATAAGCAATAGATTTTGTTTTATTTTTCAAATAAAATTGCCTATCTTTTAAAATCAATTTTTCAATATTTAATTTAATGTACTTTATTAATTCACATTAATATATTCACAAAGTTTGAATAATAACATATGTATATATAAAAACACAACAAAACATAAACAATTATGACGTCATATCGGTAAATGAATGGTTTTTAGGTTAATGTACTCGAAACAGCTAACCTTATAGAAGATATTAATAAACCTTGGTAGAACCTACTTACCCTTTCCACTGAAATTTGAAACAGTGATGTGAGTTGTTAACATACCATTTTTCAAAAATTCTTCAAGGGAAATTCTCAATTCAAGTGGGAAATTATTATTTACACTACTTCACAGTGTATTTTTTAAATAAATACACTTTTACAGTGTATTTATTTTAAAAACATTAATTAAAATTAAGAAATAAAAAAAAAACAATAAAATTTAAAAAAGTAAAAATTAATAACAACAATTTCAATATTTTAATTTTCCGAACTTTACTCATCGGCTATAAAAAAACAAAGGAGGCAGAATCAAACGATTACTGCGGTACATTACACTTCCAATAATTATCAATGAAAAAGTTGCTAAAGAGATAATTTAGCTTACAACATCAATATTAATATTTGAATTACTAATAGAAATAGATTCAATTCATTCATGCAAATAGCAAATCAATTAATGTTACATAAATATAAATGTTTCAATCAAATAAGTTAGTGAGTATACTAATCAAACAAAAAGTAGCAGTAATAATCAAATCAATAAACACATATATTTAATATAAAAATTCGATAAGGAAATATTTTTGTAAATTTTAAAATTGCAGTTGCAGTTAACAATTAACATCACTGTTCGTTCGCACATATTGTTATTGTTATTCTGTATTTTATTCATTTTGCTTTATCTAAATTCCAAATTTTTCTTTAGTAGCATGACATGGCATTCGTCATATAATCACCATGATTAGAAATGTGTTGCTATTTTTTAAGCTAAAAAAGAGGATATGCATTGTGTGTACGGTCGGTAATCGGCAGTCGCTGTGTTCACTGAGTGGATAATTTAATTCTTATTTCCTTTGATTTTTTCTTTATCCTATTTTACTTTTATTCAAATGTTTCTTCAGTTGTATGGCAATCGTCGTACAGTGAACATGATTATATTGGAATGTTGTTAATTTTTTAAGCAAAAAAGAGGATTTGCTTTGATGTGCGATTGATAACCGACAGGCCGACAGTCACTATACCCACTGAGTGGAAGACTTAATCTTTGTTTCTTTTTGCGATTTTTCGTATTGAAGGGGAAATTAAAGGAAATTTTGAAAATATCTCCCATCTGCGCGAGTTTTCGCCATCGTTAGGTGGCTATACAATACATAGTTTTAAAATAGAGTGTAAGATATATGTAAACACATATAAGACGACGCATATTTATAAATAAATACATAGTTTTAAAATAGAGACGTAATAAAACATCTGTACAAATAGTCAGAAAAAGGATAAGTTAAAATATTAAAAAGAAACAGTTACGAAGTATTTATATACAAAAATAAAACATCTGTTCAAATAGTCAGAAGAAACAGTTGTGAAGTATTGATATACATAGAAGTAGAGGAATAAGATTCATTCTAAAAAGAATATTGAAGCGAACAAGATTGAAAAATAAATTTAATGAAAGTAGTAAAATTTGGTCAGATAATTTTTGTGTTTTTCTTATAATTCAGAAGTGGGATAGCATTTTCTCGTTGAAATTTATAATATATATATTCTTTTTTAGTGGAAATTAGTGCAATTGTACGTAATACGTACAAAACAAATATATATATAAAGATATAAGCATTAGTGAAGTGAAAATGGGTCGTCACAAGGAAAGAGCCACAAGATCGTATTCACGTGAACGCTTACGCAAAAGTCGCGATAGGTACAGTAAGAAAGATAAAGTGAAAAATCAGAATGAAAGTCATTCTCGTCAATATATTGAAAGTGAAAAAACATATTCCAGGAGGAATGAAAGTCATTCCACACCGGATAATAATTATGGTTTTAATCAGCGCATCGAACGGTTAGAAAATTTAATAGGAAAGTTTATAGAAGAAAACGGTAGATGTAGGGATGACAGAACAGTGAGATACGCTGTTAGAAGTGATATTATACCTGAGTTTGAGCCAGGTAACCCGAGTCTATCTGCAAGTAAGTGGTTAGACAAAATCGATCAACTTGCTGCAATAAACGGATGGGATGATCAAACAACTACGTATCATATGCAAAATCGTTTAATAGGTTTAGCGAAAAATTGGTACAGTAATCTAAGTTCATATGATAGAACTTGGGATCAATGGAAGGAATTAATAAGAAGCTCATTCCCTGAGCATCACGATTTCGCTACTTCATTAAGACAATTGGTGAACAGATATAAAGAACCAAACGAGAGCATGACAGAATACTATTTTGCAAAAATGAATTTAATACAAACGTGCAAAATATCAGGGAAAGATGCTGTATCTTGCATAATAGATGGAATACGAGATAATACGATTCAAACGGGAGCCAGAGCTGGAAGATATAACCTGCCAGAAGAGTTATACAGTGAATTTTTATCAAGTGTCACTTCAATAGAAAGATATATCGGTGTTAGCAAAAACTGTGAAAAAAGAATTATAAAGAAATTTAGGTATGACGAAAAAGATTCGTACAACAGGGTTAAAGTATTTCCTAAAAGTGAATTGAATAAACAAATAAAATGTTTTAATTGTGGAGATAAAGGTCACGTTTCGACCAAATGTGAAAAACCGAAAATAGTGTGTAAAAACTGTAATAGATTAGGACATTTATCGAATAATTGTATGCGTCAAAGTGCAAATACTACTGTGAAGTGCATTGACGATATGAAGAAAGATACAAATAAATACTACTTTATGGATTGTGAAATAAATAATAATACTGTGCGTGGATACATCGACACTGGGTGTTGTATGGTTTTGATAAAGAAAAAAGACGCTGAATGTTTGAAGTTAAAAATAAAACCGTGTGATATGATAATTACAGGTTACGGTGGAGGAACAACAAGAGCAGTTGGGAAAGCAAAAATAAATCTGAAAGTAGATTTAGCTGAGGCTAAAGTAGAAGCTCTTGTTGTCCCAAATCATATTCAAAATTTACCAATTATCATTGGACAGAACTTTTTAAATAACGAGAGTGTTCGTGTAATTATTCAAAAGAATGAAATCCGATTGTGTAATAATGATATTGTTGCCCTGCCGCAAATCGAAAGTTTGCCGCCAGCGAAAGTCGCTCTTTGGGCAAAAGAGGCTAGTGTAATTCCACCAAATAGTGTTGGTTTTATTGAAGTAGATTCAGAATCTAAGTGTGACGTACTTGTAGAACTAAATCATAGACCAGTTACCAAATGCGGACTACTGGGTCTGTAGATGTATAACGAAAAGCAAGGACGGTGTTATATCGATTGCCAATACGTCAAACAGAGAAGTCATTCTGAAGAAAAATCAAATTGTAGCAAGAGGAATCGATTGTGTCGAAGAGGATATATGCACGAGCACAGTAAGTAATAATAAAATAGATATTCATAATTCCGAGCTATTTAGTATGTCTGATATCGAAAAACAAGTTGATGTAGATATAGACCCAGTTGTGAAATCAAAATTATTAAAATTAATGAATCAGTATAGGAACTGTTTTGCCAGGAACTTAAAAGAGTTAGGAAAAACAAACCTTAGTGAAATGAAAATAAAATTGATAAAAGATAGTCCGGTTGTGTACAAAGCATACCGTCTCTCATATTCCGAGCGAGAGATTGTGAGAAATATTATAGAGGAACTATTAAATAACGGTATTATTAGAGAATCAAATTCTCCTTTTAGCAGTCCTATTTTGCTTGTTAAAAAGAAAACAGGAGAATACAGACTTTGCGTAGACTATAGGAAATTGAATATGAATACTGTAAAAGATCGATATCCCATTCCACGTATCGACGACCAAGTCGAAAGATTAAAGGGATGCAAATATTTCACCAGTCTAGATCTCGCTAGCGGCTATCATCAGATCCCCATTAGCGAAGATTCCGTAGAAAAGACAGCATTTATTACACCAGATGGCCATTACGAATATTTGCGAATGCCATTCGGTTTAGCAAATGCACCCGCGGTTTTCCAAAGAACCATGAATGTCGCTCTAGGTTCCTTACGTTTTACAACAGCGGTAGCCTATATGGATGATTTGCTAGTACCGTCCGATAGTATTGAAAGTGGATTTGAGGCCTTAGAGAAAGTTTTCAAATGTTTGCAAAAAGCAAATTTGACTTTGAAATTAGAAAAATGTTTCTTCTTCAGAACCAGAATAGATTATTTAGGGTATCAGATTAGCCACGAAGGTATACAGCCAGGTGTTACAAAAATAGTTGCTGTGAAGAATTTTCCGAGACCTGAAAATGTGCATCAAATAAGACAGTTTGTAGGTTTGGCCAGTTATTTTCGAAAATTTATATTGAAATTCGCAGAACTTGCCCTGCCATTGACAAATCTCTTGAAGAAAGATTCCAAATTTGTTTGGGAGAAGGAACAAGAAGAATCATTTAGTATCTTGAAAGCAAAGCTTACGGAACGACCCGTATTGGCCCTTTTCGATCATACAGCCAAAACAGAACTACATACGGACGCATCGAAATACGGATTAGCTGGTGTGTTACTGCAGGAGCAGATAGATAGAAGTCTAAAACCTATTTCATATTATAGCAAGACGAATACAAAAGAAGAACAAAGATATCATTCATATGAGTTAGAGACCTTAGCTGTAGTTTGTTCTTTAAAACATTTTAGAAGCTATTTAATAGGACTTGAGTTCGAAGTAGTAACAGATTGTAGCGCGTTAAGAACGGTTTTCACAAAACGCGACTTAGTTCCACGAATAGGTAGATGGTGGCTCTCTGTTCAAGACTACAATTTTACAATTAAATATCGTGCAGGAAAGAATATGAAACACGTCGATGCACTAAGCCGTAATCCACCACAACAGATAAATCAGGTCTTAGCTGTAGGCATAACTACTGATGATTGGGTGTTGACTGCACAATTACAAGATGAATATTGTAAAAATCTAATTGATATTTTGTCTAAGAAGCCAGAAAATAAAGATGAAAAGCGCGTGCATAACGAATATTCGCAAAAAAATAACAGACTTTACAGAAATACCGAAAATGGCAAAAGATGGGTAGTTCCAAAATTTTCTAGAAAAGAAGTTATCATGTGTCATCACGATAACGTAGGTCATTTCTCCTTAGAAAAGACACTAGACTATGTCTCAAAAAAATATTGGTTTCCTTCAATGAGGAAATACATAAAGAATTATATTAACCGATGCCTAGGGTGCATTTATAATAAGGTACCTGCTGGAAAGTCCTCAGGATACCTTAATGTCATTGAAAAAATAGCGATTCCAATGCATACGTTACATATGGATCATCTTGGACCCTTTGTGAAAAGTTCACGGGGCAATTGTTACTTGTTCGTAGTTATTGATGGCTACACAAAGTTTGTGTTTTTAAAACCTGTACCCAGTACCAAAGTGGGGTTTGTAATAAGAGCTCTTGAGGAAATCATCGAAACGTTCGGTGTTCCAACTAGAATCATTAGCGATAGAGGAAGTTGCTTTACGAGCAAAAGATTTGAGGAGTATTGTAGATCGCTGGGAATAAAGCATGTTCTCAATGCGACTGCTACTCCTAGAGCAAATGGGCAGGTGGAAAGATATAATAGAACGATATTAAATTCAATTAAAGCATCTTACGAAGATGAAACTAAATGGGATAAAGTAATAAGCTCCATACGATGGGGGTTGAATATAACTACGAACAAGACGACGGGGAAGTCCCCATACGAGATGTTTTTTGGCTACGTGCCAAGAAGTGCGAATGATTCGTACTTAGCAAATGAAGTGTGTGATCAAGAACAGAACAATATAGAAGCCATACGAAAAGAGGCTACGAAATCTACACAAATGCAACAGGCCGTACAGAAAAAGTATTACGACAAGAGAAGATGTAGTGCTCGTACTTACAAGGTTGGACAGCTTGTTGTTGTGGAAAGACAAAAAGGTTCGAACGAAGGAAACAGTAGAAAACTAATGCCAACTTACAGTGGGCCATATCAAATCATTAAGGTTCTAGACCACGACCGCTACGTAATAAAGGACATACCAGGGTCAACTAGATCACAAAGAAAATATATCGGCGTAACAAGTGGAGATAAAATAAAGTCTTTTAACATCGAAAAAAAAAAAAGAAAAAAAAATTGATATATGATCCACAGGGTCGTGGAATGTGTAGCGTGGCCGAACTGTAAGATGATGCATATTTACAAATAAATGCATAGTTTTAAAATAGAGTGTAAGATATATGTAAACACATATAAGACGACGCATATTTATAAATAAATACATAGTTTTAAAATAGAGACGTAATAAAACATCTGTACAAATAGTCAGAAAAAGGATAAGTTAAAATATTAAAAAGAAACAGTTACGAAGTATTTATATACAAAAATAAAACATCTGTTCAAATAGTCAGAAGAAACAGTTGTGAAGTATTGATATACATAGAAGTAGAGGAATAAGATTCATTCTAAAAAGAATATTGAAGCGAACAAGATTGAAAAATAAATTTAATGAAAGTAGTAAAATTTGGTCAGATAATTTTTGTGTTTTTCTTATAATAAATAAAATAAATAATAAAAACAATAAATAAAAGTCACAAATGTAACAGTAAAAAGGAAACAAAATAGAAAAGGAAACAATTCATAAATTTCAAATAACTATATCAACGACAAATGATAACTATAGTAACGTTTATGAACGCACTTTTGATAATCTGCTAAGTTTCATCAAAGAATACAGTCTACCTAGATGAACCATCAAGGCTAATAAAATATATAAGGTTAGCTGTAGCGATACTAATAACCTACAAATTAAGTTGTGACGTCACAATGTAAGATTTCTTGAAGCATTCATAAGACCGTATTATGTTAGTCGAAATTTCGATGTTAAAAAGATGAATTAAAAGTTAAAAAATTACTAAAGATTACTAAACAAAACAAATTAAGTTATTTTTAATAGTTGATAAAATATAGATTTAGTGCTCTAATTCTAAAATACATTCGTGTTTTAAAAAACAACAATAACAATTTAACATTTCTTACAATATGACGTCAGAATCGGTTGAAAATCTGATTGTAAAAAAAGCAAAAAGTTTTCCTATATACGGCTACAGCTAACCTTATATATTCTATTAGCCTTGATGAACCATTTCATTTTTTGTAATATCGAAAAGGAGCGAAAGTTTACAATTCAGGAGAGATGTAAATATGAGAGAAACGTAAGAATATTTATATAGAAGAATTAGTTTGTGAGTTGCATGACTGGTTTACTAAATTTTATATGGTTTTGAGTGGTACCATCACTTATTTGGGGTGCGTTCATGAACATTACTTTAACCATAGTCATGGTATAGTATAGTTTAAGCAAAGTTATGTTATACTTCAGCCATAGTTATGTTAACTTCAAGTAGTTTTTGAACGCGATTTTTACCGTAGTAGTAGCAATAAATTGTCATTCAGCTGTCAAGTCAAGTTTAAAAAATGTTTACATATAATTATTATATTTTTTGTTTGTCAAAAATTAATTATTTTTTAAAAATTAAGTTCAAAACAAAATTAATTAATTTCAAATAAATTAAATTGAAATTTTCACAATTCACAACACAAAATTAAATGACAGACGATTTTTTTATTGTCAATGTCATTACCACTTAAAGGCTTACTTAAATATAGAGGGCGCTTTACTTCCACATCCTGTATTATCTCTGAAAAAAATGGCAAAAAATCACTAAATTCTGTCTTTGAAACACAACAACTCTTGAAACAAATAACGTAGAGAAGCATATAAGGTATCATTGAAGAGAGGGGGGAGTTTCCTTCAGATTTTTCTTAGACCATATTCTTCTAGCTAGTACACCGTAGTTATTAAAGGGTGTTTCGTAGATTGAGTGCGAAAAATGTTCGTCGCCCTCTAGCGGCTAAACGGTTGAGATTACCCCCCTCCCTCTACAACGATTTTTTGTTTGTCTCGGCGAGACCTATCTACTGTGTGCCGGATGACCACCCAAAACCGGACACCCTGTATATATTATATTTTATTAACCCATAAATTTGATTCATTCATTTAAAAAGCGCGAGAACTGGTCAGTTCTGAATGGTGCGTTCGTGGAGTTGGCAAAAAAGAGGAATTTAATCTAACCGGCCTATATAAATATTTTTATACAGCATATAAAATAAATATTTTTATACAGCATATAAATATACAGCAGTCATAAATATTTTTATACAGCATATAAAATAAGCTCCTAATTTTTTAATTTTTAATTCTGTTCTTTTATATGAAATATATGTAACTTTGTTTTGAACTAAAATGATCCTAATGAATTCGGACAAAAAAGCGATGAATTATCAATCGTCTTTTAATACAGTTGAAATTATATTTAATTATTTATTATTATAATTATATATGTATACACTAAATACATTTATGGATTTTTAATGTTTTGTGGATGCATTTCTCATTATTAATTGATTAGAAATTAAATGCCGTGTAAAAGTAGTTGTGAACAATACTGTACATCCAGTTTTAGTTTAACTATAGTTGGAAGACAGTTTTCAAATTTAAAAATTTTAAAATCAAATATATTACTATATATGATTAAATAAAGTATAATATTAATATGCAAATTATGTATAAAAATATCAAAGAAAGTCAGCAAAGCAGAAGAAAAATTTTGATCACGATCAAAGTGGATTTTGCATTTACGCAACCTGAATAATAGTGGTAGCGTGGTAAATGAATGATATATTCTTCAAATATAGATATTGTGGTATCTTAAAAGGATATTTGCTTGAGGCCTGTTACTTATCAAAATTGCAATTTTATTTTTTTTAGAGGAAAACCATAGCAGTGCATTGTAATTGATAAATATTCGGTAATTATAAACTTTCGCTGTCAGCTAGTTTTTTTAAACATTAAAAATCGAAAAATATATGAATCTTCATGATTCTAGTCTCAAAATGTTACATTTAACTTCGGATTTATGAAAAAAATATAATATTTACAGTTTGATGCGTAGGATAGTGTGGTAGATGGTTAAAAGAGCATATGAAAAATCATTTTAATTCAGTTCAAAAATGTTGATCAGTGATAACGAATGACGCTAATTATACAACACTTTTTATAATCTTTCAGCACCCCCGCACCCACCTGTCAATATTCCCTTTTTTTCATTTATATTTTATTTTTCATTCTATAAAATTCTTCAATCTTACTAATAAAAAATTACTCATGAGTAATCACCACCCACCACCCCCCACACCACTCCCCCGCATCAAACAGCCACTATTATATTCTATTCATAAATCCGAAATCAAACCAAAGTTGAAAAAAAAGCAAAAAGGTTGACTTTTCAATTTTTTATGAGTAAAAAACCAGCTGATTGCGAAAGTGTATATGCAATTACCAAATACGTAATGTATTCATATATCTATGAATAACAAAAAGGTTCATATTTAACATTACACACAAATATTTTCATAAAGAAATATGTTAAGAAAGGTCATTGATACTATATACATTATAGATCCTGATATATAACATTGAACAATCTATTTTTATAATTACACTTGTATGTATGTGTACAAAATACCATCCCAGCAGCGTAAATGAGAAGCACTTCTTTATGGAATCAATTCTAGAATTAGTTCTCATTTCATCCGTACGCATTCCATGCAATAGTTTTCTTAAATTCTAGAAAAGTTATTCTGTAATGCATTACAGTTTTCGCCAAAGTAATGCGGATGTACATTATTAATGGATTAAAATACACATAATTTTTCTTACTTACCATGTCTGAGGTAAAGACGGAAACAGATAACATCCGTGCCGTAATAAACAGTACTGACTATATTTTTTTTTTTCAAATATACATACATATATACATACAATGTATATACATAGTATATATTAAGTGCACGCGGATACTCAGTCCATTATGGCACCGCCGATCAGTAATTTATGTCAGATATACCATCCAGTTTATCATCAGTAATCAGTTACTGGTGTATATTGTTGATGGGAAAAATTAATGATCGACTTGGGCAAGAGTAGTGCGCTGGCTGGGGTTCGAACCGTGATCTCAAGTTCACAAGACGAAACCCAACCATCGACCTATTCAAGTCCCTCACGTACCTGACTATATAAATAAGGCACATGTATGTTCAGCGTCAAACAGCACTATCACTGAGGCAGCGTGATGATAGTGTACTGTACTGGTGAACGATGCTTGTTGACGGCGAGGAAGCTATCTGTTTGTTATTTAAGAGGTATTCGGAATTATATTATATATTTGTCATACAAATCATCTAGATTAATATCTGTTGCGGGAAAGGAATCGATATAATATTATATTTTATACTATACATTATGTATGTGTGCAATGGAATAATGTGAATTGTATTGTATTTAAAGGCAAATACAAGTTTATTGTGTATTATGATAATATATATTATGGAATATTATATAGTATATAGTATGTAGTATCAAAGACCAAATAACAAGTTGTTATATTGGTCTTTGGTAAGATGTATAGTATATTAACAAAGATCCTTATCTGTATTATGTATTAGTATAATACGAATTTATATGCGAATATTGTATGTATGTACATATATATGTTATGAATTGTTGTGAATGATAAGTAAAAGGGAATAACAAATTAAAATTTTTTTTTCAAAGAAATGTAAACAAACATTTTTTTTAATAGGGAGTAGTATACATAATAATATATAAACGAATGACATAATGACAAACATACGTATGTTTGTATATAATTGGTATGATCTGCATTGATTATAAATTGAAATATTTTTTCCTTATGTTCTTTGTTTTGGCGTGGTCTTATATTAATTATTTCATAATCTCTATTCGAGTATTATGAATTACAATAATATCATTACATATTCGTATGAATATGTATAAGAATAATTTTTGAATTTTAATTATGAACGTAATAAGCAAAAAATCTTAAAAATAGTTTAAAAATAGTATACATTACATATGTATGTATATGTATATGTGGATATTTCGCATAAATGGATGGTATATCTATACACTTGATAAGATATAATTTTAATATTTCAGGTTATTATATATATGCAATATGATTTAAATATATATATATTTTTTATCGTTACTTTTTTTTTTATTTTTTATTTTTATTTTTATTTATTTAAATCAATTCATTACATAGTTTGCATATATGGTTACAAAATATAGAATACAATAAATTTATTACATATACATATATTGTAGCCAACAACTACTAACTAAAATGTTGTCAGAGATTGAATTGATTGTGGCACATTTAGTGGTCGAGATCGAGACCAGTGTCAAATGTGCACCGTGTTGATTTGTAAATTAATTTAAGAAGTGAGAGGTGAGTTTACTATTACTGATAAAACGATATACTACGATAAGCACAGAATTAGAAGCAAATTGCCGAAATAAGATGGTTCAATGCTCATGCTATTACATTAAGTAAGTGCTCAACATTATCTTGATTAAGAAGCCACTTTTTTAATTCAAGCAAAAATTTTCCTTTACTACTAATATTTCTTAAGTAGTCTGGTAGTTTATTGAAGATGTAAGGCCCTATATTAGTATAAAATCGTCTATACACTTCAGTATTAAATCTTGTGATAGGATAGTAATACTGTCTTCTGAGAGAATAGTTAGTCAATCTCATGCATGCAAATGAGTTGCTTCTATTGAAAAATAATTTCAGGACTTTGTATATATATATATTGCGTATGGGAAGGATATTATTATTTTGAAAAAGAGGCCATGACGGATACAGAGAATTTTTATTACATATCACTCGAATTAATCCTTTTTGGACTACAGTTGCAGCTCTTAAGTTGGATATATATGCACCACCCCAACATGACAGTCCATATTCGAGGCGAGATTGAACTAGAGAAAAGTATAACATTAATAGAACATTCTTAGGACATAGGGATCGAATCAAATAAAATTTCCTTAAAGTCGAATAAAGTAGACACTTAAGTTTCTGTATGTGCTGAGTCCACTTGAGGTTGTAGTCCAGCGTAATTCCTAATAATTTAAAATTATCCACACATTCAACTTGGAAACAGTTTGTGTCACAATTACTATTTTCGCACCTGTGGTAATCTATCTTCAATTTAACTGGAGGTCCTTTCAATGTAAAAATCATGATTTTAGTTTTGTTACTTAGTACCATATAGTGCAATTTGAGCCATTTATTTAATTTTTGCAAGTCTTTGTTTATTTGATGATTTAATTCATCTGTTGTAGGAGAGCTGTAGACAAAAGATATATCATCAGCGAACGCATATTTCTGACCAATAAAGTTATAAGTACACAGAGAGTTAACATAGATCAAAAACAATAAAGGACCAAGGACTGAACCTTGTGGTACACCTTTACTGGATAGTGGTAGAATATCACTTTTTATGCCATTAATATTAACTATTTGACTACGGTTAGTAAGATAAGATAGTAACCATGTATGGCTAATACCCCTGAAGCCCGCATTAACTAGTTTACTGAGTAGTACACTATGGTCCACAAGGTCAAAGGCTTTCGTGAAATCTATAAACAAGCCAGCAACTTTAAGACCATTATCAAGTTTATTATGTATCTCTTCTAGCACACACAATAGAGCATCTTCAGTACTCTTGCCTTCGCGGAAACCAAATTGAGAATCACTGAAGAACTTATGGAAGTTTAAGAATGATACCATCCTTTTTGCCATCAGACGTTCCAGGATTTTAGAAAATACGGACAGTAATGAAATTGGACGATAATTGCCTGGATCAGACTCAAGTCCTTTTTTATAAATAGGAATAACAATTGCCGTTTTTAAAGCTTCAGGGAAAATACCATGTTCAAAACTCATATTGATTATGTAACATAGTACATCTGATATGAGAAACGAAATTTTCTTTATAGTGTTAGTGTTAATACCATCTACACCAGCAGAGGAACCATTTTTTAATGAATATATCGTTAAAACTATTTCATTAGTGGTAACAGGTTTAAGGTAAAATGAAGACTGGCATGTGTTAGTATCAAATTGTTCATTGTCAGGAGTATTTTCAAAATTTGGGTTAACAGGTATTACTATTTCCTGTGAGATTTTACTGAAATATTTGTTGAATTCGTTTGCAATGTCAATTGAGGTTGTAACTATTGATCCATTAGAAGAATAAAGGGATGTCACCGTTTTATGGGATTGCTTAGTTTTTCCTGTGATTTCATCAATAATACGCCATTGAATCTTTGAGTTTCCCTTATATTTATTAAATTTAGAATTAAAAAAAGTTGATTTTCGATTAGAAATAAGGTTTTCTACTTTTTTGCGCAAATTGATGTATTTTGTCTTCAGTGTTTCATCTTGTGGATTGCGTAGTGTTTTTTTATACAGTTCATTGTTCTCACTGCCTTTTTTGCAAATGTAGTCTGTCATCCAAGGTTGCATGTGTTTATGCTTTTTGGTTTGAGGCTGCGAATAGGTGCAACTGCGTTCAATATAATCTTGGAGTATTTTTAAAAAGGTATCAAATGCTTCAGAAGGATTGTTTTTATTATATACTTTATGCCAGGTTTCTCTTGTTAAATAGTTACATAATAAGTCATAGTCTATTATTTTGTGTGTGATGTTTGTATTTTCGAAATCAGGTATTTCATTTTTACTCATAAATTTTAAAGATAACGAAATAGCAGAATGATCTGTTATATTAAAATGATGTACATTTGAATGTAGCTCAGCTGTGAAGCGATTGCTGAATCTGTAAAAAATATGATCTATACATGTTAATGAATGAGTAGAAATTCTGGTCGGTTCGTTTATTAGAGATTTAAATCCATATTCAGCTAATAAGGTCATATACATATCACTACATGGAGGAAGATTATATATGTTTATATTTACATCACCAATGATTATTAAATTAGAAAAACGTCTTGATGCAAAAAATTTACGTAATTCACTAATAAACATTTCATTATTACTGTGCACAAACTTATACACACAAAGAATAAAAATTTCATGAGTATCTATTACCAAATTCAATAAGAGACAGTCAGCTGTTTGAAAGTTGAGTGGAGTGGATGAACAGTTTAAACCATCATATACAAATGCAGCAACTCCACCTGCTCTACAGTGTCCGTTACATTTTGCATGTAGTGTATAGTGATCCAAATTATAATTATTGAGCTCACATTCTTCAATCCATATCTCAGACAATACAATGATTTGAGGTAAATTATTTAATTTTAAATGAGCACACAAACCATCAAAGTTCGCTCTCATGCTTCTAATATTTTGATGGAATATTAATAATGTTGAAAGAGAAGCTATTTGAAAATAATTATTCGAAATATTAACATTGTAGGTAGGAGTGTTGGAGACAATATCATTAGAATTTAAATATTCAGTTACTGTCATTTATGTATACAAACATGCATGCACATGAATATACATGTACACATACACATATACATATACATATATATATACATACATATACATACATATACACATATACATGTCATGCATGTATTTACAAATTATCAATATCAGTTTTATACCTAATGATGATTGTCTCGCTATCAGTACCACGCTTAGCTAATATTTTACCATTTCGTATCCATAGGAATTTAATATGCTTATCTTTTCTAACCTTTTGTGCCATTGCGAGTAGCTGTCTTTTCTGTGATGATAACCACTCATTTATAAATATGGGATCATTGTTCTTACTGTCGATCATCGATGCCATTAACGGTTTCTTTCCACCTGTATCCCTAAATATTGTAGTTATTGTAATATCACAAACAATATACAAATATTGTGGTAATATATAGGTATATACTTAATACAATACGCATATAGATTAGAGGCGGCTCCTCGTATAGGGCTAGGAGGGCTCAGCCCCACCAAGATTATCGTATTTTCAATCTTATAAATACCAATAAATAAATTTAAAAATTATTTTTCATATCAATAATATTTTTATAATCATTTGTTCAACAAAAATATGTGAAATTTAGCTAATTTGGTAACACTCAAGTGTGTATAACGTGGTATAACGAATACATTATTTTTTCATAAAATACGCATAAGAAAAAATCGTTATAACTGCCTCTCTGAATTTTAAAAATATTTATAAATATCGAAGATAATGTAGGGCTTAGCATCTGAAACTGTATTATCTTTGTAAATATGTACAACAAAAATGTATGAAAAATAAATTCGAATCAACCATACCTATAATTCTATTTCTGTTTCACTCAGTATTAATGTACATATATTTCTATCTCATCCAGTACAAATATGTAATAACAATTACCAATCAATCAAACATTCAAACTGTCTGACTGTCTATTCATCGGGACTAATTCACTACCAGCCCGGATGAACTCACCATATAACTCTGTGAGAGAATGAATAATTCGTTTTAATTCATTCCGTTTTGATTTTACAAAAACAATTTATATGTGCTCGATCCGGGCTGTTTTGAATTAGCCCTCTCATATAAATTGTTATTGTATTTCATTTTTGTATTACAGCACAAACAATGATCATAATGTCTATTGTTTGTGCGGTATTGTGAAGTAAATGGTGGTATGTATGTATGTATACTGCTTTGCTTATCTTCTATTCCTTCATTTCTTTCTTTTCTTTGATCTATATAAAGATTGACATGTATTATATTTATATATATTATTTACATACAAGCAAGTTTATATTGGATTGTATTACTCAGTCAACAGTCTTATGTATTTTTTATTGTTGCGTTAATACAAACACGAAATAATTTATATGAGATGGGGCTAATCGGTTTACAGTCCCCATCAGTCCATTATGTTGAATAATGTTGAATATGGTTGAAATTGTTCAAAAGCAAAGGATGAAGTATGAATGATATAGATATATTATACATTATACATATAGCTGTATATAATATGTATACTTGATGTATACTTATGATTTCGTATTAACAAATGCATCCACCAGAGGATGTTTGTATAAATTTTTGTTCGTTTTATATTTAAAAAAGTCGAATAAAATATCCGTTAAAAATTAAAAACCGTCATATTTTAAGTGTTTTTTAAAAATAAAAATTGTAATAATTTAAGTATAATTTTAATTTCTTATTTCAAATTCAACTTAACTCCGTTTTTTCCTCTTTTTGATCAAAATAATTTTTAATTAAGAAAAAATTTTTCGAGTTTACAATTTTTACAATTCAAAAATTTTTGTTTTTGAGTTTTAACAATTTTTTTTGCATACTGGATAAGACATGAATTTTCTATAGATTGAAAATCACTTCATTTTAAATAATTACACTTCTCTTGAATTTAGAACTCTGGAATTTTTTTCTCTCATAAAAAAATGAAAATATTGTTTTAATGAAAAGCCAGTGTTGAACGATTTTTGTCGTTTTACGATTTTCATAATTGGTTACCAAAGTAAATGGTATGTAAGATAGAAAACATTTTAAGCTAGTTCCTCCGAATGAATAAATGATATCGAATTTAATTTATGAATTATCACAACACAAATAAACACACGTTCTACGAGTTTCGTTCATAATTTATCTTTTTATGTTGCAGACCCAAAGAAATTTCTTGAATTTTAGGTTTTTCGGCAAAAATTTAAAAAATTTTTGTGATTCTTACCCGTTCGATTTGAAGAAATATTTCAAAACAGGACTAACCGCCATTTAAAGCGATGATATGTTTTAAAACGTTTTTCCATTTCCGAAATTTTCAAATTTTCTAACGATGAAAATGAAAATAAAAATTTTCAAGATGATTTAAATGAATCCTATCAGCATTTTTGTATCTAAAAGGGTTTTTGGTACTTTAATAAGTATTAAAATCTAAAATTAAATATAATGGGAGTCTAAAGTCGACTAAATTCCTTTGCAATTATTTCAGTACCCGGAGAATTTATAAAAACTTTAGTTTTTATTTTAGCAAATTTGTTTTTGGTCAAGAGAAAGATCGAAGAGTTGAGTATTTTTTTAAATGAAATGTTAGATTATACAGAAATGATACAAATCAATATCTTTAAGTTTACCAACGTTTTTGTTAAATTGTTTTTTTTTAAAGATATTTATTATTAAATTTCTTTTATTATGAAAATATTTTGTTAAGTATTTTTAACGTTTTATTTTTATGAAGTTTGTAAATTTTAAAAGAAGCCCAAAATACATAACTTATTTTCTAAAAAACAATATTCTGGGGAAGTGTATCATTCAATATCGACTAACGCTCTAAAAGCGTTACTTCTTGGGTGGTGTGGAAACCCTTGAAACCATTAGCCCCACCATAAATTTTGGTCACGAGCCGCCACTGATAGATAATAATATACATGTACATAAAAACGTATATGTATGTACATAAAAACAGTACAAAAGCAATGTGAAATTGTACAATATCGAAGGGTAATAATATCCCATATACATATGTGTGTACATTTGTATAAACAAGATCGCACGAACATAAGAAAAAAAAAATAAAGAAAAAAATATAAGCCAACGAAAACAACAATAATTTAATAGTTATCAAAATTGAATATAATACCAATAATACTGTATTGAATATAATACCAAGAATACAATATTGCTTACTTGTCTAACAACTTCTATACAATATAATATAATACATAATACTAATAATGTAGGGTTTTCCAGTAAGGACATAACAATTTTATATTTAAGTAAAATAAAGAATAATTAATATATGAGGTTAAAATTTATTCCAAGTGAAGTACACCTATTACATTTAATTATGGAATTCGATCTCATTTGTATGACCACCGCGAGCACGAAAATTGGAATAAGCGCTCTTAAAGTTGTGACTACTAATTTTTAATAATTTCTAAATGTTGCTCGTTCGTGAACTTCACTATGATAAAAATGTTAACATTGACTGACGTTCTGAAGTTGACAGATTATGCCAAATGTTAAAGGCCTCCTTTGTATTAAAACACAAAATTATTATGTCCCTATTGGAAAACCCGATATAAATGCATAAGAATTGTATTATCCTATAACCAGCCATTCACCCTTATTATTTAATTGTTTATTTTATATTGGGTCCTATTGAGTGTCGATAATATCGTCTTGTCGTCGACTATCGCCTTGACTCGACAAAATTTGTATTATGAGTGACGATTTGAGGCGAGAATATCGACATTTTGAGTCGATCAGTT
The DNA here is from genome assembly GCA_951394055.1 of Villa cingulata. Classification (NCBI taxonomy): domain Eukaryota; kingdom Metazoa; phylum Arthropoda; class Insecta; order Diptera; family Bombyliidae; genus Villa; species Villa cingulata. The sequence continues at coordinate 13,875,482 of OX596023.1, read as the reverse complement.
AAAACTAATCAATAGGCATAGTAGTCTTTGGTTATTTGACATTTCATGTATGCTTTGTATATAAGATAAGTTGTATTTAATTATTCTGCTCAATTTATTTAAGTTTAATTTAATTAATGAAAAAAAAATCACCAAAAATGCTGTTTGAAAAAAAAAACATGAACTCTCTTCTTTTATGCAAAAAAAAAAAATCATTATTAAATTAATGTTTTATATTTTCACTTATATTTTATATTTATAGCTACAAATTATTTAAATTAATCAAATATTTATTAAAAATTACAAAAATTAATTAAATGTTTATTCAAAATTGAAAAAAAAAAATGAATTATAAATTTTTGTATCGATATATTTGACAATTTTTATAGAAATTACATGGTGAAACTGAATGAAAATAAAATTTGATATGGCAATATTTTACTGTCGAGGCGACCGATTTAAATAATACAAAATTTACATCGTCTCGTCTCGTCTTTATTTTGTCGATAGTCGATATTATCGACACTCAAAATAGGGCTATTAATTTTCACAAACTCAATCCTACAAGTATTATACGTACATATGTACATAGTGTCTACAATATAATATGAACGTCCATATAAACAAACAGCATATACATTTACTTACGTACATTACGTAGTAGTACACAAATACCAAAAATCATTTTGTTCAATATTGTAAAATACATATATTTTTATAATTATAATACAATATACATACATATATGTACATCATACATAGCTATATATTGTCCCTTTAAAAATATTTTGGCTCATGCATTTATAAAAAAACCCAAAATATATATATATCTATCATAATATCATATCATCATCATCATCATATTATATATGTATATTATATATTGTTGGAAATTTGTCACCACCTGCAAAAGAAAAAAAAATAATTAGTTATTAAATTAATTAATTTAATTAATTTAAATTAAAATAATTTTAATTAAAATAATTGTCATACTTACCTGCAATATTGACACTTCTTTATTTACATTTTTTTTACGTGGTCTTCTTCTTTCTACAACGTCAAATGTCAACGTTATAATCACTTTTTTTTTTATTTCGTTGACATTCGTTGTAGAAAGTTGTTCCACTTTCCACTGGAAGTCTCTATCAATTCGTTGACGTTGTCATCTTTCGGCGAATTGATAGAAACTTCCAGAAGATCGATTCTTTTTTTTTTTGTATGTGACGACAGGTATATGAATGCTGTCGTCACTATACACGTTTTTTTTTTTTTGTTAGTTATGCAGTTTTTTATCAGTCAGTCGATGCAGTTCTTTTATGTGATTCATTCGAGTTTTTTTAGTTAGTTGAGTTCTTTACACAAAGTTTTGAATCTTTTTCGGATCAATTTTTAGTTGAATTTTTTTTTTTCATTTTTTCTTTTTTTTTCGTGAGTCAATTTTTATTAAATAAAAAACCTAATTTAATTAAATTTTTAATTTAATTTAATTTTGTAAAAAAAAAAAAGAAGAAAGAAATTTGTAATAAATTTTTTTTTTAATAATAAAAAAAAAGGGAAAAGGTGAGTTTTTTTTTTTTATTATAAAATCCCTCTTTTAAGGCTCCGCTCGGCCTCCCATAAAACCTTTCCTTTCCTTTTTTCCTTACCTGTTTCTTTTCCTTCCTTCTTTTTTTTTAAGACTTTTAACCCTTTTTTCTGCTTCTGTAGAATTTCTACAGAAAAGGAAAAAAGGGTTAAGAGTAGAAAAAAATGAAGGAAAAAAACACATTTTTTCCAACATTGGTGTCAGGTGTGGGGTGCTCCGATTGATCTTAGAAATAGGATCCTGCCACCACCACCTCTGCCGTACAAAGGCAAAACACCCTAAGTGCTTATATGGCCATTTTGAATTACGGACGCTAATGGATAAAGAATTATTTCCTCTTCCATTTGATACTAATATCATAATAATCGGACTTTTATTTAAAAAGTTACAGAAGGTGGAAATTCACCCTAACTGCAGTTTTTTGTAATCTAAGAAAATGTATTGCAATAAATTCCAAGCCAAACATATCTAAATGATCTTGTGGTTTTCTACCATTGTAATATTGAATGAAAGAGTGATTGACAAAAAAGACTATGTGCTCTTATGTTGTCAACTCCTTGAAATGTGAAAAAAATGTTGCTAGGAAAAAAAGCATATATGCGTTGAGATCGTTTTTCCATTGTTTTATAGATAAATATTTAAGTATAAAAAAAACCTAAGTTCTCTTAAATCAGTATTGTTTTGTAATTAATGAAGAACATTATTTAATAAAAAAGAGAAAACGCAATAAGAATCATATTGAATCTTAAATGGTATTCTTTCTCACTCTTTCTTGCACGCGATAAATATATAGGATCAAAATAGAAAGAATTGGAAATTGATGTTGTCGTCTTCATCATTGTTTTTTATATATTAATTTTTTATCTGACAAATTATATTAATATACAATTAACAGCTAATAATCAAGCCTGTTGAAAAAGAAAAAAAGAACATTATTATTATTATCCAAAAATAAAACACGATTTTTTTCAAAAAATATTTATTTTATAGTGAATTTAATAAATCTTCAGACAAGTTGTTTGTTGGCATATTTAACCAATAATTCTGCCTATCTTTTGGCATCTTATTTAGCAATTGTTTTATAATCTTATTTTTTTTAGTTTCCGAAATTCCACGAGGTTTAGCTTTGAAATCTTGTTTTATATTTATTAAATATTTTTCATCTTTCACAGTTTGTGTTGTTTTTTTATATTCAGTTTCCTTGAAACTAGTTTTATAATAAAAATCTTTACAACCTTTTGTAAATTTCACTTCCACAATATCAGAGAAATATGGCATTGCATCAGGCTTTAAACGGTTTGTTTTTCTGATAACATTTTTAAATTTCAAAAAGTTTGAAGGTTCAAGAACTATCGGGATCATTCTTGTTGATGATTGCTTCACAGCGGTGTGAAAGTCTTCAAAATCATAAATATTTCCATTTTTCTTCATTTTTTGCTCAATTTGGCCATGTATTCCATCTGCAGCCATGAAGGTGTGCCCTTGAACTAAATATTTCAATGTAACACTTTGGGTAACTGCACAATCGGAGTTCATATAATTAATCAATGCAGAATAGATAATATTATTTTTATTTTGACCTCCACAATTGTCAAGCCAAATTATAATATATTGTACATCTCTAAGTTGTCTTAAAAAATTTATAAAAGCACTACTGACGTTCTCTGCCTTTCTGTCAGCTGTTGCTTCTGTCCAGAGAACACAAAAATGATGGGATGTTTTCTGCATCGCTGCAAATGTTTCATTAAATACTATAAGTCTCGGAGTGAAAAACGAATCTTTTACTTTCGGCATTCTTGGTAAAAGAATAACCTTTTGCATATCTCCAGCAAATACCTTTACTTTTCCATCATCTTGGATTAGAGCATCTAAGTTATATCGCTCTCTTGCCTGCTTCACTTTATCAAGATGATTCATTTTATTTCTTTTGCTTTCTTCATCATTCTTATTGTCCATTTCTGTGCAATATCCACAAATTTCACTTTTGTGTTCCTTAAAACTAATATTTAGTTTTGATATATTTTGTCTATATAGTTCATAACTAATATGAAGATGATTTGGTCTGGAACAGAATTCGTTGTACATAAATTTTATAGAGAGTTCGGGTGGTAAATATAGGCGATTCGGGGCATGAAGTCGTCTGTAATGCGACGAATGCGGTTCAAAAGATAATATATGATTTTTAATAATCTCATGGTCCTTTTTATTAGCAGCAACTTTCGCAACTATTTCAAAATTCCTATTTTTAGCACTTAACGCTGTTTTTATAAAAGAATAATTGTCTTTTTTGTAACCTAAAGTAGCCATAAAAAAATCTTTGCACACTTTAATATTATTGTCCAGAAAGCTACTTGAATGTAAAGGCAGATTATAAATTCTAGTTATATTCCTTCGATTAGACCCAACAAGCTTACGTTTAGAACTAATTTCGTTGATTTTGCCACTGACCCAAAGCCGTTTTTCATCATTTTTAAAATTCCAATACATATTATAAATATATTGTCTTTGAGTATTGTTAAATTTTTCAAAGCATTTTAAATGTTTACACTTACACGAAGGTAACATTGGGTGTTTAATTTTATTGCTTTGGTTTTGTTCTTCAATTGTCCTTCGTCGTTTTTCTGTACTTTTTTCTCCAGGCGATGATACTGGATTGTAATCTATATCATCCCAGTTCTCTTCGTTTTCACTATCAAACTGTTGTTTTTCTGTATTATGAACCTAAATAAATAATTGAACGTTAAGTGTGTCTTAACTCAACATTTTTAATAATTGTTTTTTAATCTAAATAGATTACTTACATTTTGGTCTAAATTATTCCCATTATCACCCGAATTTACTTCCTTCTCATACGAAATTGGATCAAAAAGGGATGAACTGTTCTGATTTACAGTATTATCATCTTCATCAACACAGTTCTCTTCACTGTCAACAGTAAATGAATTTTGCAATTCAGTAAATATTTTCCTCTTTTTGAATGGAACATTTTCTAGAAATATTGTATCTATAAATAAACACATTTAAAAATCTAAAATGAACTGTTTTTATTTTTACATACCTTCCGTAATCTTTTCTGCTTTCACTTCTATAATATTCATATTTTTTTCACTTTCTGAATCGGAATTTGTTAAATCTATGACTTCAACATTTTGTTCTTGAATTTCACAATACTCCGATTCAAACATATTATCAAACCAATTGTTAATTTCATTAATATTCATAATTGCAGTTTTTTTTAAAATAATAATACAAAAAACGCTTTATTCACTTTATCTATTGAAAAGAATTATTAGTAATTTATATTAATATGCAAAAATAATTATACACATAACATAAAAAATGTATTTCTTTTTTTTCCTGAAATTTCAAATGATTCGCTATTAGTCTGGACTGGATTATCTATTTTATTATCTATTTACTTTGAAAGTAAATAGATAATTAAAAAAATGAAAAAGACGACAACATCAATTTCCAATTCTTTCTATTTTGATCCTATATATTTATCGCGTGCAAGAAAGAGTGAGAAAGAATACCATTTAAGATTCAATATGATTCTTATTGCGTTTTCTCTTTTTTATTAAATAATGTTCTTCATTAATTACAAAACAATACTGATTTAAGAGAACTTAGGTTTTTTTTATACTTAAATATTTATCTATAAAACAATGGAAAAACGATCTCAACGCATATATGCTTTTTTTCCTAGCAACATTTTTTTCACATTTCAAGGAGTTGACAACATAAGAGCACATAGTCTTTTTTGTCAATCACTCTTTCATTCAATATTACAATGGTAGAAAACCACAAGATCATTTAGATATGTTTGGCTTTGCAATTTGAGTGATGTTTTTTTTATATTTGCAGTGGAAAAACACTTTTGTGCTCAAAACTTGGAGAATATTATTGATGGTCGAGAAAAAAAATCATAATGTGATCTTTTGATTGTCTTGAATTCAGTTGGATATAACTTGATTCTATTTTACCGCTAATACTCAAAAATTCAGAGATAATTCCTTTAAAAACCTATAAATTTATTTTCCCAAAAAATGGAATTTTGCACTTAGGGTTTTTTGCCTTTGTACGGCAGACCTGATCTTATTACCCTTTTTTTTCCCTTTTTTTTCCTTTTTACCATTTTTCTTTACAAATTTTACAAATTTTCTTTTTTTTTTTTTGCATACATTTTTTTTTATGTACTGAAAAAAAGTACATGAAAGTTATAGTAGGGACACTTGGGGCAACAATCTTTTATTGTGTTGTTCCATTATAATTGGATATTGTGTTTTCTTGTGGTGCAATTATAAAAAAAAAGTGCAGTGCATTAGTTTCTTTTTTTTTATATAATCTTGGTTGTTCTATGGACAACGTTATATAAAACACGTGTATTTCATTTTTTTTACTTCTTTTCTTTTGTTATACACGTGTTTTGTTATACAGTTATACACGTGTAGTACATAGTTCAACCAAGGTTATATGAAATCAGTTATTTATAAAATTGAATTCTACAGGGTGTTCTAAATTCCTCTTGCAACAAGTGGAATATCTAAAAACTGTTTCTTACTTTCTTGCAACAGGGTGTTTAATGCTTTGCAGGGTGCCCTAAATTCTTTTTGTTACAAGTGAATTTGATCTCTTCAGTCCTAACGAAGATCATTTTTTTTTGTTTGGTAACAGGGTGGTCCCTCTCTTTATCGCGCCTAAAATTGAAATTTCAATTTTTTTGCTGCCTATAAAGTATACCACACCCTTTCTGTTTCAAAAGGCCTACCTTCTTTTGTAACAGGTGGTCCCTTTCTTTGTAGTGCTAAAATTGAAATTTCGATTTTTTGCTGCCTATAAAGTGTACCACACCCTTTCTGTTTCAAAAGGCCTACCTTCTTTTGTAACAGGTGGTCCCTTTCTTTGTAGTGCTAAAGTTGAAATTTCGATTTTTTGTTGCCTATAAAGTGTACCACACCCTTTCTGTTTCAAAAGGCCTACTTTCTTTTGTAACAGGTGGTCCCTTTCTTTTTAGTGCTAAAATTGAAATTTCGATTTTTTGCTGCCTATAAAGTATACCACACCCTTTCTGTTTCAAAAGGCCTACTTTCTTTTGTAACAGGTGGTCCCTTTCTTTATAGTGCTTCATTTTAGTAGAAATTTCTACCTATCCTGTGCGCATAAAGTGTACCACTCCCTTCCTGTTATCAAACTTTCTTGCTTCTTCTTAAGACTGTTGTTCATCTTTTTACTTGTGACAAATTTTGAATTTTACTTCTTTCATTGTAGACCCTTTGTTGTTCTTTAATTTAGATATTCCGGTTTGCACATTTTCCACTACAGTGTTGTATAGACTGCTCCATAACAGGGTGATCATTTTCGTGTCTGCAAGCAAAACTAGTAATTGTACGCGAATAGTGTTTAACCATTACAGGGTGTTTCTCACATTTTGATTTTTTTTTGGGGAAATTTTATCTATACCCTTCCTTTATCTGGTTTGGCCTGCAGATTGAAAACTTTTATCATTATTCCCCTCTTCTTCTTGTGGAGACGATTCCTATACCCTAAAGGTAGTGGTGAGAGGGATTAAAGGGCAAGATGCAATACAGTACTCTACAATCTACTGGAAGGAAATAGATGGATCTTTTCTTTTCGCTTCTCACGAAGTCCGCCTTCTAAATTAACTAACGTCCCTGCTTCTTTTCGGTGCCTAATCGAAATGGTCCTGTGCGAGGTCTCTGCGGCACATTATCGGGCTATTTGGGCAGTCCATTCATTCGTTCCTGGACTTTTGAGGACTTCTTGTCCAATATGCATCTGTGAATATTGAAACTTTTGTTGAGGGGAAGCCATCAATGTCGCAGGAAAGTGACTTTTCGGGAGCAGTGCTGCGGTGACTCCAAGATGGCTATGAGGTCAACAAGTTCCACAGTAAAACGCCCAGTGAGTAACAGATTTTCTGCGTAGTCCGAAGGAAGCTGCCTAGCTCTTTCGATCCTACCTTGTGAGACATCGACCCCTACTGCGTTGTAATGATTTTTGGGGTGGTTGATGGGCCCCTTACGAGCTTTCTGGACAGACACAGTTCAGAAATTCGATTTTCCCATCATCCACATTGCATGCAGAAATCATGATACGCAGATGCGATGTCTCAGGGGCACTACGCGGAAACCCCCTGAGCGTACTGTGGTAGACTCTAGGAGAAGTAGGCTCATCAGAGAAGACCTGATAGTTTAGGCTATTGCGGAGACCTACTGCGGACAACTGTTCCGCTACGGCACGATGTGCGACAGTGGCAGAAACACAATGGAAGTTTTGTAGCATATGGGACAACAATTGGACCTCAAAGGGGAAATAGGGAATGGAAAGTCCATTAGCTCTGAAGCTTAAAGAACGAAGAGGTGCTGGGCTATTGATGGGCTGAAACAGTGGCAGAGACGTTGGTGAGTTGGCTGCGTTTTTTTTTCTTTTAGAACCATTGCGAAAGGAGGATTCAGGAGAGCGATTTGTGGAGACCATCTAAACCTACCTTCCTAAATTTGGGAAACCTACTTGCCTTTCTTTCTCTTCTCTCGCTAATTTAGAGCACGGTAGTGGAATGGGATGTTTTATATGGGGCGAAGAGTTAATCATGTAGAGTACCCTAAAGCCTCGAACTTTCAATCGCATATGCATTGTCCACTGTAATTGTCCAGCTCCTGTAATACAACGCAACCGAACTCTTCCCTTCCTCACTTCTCCTCGTTCCTACCCAGTGAGCCTTTTCTTTTATTGCTTTATTTTATTAAAGTGTCTAGAACTTTTCACTGCGGAAAGCCTGTTTTTCTTCTCTTTTCTTTCAGGTGATCCTGGCCTATCAGTGACGTCTGGACACTCGAAATGCTCAGTCGGAACTTTGAGCCTTCAAACGGGGGGTCGTGTTGGAAATTTGTCACCACCTGCAAAAGAAAAAAAAATAATTAGTTATTAAATTAATTAATTTAATTAATTTAATTAATTTAAATTAAAATAATTTTAATTAAAATAATTGTCATACTTACCTGCAATATTGACACTTCTTTATTTACATTTTTTTTACGTGGTCTTCTTCTTTCTACAACGTCAAATGTCAACGTTATAATCACTTTTTTTTTTATTTCGTTGACATTCGTTGTAGAAAGTTGTTCCACTTTCCACTGGAAGTCTCTATCAATTCGTTGACGTTGTCATCTTTCGGCGAATTGATAGAAACTTCCAGAAGATCGATTCTTTTTTTTTTTGTATGTGACGACAGGTATATGAATGCTGTCGTCACTATACACGTTTTTTTTTTTTTTGTTAGTTATGCAGTTTTTTATCAGTCAGTCGATGCAGTTCTTTTATGTGATTCATTCGAGTTTTTTTAGTTAGTTGAGTTCTTTACACAAAGTTTTGTGAATCTTTTTCGGATCAATTTTTAGTTGAATTTTTTTTTTCATTTTTTCTTTTTTTTTCGTGAGTCAATTTTTATTAAATAAAAAACCTAATTTAATTAAATTTTTAATTTAATTTAATTTTGTAAAAAAAAAAAAAGAAGAAAGAAATTTGTAATAAATTTTTTTTTTAATAATAAAAAAAAAGGGAAAAGGTGAGTTTTTTTTTTTTATTATAAAATCCCTCTTTTAAGGCTCCGCTCGGCCTCCCATAAAACCTTTCCTTTCCTTTTTTCCTTACCTTTTTCTTTTCCTTCCTTCTTTTTTTTTAAGACTTTTAACCCTTTTTTCTGCTTCTGTAGAATTTCTACAGGAAAGGAGAAAAGGGTTAAGAGTAGAAAAAAATGAAGGAAAAAAACACATTTTTTCCAACAATATATAATGATTATCGGCATACATATATAATCGTATTACATTAGCGTCTACAATGTACAATATCAAATATAAATTTACATTGTATTTGCCGTATACCAATTACCATTATCAATGTATGATCTTAAGCACAAATTACAATAGAGGAAATAGCAATAAAGAAATGATCGATAGAAATAAAAACACAGCAGTCAACCAGCAGCAGTATAAAAATTATATATACATATATATAGTATATATATCTACATATATTATAATGTATTATATGTATATTTGAAATTTATAATGGCGTATGAATAATCAAATTAACGCACACACAAATGCTATGTGTAAACCTATTTTCATTCATAAATACGAATTATTTTTCGAAGTATTTTTTCGAAGTATAAAATTATACACAAATAATACACATTAATTACAAACATGTGCAAAATCCAAAAATTTTTCGTTTCATTCCACGTCATCCACATTAATTGTAACTTTCCCCTTTTTCAAAATTTTCGAAGCAAGAAAATATGTATTTTGGCAAACATACAGACATTATTTAAATTTAACCGTCGAATGTTATTTCTATTGCTTTAGCTCTATATTCTTTGATTATTATCAACTTGAAACGTCTTATATGTTCTAGTGTTTTTGCTTTAATTTTACGGCTTCGGAAAACGTACCTCAAAGATAATACAGTCCTACTAGATGAACCATTTCATTTTTTTTATTTAAATGTTTGTATGTTATACAAAATTTAAATAAAGATCGAAAAAGTTTTTCGAAACAATATCGAAAAAGAGCGAAAGTTTATAATTCAGGAGGGATGTAAATATGAGAGAAAAATAAGAATATTTATATAGAAGAATTAGTTTGTGAGTTGCATGACTGGTTTACTAAATTTTATATGGTTTTGAGTGGTACCATCACTTATTTGGGGTGCATTCATGAACATTACTTTAAAGATAAAAAAAGGAGTTAGAAGTTAAGTTAAGTTTTCGTCTAGATAACTAATTTGTAGTTGAGATTTGTTTGTTTGTTATTTTGTGTTGTTGTTGTTGTTGTTTTTGTTGTTGTGAATTGTCATTTTGCGTTGTATTGTCATTTTCTGTGTGTGTGACTTTTGGCATTTTGCTTCTTTGTGTGGTATTTGTTCTGTTGGTGTCTCTAGTTTTTTTATTTTCCGTGGTTTTAGGTTCTGGTCGGGTGTTATCTGTGCTTGTTGGTCTGTCTTTTGTTCCGCTTTTGCCTATTGTCTGTGTGTTTGTTGAGTTGTCCGTAGTTGTAGTTGTTGTTGACTTACCCGCTGAACTTGCCTGTTGCGCGTATGTCGGCGAGCCTAGTCTGTTCGACAGTCTGCTGGTGGTTCCGTTGTTCCTTCTTGATGTTGTGGATATTGACTCCGGGTTGCGTTCCAGGTGTCTGCGTCGTGCCTGGAATTTTGTGCACCTTTCGGTCGTCATGATGTGCAGTATCTCTTTTTCCTTTGTGTAGCTTGGGCAGTTCTTGTCTGCTGCGCCGTGCCCTGGTCTGTTACAATTAACGCAGAATTTTTCACCGCATTCTTCGCCGTTGTTATGTTTTTTATTTGCGCAGTTGGCGCATCTTTCTTCTGAGCCACACCTATTTTTTGTGTGTCCAATGCGTTGGCATTTGTGGCATCTCATAGGGCTCATTATGTACTCACGTACCGCTATGCGTAGCATCCCGCATACGATGACGTGTTTGGGGGCTTTTGAGATGTCGAAGGTTAAAATGAGCGTACCTGTCGGTGTTGGTTCTGTTGAGTTCTCGTGTTGCATACGTTTGATGTGCCTTGCGGCTATCACCCCTTGGTCCTTTAGATCATCAACTATTTCTTCTTCTGACGTGTACTTCAGTTCTTTGGCCACTATGACTCCCTTAGAGGTGTTCAAGGCATGTAGGTATTCCACGTGAATAGGGATTGTTTTATCCTTCGATATCGTCAGGTGTGCTGTTTTTAGGAATTTTTCGGCAGCATTTTTGTTGTTGATGAGGATTTGGATTCTTCCATCATTCCTCCATTCTACTTCGGAGATTTCTTTAGAAATTTCTGAAAGGGCTTTGAGAACCAGGACGAAGTTAAACTTTTCGAGGTTTACATAGCCTTTCCTGTCCCCCAGTGTTTTACTAGGGTCCTCTATGTTGCTCCTAATGATCAAATATTTGGATTCTTTATCCGTTGGTTTTTTTGTTGGTAGTGCTGGGAAATCGGTCTGGAAGGTTGCACCTGGATGCTTCCTCTTATTTTTAGGTTTTTTCGTTGGCACCTCGAAGAACTCGATGTCATCACTGAGGATGCCGAACGGGTTTTCGTCGCCCCCTGGGGGCTCATTCATCTTGTTTACTTATTTGTTTTGTTTTTTTATCCTTTTTGATCTAAACTTTGTCTGTTTTTACTTAAATCTATTTTCTAATTTTATTACTATTGTTTTTGTTTTTTGTTTTTTTTTTTGACACTTTCTTTTTCTTTTTGTTGTTATTATTATTATTTTATTTATTTTATTTTATTTTATTTTTCTTTTTTTCTATTTTCTTAATTTTTATTTAATTTATTCCTATTGTTGACGTTGAAATAAAATTTAACTCCACGAGCTCTTCGATAACACGTCTTTACACTTTCAATGTTCCTTAAGGAATGGGATAGAATATACTTATCATCGATCGTGACATTGATCAATTTTAAATAAAGAAAAAAAGAAAAAAAAATAGGGCAAAATTTTGAGATATTTGACTAGCATCGTTCACCAGTACAGTACACTATCATCAGTCATCACGCTGCCTCAGTGATAGTACTGTTTGACGCTGAACATACATGTGCCTTATTTATATGTATAGTCAGGTACGTGAGGGACTTGAATAGCTCGATGGTTGGGTTTCGTCTTGTGATCCTGAGATCACGGTTCGAACCCCAGCCAGCGCACTACTCTTGCCCAAGTCGATCATTAATTTTTCCCATCAACAATATACACCAGTAACTGATTACTGATGATAAACTGGATGGTATATCTGACATAAATTACTGATCGGCGGTGCCATAATGGACTGAGTATCCGCGTGCACTTAATATATACTATATACATTGTATGTATATATGTATATTTGAAAAAAAAAAATGTAGTCAGTACTGTTTATTGCGGCACGGATGTTATCTGTTTCCATCTTTACCTCAGACATGGTAACTAAGAAAAATTATGTGTATTTTAATACAATTATGAGGGGAAAAATTTATGTTCGAAACATGTTTCGAACGAAGATATTTATGTAACTTTATGTGTTCTGAATTTTTGACAGATTGTGGAATGAAAATTCTATTGCTTTAGCTCTATATTCTTTGTAATAATCGAAAAAATAGCTTTAAGATCATATCCAAACAATGGTGGCTATAGCTTTTTTTCTGATGTTAATGTGATATTGATAACTCAATCCACTGTAATATACATTCTATATTCAATACATTCTATAGTTTTTGCTTGTACATACTATATGCATATAGGAAAATATAGGAAGAAAGGACTTGCTTTCATATTAAACCTGTTTTGTGTATGAATTGTTTCATCTTACATATACTACATACTTATTAATTCTCGAATTTTGAATGATCTTTCATATTAGAAAGGACACAGACAAATAAATACGTTATATTATATTGTTTGTGGAAGGGATCATAATATAAATTTCGTATTGTGTACGATATATGTATGAATATGAATTTGTTTTTTCAATGTGATTATCACATTACGTGCATTTAGATTTAGAGCATATATCCATATATTCATGCATATCATATATTTTACAAGGAAGGTCATTATGTATAATCACTGTACATGAATGTATATGTACGTAATTTAAATATACGTGTATATATTTATGGTGTGTAAATTTATACTATAAAGGAGTATAGTACATGTAAGAATACGTCTTTTGAAATATATGTTATATTTCGTAAAATGACAACATCGATATTTTATTTTATATATTGTAAGTGAAATGAAATTTTTGATTTTTTACAATATTTTGTATGTGCGTATGCACAGCACATACATATGTACATGTATGTATGTATATGATATTGATGTTAAATGCATACATGGATAAGTTCATTGAACCTTTAAATTGTTTGTAAATAAATTTTATTTCCTTGACGCGATTATATAGATATAATTAATACTGTAAGTGAAATCGATCATTTGAAAGGCGCATATGCACATACATATAAAATATTTAAAAATTTATTAATGAAACTTTATTTGTATATTATACCGAATTTTTAAGTAAATAAAAAAAATTATGAAGAATGTGGAAAAATGAGAGCGTTACGATTGACCGCATGCTAAAATCTTTAATAACGAAATCTTACATTTTCAAATAAATCCCTAATCACGAGCTAATTTCACTTTGATTGGATTTCACAAAGTTTCACAAAATAAAAAAAATAAATGCACTAATATAGGAAAAAATACACATTTTTCATACAAAAAAAATTTGTAAGAAAAAAGATAGTAATAATTTTTTTCTGAAGTTTTAATATAACATTTTGTAAAAGGTAAATGAAACATGAAACTTAATTTTACTAAAACTTATATAAATTTTAAAGGGGTAGACAAAAGTTGAATTTAACATTTTCTGAATTTTTTGTATATTTTTGTAACAGGTGCATAAAATTGAATTTCACTAAATTTTTTACGTACATATTTAGTAAAAGGTAAATAATACTACGAAAAATAGTAAACTTTGAAGTAATTACTCAAATATGTATGAAAATGTATGAAAAATGTGTATTTTTTCGCAATTTGTTGTATATTTGTGCATTTTTTTTTATTTATGCAGTTTCTACACATAAATGTGATATCACTCGAAAGAGGACAAAAAAATCCTTTAAATGATATAACAAAACATACATGTCATCCTTCAAGTTTTGAAGTTATACCGTCATCAAAAGAAATTGAAAAAGTGATTTTTAAAAAACACAAAATTTTGACTTTGCAAAAATACTCTAAATTACTTTAATTGTAATTGTAATTTAAAGTATCTTTGCTTTAAGTCCTTATATCTCAAGAACCGCTAATCCAATCAAAATGAAATAAAATGTGACAAATAGAGCAGGAAGTTATCTCTCAAATGATATATTAACTAATCCCATCCAGATCCTGATCTAGTAAAATAACAGATTTTGTGAAACCCAACATTTTGACCAAACATTTGTTAGGGTAGTTTGCGTCGTTAAGATGAATTTGCACCAACAGAGACATATACCACGCTAAAGAGGACATTCCAAAGTATCATTATCCGATGGTCTCGTTTCAAAATATGGCGGCACAGATTCGGAAGTTCAGCCAAAAATTATAATTATATTAAGTACATGCAGCGAAGTAATAATAAATAAAAATTATTTCTTGTGGATTACACAGTACATATGTAATACATTTAATATATAAATGTTGAAAAGATACATAGGAAAATTTTTTTTAATATATACATACATATATACATACATATTTCTATTATATATTACATATATTACATAATGGTTACATAATATTTGATAACCACCAATTTATTAGTGGCTGAAGTGACTACAAGACATAATAATTATTATAAGTACATGTACATATATTGTACCTACCTATGTATGTGCAGTAAAATATACATATACAGGGTGATTCTCTATCGGATGAAAACCTTGAGACAGGTGATTGTTCGTGCCGAGAAACGAAAAAAATTGTATGGCAGGGGGGGGTCTATTTTCAAGGGGTAAGGAGTTACGGGGCTACGAAGTTTTTTTTTTTAGGTCAAGTCACTTGTTCCGTATTTTTGGCCATAACTCACGAAATACTCAATACTTTTGAGTTATCCTGCCACTCATTAGAAAGAGAATCAACGGCTCTTTACTTTGATGTCTAAATAATTTAAATTGGACTATCGGTGCTGAAGATACGGCTCATCAAAGTCAAAAATTCAATGGAAAAAAACGGAAAATTTTAAGTTCAAGGTCAAATATCTCAAAATTTTGCCCTATTTTTTTTTTAATTTTTTTTACTTAAAATATAGCCCGATGCATTGCCTTTCATTTGCTTTTTATTTTATTTGATTGTCTTTCGTAGTTCTTGAGTTCTGCGATAAAATACAACAGTGGTTTTGCATCGAAAAGTTGTTACCTGTTGTTGTTGTTGATATTCCTCGTTGAGAAAAGAAATAAAAGTGGTTTACCTTTTTTCATACATTTCGATTTGCAAATACATAAAAAAATATTCAAAAAGGATCTTTATTACTGCAGGTCAAAAGATCTTTCATGAGGATTTTTATTTTGTTAATCAGTCATAATTAACAATCCTACTTGTCAACATTGATCGGTTTTTCTTTAAGCGCAGCTAGTTTTAATAGTATTTATCTGTATTTTTAAATTTTTAGTAAAATTTTTTGGAAAAAATGTCTCAATTTACGAACGCGGAGTATGCAGATATGATTTATTGCTATGGACTGAGCAATGGAAATTCAATGCAAGCACGGAGAGAATATCATCAGCGATTTCCACATAGGAGACTTCCTCATCATACGGTTTTCCAGAGGACGTTTCAGAGACTCAGAGAAACTGGCTCTGTACAAAATATTACTTCCTCTAATAGAAATGATGTGTCAATTTCAGTAGAGTTAGAAGAAAGAATACTGGAAATGGTCAGAAATGATCCTACGACCAGCACAAGGCGCATAGCGCGTGTTACCGGATTATCACAATCAACAGTTTGGAGAGTGCTAAATAGGGAAGACCTCTACCCTTACCACATGACACCGGTACATGAAATTTTGCCGCAAGACAGGACAAATCGCAAGAACTTCTGTTCTTGGCTGCTTGAAAAGGATTTTGATGACGATACATTTATTGATAACATTATTTGGACACATGAGGCTCAATTTACAAAAAGTGGTGCAATAAATCTACACAATCTACATGTTTGGTCTGCAGAAAATCCTAACGCTGCTCGGCAGGTAAGAACACAAAACAGATTTTCCGTTAATGTGTGGGCAGGGATAATAGGTAACCGCGTTATGGGCCCAGTTATCCTACCAGACAGACTGAATAGTCAAAATTATTTGAATTTTTTACAGACTGACATTCAAAACTTTTTAGACGAAATGCCACTGGCACAATTAGGACGCATTTATTATCAACATGACGGAGCACCATCTCATTCCGAAAGATGTGTGCGAAATAGGCTGAACGAAAACTTCGGGGAGAGATGGATTGGACGAAACGGTCCAAATCCGTGGCCCCCCAGGTCTCCCGACTTAACCCCTCTTGATTTTTATTTCTGGGGTACCATGAAAGACATGGTTTACGCAACTGAAGTACGGACACGAAACGAGTTAATCACAAGGGTTTTTAATTGTGCAAACGCAATTAAAGAGAATATTTCGACAGTTCCTTTAAAAAGGAATATAAGAAAAAGAGCTCTGCTCTGCATCCAAAGTGACGGAGGACATTTTGAAAATGTTCTTACAAATTAAATTTTGCACTAAAAAAAATCAGTCCTTTTCAGGACTACCAAATAATTATCTTAAAGAGTGAAACTTTACATTTTATTACTTTTCTCAACGAGAAATATCAACAACAACAACAGGTAACAACTTTTCGATGCAAAACCACTGTTGTATTTTATCGCAGAACTCAAGAACTACGAAAGACAATCAAATAAAATAAAAAGCAAATGAAAGGCAATGCATTGGGCTATATTTAAAGTAAAAAAAATTAAAAAAAAAATAGGGCAAAATTTTGAGATATTTGACCTTGAACTTAAAATTTTCCGTTTTTTTCCATGAATTTTTGACTTTGATGAGCCGTATCTTCAGCACCGATAGTCCAATTTAAATTATTTAGACATCAAAGTAAAGAGCCGTTGATTCTCTTTCTAATGAGTGGCAGGATAACTCAAAAGTATTGAGTATTTTGTGAGTTATGACCAAAAATACGGAACAAGTGACTTGACCTAAAAAAATAACTTCGTAGCCCCGTAACTCCTTACCCCTTGAGAATAGACCCCCCCTGCCATACAATTTTTTTCGTTTCTCGGCACAAACAATCACCTGTCTCAAGGTTTTCATCCGATAGAGAATCACCCTGTATATGATACTTAGTCTGTATATATGATATCAAAATAACAATATGATCGATTTCATTTACAGTAATAAATTATATCTATATAATTGCACAATTGAAATAAAATGTATTCTAAAAAATTCAAAGTTTCAAGTTCAATGAACTTATACATATATCTATTAATAACAATATGATATACATATGTATGATATGTATATCATATTATATACGTACGTATCAATATGATATATATACATATGTATGTGCACACGCACATACAAAATATTGTTAAAAATCAAAAATTTCATTTCACTTACAATATATAAAATCAAATATCGATGTTGTCATCATAGTAAAATATATACTTCGTAACAAGTAAAGGCACTGACTACGTGTTTTGAAAAAAGTCTTCCAAAAAAAAAAAAAAAAATAAAATTAAAATTTCTAAAAGTCGATAGCAACATAAAATACATTGAAAAAAAAGGGATGAAAAATTTGGAAAAGGAACAATATATAATTTTGAAATGGAAACACAGGGTGTAATATAAAAAACAAAAAAACAATTTTTACTTAATTATTTTTTTTTAAAACGTTATAAAATTATTATAAATGCTTAACACTAAGAATTTTATTTCTATTACTTAAAGTTTTGATATTTTTATTATAATTTTTGATTAAAAAATATATTCTAACTCTTATATACAATCTTATTAAATAATCCTTTTCTCCTTTCTCACAACATACATAATCAAAATCATTTTTTAATAACTCAAATAATTTATACTCTATATCATTTTCTATAATTAAATTATTGAAATTCTGAATAAATTTATTTTCTATTTTTTCTAAGCTTTCCATGAAGGCTTTGGGGGGTCTAACTAATTTTGCATTTTTAAATTCCTTTAACATTATATATGTTGTCAATATATTCACATCGTCAACTAAATCTGCCTGACAGTTATGATGCGTTCTATATTTTTTCAAAAGATATCCTCCAAAATAATAGAATGCATTTATTTCTCCTAAATTTAACAATTTATAGTCAGGCTCGACTTTAAATGATAATTTCTTACAAGGTAAAATGTCTATATTGAAAGAGTCAATATCCGGCAGCTGATAGTTTTCTATTGATTCACAATTTAGAGATTTTGTGTTATTTTCCATATAAATTATTGAAAAAGATTTTTTGAATGCACAAGAGAATTGATAAGGTGTTAATGATGTAGAATTTCCACCTCGTTTTCGAAAGGTTCCAAAAGTATTCTCAAGTGCGTCTTGATTTAAATGTCTTGTTAAAATAAAATTGATATTGTCAACTTTTAATTCTTTATGTAAATTTTCTAAAACATTCATATTTTGAACCCACCCATTCAAAAATTTCATTTTTTTTGTTTGGTCTACATCATTTTCAAAAATATGAATGCTTTTTATACGCATCTCATCAATGAAACTCAATTGCGATGTTTCACCAAAACATGGTCTTTTAAGAATTTTTGCTTCCTTAAATTTGGAAGAATTGAAAAAATCAAATAGGTTATCAAATTTTTTTAATAGTTCTGCAGTGTTAATTGCAGTTGGGCTCGAAAATTTTGGTTCTAAAGTAGCGAGTGTGTGTATACCGCTTGCTACTGTTCTACTTATAACTTGAGTGGCATATTTTACTTTCATCTTTTGAAAGGAATTGGGATAAATGTGAACATCACTTAATTTAGGAGCTAATTTGAATTGCCTATTTTTATCCCATAAATAAAAATTAAGAACGTCCTGCCACAGAGCTATTTTGTCGTTATCAAAAACTATTTTATAACTGCTTTTCATTAAGCAATTTCTAAAAGATTTTATCAAATGGGGTGTGTCAAACATATAAAAAATTTTTTGATTAAATATTTCAAAATATGGCTTTTCGCTTCCTACTCCTAGTAATTTATTGAGCCCAATAAAATTTCCTCCTTGATCGGATATTATCAACCTAGGTTTCATTTTAATACTAATTAAATGTTCAATACATTGATATATTATTTTTTTTTAAATTCTGGCAGGACAAGCTGAATTTACAAAATAGTAACCTACTAAATGCTTATAATGATGGGTGATTCCTCTAATCATGACTACTATGGCATATCTAGCTGGCAAATTGGATCTGGTTTCTCCATTATCCTCTAAACCTATTATTTTGCCTTTTGATTTATTAAAAAACAAATTAGTTTTTAATGAAATTTCATCTAATAAAATGATGCAGTTTTTTGCCATTTCTGGCAAATTTTGAATTTTTAATTTAAGTGAATTGAATAGAACATCATGCAAACCGGGATCAGAAGGCCATTCTTTGATAAAACGTCGCAATGTTCTTTCAGATGGAAGATACATATTTTTAGTTAAAAATCTATAAGCTGCCGGTGAAATAAAATATATTGATAGTGCAAATTTTTTTAAATCTATGTTATACCTAAAACCCTGATGTCTAAGACCTAAATTACGTATATGGCTTTCTACAATTATAGATAATTCTCTGGGTAAAACTGCTTTTGATTTTTTAATGAAATATTCGTCGCTTTTTAAATTTTTAATTTTTTTTTCTAATATTTTGTTCCTATTTTCTAAATTCTTTATTTTTTCGAAAAAACTCACTTCCTCCTTTTCTGTTCTTGATGATTTACTCGTACTTGCTACTGCATAAGAGCAACCAGGAACTGGTTCATCTGAAATTAAAAAAAAATCATAACAAATATTTGATTCCTCAAAAAAAAAATCTTACCTTCGACCACATCAATGTTCTCTACCGCTGGCTCTGTTAAATCTTCCTTAAAATTCGTGCTAATTGCTGTAATTTAAAATAAATTACTATATAAGCGAAATATAATTATATATTATTATTATATTATAGCCTTACCTCCTGAATTAGCCGGAACAATCACGATGTCCTCTAAAATATTAATTTTCTTGCCCGGACTTATTTTTTGATTAAAAGGAATAGCATTTCTTTTTAATCTTGATTTTGACTGGCCTATCATATCAGCGCCAAAGTGTATGTCACACACGCGCTGGTCTTCTGGTATTTTCTTATCAGTTAACTCTTCTTTTCCTAAAGATTGAAGCCAACGTTTTCTTCTGAAATATATTCAATTTCAAAATGCTCTTTTATACCTTTATACAAACTTATATGAACACTGAGAAAAATTTATGATTGTAAAATTAACATTTTACCATATTGATCTAGAAGCTATTGAAATAATAATAAAAATTTTCGATTTAAATGTAAAATAACTTTAACATTCTAAACTGTTATTACAAAAACGTAGAGACATCGAATTAATAACCCTAGCACTGTCAATTTTTACATTATTATGCTGACAATAGTTCTATGTTATATTAAAAGCAAACACTTTTAAATATTAATAATAACAATGAAACATTAAAATAATAAATACGAGTTATTATAATCATATTTACCATTTTGTTTTATAAGAATTAATAATTTGATTTGTTGAGTTGAGATAAAACTTTTCATAGTTATTTTTCAACTACAAAAATGTTTCATTGTGAAATTAGGTACAGTAGAAACTGGTGCCAGTGAAATTAGAAGTGAAAAAATTTTGAGATTGAAAACTTAAGATTGAAAAATTATCTCAAAGTATTACATACAGTGCCGTGAAAAAATTTTGAAAAAAATATAATTTCTCTGAAACATGAATGATATGGACACTTATTTTTCGTTACATTTTTATTTTATTATACAAAAAATATTCTTCATAATGTTTATTAACAAGACCCAGAACAAAAATTGCTGAATTTTTAACAATAAGAAAATTAAACGGTAAAAAATAGAATATTCTCTTCAAAAGCTGTGAATAAGTCTTGTAACAATTCATACAATTTTAATTAAATATTAATAAAAAAAACCAACTAAAATGAAGCAATATCCTGGGCCTGGGTTTATATCAAAAGAAACCATGCGAAAAATAAAGGAATTTGATAATAAAGAAGTACACTCAATAACAATCAGAAAAAAAAATAAAAAAATTCCAAATAACTAGGGCTACATTATATTATATTCAAAGTTTAATATAAAATTTTGTTGTTACTCCTATTTATGACTATTTAACTTCACACATATTGCATCTTGTGAATGACGTAAATAGTCACATAACACTCGTCAACTTCCTTGAAAATCTTTCTGATCCGTTCAAAAACAGAATACAGACTCTTAAAACAACTGGAAAAATTTAATGTTTATAGACCACCAAAATTACTTGTTATAAACAACGAAATATCAGAAGTTATAAATTATTGACGTAATTTTACTTCCATCATTCGATAAAGAAACATTACTAAAATTAGAAAAGTTGGTCTTTGATCATAATACTTTTTATATTCAATTGTTTGAAGATACATTAAAGCCGAAACATCATTTTTTGGTAAATTATTCGTATGCTATTAGAATGATTGGTCCTTTAACAAATATTTGAATTAAAGTCTTAAATTAATAATTGAATTAACAGTCTTGCGTTTTTAATTTAACATTTACAATGTAATTTTGAAAAGGGAGCATTATATCCAAATAATAACTATTTAATTATTAGAATAATAATGAAAGTTCTTGAGCATGAAATAATAAATTTTATTATTGATTTTACCTATGAAAACTTTTGAATTAACCGTGTAATTGTTCTGGTTGAATGAACTAAAAGTTATCAAGTAATGAAATTATATGAAAATCCTCGATCATTTACCATAAATAATCAAGTAAATGAGACAGTTATTCAAGATTATTCCACATTAGCTCCTAAATTTCTAACTATTCAAATAATGCCACTTAAATTTCAGTTTAAATCTTTGTTTAAGTTTCCTGATGTATTCAAAGTTACATTAGAAAACACAAAATATTTACTTGAAAAAGAAAATTATAGTAATTTCGCAAAAACGGGATCAAACTCGACTGTTTTTTAATTTAAACGAAATTAACGGTGCGATTCTGCATAAGAGATCTCTTATTCCTCTTATTTCTCTAAAGTTTTGGTGAAATATATTTTTTAAGAGGAATCGGTATTCTGGATAAGAGATTCACCTCATAAAATGACATAAGATTCACCATAGGTTTTAAACCCACCTTATTCAATTTACTACTTGTCATATACAAAGATAATGTAGTTACACTGTATTATCATCTTTGTAATTAAAACAATTTTTATCTTTATATTACAATTTTTATTATTATTTTATTACTATTATTATTATGATTATTATTATTATTATTATTATTATTATTATTATTATTATTATTATTATTATTATTATTATTATTTATAATTATAATAATTATTATTATTAATACAATTCTATTATTATTATTATTATTATCAAATTACCTACAATATGCACGACACGAATACAATATTTGAATATCAACAATATAAATAAAATAAATAAGAGATATAAGAGGTCCTCATCGATGACCTCTAAAGTTTAGAGATTTTTGTCCGTTAAAAAAGAATTTTTCGGTTATAAACGTTCAAAAGTAGAATGTCAAAATTCATTAAAAAATTCACCACTGAAGTTAAGAGATCAGCTGTTCACATCTCTTATCTAATTTAATTTAACTCCTAAAAGTATGTATTTGTAATTTAATTTGCACTAAAAACGATAAGAGGAATAAGAGAAATAAGAGATCTCTTATGCAGAATCGCACCGTAAGTTAAATATGTTTCTTGGCAATTTTAACACGTTTTTCTCTCAGTGTACATTTTTAGCGTAGGCACGAAATGAGAAATATAATATTTGTTTCTAAATATCAACTAAATATTTTCACGCAAACGTACGAAATTGAAAAAAATACACTATTTATAATTCGCATTATGCTCACTTACCTTTCAATATTTTCCGGTAATTTAAAAAACTGTGCTTCAGGGAAATTCTCTTTTTCCTTTCCGCAGGCCAAACATTTCACTCGGTGTTTTCCCATATTTTTTTTTGAAAAAATTTAATAATACGAGTATATTATTTTAAATATGAAAAATGTATAATTTTTATATTTTTCAATAAAAAATTTACCTTTAAAATTTCACTGTAATATTAAATATTTATACTTTTATACTTTTTAATTAATAAGTGCTTTTATACCTTTTAATTATACTATTAATTATTAATTTTATACTTTTTCCACCATATACATCACAGATAATAATTCAAAATTAAAAAATTTTTATTTTTGAAATGAATCATATGAAAATGTAACAAATATGTACATAACATATCTTTGTACCTAGACCATACCTTTTTCCAAATATACAAAATATTTTAAATAATCACAGGTCACTTTTAATGTACACCATTCTAGGTATTTACAGTTAAAAATGTTTTT
Organism: Villa cingulata; assembly: GCA_951394055.1. Taxonomy (NCBI): domain Eukaryota; kingdom Metazoa; phylum Arthropoda; class Insecta; order Diptera; family Bombyliidae; genus Villa; species Villa cingulata. The sequence continues at coordinate 13,851,657 of OX596023.1, read as the reverse complement.
ATTTAAAATTTGCTGTAATATAATAAAAGGGCACTTTAAACATGACCGAAAAAAAAAGGAAAATTATGATTGTAGTGCATTTAAAGGCGACCGGAAAGGAAATATCTATATTATACTGCAAAAGCAATACATTTCAAGACTACCTGAAAAATATTTTTTAAAATAAAAAAAATTTTTTTGAAAAAAAAATTGAAATTATCATATAATTTTTATAAACAATCTTTCCTGTATAATTAAGTCAAAACAAAACCACCCTTTATATCAATTTACAAATTCATACAAATCTTAGTTCCAGGTCGCCATTCAAACGGCAGCATGAAAAAATGTAAACAATCGTGTACATATATGCAATAAATATGTAGTAGTATCAATTCATTTTACGTTTTATTTTCTTGTCTTCCTATACTTTACATTTTAAACGGCGACCTGAAACACTTAAAATTTGAAAGACAAATGACGTCATCTTTGTTCCAGGTTGCTTTTAAAAGTACGTGCAAAAAAAATATACACGTCATGATATTGTTTTTTTTTCTTTATTTTGTGTACTCTATTGTATCTCTCGTTTGCATATAAATTTAGGTAAGGGTATTAAATTGAAACAAATTTATCTATTCAGACTGTTCTTACTTTAACGAAATTTTTTTTTGTTTTTTAAAAAAAAGTTTGTATGTGTTTGTGAGATGATGACTCATTTTAGTGTCCTATCTTCCAGTATATTGTAATCTTTGGTTGTCATATTACGAAATATAACATATATTTCAAAAGACGTATTCTTACATATACTATACTATACTCCTTTATAGTATAAATCAAAGCATATCTATACAATAAGCAGTGTCACTCTTTTTTTTTAGAAAAAATAAAAAAAAAAAAATTGTATATGCTAACCATTACATATTAACAAAAATTTTCTATTAGTAAAAACAGTAAAGACCCAAATTTTTTCTTCAATTCCATTTTCTTATATTATAGTGCTACATGAAAGAATGAACCAAATATATGTAGATCACAATAAAAAGTAAAAAAAAATACGTGACTGTACATGAGATTTTTCATAACGTAATTTTAAAGGCGAGCGGAAACAATTTGTTCCATGTATTGGTCATATCGACATCGCATATAAACTATAGGGAAATTATAAAAATGAATTAACAGCTGCCTGGTTTGTTTACATTTTTTTACAATGTGTTTTTAGTAGCGAGCGGAAAGAAATTTCATTATATATTATTTTTTGAACGAGAAAAGTACAAGGTGATCTTTTTATAATTTATCAGTCGTAAAAATTTTAATATTTAATTTGAATTTACATATGCAGTATATTTTACATAAGTGATATAGTGATTTGTAAAAAATTTTAATAAAATTTCAATTGCGTGTAGTTTAGGTAAATTTTTACCTAAAAAGGATAACAAATTTATAAATTTTTTTATATATGTAATATAAGTTTAACTAAGTAATATATTTAACATGGGTAAACATCATGTGAAATGTTTGGCGTGCAACATTAAAAAGGCTGATAATCCAGAATTAAAATTTTTCGAGTTCCCAGAAAACATTGCAAGGTTAGTAGCATTAAAAGATATATTACAATAACAACTATTTATACATATACATCTGCTTACCTGTGTTTTCACTTCACATATTGCTTACGCTTGTTTACTCAGTAAACGTGAACGTCACTGATTTATAGTCTATACAGACCAAAATTAATCTAGATTGAGGTAATCTAGGTTAATGAGAAATGATGTGACAGACTATAAATCTAGTTTTATTTTCTCTAAACTTCTTGTTTTTCAATATAAATTCTTTTAATTAATATATAATTTTACTGTCAAATTATACTTTCTTCTTTGTTAATCGAGTTAGCAAAATTAAGTTTACAGAACTAGATTAATATAATCCAGCACCAGCTGTACAACAAGACCATTCAGAACTGAAGTTGTCAGACTGGAAAATTAATCTATAGACTATCAATTTTATCAAGATAAAACTCTTGGTCTGTCTTCGGTTTTAGACATAGATTTATATTAAAAAAATATGTTAAAAATTATACACATATACTACGTGGGTTGATAAGTTTCCTGTATTCATAGTAAAGCACGTAAATTTTCACAATTTTTTTATTTAATTTTCTACATAATCTCCTTTTAGCTCTACACACTTATTCCAACGTTTCTATCCTTCCCTATATCGCACTTTGTCTAACCCTTCAAAAAATGCGTTTGTTTCGGTTATGACGTCATTATCCGATGAAAATCTCTTTCCCCGTAACCATTTTTTCAACTCTGGAAACAAAAAGTAATCACTGGGAGCCAAATCTGGAGAATAAAGAGGATGTGGAAGCAGTTCGTATTTTAATTCATGAAATTTGGCTATCGCAATTGTTGACGTGTGAGCTGGGGCATTGTCCTGAAGAAAGAAGATTTTTTTCCTCGACAAATGTGGTCGTTTTTTTAAAATTTCTTCATTTAATTTGTCTAACAATGTGCAGTAATACTCACCAGTGATCACTTTTCCTTTTTCCAAATAATCAATGAATATTATCCCATGTGTATCCCAAAATGTAGTGGCCATGACTTTCCCAGCCGTCTGTTGAGTTTAGGGTCGCTTTGGTCGGCTTTCACCTGGTTCCATCCATTCTGCAAATTGTTTATTTGATTCAGGTGTATAATGATGAATCCATATTTCGTCAACAGTTATTATTCGACGAAAAAAATCCGCCTTATTGCCTGTCAACATTTCTAAACATTGCTGTGAAGTGATCACACGTCTGCGTTTTTGGTCGATTGTTAGTAAACGCGGCACCCATTTTGCTACAAGTTTCTTCATATGCAAATGTTCATGCAAGATATTAATAACACGTTATTTTGAAATGTTGACGATGTTCACAATCTCATTCACTTTCACTTTTCTATCACTCAACACAATATCATGGATTTTTTCGATATTTTCTGGTATTGTTACCTCTTTTGGCCTTCCACCGCGTTTATCATCATAAACACTTGTACGTCCACGTTTAAATTCACTGACCCAAAAACGAACAGTCTCATATGATGGTGCAGACTCACCCAAAGTTTCGTCCATGTCTTTTTTAATATCGGTTGCTGATAAGCCTTTCAAATGGAGATAATGTATCACACTACGAACTTGAACTTTATCCATTTTATAAAAAATGCTAAACACACGTAATTCAATTGCTTGTAAAATATAAATTAATTGACAGATAGGTTTGAAAATAAAAATGGCGTCTCATAAAAGATCATAATTTCTAAAAAAAATACTCCTAACTCATCGAAGTGTCATCTACATGTTAATACAGGAAACTTATCAACCCACGTAGTATATTAATATATTAGCAAATTATTAAATTTCATTGTTATTATGATTCTTTTGTTGTCAGGAAAAACGTTTGGTTGCACAATATTAATAAATGTTACCTTATTGGGGGAAAAATTTCAAGGGATCATCGTGTCTGTTAAAAGCATTTCAGTGATGAAATGTTCGGTAAGTCCAAATCTCGACTTAAGAAGATAAGATGTATTTTATTAGATTATATGTTAGAGTAAGAATTTAAAATATTAAAAAAAAAATTTAATAAAAATGTATAAAGATAAGAAGAAAAGCACAAAATTATAAGTGTTATGCATTTATAACGTTTTTAGAAAAAAAAAAAATAAAAAATTAAAAATTAAAGCAATTCTTTTTGTTATTTTTAATTTGTGCATCCTTTAATAATGTTTCATTTCCAAAATCCAGAAACGTCATTACTAAATTTTCTATTTCTTTCATATAAACAGTCTTCTAATTATCATCTACTTTTGCAATTCCGCTAAGGCCATTTGTATAAAGGTACGAAGGTCAAAAAATGATAAGAAAAAACGTGTAGAGTGACAATGCTTATTGTATAGACAAAGAGTATATAAAAGAAAGAGAGTTTCTATCTGAAAACAAAACATCAAAAATCGAATAGACAGGAAACGAAGAATTGTTGGAATTGACGGTTGAATTGTTTTGAATTTTTCCGTTTATAACTGACAACACCTGAAATTTATGAAAAAACATACAATGATTTAATTTTTTTTATGAAATTAATTAAAAATGTATTTTTATAAAATATTTTTTAAAATTAAATACTCTATCAAACATAATTAACTTCATAATAACAATATATATAGTCATATATATTAATATTAATATTATATAGCTGTTGCCTGTTGTATTGTATATTATACACATCATCAACTCATGCATACATGCAATGTATATGTGTATATGTATATTTATTTTATATACACTTGCCTTGCAGTCATAAGTCATAACAATGATGTACTTATGTTCAATGTTTATATATTTTGTATATTTGAGCTTTATGGCTTTATGCATATACAAAGATATAAACCAATGTATATTTAATTTATTATTTTCATTCTTTTTGCAGTATATAATTGCATATTATTTATAATGTATAAACATTATATGAGTATGAGTGGCATTTCATAATATAATACCATATTACATATAATAGCATATAATAATACAATACACCTTACACTATTCAATAACAATACATAGAAACTGTAAAGTATTATTATGTGTGTATATTATATACCATATATACTGTATTGCTATGCTGTGATATTATCTAACCACTCCCCTTCACTTCGAACCTATATATTTTCTATTGGTTTTGAACAGCAAATTTTTATTTTTAAATCAATGATTTCTGTTTGAATTTAATATTTTCGTATTTTAGTTTTCAGTCTACAGTAAGGGACAAAATGGTTACACCTTTTTAACACTTTTTAAGAATCGGTAAATTCCAAAAATATAAATGCAAAACATATAATAATATAAATTAACATATTTTATATCAATTTATTATTTATTATTCACTCACAATTTTATATCTTCATTTTAACATATTTTTAAGATAAAATTAGACTGAAAAATTTCCTTGCAAAAAAAAAAAATAATTAAAAACTACAAATTAAAAATTTTAAATAAAAAAAAAAAATGATTAAATATAATTTTTAAAAAATTATAAAGGATATTTTTGTTTACACAATGTGTTATAAAAAAAATTAGAAAATGTATTATAATACATAATTCTGTCGCGGACTGTAGACTGTACACTAACAAAAAACATATCACTCATAATCAATTATCAAAGATTAAACAGCAAACAGACAACATTGCACAATTTAGCAATATAGTATGTATAAAATAAATGATAATAAATATCTAAGTATATGTACATATATATACATATAGAGTTAATTATGATAATACTCTTTCACACAGACGTGAAAAAGTTATGGGACAAACATAATCTTTCATCATTAGAAAACATAATGACACTGATATATGGATATTCGATATTTAGCATAAAAAAACAAAATGTAAAAACATATTGCTTTCATAAAAATTTCATAGAACATCTATTGCCAATTAAAAGAAATGGAAAAATATATCAAGATAAATCAGTTAATTTTTAAGAAAAATTATTACAAGAAGAGTAAAGGGAACAGGAAAGAATCCACAAAAGTTCGTAAAATCCTTGCGGAGTTAATAGCGACGATTAGAGGTGGTCTGTTGGATTTAAAGGTTATCATTTACTCAAAGTAGTTTTGTTATGTTTATTTTTTTTATTTTTTTTTTTTTTGGAATAACGAAATTAACAATATTTCTATTTTTTATTATATTTTAATATTTCGGAATTAATTAAAAATGAAAATAATAATTATGTATTATAAAAATTAATTAATAATCTACATATACGTTTTAAAGTATTGTTTTTAAAAAAGTCTTGCTAGTCCCATAATTTTTCACGCCTGTGAATTAGCAATTTATATGTAAATACAACTGCATAATGTTAAAATTAAAACGTATTTATTTAGTATGTATACATACAAATACTTGGTATAAATATATAAAAATTTAAACAAAGTGCTTAACATACATACAAACTTGCTAATAAAATACATATATATAAATATAATAATCAAGTATATATTGCATGTTGTATTCAAAAAAGCCAAAGCATGCATATAAATTATATATGGCATTTGTAATACAATACATACATGCGATGCGAATGGATTTATGTATTATATACTTTAATGTTGCTGGTCTGGTTGCTGTGTAGCCTTACATACATATAAACAAATAAAAAATATAATATGAAAAAGTTTTGTGTTTGGTATATAATTTTCTCTATTCTCTTTACACTATATTCTATATATTTATATTGTATATATATTATATTGCACGCAAAACATGCAAAACCTATAAATAAAGAAAAATGACAACTGATAAAATATCAGCTGGTGTAAACAAATATATTCATTTTCTCATTTTTCCTCTACAACTCCATATAAAGAGAGAAAAGCTTTATACTGAAAATGTTTGGGCTTGGCAAAAAGAAATCCCGTTATTTTTATATGGAGTTGGGAGCTTGGCATAAAGTAATGATACCATAGACTAATATATAGATAGGAAATGACCGTATAAATTTTTAATACACTTTTGAAATCGATCATAGCTGGCAGAAACTTGAAGAATGGCTGGCAGGAGCTTTTACTGAGAGGAGAGATAATTTTTCGCTCACGAATTTCCATATATATTACATATATTGTAGATTTCAATAGCTGGCAATGAAAATACATGCATATTTATTTAAAAAACAATACACAATACATGTTCATTGCAATAGCTGGCAGTAGTACTGGAATCAATATAGAATATTTATCACTGATCAACAAAACAATAAGATGTGACACTCTTTTTTTTTTTAAATTTACTAACACACATAATTACTTATTTTAAAATAATAAAAAAAATCAAAATTCAATTTACAAAAACAGTACAGAATTAATGTACTTATGTCAAATCCATATTTCCTTATAAACCGCCGTAATGAAGAAAAGATACAAAACAATATATACATGTGAGCAATACAATCATTTTTTCACAATGCATTTTTAAAGGCGATCTGGAACTTTTTTTTTGACTACCTGACGCCTCATTATATCAAGATATAAGGTGATTCATATAATTTCTGAGAATTTTGAAGACAAGAAAAAGTTTATTTTGTTAAGCTATATATTAGAGTAAGAATTTAATTTATAATTAAGAAATTTAACAAAAATGTAAAAACATTTGATATCAAACACAAAATTTTAAGTGTAATGCATTTACAATTAATTTTGTTTATTTTAGATAAAAAATTTTAAATAACAAAATTTGTACTTTTTTTAATGAGTAGGTATACACTGTAATAATGTTATATTTTTTAAAACAGTTGGTGTTGCAGTTCCATTTTTTTTGTCTCTTTTTCGTATACAAAGGCTCTTAATTGCTATCGACTTTTAGCAAAACCGTTAAGGCCGAATGAATAACGGGACAAAGGTCATGAGAAATTTTTGCTAACGCGTGCTCAGTGTCATTACTGTATGAATATAGATATACTGTGATTTCAATAGCTGGCAATGAAAATACATGCATATTTATTTAAAAAACAATACACAATACATGTTCATTGCAATAGCTGGCAGTAGTACTGTGTTATACGGTTATGTTATACTTATGTTATACCGTCATACATGGTCTTACTTGAATCATGAATATAGAATATTTATATTCATGTAGCCAACAATACAGATTGCATAGTATCAAAGAATATATAACTAACGTAACTAGTAGATATATATTCTTTGATAGTATGCATGCACATATGTGTTAGATACTTTCAAAACCAGTTTTAATTGTATATATAATATCACAGATAAGGATATTTGTATGTGATAATATATATTATTATATTCATTGCCAGTCATAACATAAATTTGTTGAAAATTTAAATTTCCTTTAGCCTACTGTCACATGAGTCTGATTCTGAATCTGAAAAATTCAGAATCACTTTCAAATGCATTGTAGTAAATGTGACTTGTTACATGGCTCTGAAAAATTCATCTTCTAAAAAAATTCCGGTTCGTACTTCCGTTTTGTAATCTGATTATTTTCAGAATAGAAAATGAAACATGCTGACAGTAAATGTAACATGTCACATGTACCTGAAATCTGAATCTGAATTCATAGCTAAACCACTCAATAAATTGACATAAAATTACTTGTTTATATACAACTTGAAGATCGTAAGATAGAAGACAGAAGACAGAAGACAGAAGATTAACTTTATTTCACCCTCCATTGAAAAGTGCGTCTTACCTACGTACTCGCCACTCATAGTAGTTATTGTTCGATGGTTTAATGTTCACTCGATAAGTAAAGTGTTTTATAACAATAACAAATTTAAAGAAAAATATTGAAAAGGAGTTTTCAGATTCAGAATCAGAATGAACAAAAAGTAAATTCTGAATCTGAAATTTTACGTTTCAGATTCAGAATCAGAATAATGTGACAGTAGACTTAAAATATACGATTTTGTACATTTGCCTGTTATTTGATATTTTTTATCATTTCCGATAAGAATATAGCTACATAGATTTTTGATTTTTAAATTTGTTTTTTCTTCAAGATATACAAGATTTCAAAAGATTACAAAAGTTCTCTCATTTATTTTCCTTATTCTGATTTTATAGCTTTTTCAAAATCTCTCAAAAGCTATTTTGATGTTTACTTAAAGTGCGTTTAGACTGCTTGATATGTCAAACATGATTTGTGATTCGACATGAAAATGACGTAGCTTATGATTTGCTACGACAAGAGTCATTTCCATTTGTTTATATGTTTTCACACCATTTGATTTGTCAAACATAACATTGAACTGTCATTTGCAAACAAAAAAAAAAATTAATTATTCACAAAAAGTTAAAATTTTAATTTTACCTGTATCCTTTGATTGAAAATCTGGAAATAACAAAATAAAAAGTCAAACCCAAGTCAAATTGAATTAGAGCATGTTCTAAATCCAAAATGTCGAACTCGACATGATTTGATTTGTCAAATATGATATGTTCACATGGCTTCACACCATCTGACAACATTTTTGACACAAATCAAACCAAATCATATATGACATATCAAGCAGTCTAAACTCACTTTTAATAGTTATGAACACGATTTCTGCCATAAGCATTTCCAATCTATATTAGTCTATGATGCTACTTTTTTTATATTGAGTTTTACGCTCGCATCACTACCGACACCTACAATTGTTGAAAAATTTTTTGGTCCGAATGTTCCTATGAATCAGTTTCTCTCCTACTTTTATATTTATATACTTTTTGCATGTGTTTAAAAAATTTCTGACATATAAATATCGTATGTCGTTTTGTAGTTGAATCATTGTATAAAGGTATATAGTAGAAGCTCGTAATGGAGATCAAAAGAAAAGAGCTGCAAAAATAAAAATAAAACAAATAAAATAAAAAAAAAAATTTTTCTAAAGAGGAAACAGGCAAAAGAATTTCTCATAGAAAATTAAAACATGATAGAGCAGTATCGTACTATATCATTTAAAAAAAAAAAAACAAATACCAATTTTATATGGCTGAAGTCAACTTTTTAATATGTATTTGTATCACCTATCTGTACAATGTACAATGCATTTTTACTCAATTTTACTAATTTTCACTAACACTACTTACATTCATTGAAATAAGAATAAATTGTAATGGTTGCATGAAAATTATATTTTTTAAAAATTGTTAAAAAATATTTAGAAATATTGTCATGTCTCAAAATTGATGCATGAGAAAAAGAAAACTTTGAACAACTATATTATTATTTAATTATATGATTTTTTGAAAACTAAATATAATAAAAACATCATATTATTTCACCCACAAAAATGTATACTAAAACAACAAAACAACACTATTTCTACTATTCAATCATTAAAATGTTTTAATTAATACACTAAAACAAAGGAAATAATTATAAAAAAAGTTGAAAAATATTATTAATATTTAATTGTATGATTAAAAAATTAAATATAATAAAAACATTAAATAATTCACTCACAAAAATGTACAAAAATATAAATCCAGCGAAACGAACATGTACAAAAAAATGTTAATGGTTTGATATTTATTGTTGTATGGTGTTACCGTAGTACAAAAAATTATATTATACGCTAATGTATAAAATTTTATACAACTTTTGAATAGAAAATTTTTTTATTAAAATTAAAGTATTTTTAAAATTTTTTTAAATTGAAATATTTAATAATATTGAAATTTTTTAAAGATGAAGTGTTGTACAAGAAGCTGTGAAATTGAAGTGAGTGTAGATGTTAATAATGATCATAGGAAAAGGTTTTTTAGATTTCCTAAAGATTTGTATGTGTAAGTAATATGAAAAATAATTAGAATACTTATATTAAAAATATAAGTATATATAAATGAATAATTTATATACCTATATAAATAAACTTTATAAATTTAAATAACATAAATGAATAAATTTAAATTATATATTTTTATAAAACAAATTCAACAAAAGTGAGATATGTATATAAGTAGCATTAATTTAGCATATAGTACTTACAGTTACCGTTACTCATAATGTTACATGTTATTTAAATTTATGATACTGATAATGTTACAAAAATTACTTGTGCATAGCAAAGATGTATAATACAATTACTTTTTTTTTATTTAGGACTTGATATCAAATGGTATTTTTGTGAACATTACACTTTTTAGCTAAGTTTTTACACAAGAATACAATTGTTATATATGCAGGAGTACAAATAATTAATGTAATAAAAATTCATGTACAGATAGATAAATAAATAAATAAATAATAATTAAATAAATAAATAAGAATTAATAACACAAAGAAACCACTTTTTTATTGAAAATTCAAAAACATGTCATCTTTAATAATTTTAAAACAACACTGGTAACACTGCATAACGAAACAATAAAAACAAAATTAAAAATAAACATGGCTGTAAACATGGCCGATGACAACTAAAAAAATGATTTCATTTTTTTTCTTTCTCCATCCTTCATTACTCTTATGTCTATCTATTTTTTTTTTAAATTTATGGATTAGTGAAAAAAGTTTGAATGTATTGTAAATTGTAATTTAAACAATAGAAATAAGTCGAGGTCAACGAGTAAAATCAGCAGTTTTCTTCAAGCCTGCCTTTCTTTGTTATATGAAATATATATTATTCTATGACCGCTCAATACAGATACACACAATCTTTCCAAATGAAATTTATATACATATAGGTATACCTTAACATAAATTTGTACTCGCAACCAAAGTAAATCTAGGTAAACCAAGTAAGAAATCTCAGCTATTACGCTAAATAGAATGGGAGATCCGAGAAAAAAGTAGTTCAAATATACATGTTTATCAAATATTGTCAGCAATTCTCACAGCAACAACAATTTTCTTAAAGTCTGAAAAGCACTTTACCTGGCAATTCCCAAATTACTATATTTATAATGTAAAAATGTGTACATGAAAAAATAAGATAAAAAGTACACATCCTATCAAACTTCTCATTTTCTATATCACCGGACCGACATCACAATAATGCAAAATTCTCTCTGCTTACATTTTTTTTTTACATTAGTTTTTAATAGCCTCCGTGATATGCACTAGTGGTAGTTGAAAATATTCTTATTTGATTCACATACGAAGTCTATTTCGCTTCAACTTTTTTATTCGTTGTTCTTCTAACATATGTATGATAATAGCCTCCGTGATAATTTGACGGTAAATACACGTACTTGTAATGTACACGTGCTTGATGTTGCTGTTGTTGTTTGAGTTGTTTTTTAGAGTGAATTTTTGATTGTGTTGTTTTTTACGTACTCAATTTTATAAAAAGGGGCGACTTCTTAATTATTTCTTTCTTGTTTCAACTACTTCTTTAGTCTTGATTTGATTTTCTGTCTATTTTTTCGTAGCTGTCAGTGTATTTGTGTAAAAAATTTCGAGGTCATTGAAAATTAAAAAATATTTTATATTGAGATTTTCCACTTGTTAGGTATATATATACACTTTGCTCGCAACTCATATTTATGTGAATTTTATTTTCCACACAGGTGGTATCTAAATTATTCTATTTGATATTAAATTATGAAAATGATCATTTTACAATGTTATCATATATGAAGAAGGGTATCTATACATGGAAAAACAAAAAAATTAAAACCAAAAACAAACAAACAAACAACCAATCAACAAAAGAGACAACAAGAAAATGATGTTGTTTGATGATGATGAACTCATAAATTAAATTCACGCATCGGCATCATAATAATTATTATGCATGCATCATCCCATAGTTACTATGGAGTACATTAAATAGAGGTATATACTCATAAATAATATGGATAGTGGGCAAAAATGACATATGCTATTAGGCAAAAATAATCTTTATGTCCCATAAATTAAATTAATTAAATTCTTGGGTTAATTTACTTTCATTTGCTTTGACATTAAAGTCAGCTGCAGCTACACCATTCTGTTTGTTATAATCTCACACAGCGCTGCAGCGTATACTTCATACTACACTTCACGCTTCAGCCTCAGACTCAGCTGCAGCATTCTGTTCCAGCAGTAAAGCAGCATATATTGACTTAATTGTAAAACAAAGAGGTTTGGTTTTTTGTAGGTGATGTGATATTACAGTTTGTGTTATGTTGTAATTGGGCGTTTCTAAATTTTCTAATAATATGTCTATAATATGTATGTACGATGTACTAAATTTAATTATATATAATTACAGGCACAAAAAAAATGTTCTGCAGGCTATGTTTAATTGAATCAACTGAAGTGCTTGATATATTTGAAGGTGACGGAGAACGATTAAATATTGCAAATGTTATTGGCCAACATTTCTGGTTTGTACCAATAAAAGAAGATCAAATATCAAATATATGCTGTACATGTTGGTTGAAAGTTGATGAATTTCATCAGTTTTATTGTTTTATAAAAGATGCACAGAAAAAGTTATCTGAAATTTTACTCACTGATCAGAAATCAACCGAGCAAACTACCAGGACTTATTTGAAAAAGGAAAACAAGGACGATGATGAAGATGAATGGATATATGATGCTGCAGCTAATGAATATGTAAACATGATACGGGACAATATTGTAAAAGACGATATAAAAATAAAATCAGAACATTGTGATAACGATGAACTAAGACATGATAAATTTGAAGAAGTAAAAGATCCTATATATACTGATAATACCAATCAAAGTAACCAAATACATTCAGAGGTTAATGAGAAAATTTGTGATAATCATAAGTCGAATGCGCCTACAAAAAACAAATTAAATTTAAAAACAAATGCTAGGAAGAAAAGAGGTCGTCCTAAAAAACAGACATCAAATATCAGTGATAGCGAAGAAGATTTACCATTGAAACATTTTGTAGAAAAGAAACAAAAACGAGATAAAAAAGAAAAATCTGAATATGTGAAAAATTCTAAAGAAAAAGACGATATAATTGCAAAATATATGAAATTGAAATGTGAACTATGTTGTGAAGAATTCAAATCCTTTGGCCAAATTAGACAGCATTACAGAACTAAACATAATGCAAAAGGATATGTAGTTTGCTGTAATAATAAATTTTATAAAAGAATATTATTATTTGATCATATTAATAAACATTTAAATCCAGAATATTTTAAATGTGGTAAATGTAACAAAACATATTCTTCTAAAAATTGTTTAAAAAATCATATGCTAACACATAAATCGGAATGTTCTAAAACGTTTGAATGCGAACTTTGCTCAAAAAAATTTGTGAACAATTTTCTTTTAAGACGACATAAATTCATTCATGTACCACTAGAAGAAAGGCAATTTTTATGTGATGATTGTGGTAAAGCATTTCCAACAAAGTACTTATTACAAACACATCGTCGTTATGTGCATCAAAATGCATATGGAAAAATGTGTCACATATGTGCAAAAGTAATTATTGGTAAATCTATGTTCGAAAAACATCAATTGGAACATGCTGGTATTGTTGAACCAAAAGTACAATGCAAGAAATGTGGCGCATGGTTGAAACATAAATATGGTTTGAGAAAGCATATGAAACTTCACATTGAATCATCAATTATTCATAAATGTGATATATGTGGAAAAATATCACCAACCAAAGGAGCACTTAGAAGTCATAAAAGTTATGTTCATGAAGCGAAGAGATCGTATCAGTGTGGAATATGTGATAAAGCATTTAAAGTGGCAATGACACTAAAGGAACATATGACAACTCATACTGGTGAAGTATTATATACTTGTCTACATTGCCCGAAAACATTCAACTCTAGTGCAAATTTGCATGCACATCGGAAGAAAAAACATAGAAAAGAATGGGAAGAATCAAGAAAGGATCGTGGGGTTTCTGCAATTGCGATAAAATCAAATACCACTTTTGAAGACGATACAAATAATCAAAATAATTCAAAAGAATGTAAAATGACAGACGATTCGCACAAATTGAGTGAAACTGAGATAAATGTGGATAATACATTTAACGAACAAAACCTGATTTCATTAGTATTAGATTCAATGCAAACTAAAAATTAAATTTATTAAAATTTTCAGTCTAATTTTCTGTGTGTTGTAATTATTGTAAGGATTTAAGAATTTTGTACAAAATAAAAATAAAATTTGATATAAATTGCGTATTTCATTACACTTCTTATTAAAAATAAACGGATTACGGAACACCACAAATGATTTCTATCACTAGGCAAGAGGTTTCTGGGCCAAATACACTACACATGCATGCATGCACAATTATATAAATGCGCAATCACGCTCTCCCCACATACTAACACTACGCATGCATATTGCACAATCATCATTTTTCATTAATTTGTCAAAGTAAAAGGATGGAAATCAATAATTCGCTCCATAATTTTAATTGCAATGTCAATTAAAATGAACAAAAAAGGCAAAAAAGAATATGGTTGAAATAGTGGTTTAAAAAACTATAAAGTTCTAAAAATTCACTCCAAAATTTTCTATTTGAAAAAGACATTTTATTTTTAGCTTCATCCATCCGCTTTGAAAGTCTTTAAAAAATGAACACATGTCAACTCATACTGGTGAAGTATTATATACTTGTCCACATTGTCCAAAAACGTTCAACTGTCGTGCCAATATGTATGTATGTACATCGGAAGAGAAAACAGAAAAGAATAGGAAGAATCAAGAAAGAGTCGTGGAGTTCTTACAGCTGCAACTGCACTGCAATAAAATCAAATACACATTTTCAAGATGATAAAAATAGTCAAAATAATTCAAAAGAATGTAAAATGAAAGACGATTCGCACAAATTGAGTGAAACCATAGATAAATGTGGATAATACATTTAACGAATAAAACCTGATTTCATTAGTATAGACACAAACAATATAATATAACCAGACTCACATTGTGGTATAGTTGATTTTAATCAAAGAATATAGAGCTAAAGCAATAGAAATAACATTCGACGGTTAAATTCAAATAATGTCTGTATGTTTGCCAAAATACATATTTTCTTGCTTCGAAATTTTGAAAAAGGGGAAAGTTACAATTAATGTGGATGACGTGGAATGAAACGAAAAAATTTTGGATTTTGCACATGTTTGTAATTAATGTGTATGACATATTGTGTATAATTTTATACTTCGAAAAAATACTTCGAAAAATAATTTCGTATTTATGAATGAAAATAGGTTTACACATAGCATTTGTGTGTGCGTTAATTTGATTATTCATACGCCATTATAGATTTCAAATATACATATAATACATATAATATATGTAGATATATATATACTATATATATATAATTTTTATACTGCTGCTGGTTGACTGCTATGTTTTTATTTCTATCGATCATTTCTTTATTGCTATTTGCTCTATTGTAATTTGTGCTTATGCGAGCATACCCATACATTGATAATGCAATGGTAATTGGTATACGGCAAATAATACAATGTAAATTTATATTTTATATTGTACATTGTATACGCTAATGCAATACGATTATATATGTATGCGGATAATCATTATAATATATAATATGATGATGATGATAATATGATATTATGATATATGTATATATGTACTATATACATATTTCAGGTTTTTTTTATAAATGCATTAGCCGAGATATTTTTAAAGGGACAATATATATGTATTATATACATATATGTATATTGTATTATAATTATAAAAATATGTATTTTACAATATTGAACAAAATGATTTTTGGTATTTGTGTACTACTACGTAATGTACGTAAGTAAATGTATAAGCTGTGCTGTTTGTTCATATCGACGTTCATATTATATTGTAGACACTATGTACATATGTACGTATTCACTTGTAGGATTGAGTTTATAAAAATTAATGGGCCCTATTATGAATGTCGATAATATCGACTATCGACAAAATTAAGACGAGACGAGACGATGTAAATTTTGTATTATGCAAATCGGTCGTCTCGACAATAAGATATTGTCATATCAAATTTTATTTTCATTCAGTTTCACCATGTAATTTCTATAAAAATTGTCAAATATATCGATACAAAAATTTATAATTCATTTTTTTTTCAATTTTGAATAAATATTTAATTAATTTTTGTAATTTTTAATAAATATTTGATTAATTTATGTAAATAATTTGTAGCTATAAATATAAAATATAAGTGAAAATATAAAACATTGATTTAATACTGATTTTTTTTTTTTTGCATAAAAGAAGAGCGTTCATGTTTTTTTTTTCAAACAGCATTTTTAGTGATTTTTCTTTAATTAATTAAATTAAATTTAAATAAATTGAGCAGAATAATTAAATACAACTTATCTTATATACAAAGAATACATGAAATGTCAAATCACCATGGACTATTATGTCTATTGATTAGTTTTAACTGATCGACTCAAAATGTCGATATTCTCGCCTCAAATCGCCATTCATAATACAAAACTTGTCGAGTCGAGGCGATAGTCGATGACAAGACGATATTATCGACACTCATAATAGGACCCAATATAAAATAAACGATTAAATAATAAGTGTGAATGGCTGGTTATAGGATAATACAATTCTTATGCATTTATATCGGGTTTTCCAATAGGGACATAACGATTTTGTGTTTTAATACAAAGGAGGCCTTGAACATTTGGCATAATCTGTCAACTTCAGAACGTCAGTCAATGTTAACATTTTTATCATGGTGAAGTTCACGAACGAGCAACATTTAGAAATTATTGAAAATTACTATCGCAATTCTGAATCGGTAGTCACAACTTTAAGAGCGCTTATTCCAATTTTCGTGCTCGCGGTGGTCATATGAATGAGATCGAATTCCATAATTAAATGTAATTTGTGTACTTCACTTGGAATAAATTTTGACCTTATATGTATATTAATTATTCTTTATTTTACTTAAATATAAAATTGTTATGTCTTACTGGAAAACCCTACATTATTAGCATAATGTATTATATTATATTATAGAAGTTGTTAGGCAAGTAAGCAATATAGTATTATTGGTATTATATTTAATACAGTATTATTGGTATTATATTCAATTTTGATAACTATTAAATTATTGTTGTTTTCGTTGGCTTATATTTTTTTCTTTATTTTTTTTTTATGTTCGTGCGATCTTGTTTATATACAAATGTACACACACACATATGTATATAGTATATTATTACCCTTCGATATTGATATTGTACAATTTCACATTGCTTTTGTACTATTTTTATGTACATACATATACGTTTTTATGTACATGTATATTATTATTTATATGCGTATTGTATTAAGTATATACCTATATATTACCACATTATTTGTATATTGTTTGTGATATTACAATACCTACAATATTTAGGGATACAGGTGGAAAGAAAAAGTAACGATAAAAAATATAATATTTAAATCATATTGCATAAATAATCACCTGAAATATTAAAATTATATCTAAGCAAGTGTATAGATATACCATTCATGCGAAATATCCACATATATGTAATGTATAGTATTTTTAAGATTTTTTGCTTATTACGTTCATAATTAAAATTCAAAAATTATTCTTATACATATTCATACGAATATGTAATGATAATTATTATTGTAATTCATAATACTCGAATAGAGTTTATGAAATAATTAATATAAGACCACGCCAAAACACAGATCATAAGGAAAAAATATTTCAATTTATAATCAATGCAGATCATACCAATTATATACAAACATACGTATGTTTGTCATTATGTCATTCGTTTATATATTATTATGTATATTACTCCCTATTAAAAAAAAATATGTTTGTTTACATTTCTTTGAAAAAAATTTTTAATTTGTTATTCCCTTTTACTTATCATTCACAACAATTCATATACATATATACATACATTTAATATTCGCATATAAATTCGTATTATACTAATACATAATACAGATAAGGATCTTTGTTAATATACATCTTACCAAAGCCCAATATAACAACTTGTTATCTAGTCTTTGATACTACATACTACATACTACATAATATTCCGTAATGAATATTATACACGTAGCTATATATATTATCATAATACACAATAAACTTGTATTTACCTTTAAATACAATACAATTCACATTATTCCATTGCACACATACATAATTTATAATACAAAATATAATATTATATCGATTCCCTTCCCCGCAACAGATATTAATCTAGATGATTTGTATGCAAATATATAATATAATTCCGAATACCTCTTAAATAGCAAACAGATAGCTTCCTCTCCGTCAACTAGCATCGTTCACCAGTACAGTACACTATCATCAGTCATCACGCTGCCTCAGTGATAGTACTGTTTGACGCTGAACATACATGTGCCTTATTTATATAGTCAGGTACGTGAGGGACTTGAATAGCTCGATGGTTTGGTTTCGTCTTGTGATCCTGAGATAACGGTTCGAACCCCAGCCAGCGCGCTACTCTTGCCCAAGTCGATCATTAATTTTTCCCATCAACAATATACACCAGTAACTGATTACTGATGATAAACTGGATGGTATATCTGACATAAATTACTGATCGGCGGTGCCATAATGGACTTCGTGCACTTAATATATACTATATACATTGTATGTATATATGTATATTTGGAAAAGAAAAAAAAAATATAGTCAGTACTGTTTATTACGGCACGGATGTTATCTGTTTCCATCTTTACCTCAGACATGGTAAGTAAGAAAAATTATGTGTATTTTAATACAATTATGAGGGGAAAAATTTATGTTCGAAACATGTTTCGAACGAAGATATTTATGTAACTTTATGTGTTCTGAATTTTTGACAGATTGTGGAATGAAAATTCTATTGCTTTAGCTCTATATTCTTTGTTTTAATAGAGAAAATTTAGTTGGACGATGTTGTCTCGTCCAAGTAAAATTTATGTTATACAATTGCATATCCGATACACCAATCAACATTTTATTCAACTCTTTTTGTTATAAAAGAATCCACCAAATCCACTCAACTGTAATAATAAAAATGGTGAAATTGTCATCTTACATTATTACATATACCATATAAATCCTATATACTATATACATACATATATACACATTTTGTAGTTGATGGTAATACAATGCATTTAAAAACTAGTTTTTGTAATTGTAATATAATGTGATTTTCATTTCATTCAAGAATTTAGAAAATTAGGGTGAGAAATTTTAAATTTCTACATATAAATATAATATTTATGTATGTATGGTGTGTGATGTAGCTGCATATACTCGTATATAGATAGGAGAAAAATGATGAGAAGTATTCCTTTCATTATAAAATGATTTAGATTTTTCATATCTGTACATGATTGTTTTGTTGCTATATCAATTAACTCCACTTCCTTAATATTACAGGTCTTAATATTTAAGCACTTTTCAAAGTGTTATATGTGTGGATGTATACTATTTGTTTATGTTTGTACGATTTGTATTTGTAATTAGTTTGCTCATTTTGAATTTTTTATTTATTATTTTTCAATGTATATTGATGTTGCTTAACAACCAATTAGTTATAAAAGTCTTTTATATCCATATCTTATTTTTATCATTAATTTTTAATATTTTTCAAAATAATCGAAATAGTAAATTAGGTTTGATTGAAGAATTTCCCAAACGGAAGTTTTTATCTGCATCAAAAAAAAAATCCTAAATATGCAGATTGAATAAGTGTATATATAAAGAATCAAAGAACTTAATGTAATTAAAGAAAAAAACAAACGTGTAGTTTACATTTTGAAAATAATTATTTTTTTTGGCAAGAAATTTCCGAAGTTAAATTATATTCCCACTCGTTTTTTAAAATATGCTGCGTGG
The DNA here is from genome assembly GCA_951394055.1 of Villa cingulata. Classification (NCBI taxonomy): domain Eukaryota; kingdom Metazoa; phylum Arthropoda; class Insecta; order Diptera; family Bombyliidae; genus Villa; species Villa cingulata. The sequence goes on along the minus strand of OX596023.1, from coordinate 13,831,313 downwards.
TGTTGATAGTATGATAGAAGTTCAAACATGTACATATATTGAAATTAAACTAGAAGATCTTGATTATGGTCCAGCAGTTAAAGCTTAAATTTTATTATTGAAAATATTATGCTATCATAATTACTGTTTTAGTATATCATTTAAAAAAATTATAGATAATAGAAAAATTAAAAAAAAAATGCAGAACACTGAAAAAAGTAATAATTATTTGAGAAAAAAACTAATAAGCTGTTTTTAAAAGTTTGGTGATATTTTAGACATTTCAGAAAATTCAAAAACTTTCGCTAAATTAATTTTGGAATCCTATTGTTTATACTAGAAAAGCGAAGTGCATTAGTCAATGTAATTTTTATTTGAATTTTCTGCCGGAAATACATTTTCAAAGAATGTGTTGCAGTTCCACACGCCTCATACAAATTTATTACATATTTTTGTATTACCTTTCAACGTTTTTCTCTTGGTATTTATAATATATTTGTAGAATGAATATTAAAAACGTATATTAAAAATCTACAACCAAAAAATAAAAAAGTCTTTTAATTTTTGGCGAAATGTCAATATAAAAAAATATAGTTTATAATAGATTACTTAATTCATATTGTTGATAGTGATAATAAAAGAAATAATTTGGTTGTGAAAATCCTTTGTATATTCATGACACAAGCTGGGAAGAAAGTTTTAAATATGTTTTTCATAATGTGGCTCGTAAAAATAATACAGACTCCAAACAGTTTTAAAAATTTTGTTTGAAAAACATGATTAACATGAGTAAATCAAAATATCAAAATTTAGTCAAGATCCTTTTGCAAAATTATTTCTTAAAATCAGATGTAGAAATGCAAATCAACAAAATCCGACGCTTTTTAATTTTCAAATATTAATGCGGAAATAATTGAAAGTATAGAAATAGTTTTAGGCGTATGTTTCATACATTTTTCTTTGCATTCCGCGCGAATTTCTGTCTGTTATTACATTAGAAATAAGTATGTTTTACAGGGTTTACAATAAATTAATTTTTGAAACAAATTAATACTATAGTTGTGAAAAGTGCATTTTATTGATTGAAAATAAAGATTATAGATTTGAAATTGTTACTGATAAATAATAATAATATCATGTAATATTACATTAACTAGTTATGTATTATATTATTCAACTTTTTGTTTTTACTTTTTACTTTTTTGGAGTGCCTTAACTTATCAACCATCCAAGCACAATTTTTTCGTAATAATACCAATATCATGAAATCAAGTATAGCCATTCTGTGCTCAAAACATGGGTGAATAACATTATACAAATTATTGAACTTTAAATTTGTAACCACATTACACACATGTTTTTAATAAGTCTCTTTATATTTGGTTTGTGAGGATGTTTTTCAAATTTTTTTTGAATATTTCTAATTGGTATTTAATTATTTCAAAATGTGATTCAGACGGTCTTATTAGAGAATTTGGAATTTTTGAATTAAAATTTTTTAAATCAACTAATATGTATATCTGTAGAAGCACTTTGATCAACTACACCTTTAGTCAGAGCTGTTCTACATGTTTTACATTCGTTTTTAATAATTTTAAACAAATGTGCAATGCAATACCCTGTGAAATATTTTGCACTTAAGGATGAAGAAGATAAGACTCTGATATAATGTTCTTCGCTAACCATCACATTTTTTAGCTCATTCATATCAGGTGTTAAATTATTATCACTATTCGGAAAACTTTCTGCATTGGATTCAGAAGAAATTAAAATAGCAGACCAATCTAAATTTAAAAATTCCTCGCTGTCAGCCTCACAGTTCTTAGACTTACAACTAAAAAGAAATTTAATAGACATTATTTTTGCAATAAGTCTTTGAAATTCTAAAACACTTGGGTTGTTTTTATTTGCATTCCTACATCTAATGTGAGAGAAAAGGTTTTCCAAACAATCTTGATTAAACTTAGAGAAATATGTATATGTAATATAAATCTTCATGAATTGTAAATAATTTTTCTCTCACTCCGAGTATAGCATTTATCGTTAAAACAAAACCTTTGTATAATGTTGTATAATTTAAACTGATAAAATTTATTCATTACATCTACATACCTGATACATGTTCAAAACAGGATTCATAATTTCTTTTTCATAAAATGTAATTTATTATAGATTAACACATTTTCTGTACAAAACATATATTTTTGATGAAAAGGGAATATCATATATTATACCTGAATACGAAAAACAATCTTCATTTCATTTTTGAAAAACTCGAGCTAAAAAAAACAATTATATGATCTTCATTGATTTTAAAGGTGTAAATGTTTATCACCATTGTTATGTCGAAGTTATAAATTTTATTCTTAATTATACCTTATATAATTATACATTACATATGAAACGAACTATAGCATGGGTAGAATTTTATAAAATTTGTGTAAAATATTTATGATTTCTTCATTATATTTCTTCATGTTTTATGACCCTTTTTACAGTACTATTTTGAGTCTTTCAAGTTAAAACTAAGGCCAAAAAATGAATATGAATACATCCTATCTACCATACCACACAATAATCTGCAAAATAATATGTCGATAAGTAGAATAAATTTTAGAATAACTGAAAATATTTTTTTTATTCTTAATTCTAAAAATTCAAATTTATTCAATATATTTAAAAATATGCGGGTGCATTTCAAATCGATTGACTCCTTAAAAAAAGATAATATAATATACCATCTAAAAAACAATTTTCTAGCAAACTAATTACAAATACAAATCGTACAAACATAAACAAATAGTATACATCCACACATATAACACTTTGAAAAGTGCTTAAATATTAAGACCTGTAATATTAAGGAAGTGGAGTTAATTGATATAGCAACAAAACAATCATGTACAGATATGAAAAATCTAAATCATTTTATAATGAAAGGAATACTTCTCATCATTTTTCTCCTATCTATATACGAGTATATGCAGCTACATCACACACCATACATACATAAATATTATATTTATATGTAGAAATTTAAAATTTCTCACCCTAATTTTCTAAATTCTTGAATGAAATGAAAATCACATTATATTACAATTACAAAAACTAGTTTTTAAATGCATTGTATTACCATCAACTACAAAATGTGTATATATGTATGTATATAGTATATAGGATTTATATGGTATATGTAATAATGTAAGATGACAATTTCACCATTTGTAGTACAGTTGAGCGGATTGTTATAAAAAAAGGTGAATAAAATTTTGATTGGTGCATCGGATATGCAATTGTATTTTACTTGGACGAAAATACTTCATCCAACACTAATTGCGCATTAACGTTTTCCATATAAATCCAACTATACTGAAATGTGTATCTGGTATTTATTTGTCTGTGGTATAGATTCAATGCTAACTAAAAATTAAATTTATTAAAATTTTCAATCTTATTTTCTGTGTGTTGTAACAAAGAATATAGTTATAGAGCTAAAGCCAATAGAAGTAACATTCCACAATCTGTCAAAAATTCAGAACACATAAAATAAAGTTACATAAATAACTTCGTTCGAAACATGTTTCGAACATAAATTTTTCCCCTCATAATTGTATTAAAATACACATAATTTTTCTTACTTACCATATTTGAAGTAAAGATGGAAACAGATAACATCCGTGAGTAATGAAAAGTACTGACTATATATACATATATTTTTTTTTTCAAATATACATACATATATACATACAATATACAATGTATATAGTATATATTAAGTGCACGCGGATACTCAGTCCATTATGGCACCGCCGATCAGTAATTTATGTCAGATATACCATCCAGTTTATCATAAGTAATCAGTTACTGGTGTATATTGCTGATGGGAAAAATTAATGATCGACTTGGCAAGAGTAGCGCGCTGGCTGGGGTTCGAACCGTGATCTCAAGATCACAAAACCGACACCCAACCATCGAGCTATTCAAGTCCCTCACGTACCTGACTATATAAATAAGGCACATGTATGTTCAGCGTCAAACAGCACTATCACTGAGGCAGCGTGATGATAGTGTACTGTACTGGTGAACTATGCTTGTTGACGGCGAGGAAGCTATCTGTTTGTTATTTAAGAGGTATTCGGAATTATATTATATATTTGCCATACAAATCATCTAGATCTAGATTAATATCTGATGCGGGGAAGGGAATCGATATAATATTATAATTTATATTGTACATTATGTATGTGTGCAATGGAATAATGTGAATTGTATTGTATTTAAAGGCAAATACGAGTTTATTGTGTATTATGATAATACGAGTATATATAGCTACGTGTATAATATCATTCATTACGGAATATTATATAGTATGTAGGTATGTAGTATCGAAGCCCAAATAACAAGTTGTTATATTGGTATTTGGTAAGATGTATATTAACAAAGATCCTTATCTGTATTATGTATTAGTACCCAGCTGACCATTCAGTGAACTAGGTTCACAGTGAATTCATAGTGAATGCCAAAAATTTTCACGAACTGAATAATTTTTCTCTTATTCATTTTGAAAACACGAAATGAAAAATAAGTGAATTATTCAAAAATATGGGTACATTATGAATACACCAAGTGATTGAAATGTGAATTATATTCATATAAAATTCATTTGATGAATGACGATTTATGTAAACGAATGACGAAGACTACTATGTATTTTAATTTTATGATTAGGCGAATTCATTCGTTTTATCTTCGTAAAATGGTTGCGATTCACAAAGGCTAACACCATGGAATCACTTAGTGAACGTAAAGTGAAATTTTGTATTTCTTTTTCATGTACTAATTTGTAAACTGAAGCGATATAAAATGTAGTTATTTGAGTCTAAGAATAAGGAATAAGCAAGTGTTTTAAATTCTGTGTAATATTAGTTTATTAAAAATAGAAAGTTTTTTATTTATTTATTTATTTATTATGGGGATGAGGACAGTAAACTGCCTCACCTCCGCCCACACCACGACCCACCAGGGCCTTTTGGCGATCTTTTAACATAAAAAACCTACTTTCTATTTACTACTTCTACTCTGTGTTACCAACAGCGTCAGGAGTGTGGCCACGCTCTCCCCCGGTCCTTGGCTTTTGCCGTGGGCCGGACGTTAGCGGCACCTCAAGCCCCCGCCGTTGGTGCACAGTTTCTTAGCGCTAGTGTTAGTATTGGCTTATTGACTATGTTAGTCTAGGAGCTAGTAGCCCCTCGGAAGGAAGGGTTTCAGATAATCCTTAATCTAATACATCAAATTCTTCCTGTATAAGGCCACGGCCACAACGTCCCTTCGTCCACTCAGGGTGGAAAAAACGGCGTCGGCACCGCTGCATTATACAGTCCGATTAGTTTGGCTAATGCCTCATTTACTTATAGATTGAGTTGGTTTTTTTTTTCTTTTATTATATTTGTTGTGTTGTTATTAGTTTATTGTTTTCTTTTGGTCTCTAATTAACGGTTTTTGGATTTATATTTTAGTGTTATTTTTAGCTTGTAACTTATATTTCTGTTTGTTGTATTATCTTCATATGGGCACGAGGATGTCTCTACAGTCTGTTCGTCAGTCTTAATTGTGTCAGTGTTGTGAACAGGGCAGAGTTAGCGTCCTGTGAAGGATCTAGTAACTCCCCCCTATTCACAACTTGCCGGCCCAGGGCTGTCAATTTGGCTGTCACTGCCGGGCAGTCAGTCAGAAGTGCTGTCCCGTTCTTGTGTAGGGAGCCTCTACAGCAAGGGCAGGCTGTTCCCACCCCTCTGTCTGATGAGAAGGGGTGGGTCAGCCTCGTGTGTCCCGTTCTTAACCTTATCAGGGAGGTCTGCCGGGCCCTACTCAACGCAGGGTTGAATTTTGGAGCCCCGAGATCACGGTTGATCTCCCAGTAGTCCCGAGCGGTGTCTGAACCGATTTCCTGGAACTCAGCCAGTCTTCTCTTGTTCAATCGGTCCAGACCGATCCTGTATATGGCATTCGGGCTTGGTGGGACGATCAGGTCAGACTCTCTAACTACGCCAATGGCTGCTTTGGCTGCCTGGTCTGCCTGTTCGTTCCCCTCAATACCGACATGCCCCGGTATCCAGACTACTCTCGTGTCGTACTGGGAGATGAGTGTTCGAATCCTGGTAATTAGATGGTCTGTATTACCAGGATTTTCAAGTGCCTGAATGACTGACAGCGAGTCAGTAAAGATCACCGAAGCCCTGTCATTTTCTGCCCTCATGGCTGCAGCGATCCATACCGCAGTCAGTTCAGCGTCAAATACCTGGGCTTCAGGTGGTAATCTTCTCTGAATCACCGTCCTCCATCCAGACTTGCCGCGTTTACTGACCACTGCTAGGCCTACGCCAGAGGTGGTTTTACTGGCGTCGGTGTACAGTGGGAGTCTATCTCTAAGGTCCTCACAGACCCGCGAGTGCAGCGCCCGAAAGACCTCCGGGCTAGTGTCTTCCTTGCGGTAGAAACTCAGGTCGTCTATGAAGTAACGTCTCATGTCTATGTTCGGGGGGTGGGATTGTGTGATAGGGATCGGGAGTGGTTTAACAGGGAATGTTCCTTCCAGTCGAGGGATCGTCATCACGGTTCTTCGTAGGGATGAAGACCTGTTCTGACTCTCTGTCTCCAGGAAGTTCCAGACAGCTCCAAACAGGGGGGACCTAGGATCACCCACCTGCTTGGAGGCAAACCTTAACCTTAACTTCAGTATTCTGTCCTCCAGCCACCAAGATCCGCATTCTGCTAGAAGAATGGGGATAGGGGTCGAACGATAAGCCCCTGAGGCTGTACGGAGGACACTGTTAATTGCCGTTTGTATCACTTTTTTGTTTGTTGGTGAGCAGTCACCAAATAGGGTCAGACCATACCCTGTGATACCGTTAATAAGAACGTTCGCAATGTGAATGAGTGCTGATGGAGGTGCACCCATAATACCTGCTGCAAGCATCTTCATGAGGTTATGAACCTTGTGGAGTTTGGTCACCACGACGTTCACATGGTCTTGCCAGTTGGCACGCTTATTGAAGCGGATGCCAAGAATCTTCATGCTGGTTGACGGCCTGATTTCGCGTGAAGCGATGCGTAAAAGATTTACGGTGCAGTTTCTTTTCCTGCAAACATGGAGGAATTCCACCTTCTCGAGGGGGATCTTTCCGCCATTGTCTTGTGCCCATTTTAGGGTAAATTCTGAGGCTCCTCGGAGTTGGGTCGTAGTTTCTGGTGTGCATGTTGTGTCACTAATCAAGATATTGTCGGCATATGCCAGCACTTTGATGTTGGGATATCTTGTTAGTTCCACTAGCAACGAGTCCAGGTATACGACTAATAGCGTGGTCGACAAGGGAGACCCTTGCGGGGTGCCGTTATCCAGATTATAACGGTTTGAAATGTAGCCATTTGTGCGAACCTTAATTTGTCTGTTAGACATAAAGCTGAGAACTGATTTTGTGAAATTAGGGTCCACGCCCCAAGAGGTCAGTTTCTGGCATACGAAACAGGCTGGTATTCTGTCGTATGCCTTTTCAAGGTCTAGTGAAAGAACACTAGAATGACCTCTCTTTGCCAATGAAGAAGCCAGCCCTTCTTCGAGGTCGTGAAGGAGGGTGATCGTGCCTCTCCTTGGGCGGAAACCATGCTGACCAGAGTTCGTCAGTTCCTCAGTCACTAATTGGAGTCTTTTACCCATAATCTTCTCCAGTGTTTTTGATAAACATGGGAGAAGGGATATGGGCCTAAAGTCCAATGCGCGCTTGGCCGTAGATGTTCTCTTCGGAATCGGTATCAGTGTGGCTAGTTTCCAGTCGTGTGGGAAAGTTCCGCACGCCAGAGTGTTGGAATACAACTCTGCTATACGTGTTTTGATGGTACTCGGGAGCTGTCTCAACATGCGGTAGCTTATTTGATCCGCACCCGGGGTGGACCCACTGAAAGCGTTCAGTGTGTGTTCCAGTTCCCCTAGTGTGATCGCATAGGACAGGTGGTATCTCGCACGTTGAGTCGTGTCGACCGAGTAAGCAGTTTTCTGGTCGATAACCGATTCCGAAAGGCCGTCGTCACTAGAGACTGAGGACCATGCCGATGCAAACTCTTCTGCGATGCCAAATGAGTCGGTGACCGTGCCATCGACTGTCATGAGCGATAGTACGGCTGAAGGTGGTTTGCCATATAGGCGTCTCACCTTCATCCATGCTTCTCTCAGCGAGTCAGATGGGACGATTGAGGTCGCGAATGCCTGCCATGAGGCCTTTTTCGCTGTCTTCACCTCCCTCCTCACTTGGGCAGTTAATCTTTTAAAAATGGTTGAGTTTGCGCTGGTAGGGTTTCTTTGGAACCTTTTCCAAGCCATATTCTTTTGCTTGATGTGGTTCTTTATGTCTTTGTTGAACCAGGGGGGTTCAGAACTAAATTTAGATCGCACAGAAGGCATGGACAAGGCTGCAGCAGATCTTATTATTCTTTTAATGCTGGCTGCCTCTTTGTTTATACTGCTGCTTTGGGGATGGTCACGGTTTAGTCTCAGAGCGGCCTGGGCAAATAATTCCCAGTCAGCTTTGTCTTCGACTAGCCGCGAGGAAGTTTTTTGTGTTGCTAGCCTGTTTACGCTGTTAATAATGATTGGGAAGTGGTCACTTCCCTCTGGGTTATCATGGAGTGTCCATGAGAAATTGCTAGCCATGTGGCACGAGGCCAGGGTTAGGTCAATTGCGGAGCTAGTGAGATGTGTCGGGGACACAAATGTGTGGGCTCCGTCATTTAGGAGCATGTGTTCAGACTCTAGCATCCAGTCTGCAATAATTGTACCTCTGGGGTCAGATCTGTGATCACCCCAGAAGTGGTGATGGGCGTTGAAATCGCCGCCAATTATGGAGGAGGGTGGGAGTTGGTTAGCGAAATTTGTTAGCGAAGGGGTGTCAATAACATCGGTTCTGGTGATGTATACCGTGGAGAAAGCCATTGGGGGTGATGTGTGTACGGTGACAGACACATTCAGGAAGTTCGATGTGATATCGAGAAGTGAATGGCTCAGGCTGGACCGTACTAGTATACCAACTCCTCGTGAACGAGACGAGGGGTCACTGTCAGAGAAATGACATGTGTAGCCTCGAAAGTTCGAGGGTCCGTTATTTGAGTAAAATAATGTTTCCTGTAATAGGATAATGTGCGGTTTGTATCGACTTATTAAGAGTTCGAGATTGTGCTGGTTAGCACGAAAGCCTCTTATGTTCCACTGCAGACAGGTGAGCTCACGTGAGGTGGTGGGTGAGCTTGCGCTGAAGTTTGTCGTCATTTGGTATTAATAAATACGAAATGACTGACTTAGCAGAGGTTCGCTGAGGTATGAAAGGCACGGGGGGCTTAAAACTCCTCCGTGTCGTCCATACCCTCACCGTCTGAAAGGTGGAGGATGTATTCCTCAGCCAGTATAGGTTGAAATGGAATTTCAACCTTGGTGTACCGGCTTAGGAGGTTGATGAAACTTTGTCCGCTACCCAGGTAGTTGCTACCTTGGGCTGAGACAAAGTTGTCGAGTTTGTTTTTGAAGGACGCCTCAAGCCTGAGGATATCGTCCTTCGTTATAAAGTACTGTGGTGTGTTGTTTGTATTTGTGGGGGGTGTGTTTGTGTTGTTATGTAGTGTAAGTGGTGTGGTTGTGGTTTTGAATGTGGTTGTTTCTGTGCTGGATGGCACGGGTGTCTTTGTCGACGTTTGTATGGTGTCTTTTGGTTTTTGTGTTATGGCAGTATTTTTGTCTTTTTTTCCTGATCTGTTATTTTTAGGTGAGGTCGGAGGTGTTTTGTGCTTGTGTTGAGTAGTCGTTTTCTGTACTTCGTTCGTCTGTGTTTTATTTGTGGTTGTGGGTTTTTCAATTTTACCTGGGGCTGCGACCGCCTGCGCATAAGACCTCGTGCCCAAACGGCTGCCTAGGCTGCTTACTGGTGTAGATGCTGACGTCTGGACTTGTTGTCTGCTGCTGCTGTTCCTCTCATGGTACCGCTTCCTCGCGTGGTACTTCGTGCACCGTTCTTTGGCCATTATGGCCAGGATCTCCTTTTCTTTTACGAAGGCTGGACACTCAGCGTGAGCTGCACCATGCCCTTCCACCTGGCAGTTGACGCAGAACAAGGTACTGCAAATCGTGCCTTGTTCATGCTTGTCCTTGCCACAGGAGGGGCATCTGGGTTGACCTCCGCATCTGTTTTGCGTGTGACCCATAAGCTGACATTTGTGGCAGCGCATAGGGGTCATTTTGTATTCCCTTACGGGAATCCGCATGATCCCACACGCTTTCACGTAGTTCGGGGCCTTGTGTGACTCAAACGTGATCACGATCGTGCCTGTAGGGGATGGCTCGGACGAACCCTCGTTCCTTCTTCGCGTTATGTGTCGAACAGCTAACACTCCTTGACCTTGGAGGTTCTCCAGGATCTCGGCTTCCGTTGCGTATCGGAACTGTGGGCACCAGATCACCCCTTTCGAGGTGTTCAGGCCGGCCACATATTCGGTCTTGATGGGGATGATGACCTCTTTTGACAAGGTCAGGCTGTTGGTACGCATAAATTTTTCTGCTGTGAGCTTATCCTTGACGAGAAGCTGCACACGTCCATCGTTCCTCCAGTCCACTTCCAAGATTTGTTTGGATATTCCCTGTAGAGCCTTGAGCACCAGAAACGGGTTGAAAGTTTCTAGTTTTCTATAGCTCTTGTCGTTGGTGTTGTTGTTGTTGCTGTTGTTGTGGTTATTGTTGATCTTGTTGGTGCTGGTGTCATTGTTGTTGTTGGTGTTGCTGTTGTTGCTGTTGGAGTTTGCTGGGCTATTGGTTGCTACGACTACCAGACTCTGTACTATGATGTACTTCGTCTCGTTGTCGGCCGAATTTTTCTGCACAAGTTCGGGGAAGATTGTCTGGTGTAGTGAGAAGTCCGTGGCGTTGAAAGTTGTAAGAGGTTGACTCCTACGTTTCGCCCTCTTACTTTGTGGTTGATCTTGTGTGTTCTCCTTTGCCAGAAGGGCAAAGTAGTTCTCGTTGCCCCCAGGGGGCTGCCCCATGTTTAAGTCCCTGCCTCTATGGGTGGCTGACCACTCCAAGGATACCTAGAAAAGATAGGAATTTGTCCCTTTGAGTATGGCTCTGATATACTACACTTTTGGTTTATTGTTAATTATTATTGAAAAACTTTTTTTTTTTTTTTTAAAATTTAAAATCTCTTCTTCTTCTTCTTCTTTATTTTTTTTTTTTTTTTGTTTAACACTTTTTATTTTTCCACTTTGGTGTCTTTGATTTTTGTTGACGATGCTGTTTAATTAAAGTTTTTTTTTTTTTTTTTAGCACCCTGTGTTTCACCACATGGGCACCCTTTGTCTGTATAAAAAATTTTTTTTTTTTTCGATCACCCTGTTTTCTTCTTGAGTTTTTCGGGTGCACCCTGTTTTGGCTTTATCCAGAAACTACTTGGGCACCCCGCCTTTTGGTGTCGAAAATAATTGCGTCGCCTCCACACTTAACATGCGAAGAGCGACGGCACGTGTACTGTCTTATATATGGTATAACTTGGTTTTTTTCCGTTGTCGAAAAAAATGCTTCGCCTCCACACTTTTCTCGTGTGTGGCGAACGCACGTTGAAAGTTTTTTGCTGCCTTATGGCGTACTTATTTACTATATGTTCACACTATTTTAGCCTATTTATATCACATTACTACTATCAAAAACTAACTATAAACTATTTAAGCTATTTAAGCTAACTAGATATTTACTACAAAACTATATTTGGACTATATTAATATACTATTGCTACAACTTTGATTTATTAAATTTATTTTCGACTAGCGAACACAAAACACGTCTGCACTCGACCGTTGTTCCCATAGGATTCAAATAGAAAGTAAAATAAATAAAAAATAACGAAGTGATTAATTATTAAGTGATTAAAGAGTTTTTATTTAAATTAATGAAAAAAAAAATCGAAAAGTAGGAATATAATAATTAGAGCCAGGATTCATTGATTACTCACATTGTGAATGATATTTTACCCTCACAAAGTGCATTCAATATGAATTCATTTCGTGTTTTCATTAAACATTCAGTAAGTGATTACAAAATGAATTCATTGAGTGAATTCACTGTGACCAGTCATAGCGTAAAAATTTTTGAAATAAAATATCTTCACTGTGAATTCACTGTGAACGTTCACGTGAAGAATCACTTGGTTGAAAGGAATTCAGAATGAATTCACTATGAGTTCACTTGGTCAGCTGGGTATAATACGAATTTATATGCGAATATTATATGTATGTATATATGTATATGAATTTTTGTGAATGATAAGTAAAAGGGAATAACAAATTAAAAAATTTTTTCAAAGAATGTAAACAAACATTTTGTTTTAATAGGGAGTAATATACATAATAATATATAAACGAATGACATAATGACAAACATACGTATGTTTGTATATGATTGGTATGATCTGCATTGATTATAAATTGAAATATTTTTTCCTTATGTTCTTTGTTTTGGTGTGGTCTTATATTAATTATTTCATAATCTCTATTCGAGTATTATGAATTACAATAATATCATTACATATTCGTATGAATATGTATAAGAATAATTTTTGAATTTTAATTATGAATGCAATAAGTAAAAAATCTTAAATATACATACTATGCATTACATATATGTGGATATTTCGCATGAATGGTATATCTATACACTTGCTTAGATATAATTTTAATATTACAGGTGATTATATATGCAATTTGATTTAAATATATATTTTTATCGTTACTTTTTCTTTCTACCTGTATCCCTAAATATTGTAGTTATTGTAATATCACAAACAATATACAAATATTGTGGTAATATATAGGTATATACTTAATATGCATATAGATAATAATATACATGTACATAAAAACGTATATTAAACATAAACATAAAAACAGTACAAAAGCAATCTGAAATTGTACAATATCGAAGGGTAATAATATCCCATATACATATGTATGTACATTTGTATAACAAGATCGCACGAACATAAAAAAGAAATAAAGAAAAAAATATAAGCCAACGAAAACAACAATAATTTAATAGTTATCAAAATTGAATATAATACCAATAATACTGTATTGAATATAATACCAATAATACTATATTGCTTACTTGTCTAACAACTTCTATAATATAATATAATACATAATGCTAATAATGTAGGGTTTTCCAGTAAGGACATAACAATTTTATATTTAAGTAAAATAAAGAATAATTAATATACATATAAGGTTAAAATTTATTCCAAGTGAAGTACACAAATTACATTTAATTATGGAATTCGATCTCATTCATATGACAACCGCGAACACGAAAATTGGAATGAGCGCTCTTAAAGTTGTGACTACCGATTCAGAATTGCGATAGTAATTTTCAATAATTTCTAAATGTTGCTCGTTCGTGACCTTCACCATGATAAAAATGTTATGTCCCTATTGGAAAACCCGATATAAATGCATATGAATTGTATTATCCTATAATCAGCCATTCACCTTATTATTTAATTGTTTATTTTATATTGGGCCCTATTATGAGTGTCGATAATATCGTCTTGTCATCGACTATCGCCTTGACTCGACAAATTTTGTATTATGTGTGTCGATTTGAGGCGAGAATATCGACATTTTGAGTCGATCAGTTAAAACTAATCGACAGGCATAGTAGTCTATGGTGATTTGATATTTCAATTATGCTTTGTATATAAGATAAGTTGTATTTAATTATTCTGAAAAAAAAAAACATGAACACTCTTCTTTTATGCAAAAAAAAAAATCATTATTAAATTAATGTTTTATATTTTCACTTGTATTTTATATTTATAGCTACAAATTATTTAAATTAATCAAATATTTATTAAAAATTACAAAAATTAATTAAATGTTTATTCAAAATTGAAAAAAAAAATGAATTATAAATTTTTGTATCGATATATTTGACAAATTTTATAGAAATTACATGGTGAAACTGAATGAAAATAAAATTTGATACGGCAATATTTTACTGTCGAGGCGACCGATTTACATAATACAAAATTTACATCGTCTCGTCTCGTCTTTATTTTGTCGATAGTCGATATTATCGACACTCAAAATAGAGCTATTAATTTTCATAAACTCAATCCTACAAGTATTATACGTACATATGTACATAGTGTCTACAATATAATATGAACGTCCATATAAACAAACAGCATATACATTTACTTACGTACATTACGTAGTAGCACACAAATACCAAAAATCATTTTGTTCAATATTGTAAAATACATATATTTTTATAATTATAATACAGTATACATACATATATGTACATCATACATAGCTATATATTGTCCCTTTAAAAATATTTTGGCTCATGCATTTATAAAAAAACCCAAAATATATATATATATATATATATACATACATATATATTTATATATCATAATATCATATCTTCATCATCATCATATTATATATATAGTATATATATAATGATTATCCGCATACATATATAATCGTACTACATTAGCGTATACAATGTACAATATAAAATATAAATTTACATTGTATTTGGATGTATACCAATTACCATTATCAATGTATGCTCTTATGCACAAATTACATTACAATACAGCAATAAAGAAATGATCGATAGAAATAAAAACATAGCAGTCAACCAGCAGCAGTATAAATATTATATATATATAGTATATATCTACATTATATGTATATTTGAAATCTATAATGGCGTATGAATAATCAAATGTGTCGATTAAAATCAAACAGCGTCTTTTCCACTTTTCAAAAATATTTATCTTTACACCCTTTTCAATAGTTCAATACCCTATTTATACGCATAACTAAAAAAACTTTAAAAAATTATGATTTTCCTATACATAATTAGCTCTAAAAACCGGCGATATTTTCAAATCACTGTCTTTTCCATTTTGTGTAATTTTCAAAATCCTTCAATTCCAGTATATGTAGGATAATATATCAAAACTTGTTTTTTCCAATGTTAGATTTTTGTTTGCATATCAAAATGCTTCTTTTCCAATACATTTGTGTTAGCATAGACTAAAGAGTATAGATATAATAGTATTCTTTTATTGTGGTTTAAATATTATTTTACTGTTTTAAAAACCGTTTTTTGTAATGTTTGTTAAATATCATTGTCGTTAGGACACATGCAATCACCGTATCATTCTTTATTTCGAACATCAATTCAAATATAACATGAGTGAATGCGGTACATCTTTTACGATTCTTTGTCTTGTTCTTAGAACCATAGTTTTATGACTGCACAAATATTTAATTAGGTTTTTATTAATATAAACCTAAGAACATAATTGCGTAGATCATAACACATATCACATAATACCTAAAGCATATAGTTGCTTGGTATAGATCTAGATGTACTTAGCATGCAGTTGCTTTGTACAAGATACACATATATCGTAATACCTACAGCATATGGTTGCTTGGTACAGAACAAATGCATCTTGCGATACAAGCAAGATTAATCAGTTAATCTCTAACATTCGCACCATCCTATGCAAATATTTGCTATGATGATTATATCCTTTTCTTATGATCACAAAGGATATCGTTTTCTTGTTTTCATGTACTCCCGTACAATAAATGCGTTCTTGAATACTTCGTTATGGGTATATGGTATTGTATATTGATACTCAGAAACAAAGATTTGGTTGGTTATCAACCAATACAAATAATTACGTAAACTTTCTATGTTTCGGATGAAGCATACTACAAAGATCTAGGAAGATCAAAGAAAAAAAGGATAGTGTTATTACACAAATTTCACTTCAGTGTGAAATTTGTCGAGTAGTCGCAAGCCGAAACATGCATTTCACACTTTTTTTCTTTACAGATTTTTTATTCTTTGAAGAAAGAACCGTCGAATATAAAGTGGAAGAACTGTTCAGTTCACAACTCACTCATGTATTAACAGTGGACCTGAAATTCAAATTAAATTCAGTCTTTAAATTTTTTGTCTTTATTTAAGTCTTTATTATTTGAAAAATTTCGAAGTGTAAAAATCAATTAATAATTTTATAAAAGTGATTATTAATTTAATTTGAAAATAAAAATAATGTATTCCGAAGAATTTGCACAATTTGTAGAAGACGGAAAAGCAAGAAAAAAAATAAAGTTGAATGATAAAAGGAAAACAGAAAAGGAGAAGAGGTAATTATAGCTTTGATAACTATTGTTTCGGACTATTTTTTTGTGATAAATTATTAATACTTGAAATTACGAACTGTGTTTCTCTAGGTATAGTGCAAAGAAGTTGCCTAAAATAACAACTTGTTCCCATAAAGGAAAATCATTCAAGTGTAATGAAATCGCAAAAAATGAAATTTATGATTTTTTTAAAAATTTTTATAAAGTTCCGAATAAGCTTGCTCAAGACTCATTTTTGTTGACCTACTGTTTACCGCAGCATACAAAACGTCATGATCGACGTAAAGGAGGTAGGCATAAAAATGTAACAATAAATTATTATGTGAGAAAAAAAACGGGCAAAGCAGCAAAAGTGTGTCAATCGTTCTTTTTGAACATACTTAGTGTTTCTAAAGACAGAATACAGAGAATTTGTAAATTACATTTAGAAACTGGAACTGCACCTTTAGAAAATCGAGGTGGTGACCGTAAATCAAAAAAATATGCTCAGAAGAAGCAGGCAGTCATAGATTATATAAAATCTTATAAGGTGCTAGAAATACACTACTGCCGGGGTAAAACGAAACGCCAATATCTTCCAAGCGAATTAAATATCAATAAAATGTGGAAGCAGTACGAATCGCAATCATCTTCAGATTTTTCAGTGAAGCAAAGTTATTTTAGAAAAATCTTTTGTGAAAACTTCAATATAGGCTTCAAAACACCTAGGACTGATGTTTGTTCAACATGTCTTAGTTTGAAAGAGCAAATAAAGTTTGCAGCAGGTAATGGTGATAATAAGTCAAAAAACACTTATATGATTCAGTACAAACTTCATAAAGAAAGAGGTAAGGCATTTTATAAGCTTCTTGGTACTGAAACGGAAGATGCAATTGTGATGTCATTTGATTGCCAGAAGAACATGGTCTTGCTTAAACTACCCGATCAGTCAGCTTATTATAGCAGACAATTATTCATATATCTTTTTGCGGTAGTTGTTGGTACATCTCACGCACAGCTAAATAAAAACAATGTTTTTTTATACACTTGGGGAGAAAATGATTTTGGAAAAGGCTCAAATGAAATCGCATCAGCTTTATATCATCAGCTTTGTCAAACCGATTTTTCTCAAAAGAAAATTCTACGCCTTTTCTGTGACGGTTGTGGAGGACAAAATAAAAATATAAATATCATTGGAATGTTAGCCAGTTGGTTTTCTTCAAAAGCACCAAAACATCTAAAACAAATTGAAATTATATATCCGGTTCCAGGACATTCTTTCATACCTCCTGATAGAGTCTTTGCATTGTTAGAAAAAGAAATACGGCGAAAAGAAACAATAATTACAAAAGAAGAATATATTCAAATTTATAAAAATTATGGTCAAGTTATTAATCTAGGAAGTGAAACTTGCCCCAACAAAGACTGGAAATCGGAATGTTTGCGCATAATCAAGCCTCCAGGGAGTTGGCATTTTAAATTCAAGGCTGCTAAGAGATTTATTATTACTAATAAAGGCAAAAGCTTACTTCTCCGGGGCGAAACGTTTTACAAAAGTGATTTGTGCATTGCGAAAAGTATCTTCAAAAAAGGAATGCATATTAGTTCTTTCGATCCCATGATTGTATCAAAAGGAGTATCAATAAAAGAGGAAAAAATAAAAGATGTGCAAAATTTATTGAAGAAACATTTTGGAGAAGGATGGCAGGATCTGGAAGAGTTGTCATTTTATAGAAATGTGTTCGACACAAATGAGTCAATGCCTGGTAATAATTTGGAACAGCTATGTGAAATTACCGAAGAAGATCCTGAGTTGAGAATTTGATTGAATCTTTATCATTTTTTAAATATTTTTGTTATTTTATTTAGTTTTTGATACGTTCGCTTTTAAAAAAAAATTTATTTTTGTTTCGCACATATTATTATTTTTAATTCACTTATTTCACGTGTTTTTTTGACTTAAGTAATAAAAAGAAAGTTTTAGTTTTAGAAACTGCTAGTTTTTTTCTTCAAAATCCTCCTTTTCCATAAATGCAATAACCAAAAGTTGTCTTTTCCACTCCATGATCAAAACTCGCCTTTTCCAAAATTTGAACTTAATTTTCTTGGAAACAATGAACTTGTGATTTTTGAATAACATATCAATAAAATAATACAACCAGCGTCAATCAAAAAAGAAAAAATTCATTGGTCTGCAGTACCTGTTATTGATGTATCACGTTTTCATCATTTTCTAAGAAATTGTTAAAAGTGGAAAAGACGCTGTTTGATTTTAATCGACTCAAATTAACGCACACACAAATGCTATGCGTAAACCTATTTTCATTCATAAATACGAAATTATTTTTCGAAGTATTTTTTCGAAGCATAAAATTATACACAAGTCATACACATTAATTACAAACATGTGCGAAATCCAAAATTTTTTCGGTTCATTCCACATCATCCATATTAATTGTAACTTTCCCCTTTTTCAAAATTTCGAAGCAAGAAAATATGTATTTTGGCAAACATACAGACATTATTTGAATTTAACCGTCGAATGTTATTTCTATTGGCTTTAGCTCTATATTCTTTGGTTGTAATTATTAATTATTGTAAGGATTTAAAAATATTTGGGGTGTACTTCCGTTTAGTGGAACTCAAATATCGGAACCAAACCAACTTTAAACGATAGCAAAGATAATATAGTTCTTCGTCTCAATAGATGTTCTTTTTAGTGTAAGTGGTAATTTTTCCAAAAACGACACACTTACATATGAGTAATTTTTCATTAGTAAGATTGAAAAATTTTATAGAATGAAAACTAAAATATAAATGAAAAAAAGAGAATTTTGGCAGGTGGGTGGGGGGATGCTAAAAGAGTATAAAAAGTGCTGTATAATTAGCGTCATTCGTTAACACTGATCAACATTTTTGAACTGAATTAAACTGATTTTTTCATATGCTCTTTTAGCTATCTACCCACACTCTCCTAAGCATCAAACTGTAACTATTATACTTTTTTCATAAATCCGAAGTTAAATGGAACATTTTGAGACTAGAATCATGAAGATTCATATATTTTTCGATTTTTAATGTTTAAAGAAAACTAGCTGACAGCGAAAGTTTATAATTACCGAATATTTATCAATTACACTGCAATCTGATGGTTTTCCTCTGAAAAGAATTAAATAACAATTTTGATAGGTAACAGGCCTCAAGCAAATATCCTTTTAAGATACCACAATATCTATATTTGAAGAATATATCATTCATTTACTACGTTACCACTAGTATTCAGGTTGCGTAATTGCAAAATCCACTTCGATCGTGATCAAATTTCTTTTGCTTGCTATGACTTTCTTAGATATTTTTATACATAATTTGCATATAAATATAATACTTTATTTAATCATATATAGTAATATATTTAATTTTAAAATTTTTAAATTTGAAAACTGTCTTCCAACTATAGTTAAACTAAAACTGGATGTAAAGTATTGTTCACAACTACTTTTACACGGCATTTAATTTCTAATCAATTAATAATTGGAAATGCATCCTCGAAACATTATGAATCCATAAATTTGTTTAGTGTATATATATATAATTATAATAATAAATAATTAAATATAATATCAACTATTAAAATATTAAAATATTGTATAATTTCAACTGTATTAAAAGACGATTGATAATTCATCGCTTTTTTGTCCGAATTCATTAGGTTCATTTAAGTTCAAAACAAAGTTACATATATTTTATAGAAAAGAACAGAATTAAAAATTAAAAAATTAGGAGTTTATTTTATTTATATAAAAAACATGCAATTTTAAAAACTTTTGTTTAAAAAAAATGCTGTATACAAATATTTATGAATAATACTAAATTTTTTTTTTTTTTTTTATAAATATACATATATACATACAATGTACATATATAGTATATATTAAGTGCACGCGGATACTGAGTCCATTATGGCACCGCCGATCAGTAATTTATTTATGTCAGATATATCATCCAGTTTATCATCAGTAATCAGTTACTGGTGTACATTGCTGATAGGAAAAATTAATGATCGACTTGGGCAAGAGTAGTGCGCTGGCTGGGGTTCGAACCGGTGATCTCAAGATCACAAGACCGACACTCAACCATCGAGCTATTCAAGCCCCAATAATACTAAATGTCAAAGGCTATTCAAATTTCTGATAATATATTCTAAAGTAGAGACAGGTCAGATTAATTTCCTCTTCTTTGCCAACACCATGATCGCACCATACAGAACTGACCAGTTCTCGCGCTTTTAAATGAATGCATCAAATTAAAAATTTTCATTCAAATTTATAAGTAGAAATATATTATAAATTTTACAATTTTATTTTTAATTGCCGGCAATTTTGTTTAGGAATAATATTAAATAGTTTATGAGTTATCAATTTAATAGAAATGTTAAAATACAAAGGTAAATTTTGAATTCAAAAATCAAATAAGCAATTATAATTTACTATATACGTAAGCCTATTCCACGTTATTTTCAAACATAATTTTTTGAATCACTACTGAAGATATTTTGATAATACGGATCTCCAAAATATTTCTAGGACTAGAATTATAGGCCCATTCTACTTAATAATTTATTTTCAAACAAACATAAATGAAAAAAATTTGATTGCATTCAATCATAAAAATCCATAAATTTACAAATAATTTATTTTCGACTTCATGACATGTTGTTTATTATATATATACCTATATATATATAATATTTTTCAAGCTACAAATAATTATCAATTTTCATTGAATCTAATTAAATGTTCATCAGCGCTAGTATATAGAATTTTTTGAGTATATACTTTATACCACACACAAAAAACATCAACGAAATAAAATTTAAAAATTTTGAAATAAATATTTTTAAGCTTTCTGTTTTTAAAAAATATTGTAAATAATTTAAATATTCATTATCCTCAAGATTTAGAAAAATATACATATTTATAAATTATGTTCCATATTAATTTGAAAATATCAATTTTTATCTAGTTAGAAAACAAATTGACTCAGTCTATAAAAAAATTTGGTAATTCACAAAACACCTGATTTTCAAATTTCTATATTATGATCATAAATCAGAATAATACTTTATTTTTTCAGAAGTCCTAAGGCCCAAACATTAAAAAAGACATTCTTTAAAAATTTCAAGAAGAAATTCAATTCACGGGATATGATAATATATAATCGTATCTTGCATTCATAAGTCAATGAACTCAAAAACATAACAAAATAAAACCATAATATATCCATATGTATACATCTATTATGTATAATCAAAGATACTATATACTATCACAGATAAGTGTATCTGATCTGTGATACTATGTAAAAACATATTTATATGTATTTATATAGTATCTCTGGTATAATGCTACAGCAATTATAATGTATGCATACGTAAAAACCTCTGTTGCCAAATATCCTACAATGCTACATCAGAAAATAATGTAAACCTATACAAGTAATACATTTAATCAAAGACCATATAAATGTATAGACCAGGGGGTCAATTCCCGTTCTGTGATATGATAAAATGATAAACTTTTTCCAGTTTATCACGAAAAAGCGATTCTTGTTCTGTGATAAAGTGTTAAAATATGTCAATACTTTATCATATGGTAAAGAAAGTTATCACAGCTTTTGTTCTGAGCGATAAAGTAAAAAGTGAAGTAAGTTTTTATTATTAAAGTGTTTTTTTTTATTATTAAAGTGATTATTATTAAAGAGGTTTGTAGTACTTTCACTTTTATAATTATTTTAAATATATGATTTTTGATATTTGATTTTTTTTTAGTTATTGATGGAGACAGGTATAACTAAAAGAGGAAGAAGAGCAAGCGAAGCTCAGAAAAAATATTTAATAGAGTATTTGGAGCTTCATGTGGACTTCGCACATGATAGGTAAGGTTTTAAATAAAATTTCAATTAAGTTTTAGTTTTTTAGTATATAAAATTTTTATTCTTTTATTTATTATTATTATTATTTTTTGTATAGATTCGAATCAACTGATGGGGCAAGGAAGAGGGACGAGGCGTGGAGTTCCTTGGCAACAAGCCTAAATGCTATTGGTGGTGCCAATAAAGATGGTGTCAAGTGGAAGAAATTTTGGAGCGATTTAAAGTATTTTATAAATATATTATTTATGTCATAACTTCTAATTTATTAATTTTTTTGTTGCAGACTATATGTGAAAGAAAAGCATAGTAACATCAGAAGTGAGCAGGCGAAAAGTGGTGTCAATGGCACCATAAAAACAAAGCCATTGACAGAGTTAGAAGAGAGAATTCTAACTCTCATGACACCACAGGCGGTCGATGGCGATGAAGAAGTCATTGAATTTGGTGGGCTAGAAAACGTAAGACTTCACTCAATTATAATTTCAATACAATATAATTTTAACCAAAAAAAATTGCATTTTACAGGAAGAAGAAATAACTCCTGCAGAACCAACAAGCAACGTGGATGTTAACATAATATTGACACCACGCACAAGACCAAGAATTTCACCTCCTCGGCAGTCCACCATCAGACGAAATAGGAGGAAAAGGGTCAATGAGGAGGACCTAAAAAAATTAATAGAGTTGGAGGAGAAGAAAATAAAAGTGCAGGAGGAAAATGTTAGGTTAAGAAAAGAAGAATTAGATGTAAGAAGACAAGAATTAGAATTAAGAAAGCAAGAAATAGAGCTAAGAAAAGAAGAAGTAGAATTAAGGAAAAAAGAATTAGAATTAAGAAAATAGATTTATATTAGATGTAAGAAAATTAGAATTAGATTTAGAATAAGACTAATTTAAGGTGTATATATAAAAATCATTATAAATAAAAAAATATTGAAAAAATTATACTTTATTTTTATTATATACCAAACCAATATACATAATCATTAAATATTTATTTATTATTTTATATTTATGATAAATATCAAAGATTAATGGGTAAATATAGAGCATAAAGTGCATTCCTTATTACAATTTAATATATGTTTTTTAAAATTTAATTACGAAATACAATAACATTGAAACATTGTAATATTAGTTGAAGTAGGTATTTATAATTGAAGACTGAACCCTCCTTCCTTCAGACAATATTTGAGTAGATGTTCCCATTAGAATATTATCATTATCGTTAATATTATTTTCATTATCTTCCATTTCGATGTCGTGTATAGGAGTTTTTGCTTTCATTAAAATATTATGCAGCACAACACAAGCATTTATAATTTTTCCTGCCTTTGGAGGAGTATAGCATAATGTTCTTTCTTTAGAAAGACAACGAAATCTACTTTTTAATACTCCAATGCACTTTTCAATAATGCATCTTGTTTTTTTATGAGCACAATTATATTTTTGTTCAGCACTACTTGTTGCTGTTGAAATTGGTGTCATTAACCAGGGTTGCAGTGGGTATCCACTATCTCCTAATAACCATAAATTTCTTTCACCACCACAATATTTCTGTTCGAGCATATCTTTTAACTGCGAACGACGCCATATATAAGCATCATGGGCTGTTCCACCGAAACGAGCGTTTACAGTTCGAATGATATAGTCAGCATCACACACTATTTGCACGTTTTTAGAATGTCCACCTTTACGGCAATAGTATACATGCTCGATTTCTTTATTTGGTGCAATAATCTTTATATGTGTACCATCCACGAGACCAATAACTCCTGGAAAAGATGCTATTTCAAAAAATTTCCTTTTTATCTCTATAAGTTCTTCATTACTAGGAAATTTAATATGCCGATGTCCTATTTTGTTAAGAGCTTCAGCGACTTCAGTAACACATCGACTTACAGATGTTTGAGACATTAAAGATAAAGAATCTTGAGCAATGGCACGTTGATAACTACCCGTTGAGAAAAAACGTAATGCACTTAAAACTTTTACGTATGATGGAATAGCATGAATTTTGCTTGTTTGTAACAAAAACGGAATTATTTCGTCAATTAAATTTTTGCACAAGTACTTTGGAAAACGATATAAATTTATAAATTCTTCGTCCGATGTTACTTCAAATGGATTTTCAGAGTCCCGCAAATTTCTTCTCATTATTCTCATATGTTCCCTGTAACAAAAACATATTTCAATCACATACTTGATTATTTTTCACTTATGAATTAAAAACTATAAAAAATAAAAAAATAAATATACCTCTGAAGATATCCACGTTCGTCTCTTATAATTACTTCTATTAAAAGTGAACTCATATTTAAAATAAATACCATAAATCCTATTAAATTTATTAGCAAAATTTTCTATGTTAATGTAATTCAACAACTTTATTTACGTCTGTTTGACATTTCGATTGGAAAACTTCCAATAATATGATAAAATGTCCATTCAGCATTTTATTCAGCATACATTTATCACAAATTAAACGCGAATCGCTTTGCTGACGAAAGTGATATGATAAAATGATAACTTGATTTGAAAGCTAAAATGATAAAATATTTACCACTTTATCATATCGCAGAACAGGAATCGACCCCCAGAGTACAGTACAAATGCTACAGTAATTATAATGTATGCATAGGCATACGTAAAAACCTCTGTTGCTAAATATTCTACAATCCTACATCAGAAAATAATGTAAACCTATACAGGTAATACATATAACCGAAGACCATATAAATGTATATATTTATATGGTCTTTGATATAAATACAATTCTATATATGTATTTCAATTAGAAGTAGTAGTAGTAATTTATGTCAGATCATATAGCACGCGACAAGGAATATTAACATAACAACACATACATACATATATAAAAATACATGAAATATGAAATACCTCCTTTCTCAACTCATTCATATATTAAATACGACGATCAACTCAATACAATAAAAAAAAAATTTGAAACAGCCCTATTGTCAATTGTTGTATTCTAAAGCATTTGCGTACAAAATATCCATTTATTTTTACTTATTCAAGTATAATATCATATCAAGGGTGCGTTCATAAACGTTACTATAGTTAACTATAGTTATCATTTGTCGTTCAAAATGGTGGTGGTATAGTAAAACATAACTACCAACATAACTTTTTAGCGTTCATAAACATCTGTAGTAAAGTAAATTTTTAACTATTTGATGTCAAAAATTAACCCTCATCGAGAGCATGGTTAACGATAGTAACGATAGTAAGCCCTTAAGTGGTAATGACATTGACAATAAAAAATCATTTGTCATTTCATTTTTTGTTGTGAATTGTGAAAATTTCAATTTAATTTATTTGAAATTAATTAATTTTGTTTTAAACTTCATTTTTAAAAAATAATTAATTTTTGACAAACAAAAAATATAATAATTATATATAAAAATTTTTTTGAAAATTTTTTAAACTTGACTTGACAGCTGAATGATAATTTATTGCTACTACTATGGTAAAAATCGCGTTCAAAAACTACTTGAAGTTAACATAACTATGGCTGTAGTATAACATAACTTTGCTTAAACTATACTATACCATGACTATGGTTAAAGTAATGTTCATGAACGCACCCCAAATAAGTGATGGTACCACTCAAAACCATATAAAATTTAGTAAACCAGTCATGCAACTCACAAACTAATTCTTCTATATAAATCATAGTGTATAAATCATTAAATAGTGAATGCACAGAGAGTCAACTAATACATTCATGATTTCCTCTCTGATAAATTCAAAAAAATCCCTTTTAGTTAGAAGTACACGCTATAATGACCGTCCCTTTAATGTAAATTTCTTATAAATGTGGATGAGAAAACACTATTGTACTAAAATTTTGTTTATATGATTACTCATGTTATTTTAATACATACACAATTTTTTATAAACGCGTTTTAAATTTGGAACCTCAATGTGCGCTTGTATTTGTTCTTAAATTTTTAATCATATACAGTAGCCCGAAAAAGTATTCGCCTCTAACACATTTCATGAATTAAGTGTCATAGTTATAAAAATCAATCATTATTATTTTTTTATTATTCTTTATTTTGTTTTCGATGTATCAAAACATAAAAACGCAACAAAATTCCTTTATATAACAAAATAAAAAAAATCATTTTCATATTTCATATTACTATTTTAATGAAATACAGTTTGAACACCATGTTGCGTATTATGTATTATATATTACTTGTTTTTTGCTTCTTGCTATAATTTTTATGGTTGATTTAAATTCGAGTAATTAGTACAGGCATTGTAATTTGGTAAGGGTTGTAATTATTTTGATTAAAAAAGTACTATTTTTGTATAATTGAAAAAGAAAAACTTTGCAAACCATGGCCCGTAAATCAAAAGGAACAACTGTTAAAAATAAGAATAATGAGAAAAATAATAATTGATTTTTATAACTATGACTTACAGCTACTTAAATTACAATTCATGAAATGTGTCTGAAACGAATACTTTTCCGGGATACTGTATGAATAATCGTGTAACATGTATAAACACGTTTTAGAATATACGGAAATTTCCGTTTGGAACCTCATTTTGAGATTGTAGTAGTAAACAAAATCTAATCATTTCTAGTACAGGGTGAACTACAATATATTTGTGAAAAGTGTAATAGACTCAATATTAAATGAATAAATTCTTCAATGATTGATCTTAACCGCTGGTTAAGTTTTAATGCATTGAAGATAATATGAACTATATTTAAATAAAAGTAGAAATGTGTTATTCTGAATTTCAAGGAATTCGGTAATTATTGATATAAACCATCGCGTTTAGTTTAATAATGGAGAAAAACACAAGTATGTTATAGATTGAGACAAAGGGCCATAAATGAGTGGTGACGATGATAATAAGAATGATTTCAGAAGAAAAGTAATAAACGAAATGTATATGACATACAGAGGCGGAATTATGTTCTGTCGTCTAAATGTTTATGACACTATGGGTTATTGCTAGGATAAGGAATTCAGTAAGATGAAAGGATAAGTAGAAAAAGGTACCGACAATGTTAAATGATGATTTGGAAAATATCTTCAAATTGTTTAAGTTAGGATCGATCAAAGAAATGCACAGGTGGTGCGATAAATATATGAAATACCAGGAAATCCCGCCTGGTTGGAATATGGTTTAAAAGAATAAAAATATTGAGGTATATATATTCTTCTCGCGATCACGGGACATAGGCAATATGAATGAGTGAATAGAATGAATGACTAACAAAATAAATGCGAGGTGTGATGTTGAATATTTTGTTATGGCAGTGCAGACAGAAATTGAATTTGAACGAGTAAGGTTCTAATCTTAGTATATATATCAGAGTTAGTGTAAATAATTTGTAATTTGTTGTTTTTTTGGTTGCCGTAAATGTCCATCGGGCGTGATCGCGAGTCGAATACAAAAAGTTATTTTAATTTATTTTCTTTTTATGGTTATAATTAAGAAGGACAGTTAAATTTATTTTAGTGGTTTTATAAAAGTGAATTGTTAAGATATTGTAATAAGTGAATATTATCGTATATAATTTATATTTAAAATCAATTATAAAAATTTAATTATTTAAAAAAAAATTAATTATACTAATTACACCCTGTGTTTTATTTTTATTTGTAAATATTTGTTTTCCATTTCTTTTCTGACAATATTCAAATTGTTTCTATCACCTTTTAGCATTTTCATAAAAATTTGAGAAAAACACTTTAAAAATTATTTTCAAAGAGAGGAAGCCACGCCATGCGCACCTACTATGTAAGAATATAATTCTTTATTATATACTATGATATTTATATAGAAGAATTATTAGTTTGTGAGTTGCATGACTGGTTTATTAAATTTTATATGGTTTTGAGTGGTACCATCACTTATTTGGGGTGCGTTCATGAACATGACTTTAACCATAGTCATGGTATAGTATAGTTTAAGCAAAGTTATGTTATACTACAGCCATAGTTATGTTAACTTCAAGTAGTTTTTGAACGCGATTTTTACCATAGTAGTAGCAATAAATTATCATTCAGCTGTCAAGTCAAGTTTAAAAAATTTTCAAAAAAATTTTTATATATAATTATTATATTTTTTGTTTGTCAAAAATTAATTAATTTTTAAAAATTAATTTTTAAACAAAATTAATTAATACTATTACTTTTTTCAAATAAATAAAATTGAAATTTTCACAATTCACAACACAAAATTAAATGACAAACGATTTTTTTATTGTCAATGTCATTACCACTTAAAGGTTTACTATCGTTACTATCGTTAACCATGCTCTCGAGAAGGGTTAATTTTTGACATCAAATAGTTAAAAATTTACTTTAGTACAGATGTTTATGAACGCTAAAAAGTTATGTTGGTAGTTATGTTTTACTATACCACCACCATTCTGAACGACAAATGATAACTATAGTTAACTATAGTAACGTTTATGAACGCACCCTTGAAATGATATTATACTTGAATAAGTAAAAATAAATGGATATTTTGTACGCAAATGCTTTATGAATACAACAATTGACAATATGACTGGTTTCCAAATTTTTTTTTATTGTATTGATTTGATAGTCGTATTTAATATATGAATGAGTTGAGAAAGGAGGTATTTCATATTTTATGTATTTTTAAATATGTATGTATGTGTTGTTTTGTTAATATACCTTGTCGGTGTCGCGTGCTATATGCTCTGATATAAATTAATTATATATAACTACTACTTCTAATTGAAATACATATATAGAATTGTATTTATATCAAAGACCATATAAATATATACATTTATATGGTCTTCGGTTATATGTATTACTTGTATAGATCTACATACATTATTTTCTGATGTAGGATTGTAGAATATTTAGCAACAGAGGTTTTTACGTATATATAAATTATAATTACTGTAGAATTTGTACTGTACTGTATACATTTATATGGTCTTTGATTATATGTATTATGGTATTACTTGAATAGATTTACATTATTTTCTGATGTAGGATTGTAGAATATTTGGCAACAGAGGTTTTTACATATACATACATTATAATTACTGTAGCATTATACCAGAGATACTATATAAATACATATAAATATGTTTTTACATAGTATCACAGATCAGACACCCTTATCTGTGATAGTATATAGTATCTTTGATTATACATAATATATGTATACATATGGATATATTATGGTTTTTTTTTTGTTATCTTTTTGAGTTCATTGACATATGAATGCAAGATACGATTATATAATATTATATCATATCCCGTGAATTGAATTTCTTCTTGAAATTTTTAATGAATGTCTTTTTTAATGTTTGGGCCTTAGGACTTCTGAATACATAAAGTATTATTCTGATTTTTGATCATAATATAAAAATTTAAAAATCAGGTGTTTTGAGCATTACCAAATTCTTTTATAGACTGAGTCAATTTTTTTTTCTATAACTAGGTAAAAATTGATATTTTATTTTCAATTAATATGTAACATAATTTATAAATATGTCTATTTTTCTAAATCTTGAGGATAATGAATTTTAAATTATTTAAAATATTTTTTAAAAACAGAAAGCTTAAAAATATTTATTTGAACATTTTTTGTGTGTGGTATAAAGTATAAACTCAAAAAATTCTAAATACTAGCGCTGATGAACATTTAATTAGATTCAATGAAAATTGATAATCATTTGTAGCTTGAAAAATATTATATTTTTGTTCACAAATTATAACAATAAACAAGATGTCATCAAAGAATATTTATCTACTTATGTTAGTTATATATTCTTTGATAGCACGCATTCACCAGGAAACAATATAAATTTGGTACTGTATTGAATTTATCAGTGTATTTACATACGCATTAACGCACATATTTTAACATTTGACAGTATATGTAGTAGTGTCGAATGTCTGCTTTGCCTGTGCTTTAAGAATTATACGCAAACGTATTTGCAATAGCCAGAGTAAATTTGTTTTTGTACATTTCAATCTACCTGCTATCGCAGAGAATATAATACATACATACATATATATATATTATTTGTGGTGCTGCTATACGAATACTTCGCAGGTTTATTTCTTTCATCATTTTTTTTCTTTTTGATGTTGCTTTTGCTAGCCACTATCTTGACACACAATTACATATATATGTGCAGTGTGTATGTAGTATGTTCACTATTGTACATGGATAGAATTATTAAATCATAATCATGGAAATCAGGAAAAAGTGGTTCAAAAATTCAAATTAATAAATGAAGTGAAAAAAAAATGCGAAAATGTTTCTATTAAAAGGAATAATGTACGTGATATATACAATGAAACTATAAAAAAGTTTAAAATTAATAATGAACAAAATGAAGAAAATGATGCAAGGGATTCAGTGGAATATGGAAAAATACAAAGAAATTTGTATTTAATTAAAAGCAAAGCTTTTCCGAAATCGCCAAAATCATTTAATAATATAATAGAAACTTTTTCTATAGATAATATTATGAAAGAATATGGAATGTCGAGATTTGATAAAACAATGAAATTTTATCAAAACACTGTGATTGAAAAAAAGTTTTCATATTCGATATTTTTATCAAAAACAATATGTAAGATAATTGATAATATGCCACATGATCAAATGAGAAATTATTTAATTGATGGAACATTTTCTATTACTCCGTGCGGTCAAACTTTTAAACAATTATTAATAATTTATTATGTTCATGATGAATATGTAAGTAATAGTTGTAATATGTATAATTATAAAATTTAATAATTATATAATTTTTTTTTTATAACATATACTTTTACTTAACACAAACAATAATTAGAGATTTTCTGTTTTTTTTTATTATCATATACTAAATTGTAAAGATGTAGAGAAAATTATCACGGTCCCCTGCGCAAGGGATAGTACTCAAAATCGTAACATAAACTAAAATTGATAAGATACAAAAAAAAAAAAAAAAAAACAAGATGTCTTTTATTATTTTTGTGTTAGGACCTTTTATGTTTTAAAAATGTTTTAAAAATAAATAAAAAATTATACGTAACAGTAATTTGTGTTAATTTTTATTACAGATATTTCCTTTTACATATATATTATTATCAAGTAAATTAGAAGCGGCATACGTTGATGCTTTTCAATTTATGAAAATAAATTTATTTGATTTAAAAGCAAATTCAATGCAGCTTGATTTTGAATCGGGATTAAGAAATGCAATAAAAACAGCGTATCCTGAAACAACACTAAAACCATGTTGGTTTCATTACATTCAAGCGGTTCGGAGGAATGCTTATAAAATTCCCAATTTTATTAAATTTATAAATAAAAATCAAGCAGCAAAAAAGGATTTTAGAAAATTTTTATATTGGCCGGCCGCTTTTAAATCCTGAACACATAATTTCTGCCTTTTATATTTTAAAGGATAAATGTTCGCAGTATATAAGAAATGATGGTGAGAATCATTTCACAACATTTCTTTCTTATTTTGAAAAACAATGGATAAAAAAGGTATGCATTTAATAAATTTATTTATTAGTTAAGTATATTGAATTCATTATAATCATTATTATAATTTAATTTTCTAATAATATTAGATTGGACCGAAAAATATATCTGTACACAAACATAATTTTAGAACAACTAGCGCTGTTGAAGGATATAATAGCAAATTAACTTCAAAATTATCAAAAAATGGCAATTTTTTTAAATTTATACATACATTATTAGATGAAGATTTTATTAAAACTACAGAATTACAAAAATCTATTAACGGTTACGAACCGAGAAAAAAACATAAAAAAAACATTGTCTAATAATTAATGAAATTTTAAATAAATTTGACCAAGGAGTGTTAAGTCTAAACGATGTTCTAAATCAGTTTGTGTACAATCAGTTAATCATTAAGGATGATAATAATTTTTGTGATACCAATAATGATAATAACGATTAAGAAGAAGAAGAAAAAGAGATGGCAACAACAACTTCAACAAAAGATGATTTCAATATATTATTATGTGAAATATGCCTCGAGAAACCAAAATCTGTTCTTTTGATTCCATGTAGACATTACAAATTATGCGATACATGTTATGACACAATAGAAAATCGATATACAGAACAAAATACGTCCGTATTATGCCCAATATGCAGGCAAATTATAAAAGATCATATGAAAATATATATATAATTACGATAAAAAAATAAATAAATAATAAATGTTAGAGATCACATATATAGTATATACTATATATTTATAATGTACAGAATTTTATTTTCATTTCTTTTTAAATAAAAATAATTTTTCTAAAATCAATTCTGTTTTATTTCGACCATAAATTTTTAAAATTGAAATAAATAATTCTTTTATCTGCTCATGTTCTTTCTATAAAAAAGAAAATTTCATCACATGATTTGAAAATTGATAAAATCTAATTGAGTTTTTATTTCAAGTGAAATATTAGTAAAGAATGATCTTTCTTTTTAAATTTTTAGTAAAAGGTAAATTTAAATCCACTGTTATTGCATTTCTTTTTAAATTTTTTTGTAAAAGGTAAATTCAAATCCACTGTTATTGCATCTCTTTTTAAATTTTTAGTAAAAGGTAAATTTAAATCCACTGTTATTGCATTTCTTTTTAAATTTTTAGTAAAAGGTAAATTGGAAACACTTTTTTCTGAATTTTTTTAAATGTTAAAATTCTCTACCGACTATTAATACCGTTCTAAAAATGTCCTGTTTCGATATCACGAGCTAGCGATTCGGAAATTCAGCCTTTATTATGTACAGGATTTTATTTTCATTTCTTTTTAAATAAAAATATTTTTCTAAAATCAATTCTGTTTTATTTCGACCATAAATTTTTAAAATTGAAATAAAGCCATATGGCCTTATTTCAATTTTGAAATTGAAATAAGGCCATAATCGAAAAATTTCAATTTTGAAATTGAAATAAGGCCATAATCGAAAAATTTCAAAATATGGCCTTATTTCACTTTTAAAATTATAATTAATTTTATTTTTTATGGCCTTATTTCAGGGCGCCAGAAAAATTATTTCAGGATTTGTTATAATTTTTGAACAATTTTTGACTTGAACATTTAGAATATTATTTTTTAAAAACAGACAAATAATAAGGGTATTCACGGTTTGGTCTTGTATCATTGTAAACGGTGTAAACTCGTACAATCCTACACCTATTGTAAACATCTTCAATGTAATTTTTACCCACACTGCTTGTAAAAATTTACACTGCTGAAACCCATTGTATATTACTATTGCTTACTATTGTATATGCCATTCTGACATTAAATGCTAAAATAATTTGATTATTTTTATAATATTTTAGCTGACATAATTTGCTTGATTTCAATACAAAGTTTTCGTTCACGATATAGTGTAATGTGTAAGATTTTGGTGTATATTCACACATTTTACACTCTTACAACATTTCGTGAATACCTCTAACATTATAAGCATTTACACTGGCCTGTGCTGTGCAGTGATAATTTTTATATTTCCTTCTGTATGGTACACTATATCACAAACAATAAACATGTTTATAAAGGGTATTTTATGTATACAACTTGTTATACACATACGCATCATTATAAATCATTATGGTGTACTATTCTTACTGTGGTCTATACATATACGTGACGCATACAAAATATACAATGTATACAAAAACTAGTGTATATGTACGTGTATACAAAAACCGGTGCAGGTATATATTTTTTTTCACACAAAAAAAGGAAAAAAATGAAAGAATAACTAGCGATACATATTCCTTCAAAATTTAATATAATGCAAACATTTAATAGTGTTCAATGTCCAATATTATTGTTATATATACCCCATAAATAATAGTATAATCCTTATCTGTGTTTATACATACATAGGACTAAATGATACCTGCAAGACAACATGTACTATGGTAGCATACCATCAGCAATAATATTATCATATACATATATAAATGTTTATGATATTATATATACTGCCAAATTGCAACAAATAAATCGTATATTTTCTATTATGTAAATATACGAATAAACCCAAACACACTCAAATCAGATTGTTTATATGTATGCGTATATAATTTTATGAACTATATTTTAAAACTTTTATCGAATGCAAGAACAATCGAATATTAACGTACATTTTGAATTTAAATATATCCAAGACTCGAATCTGGACCTAACAATAGGTCCATATGAATTTGATTTTGTTACATATTTGAATATATGCAGTGAAATATCTGTATTTGTCTGTGATATCATTGAACAATCTATTTTTATAATTACACTTGTATGTATGTGTACAAAATACCATATATACGATGTATACATACAATCATGTGTATCACATAAACAGTACATTCATTCCATATAGTATTTACTATTTATCTATTATGCATAAGGAAGCAGCATGTTGTTATTCATGGGTACAATGAAATTTTACATTACATTTAATGTTATACCAAAGACCAATATAATATACCATGATATAATACATCATATATTCGGTCTTTGGTTATATCAAACGTTGTTTATTCATGTTATATGCTTTATGTATGTATGTATACGAGATCGTCTTCAATTCAATATGGATCTTTACATATCTTTCCTTATGCATGAGCATAAACCATGGTTGGTTGGTTGGTTGGTTGCAGTGGCAGTCCGTTTTCCCTTGAAAACAGACTCAATTAGCACTTTGTGTGCCGTTTTGTTACCACAGACTCGTAGGTGTTGGTTGTTTTCTCTAGAATATAGCCATTTCGTCTTGTTCAGGTAGTAAACCAAACTGCCCATTGTTAGACTGGCCACCTCCGCGAGTTCTTCGAGGAAAGGCTTACCGAAAGCTTTTAGTCTAGTTTTAGCTAATGCTGGACACCTGCAAAGATAATGTAAGAGAGTTTCCTTCTCTGAATTGTCCCTACAGCTTCTACAATGCGTGTTATAAGGTAGACCTAACCAGGCTGCGTGTTCTCCCGCAGGCCAGTGACCTGTTAGAATCGCCATGATTCTAGCGATCTCTCGTCGGTCTCTACCGATAAGTGATAGGGTTCTTTTCCTATCGAATTCCGGCCAAGTTACTCTTGACACAGAACAGGTGGATAAATTCTTCCATCTGTTATTTGCCTTCGATAGGTAGTGGAGCCAGATCTCTCGCTTTACACTATTTATAGGGATGTTTATAGGTTCTGCTGTCGAAAGGTGTAGAGTTGAGCCCTGTTTCGCTAACAAGTCGGCCTGCTCGTTACCCTCTATGTTTCTGTGACCTGGAACCCATATGAGGGTAACTTGAGTCTTACTCGCCAGACTTTCTAGTGCTCTTCTACATCTTTCTGTTATTTTAGAATTAAAAGATACCGCTCCCAGAGCTCTGATTGCGGCCTGGCTGTCGGTACATATACCGACGGTTTTTTGTGTTGTTACCGATGTCATACCATACAGAATTTCGCTCGCCTTGAGAATCGCGAGGATCTTCGCCTGGAAGACGCTTGCAAAATCTGGCAGGCGAATGGACTCTGAGACTGGGGGTGAGCTCATGTAAATACCCGAGCCCACTCCACCATCCGTCTTAGATCCATCTGTGAATATGACAAAGTCATAATTCTCTATTACAGCATTCTGCCTCCATTCCTTTCTGGAGGGAAATTTCACCTGAAAATTTCTCTCAAAACGCAGTATTTTTGTGTTATAGTCTGTCTCTGTCTTGCTAAGTTTTTTGGGAATTTCCTCCAGGATGCTGCTATGACCATATGGTTTGGCTCTCCAGCATCCCGCTTCCTTTAATCTTAGCACTTCTCGTGTCGCTGTAAATTTAATAAATAGATCCAGAGGAACGAGACCCAGGATAGTATTAAGAGCTTCGGAGGGGCATGACCTCATGGCCCCCGTTACTCCCAATCCTACCGATCTCTGTACCTTGTTCACTCTGTCCTGGTTATACCTCTTGTTTAGCGCTACCCACCAAACTGTAGAACCGTATGTTAGGATAGGGCGTATCACTGCCGTGTATACCCATAGGGTCATTCGGGGTTTAAGGCCCCATTTTTTATTAAAGGTTTTCTTGCAGGCATAGAAAGCAATGTTGGCTTTCCTTGCCCTCTTTTCCACGTTCAGCCTCCAGTTAAGCTTGGGGTCCAAAATTATTCCCAAGTACTTAACTCGGGAGGCTAGTGTCAGAGGTATGCCATTTAATTTGTAGGTTGAATGCAGGTACCTTCGTTCTGGTCGTAAAAAGCATCAGTTCAGTTTTGCCTGTATTGACACTTAGTCCACATCCCTTGGACCAGTTGTCAATTTTCCTCAAACTTCCCTGATACCATTACGACCAAATCGTCCGCATAAGCCACAATTCTTACCCTGTCATTCTCTAAAACTTTTAAAATTCGGTTCACAGCAAGCAGCCAGAGCAGTGGTGAGATTACTCCCCCTTGTGGCGTGCCTCTCTGTACCGCCCTGACAAGTTTGCTGTTCCCCAATTCTGCACTGATAATTCTTGAGTTGAGCAGGTCTTTCACCCATTGAATGACACTGATCTCCACCTTTTCCTCGGTTAGAGCCTCAAGAATTGTCTCGCTTCTTATGTTGTTAAAAGCGCCCTCAATATCTAAGAAGGCCGCCAGAGTATATTCTTTATACTCACGGGATGTCTCTATGGTTTGCACCACACTATGTAGTGCTGTCTCCGTAGATCTTCCCTTGAGGTATGCGTGTTGTGATTTGGAAATGGTGCTTTCTAGAATCTGCCTTAGATACGTGTCGAGCACCCTTTCCATTGTTTTAAGTACAAAGGAGGTATAAACCATACATGGAAAATAAATATATATGATCAAAATCTCTCAAAAATATTCAAATTCATATTTATGCTCCAGCCAATGATATTCATTTATTCTATTTTCAATACTCAAAATATACATTTACATATAAATAACACTTGTATGTGTGGAATATCATATGAATTAAATGTACATTTTAAATAGCATTGTGCATTGTGTATTGTTTAGTGCTGCAAAACATTGACAGGTGTTCATTTCATTTGTGAGAGCAAATATTTATAATAAATGAGAACAAATTCGAAACACTATGGTCCGTCTACACAATTAGTTTTGATAACTCGATTTACAAAAACAATTCCATTATATCACAGACTGTCAGACACATTTATTGAAATCATTATAATTGTGTACAGGGTACATAACTAAAAGCAATTCGAAAAATTTTGAAAAACTTTTTTGATTTTGATGAAGCTTTTTCGATCTTTATCATTTATGTGAGTGTGTCGTTTTTGGAAAAATTACCACTTACACTAAAAAGAAAATCTATTGAGAAGAACTACTATTATCTTTGATAGATATTGACGTCCTGAGCAAGGTCAAAGATAATACAGTCTACCTAGATGAACCATTTCAGTTTTTTTATTTAAATGTTTGTATGTTTGCCAAAAATAAAGATCGAAAAAGTTTTTCTAAGTAATATCGAAAAGGAGCGAAAGTTTACAATTCAGGAGAGATGTAAATATGAGAGAAAGATAAGAATTTTTATATGATGAATTAGTTTTGTGAGTTGCATGACTGGTTTTTTAAATTTTATATGGTTTTGAGTGGTACCATCACTTATTTGATATGATGTTATACTTGAATAAGTAAAAATAAATGGATATTTTGTACGCAAATGCTTTATTAATACAACAATTGACAATATGACTGGTTTCCAAATTTTTTTTTTATTGTATTGATTTGATAATCGTATTTAATATATGAATGAGTTAAGAAAGGGTGTATTTCATATTTCATGTATTTTTATATATGTAAGTTAACACATTCCATATACATTAAAGAAAGTTAACACGTTTTATATACATTAAAGAACACGTCGCATATACATTAAATTTCATTTTTTATAATTATAAATATTTGCTAATGCTAACAATATTTGCGTGAGAAAATTTAACATGCGAAAAACTTAAATTTTACATAAGAATTAAAAATTTCCCATAAAAGAATTCTTTTAATTTGTCAGCATTTTTATTTTCTCATAATTTTATAAAAATTAAAAATAAGAAAGCTGTTATTAATATTAAGTAAAAAGAATTGTAGTTAGTTAATTTTTGGATGTCTAACGAAGAGGTTGAAATAAAAGTAATTTAATTTTAAACTTAAAAATTTGTTTTTTTTATAATTAAAAAAATATAAAAAAGTTAACTGGCGCCCGAACAGGGACCAGCGAATAAAAAGTGCAAGTAGTGAAAATACTAGTAGTGAAGTGAAAATAAAACAAAATTTTCTTTCATAAAAACAAGAAAGTTAAAATTTGGCAGAACAACTATCCCATAAGAACTAGTTGTTTCTTTAAAGCTATTAACATAAGAACATAGCAGCCAAGATAAATTTTTAGTTTCATTTATAACTGCAAGAAGAAACCTGAAAAGAAAAAAACTGTCACCAACAGTTTGCAGTCATTTCACTCAACTACACTAAGTAACGAAACTAAGTGAATTGTGATTGAGACACCGTGCCATTAGTAGGACGTCTGCAATTGTCAACGGTCACGTACCAAACGGGATTAACACGACTCATCCGTTCTTAGAAGACACAACGCTGGTTCCAGAAGAAAAAAACAACCCAGATCCCTGATCTACTAAGCTCATAACCAAGGAAACTCTCACTCAAAGAGATGAGGATCCTTCTGATATTATTGTAAGTAAATCTCTTGAAAATTTTTTATTTTATACAGATTGTGGTGGAAAAAATATTTAATAAAATATTGAAAAATTAAACGAAGAATAATTTAATCATTTTGAATTTATTATAAATAAATTAATTGATTTTTTTTTGCATAATATAAAAAAAAGTGATTTAAAAAAATTAAA
The DNA here is from genome assembly GCA_951394055.1 of Villa cingulata. Classification (NCBI taxonomy): domain Eukaryota; kingdom Metazoa; phylum Arthropoda; class Insecta; order Diptera; family Bombyliidae; genus Villa; species Villa cingulata. Next base: position 13,792,256 of record OX596023.1, on the reverse strand, counting down.
GTAAAATTATTTACAGAATATTTGTAAAACTACTGATACCTTGACGAATTTTATGCGAACATAAATCACCAATTCTCGCTAATGGTTAATAAAATAAAAACAGAAGATTATAATCAAGACACAATTGATGTACTAGTAGAAATGTATAGGAACAGGGCACTCGATGTATTCATAAGAGGTTTAAATGGTGATCTTTCAAGAATTTTAATGATACGTCGACCACAGACACTTTCTGAAGCCTACTCCTTCTAATAAATCAAACAATTACAAGGCGTGAACAACCAATGACACGTGGGACGATGCACCTACCACCACAAAAAAGAAATTTAGCTTATAACCTTCAACATAATTCTGATAACAGGCCTAATCTTCAACATAATTCTGATAACAGACCACCACCCAGACCATCTTATCCAAAACCACCAGTACCAATGGATATAGATCAATCAATTCAAACGAAACAGGTAAATTACATGAATAGGAATCAGAATAATACTGTTGTGAAACGTGAAAACAATTCAAACGGAAACTTGCGAAAACAGCAAGGACTCTATCATATGGAAGCAGAAATAGAACAGGAAAGTACGAGGATTATACTCGTGAATACAGAGACGAATACGAAGATAATCTAGAGCAGACAGGAGAAGAGTCTGAAGTAAATTTTATGACGGGAGCCTGTCTAGCATACCTTACTTGCTCGATTTCTTCACTTCAAGATATCTTGAAGATAAAGTTATCTGGAAGATAAACCAAGGATTTGAGTTTCTTCAGTTCCAGTTAAGTCTTATCTACCAGATAAAGTTATCCGGTAGATAAAGTTCCAGTTATCTCTTAGATAATATATTTCGACTACAGCGCTTTCTTGTAATTTTAAGAAACTATTTTTAAAATAATTTTGACAGCTGAAGTTGTGTGTTGTTTTAATTATTATTGTATAAATTGTGAAACGAAATTTTTTAAAATATAAATTGCGAAAAAAAACTGTTTTTAATATAAATAGTGGAATAAACTTTTTTTTAATATAAATTGTGAAATAAATTTTTTTTAAATAAATTGTGAAACAAATTTCTTTTTAATATAAATTGTGAACAAACTGTTTTTAATATATGTAAATTGTGAAATATATTTTTTTTAAATAAATTGTGAAATAAACTTTTTTAAATTTAGAAAATCGTGTTATGGATATTTTTATTCATAATATTAATATTTTTAATGTCGAAAGCGAAGATGATGAAGATGGGCTGGAATATTTAAGAAGACCTTACACTTTACGAGGTCGTGTAAATCATTTTAACTATTCGGATGATGTTGAATTTTTTGCCCGATTTCGTTTGAAGAAGCAAACATTTATGTTATTATTCAAAATTGAACACCAATTGTTAATAAGCTGGAATAAGTAAAATTGTATCTACATTTAGATACAATGTCATGAATAAAAAAAGAACCATATGGGTTTGCATATATTCGTTTAACTAGATACTATGTAGTATGTACGCGTATAAAATGAATGCAAAAATATGTAATAATATATTACGCTATGGTTTATTTTATTGATTAAATTAATAATTACGCTTTCAAATGTGAAAATAAATTACATTCTAACTAATGAATTGAATTTTGGAAATACATATGTACATATATCGATCATCATCATTTTGATAACTCAAAATATATACACCTTTTGAACATTTCCATATAAAAAGAAGTTAATAGTGGATCGACAATCATGATAGACACCGAAATCACTAATCTACGAAATGATATTTTATTTTGTTTTTTTTTCAGGACGAGAGCATTAACACCTGTAAATCAATTATTATTGGCACTAAGATTTTTTGCAACTGGAAGTTTTCTTCGAGTGAATGGAGACTTTTTTAATGTTAGTGTATCTACGGCCTCTCGAATAGTTAAAAAAGTGTCAATGATAATCGCTTCTCTTTGTCAAGAAGTAATAAAAATGCCAGGAAACACAGACGAAATTAAAGTTATACAGCAAGGGTTTTACTCCATGCATAGATTTCCTCGGGTAGTTGGATGTATTGATTGTACCCATATAAGAATACAATCTCCAGGAGGCGATTCTAGTGAGAACTTTAGAAATAGGAAGGGGTATTTTTCATTAAATGTGCAAGTCATATGTGACCACAATATGAAAGCAATTAATATCGTTGCGAGATGGCCAGGATCTGCCCACGATTCCACAATATTTGGTCACAGTAATATAAAAAAAAAATTTGATGAAAATGAATTTGGAAATGGACTTTTACTAGGTGATAGTGGTTATCCTGTTAAAAATTATCTCCTCACTCCACTGCTGAACCCTATTACTCCAGGTGAAGTCCGCTATAATGGTATCCATATACGAACCAGAAATATAATTGAACGATATTTTGGAGTCTGGAAGCGTCGTTTTCCTGTTTTGAGTGTTGGCATGAGATTGAAAATAGAAACGATTCAAGACATTATAGTCGCAACTGCAGTGCTAAATAATATTGCCAGAGATCAAATGGAGGAGGAACCACCCATGGTAGAAGACATAAATTTTGAAGGTTCTCAAGACGAACCACAGAATGTGACACACCCTACAATTGCAGGAAGGGACATCGTAAGACGTCGTCTTATAGAAGACTACTTTTCAAGGTAAAATTTACGGTCACATTTTTTGACTAAAACTTTAATTTATTCCAATTTTAGAATGTGAGCAACGTTCTGCAGATAAGAATCGTTTTGAACTCCTTCACTTTGGAATGTTTATAAATTTTAATAATGAAATACAATTTAATTTATGTTTATATGAAATAAATGAAATAATTGAATTTTGTGGCAAAAAATAAAATGTCAGTTTTAAAATGCATTAATTAAATTATAAAAAGTTGAAAAAGATGATTGAACAGGATAGAATAAGCGGAAATTAAAGCCTGAAAACAGAAATTTAACGAAAATAAAGGACAATTTTGTTACTCATATGAAATTAAAAATCTTCAATTATGTTAAATTTTTGTAAAAAATATTTTATTATATTATATACTTGTATTTATTTTTTTCAGTTCTGCCTTTTCAATTTCGATCTCTAATTTCAATTTTTGCAGTTCCAATTCGTGTATTTTCGCCCTCTGCTCAATTTCTTGTTGAAAAAATTTTTTCTGGAGTTCCAAAACTTCTTTTTTTGGATCCCTGTCTGACGTTTTTGGAATTTTTGATCCTGTTCCCGCGCTTGCTGTGAATAAGAGTCTATATAATTTACACACTTCAAAATCACAAGATTTTACAGATTGATAAAAAAGCAGCAGCGGAAGCAATATGCATCAATTACATTACTATTTTGTGTATCGAGCATGTATTCAAATCGCTGATACAATTTTTGCTACTGACTTATATCACTTTTAATATATTTATAAATTACCTTTTCTTTTTTGTGGCTGCCGACTCTGGTCTTTTCCTCCTTGTTCTTTTTCTGCACGGCTTGTAGATGGGCAGCTTTCATCTATTTTTTTAAAATATGTTTGAATGTCTGAAATGAAAGAAATAGGAAAATTAATTTAATTGTTTATATAAAATAATAGTTTTCTTTTAATACCATCATCATCTTCTTCGAGGAACTCTATATCCTGTAATTCTTCCCATGCATCAAAATTTTCACCTATATCTTTGTCTTCATCTAATACATGTGATTCTGTTAAACGAAAAAAAGATAATACCGTATAACTAAGATGCAATTAATTTACAATAGTTATATTTACCTTCAGTGTCATTGTCGAATCTAGATTTTAATCCCATCATCGACAATTTTGACACAGCCAACAGTTTTTCCTCATGTGGCGATAAACTCTTATCGTCCATTGGTCCACCGCCTGTCTTACTGCTTGATGCCTTTACTTGGGCACACTTTCTTCGAAGTTCTTTTTTTAGGGCATCATATTTTGCCCTTATTGTTTTACAATTTCTGGGGAAATTGCCAGAAGAAGCATTAAATTCTTTAGCAATTTCTTCCCACGTTTTATTTTTCTCACTCCACCACACACTATCTGTTCTTTTGTTTTCAATTATGTCCTTTCTTTTTAATGCAATATCTATTAAAAGTTCAATTTCACCTTTTGTAAAATTTGCAGGCCGCTTTTTCTCTTCCATTTCACAAAATTGTTTTTTAAAATATTTCTTTTCTATTTAATTTAATAACTTATTACTTAACTAAACTTAACTTTACTACTTATTACTTAACTAAACTTAAAATAAAAGAAGTATTAAATATGAACCGTGTGTTTTATTAAATTATAAAAATAATCTGAAAATATCTCTACACTAGTAAATAAAATAATTATAAAATAATAATATGTAACACTATAAATATATTTTTAAATATTAAATTAACTAATTATTAAATATCAAACTATCCATTCAACCAACTTTTTTGAAAATAATAACAAACAATTACCTAAATGTTAAACGTTTAATGGTTTCAAATTTCACATGAAGTTGGCATTTCAACTTTTAAATGGCTTCAAATTACACATGAAGTTGCCCTCATGTTACAATTCTAGGGCTGGGATAAGTATTTCTAACCGAAAGATAGTTAATCTATAAGATTTATGAAGAAAACCAATCTACCAGTTATCTGCCGGTTAACTTTATCTAATAGATAGCTATCTGGAGGTATGAAGAAATCGGGCATAGAATATAAAACAAAAGATAACAGAATTTTAAAATTTTTAATCGATACCGGCGCAAACAAAAATTTTATCAGACCAGAACTTGCTATTAACTCAAAATTAACCAAAATTCCATTTAAAATAAAGTCAGCTGGCGGAGATTCAAAAAAAGATAACTGGGAAATTTTTCGAAAGTATTAATAACTACTCAGATATAGATTTTTTTGTTCTTCCTGGACTAAAATCGTTTGATGGGATAATAGGAGATGACACATTAAAAGAATTAGGTGCAATAGTTGACAGGAAAAATAATGTGCTTATAATATCACCGAAAATTAAGATACCACTAAAGGAAAAACAATCCGTACAAGTAAACAATTTGGAAATTCGAGATAATCATTTGAACGATAAAGCAAAAGAAAAAGTTAGAAATTTAGTTAAAAAATCCATATCTCTTTTTGGACCATTAAATGAACAGGAAGTAATAGATACAAATGTTAGAGCTGAAATTAAAACCACTACAGATGAGCCTATCTACGCCAAAACGTATCCGTATCCGATAAACATGAGAACCGAGGTAGAAGAACAGATAGAAAAACTGCTGAAAGATGGAATTTTAAGGCCGTCTAAAAGTCCATACAATGCTCCGATTTGGATCGTAGAAAAGAAAATGGACGCATCAGGAATAAAAAAATACAGAATAGTCGTTGACTATAAGCGACTTAATTCGGTAACCATATCTGACACATACCCGATACCAGACATCTCAAATACTATCTCCAACTTAGGTAACTCAAAGTACTTCACAACCATCGATCTAACCTCAGGGTTTCATCAAATAAGGATGAAAGAATCTGACGTACAGAAGACCGCTTTCTCTACCATGAATGGAAAGTACGAGTTCCTTAGGTTACCCTTTGGATTGAAAAATGCTCTGGCAATTTTCCAAAGGATGATAGACGATGTGTTAAAAGAATATATCGGAAAGATATGTTATGTGTATATCGATGACATAATAGTTTTTGGAGGCATTAATATTGAAGAACATTTGAAAAATGTTGAAAAAGTATTTAAAAAATTAGAACTTTCAAATTTAAAGGTAAATTTAGATAAAACGGAAATTTTGAAATCAGAAACTGAGTTTCTAGGTTATCTTATAACAAGTCAAGGAATCAAACCTGACCCAAAACAATCTCGGCTATACAACGCATTAAGCCACTTCAAAATTTAAAAGAGTTAAAAAGCTTCCTTGGACTCTCATCGTACTATAGAAGATTTATTAAAGATTTCGCTAAGATAGCTAAACCTTTAACTAATTTAACAAAAGGACAAATTGCTCAAATTAAAGCAAATCAATCAAAAAAAATCCCGATAAATTTAAATGATAAAGAACTTAATTCATTCAAACAAATTAAAAAGTTATTAGCATTTTCAGAAATTCTAATATTCCCTGATTTCGACAAACCTTTCATACTAACTACCGACACATCTAACAGCGCAATAGGAGCAGTATTGTCACAGGGAGAAATCGGAAAAGACAGACCCATAACTTATATATCTCGATCTCTAAATAAAACTGAGGAAAAACTATGCCACAAACGAAAAGGAAATGTTAGCTATCGTTTGGGCATTAGACAACTTAAGAAATTATTTATATGGGGCAAAAAAAATTAAAATTCTTACTGACCATCAACCACTTACATTTACCCTGAGCAACAGGAATAATAATGCAAAACTAAAAAGGTGGAAATCAAGAATAGAAGAATATAATTATGAACTCATCTACAAACCGGGTTGCACTAATAAGGTGGCAGATGCTCTATCAAGATTAGAACTCGAAGCTAATATTTTAACATCATCTTCAACCGAAACTGTACATAGTACACAAGAAGATAACACAAATTTAATCCCACATTGCGAAGTGCCAATAAATGTATTCCGGAACCAAATTATTATTAATGATAAAAGTAGTATTTGTGCCTACGAAGAACCGCATCCAGGTTATCACCGACATTTTATAGGAATGGAAAATGTGACTAAAGAAAACCTTGTGAAAGTTTTAAAAGAAAAATTAAATCCAGCAGTAATCAATGGAGTAAAATTATCAGAAAAATATCTACAAAATCTACAGGAAATTTATCAGGATCACTTTAACACTTTCAAAATCCGTATAACACAAAAGTTGGTCCAGGATGTCAGAGATGAAAACATGATATTTTCTATTATTCAAAATGAGCATAAACGAGCACATCGCAATGAAAGAGAAAATAAAGAACAAATACTCGAAAAATACTACTTCCCACAAATGACAAAATTAATTAAAAAATATACACAGAGCTGTGAAATCTGCAAGACTAATAAATATGACCGCCATCCACACAAACCCGAGTTACAGAAGACCCCCATTCCAAGATATCCAACCGAAATTGTTCATATTGACATTATGGAAATGAAAAATTCATCAGTTGTGTAGACAAGTTCTCGAAATTTGCCAAGTTTTTTTTATATAAAAGATAAAACTGTTCTTCATCTCAGGGATAAGATGATAAAAATACTTCATTTCTTTACTAGCCCTAAGATGTTAGTGATGGATAACGAATCAAGCTTTATAAGCCCTGTTGTATGTGATTATATTAAAACGCTTGGAATCGAGATATATTTAACACCATCAGAGAAAAGTGAAGTGAACGGTAAGGATGAATACAGAGACCTGTCCTTGAAAGAACTTATTAACATAGCCGTGGACCGATATAATAACTCTGTTCACTCTGTTACAAACAGAAAACCTAACGATATATTTTTTGGCAGAGCGGAACGTATAAACTACCAAAATTTAATCGATTTTAAAACAAATGTTAATGAAGATGTATTGAACCGGATTGAAAGAAGTCAAAAAAGTAAAATTGATAGAGAAAATCTGAAAAAAAGTAAACCAAAAGTCTATAAGCCAGGTGAAGAAATATTTGTTGCCGTGAAACAAATTCAGGGAAAGGATAGACCTAAATACAGAAAAGAAATAGTTGTTAAAGATAATCGTGTTACAGTGAATACAGCTACAGGAAAACGAATTCATAAATCTCAAATCAAAAACGTAACGTAATCTTCTCTTTCCAGCTCCGCTTTTTGGGCATCAACAGCTTCTGTCAGCATAATACTCCAATAGTAACAATCAAGCAGGGAAACGGAAAAATCTTAAACGGAAATTTTAAATTAGTACACGTCATAAATCTTGCAAAATATGAAGAAATAATCGACCAACTCATACCTCAAGTTGACAAGATAACAAAAACAAGCTATATCAAACCACAAATTACTCATCAAATAGACCATATAAAAAAACTCATTAAAGAATTGAAAGGACAATCGAAAAGGATGCAACGCTCAATCAATTGGATTGGATCTGCATGGAAGTGGATTGCAGGTAATCCTGGCTCCACGGATTGGGATGAAATAATCAAAAGTCAAAATAGGGTAATAGAAAATAACAACGAACAGTATAAGGTAAATGAAGCTCTGATGAACACAACACAATAAATCCTCAACGAGTATAATGGAATAGTCAAACACATAAACGAAAATCGGGAAGAAGAATTTCAACAATCTTCGTACAATAAACTGTGTATAATCAAGGAAGAAATTAAAGAGATCATTAGAGCAACACAGTTGACTAAAGCTGGAATTATAAACACTAATCTACTCGACAAGGAGGAAATTAGCCGATTAATAGCCGAAATGGAAACGTTGCCATATTCTAATGAGGTAGAAGCGGTAGAATACGCGCAACCGACAATCGTAACAAAGGACTCTGTGTTTTTATACATAGTTTTAATTCCCAAAACCAGCAAGGAAGAATTTAACCATGTAGCTATTAGATCAACTATCCAGGAAAATAAACGAATGTTTTTGGAATTTGAGGATTTGCTACTAAATCAAAAGAAATTTTAAGGAATTGTAAAAAAATGTAGTACCTTCAAGGAAACAATCATATGTAAAACAGATCAATTTTATTAATATTAAGTAAAAAGAATTGTAGTTAGTTAATTTTTGGATGTCTAACGAAGAGGTTGAAATAAAAGTAATTTAATTTTAAACTTAAAAATTTGTTTTTTTTTATAATTAAAAAAATTTAAAAAAGTTAACTTGTATGTATGTGTTGTTTTGTTAATATACCTTGTCGCGTGCTATATGCTCTGATATAAATTACTACTACTACTTCTAATTGAAATACAGATCTACATTATTTTCAGATGTAGGATTGTAGAATATTTGGCAACAGAGGTTTTTACGTATACATACATTATAATTACTGTAGTATTTGTACTGTACTCTGGTCTATACATTTATATGGTCTTTGGTTATATGTATTATGGTATTACTTGCATAGATCTACATTATTTTCTGATGTAGGATTGTAGAATATTTGGTAACAGAGGTTTTTACATAAGCATACATTACAATTACTGTAGCATTATACCAGATACTATATAAATACATATAAATATGTTTTTACATAGTATCACATATCAGATACCCTTATCTGTGATAGTATATAGTATCTTTGATTATACATAATATATGTATACATATGGATATATTATCGTTTTTTTTTTATCTTTTTGAGTTCATTGACTTATGAATGCAAGATACGATTATATATTATATCATATCCCGTGAATTGAATTTCTTCTTGAAATTTTTAATGAATGTATTTTTTAATGTTTGGGCCTTAGAACTTCTGAATACATAAAGTATTATTTTGATTTATGATCATAATATAAAAATTTAAAAATCAGGTGTTTTGAGCATTACCAAATTCTTTTATAGACTAAGTCAATTTTTTTTCTACAACTTGGTTAAATTTGATATTTTATTTTCAATTAATATGGAACATAATTTATAAATATGTCTATTTTTCTAAATCTTGAGGATAATGAATTTTAAATTATGTATTTAAAATATTTTTTAAAAACAGAAAGCTTAAAAATATTTATTTCAAAATTTTTAAATTTTATTTCGTTGATGTTTTTTCTGTGTGGTATAAAGTATAAACTCAAAAAATTCTAAATACTAGGGCTGATGAACATTTAATTAGATTCAATGAAAATTGATAATTATTTGTAGCTTGAAAAATATTATATTTTTGTTCACAAATCATAACAATAAACAAGATGTCATGAAGTCGAAAATAAATTATTCTAAATACTAGCGTTGATGAACATTTAATTAGATTCAATGAAAATTGATAATTATTTGTAGCTTGAAAAATATTAAATTTCTGTTCACAAATCATAACAATAAACAAGATGTCATGAAGTCGAAAATAAATTATTTGTAAATTTATGTATTTTTATGATTGAATATAATCAAATTTTTTCATTTATGTTTGTTTAAAAATAAATTATTAAGTAGAATGTGCCTATAATTCTAGTCCTAGAAATATTTTGGAGATCCGTATTATCAAAATATCTTCAGTAGTGATTCAAAAAATTATGTTTCAAAATAACGTGGAATAGGTTTACGTATAATAAATTATAATTGCTTATTTGAATTCAGAAGTTACCTTTGTATTTTAACATTTTTATTAAATTGATAGCTCAAATATTTAATATCATTTTTAAACCAAATTGCCGACAATAAAAAATAAAAGTGTAAAATTTAAAATATTTTTCTACCTATAACTTTGAATGAAAATTTTTAATTTGATTCATTCATTTAAAAAGCGCGAGAACTGGTCAGTTCTGCATGGTGCTGTCGTGGAGTTGGCAAAATAGAGGAAGTTAATCTGACCTGCCTCTACTTTAGAATATATTATCAGAAATTTGAATAACCTCTGACATTTAGTATTAGCAAAAATCATATAGTATATATGAGTCGATTAAAATCAAACAGCGTCTTTTCCACTTTTAACAATTTCTTAGAAAATGATGAAAACGTGATACATCAATAACAGGTACTGCAGACCAATGAATTTTTTCTTTTTTGATTGACGCTGGTTGTATTATTTTATTGATATGTTATTCAAAAATCACAAGTTCATTGTTTCCAAGAAAATTAAGTTCAAATTTTGGAAAAGGCGAGTTTTGATCATGGAGTGGAAAAGACAACTTTTGGTTATTGCATTTATGGAAAAGGAGGATTTTGAAGAAAAAAACTAGCAGTTTCTAAAACTAAAACTTTCTTTTTATTACTTAAGTCAAAAAAACTCGTGAAATAAGTGAATTAAAAATAATAATATGTGCGAAACAAAAATAAATTTTTTTTTAAAAGCGAACGTATCAAAAACTAAATAAAATAACAAAAATATTTAAAAAATGATAAAGATTCAATCAAATTCTCAACTCAGGATCTTCTTCGGTAATTTCACATAGCTGTTCCAAATTATTACCAGGCATTGACTCATTTGTGTCGAACACATTTCTATAAAATGACAACTCTTCCAGATCCTGCCATCCTTCTCCAAAATGTTTCTTCAATAAATTTTGCACATCTTTTATTTTTTCCTCTTTTATTGATACTCCTTTTGATACAATCATGGGATCGAAAGAACTAATATGCATTCCTTTTTTGAAGATACTTTTCGCAATGCACAAATCACTTTTGTAAAACGTTTCGCCCCGGAGAAGTAAGCTTTTGCCTTTATTAGTAATAATAAATCTCTTAGCAGCCTTGAATTTAAAATGCCAACTCCCTGGAGGCTTGATTATGCGCAAACATTCCGATTTCCAGTCTTTGTTGGGGCAAGTTTCACTTCCTAGATTAATAACTTGACCATAATTTTTATAAATTTGAATATATTCTTCTTTTGTAATTATTGTTTCTTTTCGCCGTATTTCTTTTTCTAACAATGCAAAGACTCTATCAGGAGGTATGAAAGAATGTCCTGGAACCGGATATATAATTTCAATTTGTTTTAGATGTTTTGGTGCTTTTGAAGAAAACCAACTGGCTAACATTCCAATGATATTTATATTTTTATTTTGTCCTCCACAACCGTCACAGAAAAGGCGTAGAATTTTCTTTTGAGAAAAATCGGTTTGACAAAGCTGATGATATAAAGCTGATGCGATTTCATTTGAGCCTTTTCCAAAATCATTTTCTCCCCAAGTGTATAAAAAAACATTGTTTTTATTTAGCTGTGCGTGAGATGTACCAACAACTACCGCAAAAAGATATATGAATAATTGTCTGCTATAATAAGCTGACTGATCGGGTAGTTTAGGCAAGACCATGTTCTTCTGGCAATCAAATGACATCACAATTGCATCTTCCGTTTCAGTACCAAGAAGCTTATAAAATGCCTTACCTCTTTCTTTATGAAGTTTGTACTGAATCATATAAGTGTTTTTTGACTTATTATCACCATTACCTGCTGCAAACTTTATTTGCTCTTTCAAACTAAGACATGTTGAACAAACATCAGTCCTAGGTGTTATGAAGCCTATATTGAAGTTTTCACAAAAGATTTTTCTAAAATAACTTTGCTTCACTGAAAAATCTGAAGATGATTGCGATTCGTACTGCTTCCACATTTTATTGATATTTAATTCGCTTGGAAGAGATTGGCGTTTCGTTTTACCCCGGCAGTAGTGTATTTCTAGCACCTTATAAGATTTTATATAATCTATGACTGCCTGCTTCTTCTGAGCATATTTTTTTGATTTACGGTCACCACCTCGATTTTCTAAAGGTGCAGTTCCAGTTTCTAAATGTAATTTACAAATTCTCTGTATTCTGTCTTTAGAAACACTAAGTATGTTCAAAAAGAACGATTGACACACTCTTGCTGCTTTGCCCGTTTTTTTTCTCACATAATAATTTATTGTTACATTTTTATGCCTACCTCCTTTACGTCGATCATGACGTTTTGTATGCTGCGGTAAACAGTAGGTCAACAAAAATGAGTCTTGAGCAAGCTTATTCGGAACTTTATAAAAATTTTTAAAAAAATCATAAATTTCATTTTTTGCGATTTCATTACACTTGAATGATTTTCCTTTATGGGAACAAGTTGTTATTTTAGGCAACTTCTTTGCACTATACCTAGAGAAACACAGTTCGTAATTTCAAGTATTAATAATTTATCACAAAAAAATAGTCCGAAACAATAGTTATCAAAGCTATAATTACCTCTTCTCCTTTTCTGTTTTCCTTTTATCATTCAACTTTATTTTTTTTCTTGTTTTTCCGTCTTCTACAAATTGTGCAAATTCTTCGGAATACATTATTTTTATTTTCAAATTAAATTAATAATCACTTTTATAAAATTATTAATTGATTTTTACACTTCGAAATTTTTCAAATAATAAAGACTTAAATAAAGACAAAAAATTTAAAGACTGAATTTAATTTGAATTTCAGGTCCACTGTTAATACATGAGTGAGTTGTGAACTGAACAGTTCTTCCACTTTATATTCGACGGTTCTTTCTTCAAAGAATAAAAAATCTGTAAAGAAAAAAAGTGTGAAATGCATGTTTCGGCTTGCGACTACTCGACAAATTTCACACTGAAGTGAAATTTGTGTAATAACACTATCCTTTTTTTCTTTGATCTTCCTAGATCTTTGTAGTATGCTTCATCCGAAACATAGAAAGTTTACGTAATTATTTGTATTGGTTGATAACCAACCAAATCTTTGTTTCTGAGTATCAATATACAATACCATATACCCATAACGAAGTATTCAAGAACGCATTTATTGTACGGGAGTACATGAAAACAAGAAAACGATATCCTTTGTGATCATAAGAAAAGGATATAATCATCATAGCAAATATTTGCATAGGATGGTGCGAATGTTAGAGATTAACTGATTAATCTTGCTTGTATCGCAAGATGCATTTGTTCTGTACCAAGCAACCATATGCTGTAGGTATTACGATATATGTGTATCTTGTACAAAGCAACTGCATGCTAAGTACATCTAGATCTATACCAAGCAACTATATGCTTTAGGTATTATGTGATATGTGTTATGATCTACGCAATTATGTTCTTAGGTTTATATCAATAAAAACCTAATTAAATATTTGTGCAGTCATAAAACTATGGTTCTAAGAACAAGACAAAGAATCGTAAAAGATGTACCGCATTCACTCATGTTATATTTGAATTGATGTTCGAAATAAAGAATGATACGGTGATTGCATGTGTCCTAACGACAATGATATTTAACAAACATTACAAAAAACGGTTTTTAAAACAGTAAAATAATATTTAAACCACAATAAAAGAATACTATTATATCTATACGCTTTAGTCTATGCTAACACAAATGTATTGGAAAAGAAGCATTTTGATATGCAAACAAAAATCTAACATTGGAAAAAACAAGTTTTGATATATTATCCTACATATACTGGAATTGAAGGATTTTGAAAATTACACAAAATGGAAAAGACAGTGATTTGAAAATATCGCCGGTTTTTAGAGCTAATTATGTATAGGAAAATCATAATTTTTTAAAGTTTTTTTAGTTATGCGTATAAATAGGGTATTGAACTATTGAAAAGGGTGTAAAGATAAATATTTTTGAAAAGTGGAAAAGACGCTGTTTGATTTTAATCGACACATATGATTTTTGCTTTAATGTAACTGGATGTGAACATGAACATATATAACGTTCAAAATAAATTGACAATTTTTGATATTTATTTATATTACGTACTATTATTATTGTTATGTAAAATGCAGAATTTATTTCAAATTTTCCAAATTTTATTCAGCAAATAAATGTTAAATTCTTTGCAATCAAACATCATTAATAATTTAAACAAATTTAACTAAATTTATTAATATTTTGTATTATTATATGTAATTTGTTTTAATTTTATTCATTTGATTTGGTATTTTTGATTTTCCAATATCATCTTAGAAATAGTTTTTATTTTTTCCATTCTGCTATTATCGTCTTCAAAAATTATATGTGATCATGAGATGTGATTTCATTCGCAAGTACACCTCGATCTTTTCTCGATTCTTCCCATTCTTTTTTGTGCATTTTCTTTCGATGTGCATGCATATTAGCGTTTGAATTAAATGTTTTTGGACAATGTGGACAAGTATATAATATTTCACCAGTATGAGTCGTCATATGTTCTTTTAATGATAATGATCTTTTGAATGCTTTATCACATATTCCACACTGATGTGTTTTCTCAGATTCATGAACGAATTTCATGTGACACCTTAATGCTCTTTTGGTTGGTGATATTTTTCCACATATCTCACATTTATGAATAGATAATCTATCAGTGTGAAGATTCATATGCTTTTTTAAATTGTATTTATGTTTTAACCATAAACCACATTTCTTACATTGTACTTTTGGTTCAACAATTCCAGCATGTTCTAATTGATGTTTTTCGAATAAGGATTTACCAATAATTACTTTTGCACATATATGACACATTTTTCCATATGCATTTTGATGTACATAACGACGATGTGTTTGTAATAACAACTTTGTTGAAAATGATTTACCACAATCATCGCATTTGAATTGTCTTTCTTCTGGTGGTACATGAATAAATTTGTGCTGTGACAAAAGAAAATTGTTTACAAATTTTTTGTGACATTGATCACATTCAAAATTTAATTTACTATGCTTTTTTTTCGTATGATTTTTTAAACATTTGTTATCAGAAAATGTTATATTACAATCATAACATTTGAAATACTCGGAATTCAAATGTTTATTAACATGATCAAATAATAAAAATCTTCTGTATAATTTTTTATTACAACAAACTACATATCCTTTCGTGTTGTGATGTGTCCTATAATGATGACTAATTTGGGAAAATGTTATAAAATTTTCACAACATAGTTCACATTTTAATTTCATATAATTTGCAATTATATCGTCTTTTTCTTTAGATTTCTCCAAATATTCAGATTTTTCATTTTTATCTCGTTTTGGTTTGTTTTCTTCAAAATGTCTTAATGATAAATCATCTTGGTTGTCACTTATATTTGGCGGCCGTTTTTTTGGGCGACCTCTTTTCTTCTTTACATTTGTTTTCAATTTCGTTTTGGATGATGCTTTGCTTTTAGAAGGCGCATTTGATTTATCATTACCACAAATTTTCTTCTTAATTTCTGAATCTATCTCACTTTCATTGATATTATCATTATATATAGGATTTTTTACTTTTTCAAATTTATCATGTATTGATCCATCATTATCGCAAAGTTCTGATTTTATTTCTATATCGTCATTTACAATATTGTCCCGTATAACGTCCACATATTCACTAACTGTAGTATCATATATCCATTCATTATCACTACCATCATTGTTTTCCTTTTTCAAAGTCCTAGTAGTTTGCTGGGTTGATTTCTGATCAGTGACAGTGAGTAAAATTTCAGATAACTTTTTTTGTGCATCTTTTATAAAACAATAAAACTGATGAAATCCATCAACTTTCAACCAGCATATACAACATATATTTGATATTTGATCTTCTTTTATTGGTACAAACCAGAAATGTTGGCCAATCACATCTGCAATTTTTAATTGTTCTCCGTCACCTTCAAATATATTAAGCACTTCAGTTGAATCAATTAAACATAGTCTGCAGAGCATTATTAAATATTATTTTAAAAAATTGTTTAATTAAATTCACTCAAATTGTCATTGACATCATGTAATGTAGCATACATTTTAGTTCTTAATAATAGAAAGCCAATTACTTTTACTATAATACATAATACCACATTACCATTACCACATAACACCCAACCCACCCATTATATTTACACATTATCAGTGGTCCGTTTCTGTAACTCACAAATTGAGTGATTCTCAACTGAAATACTCTATCCGACGTCATTTTGACGTCATTCTCTATCGTACCGTTTCTGTAACGTGGTGAAATTGAAAACTCTACTGAAACAATTTTCTCTACTGCAAAAGTGTTTCTGTAAGTCTGTTGAGTTGAGTTAATTCTCTACTGGTTGAGTTTCTTTTTCGATAGAGTATTAGCAGTTGATAAGGATATAAAAGTAAAAATAAAGTGTATTATAAGTATATATAGTGATTGAGTTTTAATTTTTTCGATAGAATAGTGCTAATTAATAAGGTTAAAAGGAGTAAATTAGTTATTTTTTAATAATAGAATAGTATTTAATTATTTTTTTTAATGTACTAATTTCATATTATTAAGTATTATAAAGTGTATTAAGTATTATTAATAATAATAAAGTGTAAAAATAATTTGTTTAGGTATGAATGCAGAAAAACAGGTGAATATTTACTTAAAATAAAAATATACATACAAATAATTTTAGATACATATTTTACATTTTATCTTCGGTTTATTTTTAGAAAAATTTTTGTATGTACATATATGTATGAATTTCAATGTATAAAATGTAATATTTTATGAGTAGATATATACAAAACTTAAAAGTTAATCAAACTTTCAGAATAAGTTTTACGTTACTTTGATTTAAATGTTACAATTGTTGTTTCATTTTCATAAATTCCTGTCTAATTGAAAACTCACCATACCAATTCTCTATCGAATGTTACAGAAACAGAAGAACTCTACTAGTAGAGTTTAGCGATTGAAAATCGTATTACGTCACAGAATTGAGAAATTTCTCTATCGAGTTACAGAAACGCACTACAGATATGTTTCTTTTTGTTATGTACATATTGAAGAATAAGTAAACAAAAAGAAACCATTGTATGTATGGTGTATGTCATATGTACAATCGCAGTCAAATATATCCTTATCTGTGGTCTGTGGTACAATTCAACTACACGACGACAAACGACAATGACATACGACATTTATATGTCAAACATTTTTTAAACACATGTACTGCAACAGCTGCTGAGCCAGTTAATGGTCAGTACCAATTACCAATTACCATCAGTACAGAGTTCGAAGCATTTTTGCTATTAATTTCTACACGAAAAAATTCCATGTAGAATAGCGTGGAGAAAAGAAATATATGAATGATTTTATTGTGATGTGATGAACGAATGAGAAGAATAAATGGCAATAATACTTAATAGCAACAGCTGTTTTTATTCTGTCAAAATTACTAAACAAACCGCACGGAATAATTGTCCAACTGTTTATTCCGTTCCAACGTGAACGGAAAAGTTTCCAATTCAATATTTTATTCCGTTCAAACTGCGTACTTACACCACAGAGGTTGCAATATCGCAAAGCTCATTTTAAAAAATTTCAAGTTTGCATTTTCATCTATAAAACTTTTTGATTTGAAGCCCAAAATACATTCGTTGCGGTCGTGAGTCGTAAGCAAAAGCTCTAAACTACCACAAGAGAGTTGAAATATATTCACTGCTGTTGTGAGTTGTAAGACAACTTAAACTTATCATTGAAAATTATAATTAGATGTGATTTGTTTAGTTTATGAATATTAGATTAATTGGTTTATAAAAATACAATAAAGAAAATCTTTAATAAATACACCAATTAATTAATTGTAGAAATTTTTAAAATTTTAATTAATTAAAGAAATTTTTAATCATGGGTGAAAATATAGAATTGGTATTGGGATTAGCATTGGGAATAGCTCTGCTAAAAAAGACAAAAGAAAAGAGTTTGCACAAAACCGTTAAACACTGAAAGTGAAAAAAATAAACATGCATTTCATATAAAAACATTTTTAAAGGCAAAGCGTTAAAATCAAAATGCGCACGAAAAAATATAACCTTTCACCAAAGTGTATATATATACCTAACAAGTGGAAAATCTCAATATAAAATATTTTTTAATTTTCAATGACCTCGAAATTTTTTACACAAATACACTGACAGCTACGAAAAAATAGACAGAAAATCAAATCAAGACTAAAGAAGTAGTTGAAACAAGAAAGAAATAATTAAGAAGTCGCCCCTTTTTATAAAATTGAGTACGTAAAAAACAACACAATCAAAAATTCACTCTAAAAAACAACTCAAACAACAACAGCAACATCAAGCACGTGTACATTACAAGTACGTGTATTTACCGTCAAATTATCACGGAGGCTATTATCATACATATGTTAGAAGAACAACGAATAAAAAAGTTGAAGCGAAATAGACTTCGTATGTGAATCAAATAAGAATATTTTCAACTACCACTAGTGCATATCACGGAGGCTATTAAAAACTAATGTAAAAAAAAAATGTAAGCAGAGAGAGCTTTGCATTATTGTGATGTCGGTGATACAGAAAATGAGAAGTTTGATAGTATGTGTACTTTTTATCTTATTTTTTCATGTACACATTTTTACATTATAAATATAGTAATTTGGGAATTGACAGGTAAAGTACTTTTCAGACTTTAAGAAAATGTTGAAATCTTTGTTGCTGTGAGAATTGCTGACAATATTTGATAAACATGTATATTTGAACTACTTTTTTCTCGGATCTCCCATTCTATTTAGCTTAATAGCTGAGATTTATTACTTGGTTTACCTAGATTTACTTTGCTTTCACTTCGAAATAATTTTAAAGACTGAAAAAGCTTTCTCTCATCATTTTATTCGAACGCAGTCATGACTTTCAAATCGAAACAATCTTTGCGTTGAATTCTTATAACCGCAGCGAATGTATTTCAAGTTGTAAGAATTCTGTATATTTTCTATTAGTTGTGATTTTATAAGATTCTTACAACTCACGACTCACAATTCACGACCGCATCGAATGTATTTTGGGCTTGAAACTTAAAATTCGTAAATTGTGAGAATAAATTCTCTCCCAGAAAAGAAATGTTTTTCTTACTTTTTTTTTATTCATACATTCATACTGCTACCCCAACCCAAGGTAATTGGAAAACTCTATAGGTAGTCGTAGTATCAATTGAAACTGGCAAGCTCCATTTAAAAGAGAAATTACAGATATTAGATCGTATGGCCATACAAAATCATATGAACGATCTGGAAAATGAATCAAAACAAACATTTGTTTATATGATTAAAAAGATTTTATTTATTTAATTTATTAATTTTTTTCATCAAAATTTACATAAGTAATTAATCCAAAAATTAATTCATTTTCTGTTTTAATTCAAACTATTCTAACTACATCTACGAGTATTTATTTAGTACACTCAAACAGATTGTGCTGATCTAAGAGCTACTAATTTCTATATTATTCAATTAATATTAAACTTATTTAACGAAATGAGATAAAGAAAATATATCTAAGAAAGAAAAATAAAAATAATTAATACATTAATAAGGAAAAATAGAATTATTAGAAATTACAAATTTATTGATAAAAGAAGAGACTAAATCTATTCTAGACCTAGTCTTTTGTATATACTTTAAGACATTTTGTATAAATCCTTTTGTCGTAGAGCAGTTTTGAATCCATTATTTGCAATTAATAATATAGTATATTTATTTGAAATTTTATATAAATTTATATTATTAAAAAATGGTGAAATGTGCTTTAAAAAATTATGAAAATAAAAAATTTAAAGACTAATTTAAATTTAAAAGTGAGTGACTACAGCAATGTATGTCGATGAAGACTTGGGATAATTTGATGACTATGTTGCTAATTTTCGTCAATCAAACATCAATTTAAAAAATTATGTTGAACAAATTGTAGAAAATGAAGGCTGGAGTTCCGAAAAGGTGTTCCCTCTGATCCTCTTGAAATTTTGACCACAGATTCTACTCGACAATATCAGAAAAGTCACGGAATATTTTTTGTCGGAAAGCCCTCTATCGGTCACAATTCGCATTTAAAATTTGTTGTCGAAATTCTTATTTTAGCAATATCTCTGTAACGGTACATGATACAGGTATGTTTTACATCTCAAAAGATGCGTCTTAAGATGCTCTATATTCTGAAAAAAAGAAATTTTCAAAAACTCCTAGTAGAAGGATAATAAAGGACATTTTGTGATTTTTGGCTATTTTCACATTTTTGACAATTTCTCAGAAAGGAGTAAGGATAATCGGTTCAAATTTTTTGCAAAAAAAAAGGACATCATGAGCAAGATTTTTCATTCATTACTTTGATCCTAATGAAAAAGGAAAATGTCCTGCAGAGAAATAATTTTATTAATGCTGAATTTTGCAATTTTATGTTCGTGTGCACGTGTATGAATGTGAGTATGTGTATTTGTAGAAGTCAAATACATGATATTTTTTATATGTGCGTATATATGCGTGTGTATGTGCATTTGTAGAAGGTAAATCTAACAGTGTGTACATTAAGTATTTTCTATTCAGGCATACATATACACTACACGTATATGGGCAAATATCATAGAGTACGCTTGCTGGTTTGTGTGTGTATGCATTTGTAGAAGGCAAATCTGGTAGTGTGTGTATGTAAGTGTATGTGTGCGTGTGCATTTGTAGAAGGAAAATCTGATAGTGTGTGTATGTAAGTGCATGTGTGCGTGTGCATTTGTAGAAGGAAAATCTGATATTGTGTGTATGTAAGTGCATGTGTGTGTGTGCATTTTTAGAAGGAAAATCTGATAGTGTGTGTGCATTTGTAAAAGGAAAATCTGATAGTGTTTGTATGTAAGTGCATGTGTGTGTGTGCATTTGTTGAAGGCAAATCTGATAGTGTATGTTAGTAAGTGCATGTATGTGTGTGCGTTTGTAGAAGGAAAATTTGATAGTGTGTGTATGCACTTGTAGAAGGAAAATCTGATAGTGTTTGTATGTAAGTGCATGTGTGTGTGTGCATTTGTAGAAGGAAAATCTGATAGTGTGTGTATGTAAGTGCATGTGTGTGTGTGCATTTGTAGAAGGAAAGTCTGATAGTGTGTGTATGTAAGTGCATGTGTGTTTATTACTATTATTATTAGATATAATTTTATATTATATTACATTTATTTCAATGACTGGAATAATACTCTACAAACAATCTGAAAATACCAAACGCGCGCGTTTGTGTTGTGTGTGCGTGCGTGCCTGTGTATATGCGTGCGCGTATGTGCATTTGTAAAAGGTAAATCTGATAATTTGTGCATTAAGCATTTTCTATCAGATTTGTTTTCTACAAATGCACACACACGTGCACTTACATACAAACACTATCAGATTTTCCTTCTACAAGTGCATACACACACTATCAAATTTTCCTTCTACAAACGCACACACATACATGCACTTACTAACATACACTATCAGATTTGCCTTTTACAAATGCACACACACACATGCACTTACATACACACACTATCAGATTTTCCTTCTACAAATGCACACACACACATGCACTTACATACACACAATATCAAATTTTCCTTCTACAAATGCACACGCACACATACACTTACATACACACACTACCAGATTTGCCTTCTACAAATGCATACACACACAAACCAGCAAGCGTACTCTATCATATTTGCCCATATACGTGTAGTGTATATGTATGCCTGTATAGAAAATACTTAATGTACACACTGTTAGATTTACCTTCTACAAATGCACATACACACGCATATATACGCACATACAAAAAATATCATATATTTGACTTCTACAAATACACATACTCACATACATACACGTGCACACGAACATAAAATTGCAAAATTCAGCATTAATAAAATTATTTCTCTGCAGGACATTTTCCTTTTTCATTAGGATCAAAGTAATGAATGAAAAATCTTGCTCATGATGTCCTTTTTTTTTGCAAAAAATTTGAACCGATTATCCTTACTCCTTTCTGAGAAATTGTCAAAAATGTGAAAATAGCCAAAAATCACAAAATGTCCTTTATTATCCTTCTACTAGGAGTTTTTGAAAATTTCTTTTTTTCAGAATATAGAGCATCTTAAGACGCATCTTTTGAGATGTAAAACATACCTGTATCATGTACCGTTACAGAGATATTGCTAAAATAAGAATTTCGACAACAAATTTTAAATGCGAATTGTGACCGATAGAGGGCTTTCCGACAAAAAATATTCCGTGACTTTTCTGATATTGTCGAGTAGAATCTGTGGTCAAAATTTCAAGAGGATCAGAGGGAACACCTTTTCGGAACTCCAGCCAAAATGAATAAGTCATTGAATATCTTTCTAGATTTATCATAAAAAAACTAAATTTGAAGGAGTTTTTGAACACCATAGAGTGTTCCAATTACCTTGCTGCTACCCATGCTGCTACCCTTTTTAATTTTTAATTTTGTTTCTATACCACAATAGCTAGATATAGATGTATGTAAATGTACAGACAGGTTTTATCATTACACATAAGTTGCGTTCCTTTTGACCAAGTAAAGAACTCTCAAGCGCTCGGGAGTATATTGTAAATGGAACGCAATTTTTTTACTTGGAAGTAAAAAGTAACCTCAAATTTGAAAGCATTCGGTCTTCTTTTTGATTTGATCGTCACAGGCAAAACAACCATATAAAATTACACGAGAAAAATATTGCAAACAAAAATCAGGGGTGGGTTCCTGTAAGGTGATAGGTGATAGTCACCTCAAATTTAGGTTCCCGTATGGTGACAATCACCAAAAATTATCACTAAATGTTATCACTTTGAGGTGATAGCATTTGAGGTGTCACTTTTCCAATTTTTACTACTATTCTTCTTCTACCTAATCAAAAAATACTCATAATCACATCAATACAATCAATTCGTGTTTGCTTTTGATGGTATATAATTTATTTAAATAATTTTGTAATTTAAAATATGTACATATCTTGTGTTATTTTTACAATGAAATTCTCCATGAATAATTGCAATTTACTGAACATCCAGTAATTCTAAGGGATTATTGCTATCTCGCATTTTTCTCCTAATTATTTTTATTTGAGATTCATTTTCAGAATCTGAAATAAAAAATGCTATAGACGAAAACGTTATTGAATTTTCTTTTATTCTTATTCACAATTTAAATTTTTATTTGTTTTGATTGACGTTTGACAACTATAAATATACTGTGGAATTCGCCGCGTTTCAAATTCCATCACTTTTTTTGTGATCACCTTACAGGAACAATCACCTTTTGGTCATCACTTTTGAACTATCACCAAGGTGACTATCACCTATCACCTTACAGGAACCCACTCCAGAATACAACATTTGTCGTCTTAGGAATAAAAAATCAAATTATTGTAAATTAGTTAATTAAATCATTGTAAGTCTACATTTTGAAACAAAATTGGTCCTTCGAGCCGGATTCCGGATTCCAGATTGCGGATTTCGGATTGTTGATTTTGGATATCGATTTTATAATATAAAGGAGGTAATTTTTTTCAATTATTAATAAAATTAAATATTCATATATGGATATAAAAATGGCGCCACATGGAGTGAAATCTTTGCAAAAAAAGCAGCAGATGAATTTGTGAAATAGCTATTAATAAAATTGCATAATATAAATTGCATTAGTGATTAAAAAAAAAAAACAAAAAAAAAATTTTGAGGATTTGGATTTAAGTGCTTGATCATCTACTGAAAATTTAATATATTGATTGAAATATATGATACACATATACAGGTACATATACTTATATGAAACCTACATTATAATTATATACTGCATATCAGTTTATTAAGTGAACAGTTAATCGATTGTTTCATACATACTGCTAGACTGTGTAGTTATACCTTTGTTCGGTTACATACCACATTTTTTAACATTGATATCGTACAATATTCATAGTTATATCGGTATTTGAATTATAATAATCTAAATCATACGCAGGGTGTATTGGTCTATTGTGTTTATACTATTCTCTTTTTTCTTACATTCGGTACCGCATTAAATAAATAAAATGGATACTCTTAAAATAAAACGTGGTTACGTTAAAAGCTCAATGACGCGTTTATTGGCATTTTGTGATAAAATTAATGATGAAACTACTATTGAAGCTCTGAAAACGCGATTAGAACGATTAGAGACAATTTGGAAAGAGTTTCTACAAATACAAGACGACTTTGCCAAATTTTGTAATGATCCTAAATTTCAAGATCAATCGGATGAAAATGAGGAATTTGAACAAAATTATCTTACTACAAAACAATGTTTATTACGTGCTATTAACGATAAATCAGCTTCTAAGTCGCCTGAACCTAACTTGATTCATCGACTCGCTATGCAGCAAACCTCATTTCTTGAACAATTTTCAAGTACATTACAAACATCCGCTGGTTCTCAGAATTCTAATGGGTCTTTTCATTCTCTCACCAAATTGCCAAAACTCGAATTACCGCGCTTTTCCGGAAATTATAATGAGTGGATTTCATTTAAAGATTTATTTAGTGCAGCAGTTGATAAAAATCAAAATTTAAGTGATAGCCAAAAATTGAACTACTTAAAATCGTACGTAACGGGAGATGCTGCCGAATTGTTGCGACACGTGACACTTTCAGATGCCAACTACACCTCTACGTGGCAGCGACTAAAGGATCGATACGACCGGAAGGGACAAATCGTAAAATCATTCATTCGCACATTCTTATCGTTACCTCCAATCTCAAGTGCATCAGTGACAGGTTTGCGAAAATTAGTTGATGGTGCAAGTGAGGTTATAAGAGGTTTGGAGGCTATCGATCATAACGCTACCTCGAGAGATCCTTGGCTAATCTACCTGCTGTTACAGAAAACAGATATTGATACACGACAAGCTTGGGCAGAGAAAACTACAGATTGCGAGTTTCCTACTATTGACATGTTAATATCATTTTTAGATAAACGTCGACAGGCCATTGAAGACTCTGTTGGTGCCATTCGACCATCAAGTGCTAAGACTAGTTTGAAGGCGCATTCTATTGCTCTTGAACAATGTCCAAGGTGTAATAACTCTCATCAATTAATTAAATGTCCAGATTTTCATTCAATGAGTATTGATGATAAAAGAAAATTTGTTAATGATAAAAGGCTATGTTTTAACTGTTTACGTCCCGGTCATACTGCTAGTAGTTGTCCATCAAAATATACATGTCGTCATTGCAAAGGTAAGCATCATAGTCTAGTGCATTTATCACGTCGAGCCAGTCATCAAGGTGTTAATCAAGTTGTTAACAGTAAACCAATACACGAAGCAAATTCTACAAATAGCTCTAAAAATGTCGTTCACGAATCAATATCTCCAGCTGTGTCAACTAGTTCGCATTTCAGTTCAAATAATGCTGCTGTTAACTCATCAATTTTGCTTCCTACTGCACTTGTACACGTACAAGATATTTACGGAAATATGCATCCACTTCGAATACTTCTTGACTCTGGTTCACAGGTGTCATTCGTCAGTGAACATTGTGTACGACGTTTGGGTTTGCGACGGAAACATTCCAAGATTCCGGTAACTGGTGTATCATCGTGTGTGGCTGGAATTACACGAGGTGTTGTCCAATTGCAACTTCGATCAAGAGTAAACGATTCAATCATAACTATTGACGCATTCATTCTTAATAAGCTTACTTCTGATGTTCCAAATTGCCATTTCCAGCACATACCTCAACTTAATACAATTCAGTTGGCTGATCCCGACTGTAACATTCCGAGTCCCATCGATATTATCCTTGGATCTGATAAATTATTTCATATTTTGGAGAATGATCGATTTTTTATTGACAATGATCGCTTGGTTATTCAATCGACGAAATTTGGATGGATTGTTGCTGGTCAACATCCAAAACAAAAATTGATTGATAATTTACCTCTTGAAATAAATACTGCATTGCTAAATCCTGAAAATGATATCGATAAATTGTTGCATAAGTTTTGGGAGATTGAAAAAGTATCTGAAGTATGTTCTCAGTTCTCAAAGGAAGAAGAGGAGGCAGAAACCATATTTTCTTCAACTACTGTACGAGCAGAAGACGGCAAGTACGTTGTTGATCTTCCATTTAAAACTCCCGTGTTCCTTTAGGAAAGAGCTATCACACGGCATTAAAACGACTTCAATCTATGGAAAAACGATTTGAAACTTCGGAAAAATCTGATCATTTAATTTCACATCCAATAGCAGCAAAAATAATTCTTGAAAATTGTTATGTCGATGATATTTTAACAGGTTCTAGTTCAGTAGAAGATCTTCTTAAGGCAAGGTCAGAATTAATTCATTTATTGACTGGTGCTGGATTTCATCTTCGAAAATGGAGTAGCAATAGTAGGTCATTTCTAGCATCATTGGAGGAAAATCAATGTGAATACAGTGCAAAGGATTTTCTGGACGATTCGAAATCTGTAAAAACACTAGGACTCAAATGGATTCCATCATCAGATGTTTTTTCATTTAACATCTCATTAACGGCAACAGATGAAGTTACAAAACGATCATTACTATCTACAGCTTCTCGAATATTTGATCCTCTTGGTTTCCTTACTCCAGTAACAGTCGGCATAAAGATTCTGTTTCAGTCACTTTGGTTATTAAAACTCGATTGGGATGATATAGTACCACATTCAGTTCATTCTCAATGGATCAAACTCTATGATAATTTACCACTTTTAAACTCATTGAATATTCCGAGATTTATATGTGACAAATCCAATTCTATCGAGCTTCACGGGTTTTCAGACGCGTCCGAGAAGGCTTTTGCTGCCACTGTGTACTGTCGAATAAAAATTAATACGAGTTTTCAATGCCAATTAGTCGCATCTAAAAGCAAGGTTGCTCCACTTAAACAAGTCTCGGTGGCTCGTTTAGAACTCTGTGGTGCAGTGTTATTAGCAAGACTCTTTAGAAAGGTATTAAAGATCATAAACGTTCGTAATTTAAAAATTTACGCGTGGACTGACTCGAAAATTGTTCTTTATTGGCTCTCGTCTCCGCCGCGAAGCTGGAATACGTTCGTTGCGAACCGTACAGCCGAAATTCTAGATACTATTCCAAATGCAACTTGGTCGTATGTTCCATCAACAGATAATCCTGCCGATTGTGCATCACGGGGCATTTCACCAGCTGAGCTGATAAATTCAAAAATTTTGTGGCGTGGTCCTCATTGGCTTCAAGAAGATATAACCTCTTGGCAATTCGATCGTGATATTTCATCTCAAACACCAGACTGCAATACTGAAGAGCGAAGCAATTTCATTCAAGCACTACTTATCAAGTTTGACAACGATATTTTAAATCATCTATGTCATAAATACTCTACTTGGATTCGATTACTTCGTGTAATAGCCTACTGTTTACGATTTATCCAAAATAGTTCGAAATTTAATGGAGAAAAATTCACCGGTGCACTTCATGTTGCAGAATTAGACAAAGCGAGACTAAAATGCTTATTATATGTTCAAGCTACGAGTTTTTCAACCGAAATCAAGTGTTTGCAAAACAATCAATTCATCAAGCTACGTCATCAATTATCTAAATTAACACCATTTCTTGAAGATAACGGATTAATGCGAGTAGGGGGAAGGTTGAAGAATTCAGAACTTCCATTTCAAACAAAGCATCCAATCATATTACCTAAACATAACTTTATTACCACACTTATTGTACGTCATTTTCATTTTAGGTTTGCCCATGCAGGCATCACAGAATTGTTCGTTTTACTTAAACAAGAGTATTGGATATTGGGTAGTCGCAACATCATCCGAAAGGTTGTGCATAATTGTACTTCATGCTTCCGTCAACGACAGCAGCTATCATCACAGCTTATGGCACAACTTCCATCATCTCGAGTTGTATATACAAGGCCATTCTCATACGTAGGTTGTGATTATGCAGGTCCTCTCACACTTCGACAATCACGTGGGAGACATCCCAAATTTACAAAAGGATATATTTGCTTGTTCATTTGTCTTACAAGTAAGGCTGTACATATTGAGTTGGTTACTGAACTAACCACAGATGCATTCATTGCTGCACTACGTCGATTTGTCGCTCGACGGGGGAAATGTAGTAAAATCTTCTCTGATAACGGCATGAACTTCAAGGGGGCACAGCGAGTACTATCAGAATTACATCAGTTGCTCATGGATGAAACTCATAATACACTTGTACAAGACTACCTTTCTCAGGACGGTATTCAATGGGTTTTTAATCCTCCAAGTGCACCTCACTTTGGTGGGCTTTGGGAGTCCATGATTAAATCAATCAAAACACATTTGAAACGAGTCATTGGTGACCATGTCCTCACCTTCGAAGAAATGTATACCATATTAACACAAATAGAGGCTGTTATTAACTCCAGACCCTTATGCTATATTCCGGATTCTGAATTTGAGGCTTTGACTCCATTTCATCTATTAACCGGGACATCTTATACATCAATTCCAGAACCAGACTTGCTTTCCACAAGAGTTAATCATCTTTCGAATTGGCGATTATTACAACATATGCTTCAAGGATTTTGGAAACGGTGGCACTCTGAATACTTGACATCGTTACAACAACGTCCAAAATGGCAACAGATTCAAAAAAATATCAATTGTGGAGATGTTGTGTTAGTAAGGGAGCCAAATTTACCACCATCTAAATGGATACTAGGGAAGATAGAAGCTGTTCATCCAGACAAGAGTGGCCATGTACGTGTTGCTACAGTTTATACAAATTCAGGCACATTTGTACGATCTATCGTTAAACTTGCTAAGTTACCGCTTCAAGAAGATTGAACTTTACCCCGGGGGGAGAATGTTGCGAAATGAAATTATGTTTAAATATTAATTGTTGAATATTATACATATATATATAATAATATTATTGTTATTATGTTTGTTGTTGCCTTGTGCATTTACTTCACCAATGTAATATGCATACAATCAATTAATATTGCATATTAATTAAAAAATGTTGGATTTAAATTAAATTTAAATAAATAAATAAATTAAATAATATTTTAAATTTTAACATTAGATATTAAATAATAAGTTTAACAAATCAAAATTAAATTGTAACTAAAATCAAATCTTAATTTCAAATGTAAAATAAATGTAAATAAATAATACACTAAAATCATAATATATAAGTTAATTTTATATAGTTAAGTAGCTTTTAGTTCTTTAATAATCATTCCATTTATAATTTTCTAAATATTTTTGTTAGTTTTAATCTATTTCATAAATTAATTTAAGTTCTTTTATTGTAATAAATATTGTAGTGTGACGCCAAAAGACCCTGGTGGGCCGTGGTGTGGGCTAGGGGGATACAAGTTTACCTGTATTTCCCTTAAATAAAAATAAAAATAAAAAATAAAAATAAAAAAAAATTAATATTGCATTACTTGTATTGTTCACACTTGTTTATTGATTGATTACTATTTACTATTGTATACTTATTGATTTTCCATTGATTGAATGAATCGAATATATTCATGCAGTATTGATTGATTGTATTGCATAAATGAATAAGATATATTGCTAATAGTAAGCTAACTCGTTAATTGTAATACTATTCAGCAATGCATTCTATACAATGTAATGTAATGTTTAATACGATAATACGAAATAATTGAGTAGATTCGGTCTTCTTTTTGATTTGATCGTCACAGGCAAAACAACCATATAAAATTACGCGAGAAAAATATTGCAAACAAAAATCAGAATACAACATTTGTCGTCTTAAGCCGTAACTAGAATGACTTAAGCTAACTCAAGTCAGAAGTCAGATTACATTGTTTTAAATCAGTGTAACTATATTTGACTCAAGTCAGCTTCATTGAATTTAACGAAACACTTTGAATTTTCGTTGACTTCAGTGAGTGTGCTTACCGACCACACAAAATTGAGTGGCTTGAGTGAAATATGTACATATGTACATGTATTATTTAAACATAACCAATTCCATATGAAGTTTATATGAAATATCGCATTTTGTAGTTAATGTAAAAAATTTGTAAAAATTTCCTTTATGTGTAACTCTCTCCAAATTTTATGTTTTGTATGTGTAACTCTAACTAGTAACAAATATATATCATGTTCATGTAACTATTAAATTAACTAACCTTGCTTTCACATATGCTTACTCAATTCACACAAGCCAATATAGTTACAACTTCAGACTTGAGTGAATTTCGTTAGCTTGACTTGAGTTAGCTTAAGTCATTCTAGTTACGGCTTTAGGAATAAAAAATCAAATTATTGTAAATTAGTTAATTAAATCATTGTAAGTCTACATTTTGAAACAATGTGTATATGATGTAGAAGCAGTACAATTTGTAATGCTATAGACACATATAATTGGTTAACTAAACCGTTTAGTTTGTAACTAATTCGAAACCAATTTCATGACACACTGCTTTTTAGTTTAGTTATCTTTTTACTTTGGTTATCTTTGACATTTGAAGTTGAAATTTTGTTTATGTGTTGTCAATTGTATTATTTGTACAGTTAGTGACTAAATTAAGAGGACACGTATAAAAAACAGTTCTTATTAACAAAATTACTTTCTTTTTAAAATTATTTGAATTATGTAAATAAAATTAATTTAGCAAAAGCAAGTAATGTGTGAATATTAAATAAGAATAAAAAAAATATATTTTATTGTATAGTAATGTATCACAAATTTTTTCAACAGTCTGCAGTTTTTGATATTTCAAACTTTTTAGCTATAGAACGAAAACTTTCACCTCTTATCATATAATTTACGGCTGGAGTTCCGATAAGGTGTCACCCCCGATCCTCTTGAAATTTTGTCCACAGAACGCCCTTTTGGCGTAAATCACGGCATACTTGTCTTTTTTGGCGCATCGCCCCCTATCGGCCATAATTGGCATTTTAATTTTTTTGCCAAAATTCTATTTTTTCTAATAACTTTATAACGGTACATGATACAGATATGGCATATATGTCAAAAGATGCGTCTCAAGATCTCTATAATCTGAAAAAAAGAATTTTGCAAAAAGTCCTAGCAAAAGGATAATAAAGGACAATTTGGGATTTTTGACTTTTTTTACATTTTTGACATTTTCTCATAAACGGTTAAAGATATCTGGACCAAATTTTTTGCAAATAAAAGAGGACATCATGAGCAACTTTTTCATTAATTACTTTGATCCTGACGTAGAAGGTAAATATCCTAGAAAGAAATGATTTTAATTGTGCCAAATTTTGTAATAAGTTACAGTATTTTATTAGAGTATTTTTATGTGTTTCTGTGTGTACGTGAGTTTGTGTGCGTGTTTGCGCATTTGTAGAAGGCAAATCTGATAGTGGGCGTATCCACTTGAATGTGTGTGTCTGTGCATTTATAGAATACAAATCTGACAGTGTATGCATTAGACATTTTCTACACAGATATACACACACTATCAGATTTGCCTTCTACAAATGCGCGCGTGTGTGTGTGCATTTGTAGAAGGCAAATCTGATAGTGTGTGTTTTCAGGTGCATGTGTGTGTATGTACATTTGTAAAAGGCAAATCTGATAGTGTGATTTTTCATGTGCACGTGTGTGTATGTACATTTGTAAAAGGCAAATCTGATATTGTGTGTATTCACGTGCATGTGTGTGTATGTACATTTGTAAAAAGCAAATCTGAAAGTGTGTGCATTTTTTACATTTTCTATCAGATTTGCCTTCTACAAATGTATATACACACAACACAATGCACGTGCATACACACACTATCAGATTTGCCTTTTACAAATGCACACACACGGCCGTACGCACGCACACACATGCACATGCATACATAAACTATCAGATTTGCCTTTTACAAATGTGTGCGTTCGTACGGCCGTGTTGTATGTGCATTTGTAAAAGGCAAATCTGATAGTGTGTGCATTAAATATTTTCTATCAGATTTGCCTTCTATAAACATAACACACACACACACACATACATGTGTGTGTGTGTGTATTTTATTGAATTATTACAAAATTTAGCACCATTAAAACCATTTCTTTCTAAGATATTTACCTTCTACATCAGGATCAAAGTAATAAATGAAAAAGTTGCTCATGATGCCCTCTTTTATTTACAAAAAATTTGGTCCAGATATCTTAAACCGTTTTTGAGTAAATGGCAAAAATGTAAACAAAGTCAAAAATCACAAACTGTCCTTTATTATCCTTTTACTAGGACTTTTTGCAAAATTCTTTTTTTCAGATTATAGAGATCTTGAGACGCATCTTTTGACATATATGCCATATCTGTATCATGTACCGTTATAAAGTTATTAGCAAAAATAGAATTTTGGCAAAAAAATTAAAATGCCAATTATGGCCGATAGGGGGCGATGCGCCAAAAAAGACGAGGAACCCGTGACGAAGGCTGGAATGGCATTCTGTGGGCAAAATTTCAAGAGGATCGGGGGTGACACCTTATCGGAACTCCAGCCGATGAATTTAGGGTCGAAAATAACATTGAAATAGTAATATAGGGTTGAAAACAAAAACAAAGCAAAACAAACTATAATGTGTGATTATATTATATACTAGTGTGTGCCTGCGACTTCGTCCGCATTGTCATAGAGTAATAAAACAAACCACGATGTACAGAAGAAGAGAATAATGAAAGTCCGAGCGAAGAAGCTCTTTGTAAAGCTTTATGTTATTACGTCATTTCTATCGAGTTTGTAATTCAATTACCACCATCAACCACGATTATCAGTTCATTTAGAAGAAAAAGCTTTTCATACATTTTATAGATTTTTTTCAGACCTTCATCTGTTTAAATCAAATTTTTATTGTTTTAAATAATAAATTTTGGAAAAAAAAGTAGCCTATTGTTTGTGGAGGAATTGCTCTTTCAGATAAAAAAAAATCCATTAAGATTGGTTCAGCCGTTTTCGAGATTACCCGGAACATACATACATACATACAGACAGACGCAACAAATTTATTTATAAGATTATATCTAACATTATGGTACAAAACAGTGTATTCTAGTATCCTGTACATTCTATATACTTATGTACATACATACATATTTCTATTGCCCAATACAAATTGTTTCCTTTATGTACATTATATTACGTGTATGTAAGATTGTATATTTGAAACTGTGTTGTTTTGTTTTGTTTATATTTTCTACTCTCAATTTTTAAAACATGCTCATTTTATAAGAGAAGCTTTGAGAGAAGTGGATTTACGCTAGTCGCTAAATCCACTTCAAAAATTAGCTCGGCAATTGAAAGGATTCTATTGCAACCTCTGTATAGTTATTTAGCTCTGTGCTTACACCTTATATAACAAAAAGTACACGGAAAAATTGGATGCACGGAATTCCGTACTTTTTTGTGCATGTATTTTATATAGATAACGCATTTCCGTTCGAACTCACAACCACAACCACAACTCAGTACAAAGCTTAAGGAGGAACTAAACTTTGACATGTCTGACATAGGCTATCTATGACACATGTTATAACCGAACATAGCCAAAACAATAAAAGTAGAACTATAATCGACATATGTGACATAAGCTATGACATATGTCGTAGCCGAACACAGCCAAATCAATGAGCTAAACTATAATTGACATTACCGACATTCGTTAAAAATTCGTTTAATATAAGCTGGACATAAGCAGTACGATCGAAAGCGTACATGACATGAGTAACATAAGCCATAAGCTCATTTTGTGAAATTCGTATTGCTTATGTTTAGTATGTTATCTATGTTATTATAGTTAACCAAATGTGACGTTTTAACATTCGTTATTATTTCTCATGTTACCCATGTTAGCAATGTCGATTAAAGTTCTACCTTAAGCTAAATTGTTATTGATATATATTAGGTTTGTTTCAATTCGTACAGCCAGCTGCAAAGAGTATATAAAAGTAGGAGAGAAACTGATTCATAGGAACATTCGGACCAAAAAATTTTTCAACAATTGTAGGTGTCGGTAGTGATGCCAGCGTAAAACTCAATATAAAAAAGTAGCATTACTTTATGCCAAGCAACCAACTCCATATAAAAATAACGGGATTTCTTTTTGCCAAGCCCAAACTTTTTCAGTATAAAGCTTTTCTCTCTTTATATGGAGTTGTATAGGAAAAATGAGAAAATGAATAAATTTGTTTACAACAGCTGATATTTTATCAGTTGTCATTTTGCTTTTTTTATAGGTTTTGAATGTTTTGCATGCAATATAATATGTATATACAATATAAATATATAGAATATAGTGTAAAGAGAATAGAGAAAATTATATACCAAACACAAAACTTTTTCATATTATATGTTATTTGTTTATATGTATGTAAGGCTACACAGCAACCAGACCAGCAACATTAAAGTATATAATACATAAATCCATTCGCATGTATGTATTGTATTACAAATGTCATATATAATTTATATGCATGCTTTGGCTTTTTTGAATACAACATGCAATATATACTTGATCATTATATTTATATATATGTATTTTATATGTAAGTTTGTATGTATGTTAAGCACTTTGTTTAAATTTTTATATATTTATACCAAGTATTTGTATGTATACATACTAAATAAATACGTTTTAATTTTAACATTATGCAGTTGTATTTACATATAAATTGCTAATTCACAGGCGTGAAAAATTATGGGACTAGCAAGACTTTTTTAAAAAAAATACTTGAAAACGTATATGTAGATTATTAATTAATTTTTATAATAATTATTATTTTTATTTTTAATAATTTCAGAAGTATTAAAATATAATAAAAAATAGAAATATTTTTAATTTCGTTATTCAAAAAAAAAAAAAATAAATAAATAAAAAAAATAAACATTATAACAAAACTACTTTGAGTAAATGATAACCTTTAAATCCAACAGACCACCTCTAATCGTCGCTATTAACTCCACAAGGATTTTACGAACTTTTGTGGATTCTTTCCTGTTCCCTTATTCTTCTTGTAATAATTTTTTTTAAAATTAACTGATTAATCTTGATATATTTTTCCATTTCTTTTAATTGGCAATAGATGTTCTATGAAATTTTTATGAAAACAATATGTTTTTACATTTTGTTTTTTTATGCTAAATATCGAATATCCATATATCAGTATGATTATGCTTTCTATTGATGAAAGATTATGTTAATATGTTTGTCCCATAACTTTTTCACGTCTGTGTGAAAGAGTATTATCATAATTAACTCTATATGTATATATACATATACTTAGATATTTATTATCATTTATTTTATACATACTACTGATACTACTTATATTGCTAAATTGTGCAATGTTGTCTGTTTGCTGTTTAATCTTTGATAATTGGTTATGAGTGCTATGTTTTTTGTTAGTGTACAGTCTACAGTCCGCGACAGAATTATGTATTATAATACATTTTCTAATTTTTTTTATAACACATTGTGTAAACAAAAATATCCTTTATAATTTTTTAAAAATTATATTTAATAATTTTTTTTTTTTATTTAAAATTTTTAATTTGTAGTTTTTAATTATTTTTTTTTTTCAAGGAAATTTTTCAGTCTAATTTTATCTTAAAAATATGTTAAAATGAAGATATAAAATTGTGAGTGAATAATAAATAATAAATTGATATAAAATATGTTAATTTATATTATTATATGTTTTGCATTTATATTTTTGGAATTTACCGATTCTTAAAAAGTGTTAAAAAGGAGTAACCATTTTGTCCCTTACTGTAGACTGAAAACTAAAATACGAAAATATTAAATTCAAAGAGAAATCATTGATTTAAAAATAAAAATTTGCTGATCAAAACCAATAGAAAATATATAGGTTCGAAGTGAAGGGGAGCGGTTAGATAATATCACAGCATAGCAATACAGTATATATGGTATATAATATACACACATAGTAATACATACTATATACTATACAGTTTCTTTGTATTGTTATTGAATAGTGTAAGGTGTATTGTATTATTATATGGTATTATGTATTATGGTATTATATTATATGGCACTCATACTCATATAATGTTTATACATTATAAATAATATGCAATTATATACTGCAAAAAGAATGAAAATAATAAATTAAATATACATTGGTTTATATCTTTGTATATGCATAAAGCCATAAAGCTCAAATATACAAAATATATAAACATTGAACATAAATGCATCATTGTTATGACTTATGACTGCAAGACAAGTGTATATAAAATAAATATACATATACACATATACATTTCATGTATGTATGAGTTGATGGTGTGTATAATATACAATACAACAGGCAACAGCAATATAATATTAATATTAATATATATGACTATATTATATAGTTATTATGAAGTTAATTATGTTTGACAGAGTATTTAATTTTAAAAAATATTTTATAAAAATACATTTTTACTTAATTTCATAAAAAAAATTAAATCATTGTATGTTTTTTCATAAATTTCAGGTGTTGTCAGTTATAAACGGAAAAATTCAAAACAATTCAACCGTCAATTCCAACAATTCTTCGTTTCCTGTCTATTCGATTTTTGATGTTTTGTTTTCAGATAGAAACTCTCTCTTTTTATATACTCTTTGCAGCTGTAACCTGTAACCAAAGTGTATATATATAAAGTGGAAAATCTCAATATAAAATATTTTTTAATTTTCAATGACCTCGAAATTTTTTACACAAATACACTGACAGCTACGAAAAAATAGACAGAAAATCAAATAAAGACTAAAGAAGTAGTTGAAACAAGAAAGAAATAATTAAGAAGCCACCCCTTTTTATAAAATTGAGTACGTAAAAACCAACACAATCAAAAATTCACTCTAAAAAACAACTCAAACAACAACAACAACATCAAGCACGTGTACATTGTATTTACCGTCAAATTATCACGGAGGCTATTATCATACATATGTTAGAAGAACAACGAATAAAAAAGTTGAAGCGAAATAGACTTCGTATGTGAATCAAATAAGAATATTTTCAACTACCACTAGTGCATATCACGGAGGCTATTAAAAACTAATTTAAAAAAAGATGTAAGCAGAGAGAATTTTGCATTATTGTGATGTCGGTGATGTAGAAAATGAAAAGTTTAATAGTATGTGTACTTTTTATCTTATTTTTTCATGTACACATTTTTGCATTACAAATATAGTAATTTGGGAATTGACGTATAAAGTGCTTTTCAGACTTTAAGAAAATTGTTGTTGCTGTGAGAATTGCTGACAATATTTGATAAACATGTATATTTGAACTACTTTTTTCTCGGATCTCCCATTCTATTTATCAAAATAGCTGAGATTTGTTACTTGGTTTACCTATATTTACTTTGCTGTAACTTTCAGTAAGTTGATTATTAGAGTTGGGGGAAATTATTTTTAAAATCACTGGAACGCGAGAGCTGTAATTTTCTGAAATTCAAGAAGAAGACTTAAATTTGACACTTGGTAGTTAATCAAAATATATTGTTAACGAACTATTTTGTTTAACACATGTATCTATTTGGTAGTTGTTTAAATTTTTAGCAGTAAGAAGTGATAAATAATATATAAAATAAACTGTTTTAGTGTTTTGTACATAATAAAATCATTAAACGAAATCAAATTATTAAACAATGGAAGAAGATAGAAAAGGCAGAGTTAATACCAGATTACACGGTCGTAGAAGATTTCAAAATGCAAAATGAAAATAATATGTAAATAATATTTATGAGAAATAATATTATATATATTTCACATTAATAAATCTTACATTTTTGATTGATATATTTTTCGACATATTTTTAATTAAAAAAAACAAAAATTTTTATTTATTATTTATTATTAATTATTTTAAACTATTATTGTTCTGTTGAATCGTCATTCAACATTTTTATCTGAAAAAGAAAAAGAAAAATAAAAGTTATTAAAAATAAAAATAATTATTAATAATAATAAATAAATAAATTAATAACACAAAAACCATAAACAAATACACAAACAGAACAACACAAAGTAAACAAACAACATAACCAAAAACATATCACACAAAACTATGCACAATCACAAAATTATTTACAAACATAAAACAAATAAAACTATTCCCACTGCACAATATAATTCAAACACATATAACATAAAATATAATTCATTAATAAAAACATATCACAAAAACGCTAATCACAAAAATAATAATTACAAATTAAAAAACATTCACAACATAACTATCACAGTATACATATTATTGTAACAACACAACACAAAATAGCACGTATAATAAAAACATTGCAATACATATAATATATATATAATAATATATATAATACATATACAAATAAAATATTGAAATACATATATATATATACATATATACATTACATACGACCATGTCAAAACTGTCAAAAAGGTACCAGCTGAATATACTTACCAGTAGAGTTATTCACAATCATCAAATTTATCAATCGATTTACCGGACACAATTTGAACAAAACGGTTTCATAAAAAAAGACGAGAAGATGAGACAAATAGAAATTTTATCACCAACGGGGAAAATAGAAAATTCCAGAGTTTGCAAATTTTGGTATATAAAGGGTTGCAGATCGCAGAAGAATTTGTCTTTTTGCGATTATCTGTGTATAATATCGTATTGAGATTGAAGCAGAGAAAACAAATAGACCAAAAACCATTGGACGTATAAATTCCTCAAAAATCTAACGTATTGAGCTAGTACATAGGGAACTTAGGAATTTCTGTAAGAAACTTACAATTTTTTACAGAATTTAGGGAAAAATTAGGAAAACACTTAGAAATTTTTTTGGAAAAAATTTCTAATAAATCGCCAAAAAAAAAAATACTTAGAAATTTTAAAGAAAATTTCTAATCGACGCTGCTTTGGACTTAGAAAATTTTTACATTAAAATTTTCTAATAAACAGGAAAATACTTAGAAATTTTTTCATCAACATTGCTGTTTGAACATAGAAAAATTTATTAAAATTTATTTAAATTTTTCTATTGCCGAGACAATTCGAATCTAAGTAATCAGCAGAATTGAAGTTTCTTCATAGAAATTTTTATCGTCGTACTACTAGAGTTAAACAGTGATTTACCGACGGTAAATATCATTAACATCACCGGAACTATCTTTGGCGACATCGACATCAAAATTTTTAAACATCGATATTTCTGATAATTCATCATCATTTTAAGCTGAGACACAAACTATTGTCTAAGTAAATAATAGTTAATTTTATTTTTCTAATTATTTTGCATATTTTTTTGAAACTTATTAATTAAATTTTGAACAAAATTAATTTCCGGAAATTTTTAAATTGTAATACTTAAATTAGTAAATTTTAAATTATAAACACTTACATTAATAAAATTTAATTTGTAAACATTGATATTGAAATTTGATTTAGAACTTGAATATTTGAGTTGATTTTTCTAATTAAATTTAATTAAATTAAACAATTTGAACTAATTTGCTTACAAATTGTATTCAATAATTGTAATTTAGTTTAAGATTTTTTGAATTGTTAGTCTTTAAGATTATTTTTTTTAAATAAATTTTATAACGAATTGTAAAAAAATTGTGTTTTTATTCTATATAAAATTTTATGAATTAGCACCTTTTTATTTTTAATGTTAATCTTTTAAGTGGATTTAACATATTCCTTTTATACAGGGTGTCCGGTTTCGGGTGGTCATCCGGCACACAGTAGATAGGTCTCGCCGAGACAAACAAAAGATCGTTGTAGAGGGAGCGGAGTAATCTCAACCGTTTAGCCGCTAGAGGGCGATGAAGATTTTTCGCACTGAATCTACGAAACACCCTTTAATGACTGCGGTGTACTAGCTGGAAGAATCGGGTCTAAGAAAAATCTGAAGGAAACTCCCCCCTCTCTTCAATGATACCTTATATGCTTCTCTACGTTCTTTGTTTCAAGAGTTATTGTGCTTCAAAGTCAGAATTTAGTGATTTTTTGCCATTTTTTTCAGAGGTAATACAGGCTGTGGAATTACAGCGCCCTCTATATTAATTTTTACTTAAATTAGCAGATAGCCCAGAATGTCCGCTTCATTTTAGTATTGTACAGTAAAAATCTATCTCTTACCAATTCAATACCAGCGCATAATAAACAAAATTTGAAAAGCCATTTTTTAATAAAATACGGTTCTTTGATATGAGTTTTACATGACTTTACATGATTTTACACAATTCAAACACTAAAAAGATAGAACATGGAAAAAACTGTGAGAGATAGACCTTTACTGTAAAGGGCAAAAATGAAGCAGGTGTCTTAGGCTTTCTGTTTTTGTAATTTGAAATTAATATAGAGGGCGCTTTACTTCCTCAGCCTGTATTATCTCTAAAAAAAATGGCAAAAAATCACTAAATTCTGACTTTGAAGCACAATAACTCTTGAAACAAAGAACGTAGAGAAGCATATAAGGTATCATTGAAGAGAGGGGGGAGTTTCCTTCAGATTTTTCTTAGACCAGATTCTTCTAGCTAGTACACCGTAGTTATTAAAGGGTGTTTCGTAGATTGAGTGCGAAAAATGTTCGTCGCCCTCTAGCGGCTAAACGGTTGAGATTACCCCCCCCCCTCTACAACGATTTTTTG
Source organism: Villa cingulata (assembly GCA_951394055.1). Lineage (NCBI taxonomy): Eukaryota > Metazoa > Arthropoda > Insecta > Diptera > Bombyliidae > Villa > Villa cingulata. Next base: position 13,751,274 of record OX596023.1, on the reverse strand, counting down.
TTTGTCTCGGCGAGACCTATCTACTGTGTGCCGGATGACCACCCGAAACCGGACACCCTGTATATAAAACAACAATTTTATGAACGAAACGACGAAACATAAGAATTTGTATTTTTAAGGCTATACTGGCTATACCAACCAAATAAATATAGTAGAGTCAATAAACGTTTTTTTCAGGAAGTCATCAGAAACAACTCCGATTTTGATGATTTTCTTTCAAAGTTTTTGTTTTTTTATATTATTTATAATCAGAAACCTTTCATAGGAGGGAAATAAATATTTGCATTTTCTGCAATATTTTTGCAACTTATACAAGGTGTCCTTCCTCGAATGGTCAATCTACAAACAGTAGATAGGTCTCATCGAAACAAATAAAAAACTGTACTGCAGAGGGGCGGTAATCTCAACCGTTCAGCCGCTCGAGGGCGATAAAGATGTTTCGCACTTACTCTACGAAACACCCTATAACCACTACGGTGTAGTAGCTAGAAGAAAGTAGTGCAAAAGAAATCTTTAGAAAACTCCCGCCTCTCTCTAATAACACCTTACTTGCTCTACGTCTTTCCTTTCAATATTATGTTTTAAAGTCCGAGTTAAGTGATTTTTTGTCACTTTTTTTTAGAAAAATACAGGCTGTAGAATTACAGGGCCATCTGAAATATAGTTACAAAATCGGAAAGCCCAAGATACATACTTCATTTTTATTTTGTACATCAAAGGTCTGGGATCGGTACGAAATCCAGACTTTTTGAAAAAATCCAAAATAACAAAATCTATACAAGACAATGGGTGGCATTCTGTAAAATGCTGTTATTTAACAGAATTCCTGTTATCATTCATAACAGAATTCGACTTATAACAGATCTATTATATTTGGTATTCTGTGTGCATTTTATTTTCGAATCTGTTACGAAGTTGTCAAATCATTTTCGAAAACAGTTGTTTGTTTTTTTTTACAATTAGTAAAAAGTAAAAAAAATAAAAGTGGGTGGCAGTGATAGGAATTTAAATTAAAATTTTATAAATTAATTATATTGTAGTGTACAACATTTTTTTTTTAATTTTAAAAACTAACATTGAGAAAAATGTAAGTATATACAGTGAAAAATTTGTATTAAAATTTTCAAATATCAAAAACATATAATCATTTTTTTTTGTTAGTTCTTAAAATAGTTCTTATTTCCTTTATTTTTTTTTTTTTCTTTTTTATAATTTTTTTATTAAAATTCATTTTTCACAATTTTTTTCCACTCAATACATCAAACACATGAACTTTACACATTAACTTTATCGTAAAGCTGCGATTCCACTTATTGACACTTTGTCAAATATTTGACCATATTTGATGTCATAGACGTGTAAACCCTTGTCAAATATTGTCAAAATGATGTATGGCAAGTATGGCATCAAATATTTGTCGTCAAATATTTTGTTGTGTGTAAACTCCTGTTTTCATATTTGACATCAAACATTTTGTCAAATAAAATATTTGATAATTGGATGTCAAACAGTGTCAAACAACGTCATAGTTCTACCGCCTTTATACTACTTATTTTGATTTATATACATATTATTTTACTACTGTCCTGATTTAATTTAAAAATTTAATAAAATTTTGTTTAATAAAATTGAATTATTTTAATAAAATTGAATTTGTTTTAATAAAATTGAATTTTTTTTTGTTCAAATTGGTGTTAATTGTGTTTGTAAAAAAAAAATATTGAATAGAAAAAGGATTTATATACTATTATTTTATTACTGTTCCTGATTTAATTTAAAAATTTAATAAAATTGTTTAATAAAATAATTCAGATTTATTTAAAAAAGAACAATATTCAGAAATAAAATTATAAATTATTATTTGTAAATAAAATAAAATTAAATAATCTAACTCAAAATTCGTTTTAATTCACTTCACGACTGTCGTAACACATTATATTAAAATGTCGACTATGATGTCAAACAAAAAATTAACGCAATATGTCAAATAGTGTAAACCAACGTCATATAATGATGCCATATATTTACTTTGACACTCTCTTGGTCAAACTTTTTGACGTCAAATTGTTCTGTAGTGTAAACTCCCCGTGCCATATATTTGGCATTACTTTGTCAAATATTTGACGAATTGTCAATAAGTGGAATCGCAGCTTAACAGAAATAAAAAAGAGTCTGTTATCGTAACAGGTTCATAACAGAATTATAACAGATTTTTGTACACGCAGAATACCAATTTCGAACGTAACAGAGTCTGTGAGTCTGTGTTATTTTTTTACTTTCTACTAATTGTAAACAAAACAAAAAACAGCTGTTTTCGAAAACGATTTGACAACTTCGTAACAGATTCGAAAATAAAATGCACACAGAATACCAAATATAACAGATCTGTTATAAGTCGAATTCTGTTATGAATGATAACAGAAAGAAAATGTTGTTCAAAAAATTAATATTATTATTATTATTAATCAGGATAAATAACGGATATTGGGCTGTATTCTGCATTTTTCTGTTACTCTGTTATAAAATCTGTAATAACTCATAACAGATTTCATATTTAACAAATCTGTTATAATTCGTATTCTACTCTTTCACATTTTTCGAACATGTAATAATTGGTTAAAAAACTTTCGAAATCTGTTATATTTAAAAATGACATTTGCTTTGAGGTTATTTCATCTGTGGATTTGATAGTGAAAAAACAAAATAAAACATAAAAATGGAAAGTGCAAGTAAGTATGAAATTAAAAAAAAATATTTTTACAATTAATTATAATTTTTCTTATAGAAAAAAAAAGAGAAGCGAAAATTTCCGCAGAACAGAAAGAAATTTATGTTTCTTTTCTAGAAAAGAACAAAATAATGAGGATTAAGAAATCTTCAGATAGTAGAGTACAGGATTTATGGACGGAACTTTGTGCTCTACTTAATGCGGCAGAAGGTCCTGATAAGACTATAGAGGAGTGGAAAAAGGTAAATTCTATATTATTTACTCATTTTTTTCCTTTTTCTAATAAAGAAATTTAAAATTTTAATAGACATTCGACAACTGGAGATACATGACCCACCGAAAAATGCGATTAATAAAATTTGGGTTGACAAAAACAGGTGGTGGTAAACCAGAAGAAATCTCTGCAACCGAGCTAGAGCTAAGGGCTTCAGCATGTTGGGGAAATATTGTTGTCCATGGGAATAGTGGTCTAGGTGTTGCTGGTTGCTCTGCAATTGAAGAAAAAGACAATATTTCAACAAAAGAAATTCAATTAGAGGGACAAGAAATGCCATTAGAAGGTATGTTCTTAAATTTCTGTATATTCTCGAATTTTATGAAGGTTTTTTTTTTTATCCAGAACATATGCCAACAAATATAGTTGTAGAAAAGCCACCACAAAGCCAACCAAGAAAACGCAAACGAACATCAAATCAAGCTTCCCTTTCTAAAAAAACAGGTACATCAATTTGATGTTTTTGACCATATTAAGGAAATAAATTATGTGTAATATGTACATATATTTTACAGATGAAGATTTTACCCGAATGGTAGAAGTAATTGAGAGTAAAAAGCAGGAAACTGTCGAAAAAATTGAGTCAAGCGTGGTAAACATCAGTGTGCAGCTGGGAAGGATTGCAGACGGAATTGATATAATGGGTACTGCACAGCTGGCGATGGCAAATGCCATAGATAAATTATGTGACGTTCTACAAAAAGTTGTAGAAAAAAAATAAATTTTAGTTTCAAATATGTATAAGAAAATGTTCAAATATATACGAATGAAATACCGTAGTTAAAATTTGGTTTTATTTGTTTACATATTATATATATAATCATTCAATTCAAACTTACAATTGTTTTGGTAATATATAAATAATTATGAAATAAATAATAAAAAAACACACAGTTATACATAATTATATAAAATGTAGAGTGAGTATACGGCATTGTCATCTATATTTTTTATATGCTCACGAATGTTTTACTGATTATCATTATTGAAATAGTGTTGAATATAGTGCTGTCTAACCTGTGCACCTAAAGTATGCCACTGTCTAACTTCGACATGATCATTATTTGAGCCTAACACATCTTCATTTTCTTCATCATAATCATCATCATCATCATCGATATTCAATAAATTTGATTCTTCGCCCATGATTATATTATGAAGGCATAAAACAGCATATATTATTTTCCCCGCCATTGTGGGATTATAATTTAGAACTCTCTGTTTTGAAAGGCAACGAAAACGACTTTTGATAACTCCGAAACACTTTTCAATTATATTTCTGGCTCTTATGAAATTTTGATTGTAGAAGTACTCAGGTGTTCCTTCTGATGTTGTAGAAAAGGGTGTAAGTACCCATGGCTCAAGTGGGAATCCTGAATCACCTGTTATAAACGATACATATTTCAGTTGAACTGATAAAATATTCACAATTTCTTTACCAATCAAAAAACCGTTCTGTCGTTGCACTGTTGTGTAAAGTTGTTGCAGATGTTTCCGTATAGGAGATGTTAACCATATAGCAGAATCATGGACGGACCCAGGAAAACGAGCATCTGCATAAGTAACACGCATTTGAGAATCGCAACACTGAAAGTATAAATTACAATGTTAAAATGGCAATGTAAAACTTACTAAACATAAATAGAAAAACTTCATATACAATTAGAACATTTATACTGTGAAATCCTTTCCGATTACGGTATACATTTCCACGAAAGTGTTCATCATTTTCTGGTGGACCTATAATTGCAACATGGCATCCGTCAATAGCTCCAATGATATTTTTCATACCGTACTTCGAATAAAACCTGTGAGAAGTATGATAAGAGTGAACAATGAAGTGAACAAAACACATCATTAGGGTGTCAAAGCCTATAGAATTATTGTGAATATTTTTTGATGACTATTGTCACCATTTATCATTAATAATAATCACTAACGCACCCTTCTTTAATCTCTGCTTTTTTAAAAACAGTATTTGGAAATTCAATTAAACTTTCCATTAAGTAGTTATTTATTAAATTTGTTACAATTTTAATGGATCTAGACACGCTTGGCTGAGAAAGAGCAAGAATGTGATTACTTCCCACTGATACTTGATACGATCCATTACCATAAAAGTGAAGAGCAGTAAGTACCTTAAAAATTGAAATTACATTAAATATAAGAATACAGAAATTTTTTTACAAACATAAATTTACCTGGATTTCAAAAGGTATATTACAAGGTTGAGAATACAATTCTAGTCTTGAAATTAATCTTCTAACAGTCTGTTTATCTATCCTGAAAAGCTTTTGAAACCTGATCTCTGGAAGATCGAAAGGACTACTTGCACACCTAAGTTCCAAAAGTGTGATTCTATGTCTTCGACTGCAATTTATAAAATAAATATTAAAATTTCAAAATTAAATTATAAATATTCATGTGCACTTTCACTCACACAGCTCTTCTACGATAAATCTCTCGTAAACGCAAATTTCTAAAAATTTCCATACCAATACACTTTTTTATGTAATTTTATCAAATTTATTTAGCAAAAATTAATTATTTTTATTTTTTAATCACTCTTTTTCAAAATTTTTTAAATACACTTCTTGCAATTTATTTATCAACACAAATTTTACAAACACAAATTTTGACATTTAATAAACACATAACCATAACAGTGTTATAAAAGTGTTCGAAAGTGGTTCTGTTATGACTTTAAAGTTTTACAACAGATTAACAGAAAGTTTAGTAGAGCAGAATACGAAAATTGCTGATAACAGATTCTGTAATGAACTGTCAAAATTTGTTCGAAAAAATTACAGAAGAATAACAGATTTTCATAACAGAAAAATGCAGAATACAGCCCATTATCTAATGTCCCATTAGAATAACACAATCGTTTCGAAATACTTTATGAGAAATTAAAAAGATTTTGCCTTCAATATCCGTACATTTCAAGTATCAAAGTTAGTACTGACTGATTAGTTTTCAAATGAATGCAAAATAATTGGAAACGACCAAGGATTTCGTGAGTTATGACCACAATTAGGAAACAAGTCACTTGACCTTAAAAAAAACTTCTGTGCCCTTACTCCTCACCCCTTGATATTAGACCCACCCCTGCCATACGATTTTTTTCGTTTCTCAGCAAGACCTATCGACTGACAAAATGCCTGCACCCGAACTTGGGACACCCTGCATAAATATTTTAATTTTTCTCATATTTACATCAGTGGGAGTGCTTGTTGGCGCTTGTGATTGTCGGAATAACGTTAATTTTATACGACTTATAAAATCGCGACAGCCAGCGACAATGAGATTTATGTAACGTTTTCTTGGATTTGTATCTTTAATTTCTATTTGTTCTATTATGTTTATAATCATCTCGATTTATGTACTAAAAAAAGATCGTTTATTAGAAATGTAATGAAAAATGTAAACACACGATTTATTTCAAATTTCCAGACTTTTATTTATTTAATACAAATCATTTAAATCTATATTAATTGCAATACAAATGAATAAGGCAAAATAATTTAATAGATTTAATTTTTAGTTTCCATTGAATACTAATGAAATCAGATTTTGATCGTTAAATGTATTATCCACATTTAAGTATTTTAGTTTCACTCAATTTATGTGAATTGTTTTCATAATTATCTATTTTTGAAACATTTTTATTACTGTTTTTATTGTTTTCAAAAGTTGTATCCAATTTCGATTTAATTGCAATTGCAGGAATTCCTCGATCTTTTCTCAACTCTTCCCATTCTTTTTTGTGTATTTTTTTTCTATGTGTATAAAAATTGGCTGACGCATTGAACGTTTTTGGACAATGTGGACAAGAATATAATACTTCACCAGTATGAGTTGACATGTGTTCCTTAAGTTTAAATGCTTTTTTAAATGACTTTTTACATATTACACACTGATGTATTCTCTTAGACTCATGAACGTTTTTAATGTGCATTCTTAGTGCTCCTTTGGTTGGTGATATTTTTCCACATATCTCACATTTATGAATAATTGATGACTCAATGTGAATTTTCATATGCTTTCTTAAACTATATTTATGCTTCAACCATGCGCCACATTTCTTACATTGTAGTTTTGGTTCAACAATACCAGCATGTTCTAATTGATGTTTTTTGAACATAGATATACCAATAATTACTTTTGCACATATGTGACACATTTTTCCGTGGGCCTTTTGATGCACATAAAGAAAATGTCTTTTTAACATCAACTTCGTCGGAAATGATTTACCACATTCATCGCATTTGAATTGTCTTTCTTCTGGTGGTACATGAATTATTTTATGTGCCTTTAAAAGATATTCTTTTGGGAATTTTTTGTGACATTGGTCACATTCAAACATTTCAGAACTCTCTAATGTATGTGTTAGCATATGATTTTTAAAGTGAAATTCAGATGAATACTTTTTGTCACATTCACTACAGTTAAAACATTCGGGATTTAGATGTATATTAATATGATCAAATAACAAATATTTTTTATAAAATTTTTTATTACAGCAAACTACATAACCTCTCGTGTTGTGATTTGTTCTATAATGCTTACCAATTTCGGAAAATGTTATAAAATCTTCACAACATAATTCACATTTTAATTTCATATAATTTGCAATTAAATTGTCTTTTTCTTTAGAATTTTTCACATATTCAGATTTTTCATTTTTATCTCGTTCTAGTTTCTTTTCTACAAAATATTTTAATGGTAAATCTTCTTCAGTTTCACTAAAATATTTTTTCTTAACATTTGTTTCTAATTTTGTTTTCGATGATGTTATGCTCTCAGAAGATACATTCAAATTATCATTACCAAAATATCTCGCTCTTACTTCAAAATCTAACTCACTTTGATTGGTATCATCAGCATATATAGGATCTTTATCATCTTTAAATTTATCATGTCTTGATTCATTACTATCACAAATTTCTGATTTTATTTCTATATCGTCATTTACATTATTGCACTGTACCACGTTTACATATTCATTAACTGCAGTATCATTTATCCATTCATTATCAACATCAACATCATTATCTTTCATTTCCAAATAAATCCTAGTGGTTTGCTGGGTTGATTTCTGATCAGTGAGCAAAATTTTAGATAACCTTTTCTGTGCATCCTTTATAAAACAATAAAACTGATGGAATTCATCAACTTTCAACCAACATGTACGACATATATGTGACTTTTGGTCATCTTTTATTGGAACAAACCAGAAATGTAGGCCAATCACATCTACAATTTTTAATCGTTCTCCTTCACCTTCAAATATATCAAGTACTTCAGTGGAATCAATCAAACATAATTTGCAAAGCATTGTTTGTTTTTTGTTAGTAAATATGAGTATTAATTATAAAAAACTCTTTAACTGAATTCACTCAAATTGACATATTAAAACCAATTTTAACATTATTATGATGATTGTATTTAATGTGGTATTACCGTAATACCATAGAATAATATATATTTCATATAACAAAGAAAGGCAGGCTTGAAGAAAACTGCTGATTTTACTCGTTGACCTCGACTTATTTCTATTGTTTAAATTACAATACATTCAAACTTTTTTCACTATTCCACACACTTTTTTAAAAAAATAGATAGACATAAGAATAATGAAGGATGGAGAAAGAAAAGAAATCAAATCATTTTTTTAGTCGTCATCGGCCATGTTTACAGCCATGTTTATTTTTAATTTTGTTTTTATTGTTTCGTTATGCAGTGTTACCAGTGTTGTTTTAAAATTATTAAAGATGACATTTTTTTCAATTTTCAATAAAAAAGTTGTTTCTTTGTGTTATTAATTCTTATTTATTTATTTAATTATTATTTATTTATTTATTTATCTATCTGTACATGAATTTTTATTACATTAATTATTTGTACTCCTGCATATATAACAATTGTATTCTTGTGTAAAAACTTAGCTAAAAAGTGTAATGTTCACAAAAATACCATTTGATATAAAGTCCTAAATAAAAAAAAAGTAATTGTATTATACATCTTTGCTATGCACAAGTAATTTTTGTAACATTATCAGTATCATAAATTTAAATAACATGTAACATTATCAGTAACGGTAACTGTAAGTACTATATGCTAAATTAATGCTACTTATATACATATCTCACTTTTGTTGAATTTGTTTTATAAAAATATATAATTTAAATTTATTCATTTATGTTATTTAAATTTATAAAGTTTATTTATATAGGTATATAAATTATTCATTTATGTATATATACTTATATTTTTAATATAATTATTCTAATTATTTTTCATATTACTTACACATACAAATCCTTAGGAAATCTAAAAGACCTTTTCCTATCATCATTATTAACATCTACACTCACTTCAATTTCACAGCTTCTTGTACAACACTTCATCTCTAAAAAATTTCAATATTATTAAATATTTCAATTTAAAAAAATTTTAAAAATACTTTAATTTTAATAAAAAAATTTTCTATTCAAAAGTTGTATAAAATTTTATACATTAGCGTATAATATAATTTTTTGTACTACGGTAACACCATACAACAATAAATATCAAACGATTAACATTTTTTTGTACATGTTCGTTTCGCTGGATTTATATTTTTGTACATTTTTGTGAGTGAAATTATTTAATGTTTTTATTATATTTAATTTTTTAATCATATAATTAAATAATTATAATATAATTTTTCAACTTTTTTATAATTATTTCCTTTTTTTAGTGTATTAATTAAAACATTTTAATGATTGAATAGTACAAATAGTGTTGTTTTGTTGTTTTAGTATACATTTTTGTGGGTGAAATAATATGATGTTTTTATTATATTTAGTTTTTAAAAAAACATATAATTAAATAATAATAATGTTTTTCAATGTTTTTTTTTCCTCATGCATTAATTTTCGAGACATGACAATATTTCTAAATATTTTTTAACAATTTTTAAAAAATATAATTTTCATGCAACCATTACAATTTATTCTTATTTCAATGAATGTAAGTAGTGTTAGTGAAAATTAGTAAAATTGAGTAAAAATGCATTGTACAGATAGGTGATACAAATACATATTCAAAAGTTGACTTCAGCCATATAAAATTGGTATTTGTTTTTTTTTGTAATGATATAGTACGATACTGCTCTATCATGTTTTAATTTTCTATGAGAAATTCTTTTGCCTGTTTCCTCTTTAGAGAAATTTTTTTTTATTTTATTTGTTTTATTTTTATATCTGCAGCTCTTTTCTTTTGATCTCCATTACGAGCTTCTTTACTATATACCTTTATACAATGGTAATACCGTATCAGATCATAAACATAAACTGTTTCTGTTTAATGAATTTGACATAACAAGTTGCAAAGATAATATAGTTCTTCGTCTCAATAGATGTTCTTTTTAGTGTAAGTGGTAATTTTTCCAAAAACGACACACTTACATATATGATAAAGATCGAAAAAGCTTCATCAAAATCAAAAAAGTTTTTCAAAATTTTTCGAATTGCTTTTAGTTATGTACCCTGTACACAATTATAATCATTTCAATAAATTTGTATGACAGTCTGTGATATAATGGAATTGTTTTTGTAAATCGAGTTATCAAAACTAATTGTGTAGACGGACCATAGTGTTTCGAATTTGTTCTCATTTATTATAAATATTTGCTCTCACAAATGAAATGAACACCTGTCAATGTTTTGCAGCACTAAACAATACACAATGCTATTTAAAATGTACATTTAATTCATATGATATTCCACACATATAAGTGTTATTTATATGTATTTGTATATTTTGAGTATTGAAAATAGAATAAATGAATATCATTGGCTGGAACATATAAATATAAATTTGAACATTTTTGAGAGATTTTGATCATATATATTTATTCTCCATGTATGGTTTATGCTCGAGCTCGTGCATAAGGATATATAAGGAAGGATCCATATTGAATTGAAGACGATCTCGTACACATACATACATAAAGCATATAACATGAATAAACAAGTTTGATATAACCAAAGACCGATATATAAAATATTATATCATGGTATATTATATTGGTCTTTGGTATATAACATTGAATGCGATGTAAAAACTAATTCTAATGCATACATAATAGACATGACATAGTAGACATTAATAACAACATGCTGCTTGCTTATGCAGAATAGATAATAGTAAATACTATATGCAATGAATGTGCTGTTTATGCGATATACATGATTGTATGTAATATGTATACATCGTTTATATGGTATTTTGTATACATACATACAAGTGTAATTATAAAAATAGATTGTTCAATGATGTATATCAGGATCTATAATGTATATAGTATCAATGACCTTTCTTAACATATTTCTTTATGAAAATATTTGTTTGTAATGTTAAATATGAACCTTTTTGTTATTCATAGATATATGAATACAGTATTTGGTAATTACATATACACTTTCGCTATCAGCTGGTTTTTTACTCATAAAAAATTGAAAAGTCAACCTTTTTGCTTTTTTTTCAACTTTGGTTTGATTTCGGATTTATGAATAGAATATAATAGTGGCTGTTTGATGCGTGGAGTGGTGTTGGGGGTGGTGGGTGGTGATTACTCATGAGTAATTTTTCATTAGTAAGATTGAAAAATTTTATAGAATGAAAAATAAAATATAAATGAAAAAAAGAGAATTTTGGCAGGTGGGTGCGGGGATGCTAAAAGAGTATGAAAAGTGCTGTATAATTAGCGTCATTCGTTAACACTGATCAACATTTTTGAACTGAATTAAACTGATTTTTTCATATGCTCTTTTAACTATCTACCCACACTCTCCTACGCATCAAACTTTAACTATTATACTTTTTTCATAAATCCGAAGTTAAATGGAACATTTTGAGACTAGAATCATGAAGATTCATATATTTTTCGATTTTTAATGTTTAAAGAAAACTAGCTGACAGCGAAAGTTTATAATTACCGAATATTTATCAATTACACTGCAATCTGATGGTTTTCCTCTGAAAAGAATTAAATAACAATTTTGATAGGTAACAGGCCTCAAGCAAATATCCTTTTAAGATACCACAATATCTATATTTGAAGAATATATCATTCATTTACTACGTTACCACTATTATAAGTGCAAAATCCACTTTGATCGTGATCAAAATTTTTCTTCTGCTTTGCTATGAGTTTCTTAGATATTTTTATACATAATTTGCATATTAATATTATACTTTATAAATCATATTTATAGTAATATATTTAATTTTAAAATTTTTAAATTTGAAAACCGTCTTCCAACTATAGTTAAACTAAAACTGGATGTACAGTAGGTATTGTTCACAACTACTTTTACACGGCATTTAATTTCTAATCAATTAATAATTGGAAATGCATCCTCGAAACATTATAAATCCATAAATTTGTTTAGTGTAATACATATATAATTATAATAATAAATAATTAAATATAATATCAACTATTAAAATATTAAAATATTGTATAATTTCAACTGTATTAAAAGACGATTGATAATTCATCGCTTTTTTGTCCGAATTCATTAGGTTCATTTAAGTTCAAAACAAAGTTACATATTATATTTTATAGAAAAAAACAGAATTAAAAATACATGCAATTTTAAAACTTTTGTTCAAAAAAAATGCTGTATAAAAATATTTATGACTAATAGTGCTAATACTAAATGTCAGAGGCTATTCAAATTTCTGATAATATATTCTAAAGTATAGGCAGGTCAGATTAACTTCCTATTTTTTGCCAACTTAATGACCGCACCATGCAGAACTGACCAGTTCTTGCACTTTTTAAATGAATGGTTTAAGTTTTAAAATTTGGTTTAAGAATGATATTAAATAGTTGAGCTATCAATTTAATAGAAATGTTAAAATATAAAGGCAAATTTTGAATTCAAAAATCAAATAAGCAATTATAATTTACTATACGTAAACCTATTCCACGTTATTTTCAAACATAATTTTTTGAATCACTACTGAAGATATTTTGATAATACGGATCTCCAAAATATTTCTAGGACTAGAATTATAGGCCCATTCTACTTAATAATTTATTTTCAAACAAACATAAATGAAAAAAATTTGATTGCATTCAATCATAAAAATCCATAAATTTACAAATAATTTATTTTCGACTTCATGACATGTTGTTTATTATATATACCTATATATATATAATATTTTTCAAGCTACAAATAATTATCAATTTTCATTGAATCTAATTAAATGTTCATCAGCGCTAGTATTTAGAATTTTTTGAGTATATACTTTATACCACACACAAAAAACATCAACGAAATAAAATTTAAAAATTTTGAAATAAATATTTTTAAGCTTTCTGTTTTTAAAAAATATTGTAAATAATTTAAAATTCATTATCCTCAAGATTTAGGAACTAGATCTAGTTAGAAAAAAAATTGACTCAGTCTATAAAAAAATTTGGAAATTCACAAAACACCTGATTTTTAAATTTCTATATTATGATCATAAATCAGAATAATACTTTATTTTTTCAGAAGTCCTAAGGCCCAAACATTAAAAAAGACATTCTTTAAAAATTTCAAGAAGAAATTCAATTCACGGGATATGATAATATATAATCGTATCTTGCATTCATAAGTCAATGAACTCAAAAACATAACAAAATAAAACCATAATATATCCATATGTATACATATATTATGTATAATCAAAGATACTATATACTATCACAGACAAGTGTATCTGATCTGTGATACTATGTAAAAACATATTTATATGTAGTTATATAGTATCTCTGGTATAATGCTACAGCAATTATAATGTATGCATACGTAAAAACCTCTGTTGCCAAATATTCTACAATGCTACATCAGAAAATAATGTAAGCCTATACAAGTAATACATATAATCAAAGACCATATAAATGTATAGACCAGAGTACAGTACAAATGCTACAGTAATTATAATGTATGCATACGTAAAAACATCTGTTGCCAAATATTCTACAATGCTACATCAGAAAATAATGTAAACCTATACAAGTAATACATATAATCAAAGACCATATAAATGTATAGACCAGAGTACAGTACAAATGCTACAGTAATTATAATGTATGCATAGGCATACGTAAAAACCTCTGTTGCTAAATATTCTACAATCCTACATCAGAAAATAATGTAAACCTATACAGGTAATACATATAACCAAAGACCATATAAATGTATATATTTATATGGTCTTTGATATAAATACAATTCTATATATGTATTTCAATTAGAAGTAGTAGACTAGTAGTAGTAATTTATGTCAGATCATATAGCACGCGACAAGGAATATTAACATAACAACACATACATACATATATAAAAATACATGAAATATGAAATACCTCCTTTCTCAAGTCATTCATATATTAAATACGACGATCAACTCAATACAATAAAAAAAAAATTTGAAACAGCCCTATTGTCAATTGTTGTATTCTAAAGCATTTGCGTACAAAATATCCATTTATTTTTACTTATTCAAGTATAATATCATATCAAGGGTGCGTTCATAAACGTTACTATAGTTAACTATAGTTATCATTTGTCGTTCAGAATAGTGGTGGTATAGTAAAACATAACTACCAACATGAATTTTTAGCGTTCATAAACATCTGTAGTAAAGTGAATTTTTAACTATTTGATGTCAAAAACTAACCCTGCTCGAGAGCATGGTCAACGATAGTAACGATAGTAAACCTTTAAGTGGTAATGACATTGACAATAAAAAAATCGTTTGTAATTTAATTTTTTGTTGTGAATTGTGAAAATTTCAATTTAATTTATTTGAAATTAATTAATTTTGTTTTAAACTTCATTTGTAAAAAATAATTAATTTTTGACAAACAAAAAATATAAAAATTATAATATGTAAAAATTTTTTAAACTTGACTTGACAGCTGAATGATAATTTATTGCTACTACTATGGTAAAAATCGCGTTCAAAAACCACTTGAAGTTAACATAACTATGGCTGTAGTATAACATAACTTTGCTTAAACTATACTACACCATGACTATGGTTAAAGTAATGTTCATGAACGCACCCCAAATAAGTGATGGTACCACTCAAAACCATATAAAATTTAGTAAACCAGTCATGCAACTCACAAACTAATTCTTCTATATAAATATTCTTATTTTTCTCTCATATTTACATCCCTCCTGAATTATAAACTTTCGCTCTTTTTCGATATTGTTTCGAAAAACTTTTTCGATCTTTATTTTTGGCAAACATACAAACATTTAAATAAAAAAAATGAAATGGTTCATCTAGTAGGACTGTATTATCTTTGCAAGTTGACAGCAAATTTAAAGTTTGAATTTCGTTTTGTGTAACGTAACAATTCTAAACTAAGCACCTACAAAGATAATACATTCCTACTAGATGAACCATTTCATTTTTTTTATTTAAATGTTTGTATGCAAAGAGTATATAAAAGAAAGAGAGTTTTTATCTGAAAACAAAACATCAAAAATGGAATAGACAGGAAACGAAGAATTGTTGGAATTGACGGTTGAATTGTTTTGAATTTTTCCGTTTATAACTGACAACACCTGAAAGTTATGAAAAAACATACAATGATTTAATTTTTTTTATGAAATTAATTAAAAATGTATTTTTATAAAATATTTTTTAAAATTAAATACTCTATCAAACATAATTAACTTCATAATAACAATATATATAGTCATATATATTAATATTAATATTATATTGCTGTTACCTGTTGTATTGTATATTATACACGTATACACTTGTCTTACAGTCATAAGTCATAACAATGATGTATTTTTGTTCAATATTTATATTTATATATTTTGTATATTTGAGCTTTATGGCTTTATGCATATACAAAGATATAAACCAATATATATTTAATTTGTTATGTTTTGTTATTATTTTCATTCGTTTTGCAGTATATATAATGTATAAACATTATATGAGTATGAGTGGCATTTCATAATATAATACCATAATACATAATACCATATAATAATACAATACACCTTACGCTTACACTATTCAATAACAATAAATAGAAACTGTAAAGTATTATTATGTGTGTATATTATATACCATATATACTGTATTGCGGTATTGCTATGCTGTGATATCATCTAACCGCTCCCCTTCACTTCGAACCTATATATTTTCTATTGGTTTTGAACAGCAAATTTTTATTTTTAAATCAATGATTTCTGTTTGAATTTAATATTTTCGTATTTTAGTTTTCAGTCTACAGTAAGGGACAAAATGGTTACTCCTTTTTAACACTTTTTAAGAATCGGTAAATTCCAAAAATATAAATGCAATACATATAATAATATAAATTAACATATTTTATATCAATTTATTATCTATTATTCACTCACAATTTTATATCTTCATTTTAACATTTTTTTAAGATGAAATTAGACTGAAAAATTTCCTTGCAAAAAAAAAAAAAATAATTAAAAACTACAAATTAAAAATTTTAAATAAAAAAAAAAATTATTAAATATAATTTTTAAAAAATTATTAAATATAATTTTTAAAAAATTATAAAGGATATTTTTGTTTACACAATGTGTTATAAAAAAAATTAGAAAATGTATTATAATACATAATTCTGTCGCGGACTGTAGACTGTACACTAACAAAAACATAGCACTCATAACCAATTTATCAAAGATTAAACAGCAAACAGACAACATTGCACAATTTAACAATATAGTATGTATAAAATAAATGATAATAAATATCTAAGTATATGTATGTATACATATAGAGTTGAGTTAATTATGATAATACTCTTTCACACAGATGTGAAAAAGTTATGGGACAAACATAATCTTTCATCATTAGAAAACATAATCACACTGATATATGGATATTCGATATTTAGCATAAAAAAACAAAATGTAAAAACATATTGTTTTCATAAAAATTTCATAGAAATCTATTGTCAATTAAAAGAAATGGAAAAATATATAAAGATAAATCAGTAAATTTAAAAAAAAAATTATTACAAGAAGAATAAGGGAACAGGAAAGAATCCACAAAAGTTCGTAAAATCCTTGCGGAGTTAATAGCGACGATTAGAGGTGGTCTGTTGGATTTAAAGGTTATCATTTACTCAAAATAGTTTTGTTATAATGTTTATTTTTTTTATTTTTTTTTTTGGAATAACGAAATTAACACTATTTCTATTTTTTATTATATTTTAATATTTCGGAATTAATTAAAAATAAAAATAATAATTATTATAAAAATTAATTAATAATCTACATATACGTTTTAAAGTATTTTTTTTAAAAAAGTCTTGCTAGTCCCATAATTTTTTCACGCCTGTGAATTAGCAATTTATATGTAAATACAACTGCATAATGTTAAAATTAAAACGTATTTATTTAGTATGTATACATACAAATACTTGGTATAAATATATAAAAATTTAAACAAAGTGCTTAACATACATACAAACTTGCATATAAAATACATATATATAAATATAATGATCAGTATATATTGCATGTTGTATTCAAAAAAGCCAAAGCATGCATATAAATTATATATGGCATTTGTAATACAATACATACATGCGAGGATTTATGTATTATATATGTACTTTAATGTTGCTGGTCTGGTTGCTGTGTAGCCTTACATACATATAAACAAATAACAAATATAATATGAAAAAGTTTTGTGTTTGGTATATAATTTTCTCTATTCTCTTTACACTACATTCTATATATTTATATTGTATATATATTATATTGCATGCAAAACATCCAAAAGCTATAAATAAAGCAAAATGACAACTGATAAAATATCAGCTGTTGTAAACAAATTTATTCATTTTCTCATTTTTCCTATACAACTCCATGTAAAGCAAAGATACAGTCCTACTAGATGAACCATTTCATTTTTTTTATTTAAATGTTTGTATGTTTGCCAAAAATAAAGATCAAAAAAGTTTTTCGAAACAATATCGAAAAAGAGTGAAAGTTTATAATTCAGGAGGGATGTAAATATGAGAGAAAAATAAGAATATTTATATAGAAGAATTAGTTTGTGAGTTGCATGACTGGTTTACTAAATTTTATATGGTTTTGAGTGGTACCATCACTTATTTGAGGTGCGTTCATGAACATTACTTTAACCATAGTCATGGTGTAGTATAGTTTAAGCAAAGTTATGTTATACTACAGCCATAGTTATGTTAACTTCAAGTGGTTTTTGAACGAGATTTTTACCATAGTAGTAGCAATAAATTATCATTCAGCTGTCAAGTCAAGTTTAAAAAATTTTTACATATTATAATTATTATATTTTTTGTTTGTCAAAAATTAATTATTTTATTCAAATGAAGTTTAAAACAAAATTAATTAATTTCAAATAAATTAAATTGAAATTTTCACAATTCACAACACAAAATGAAATGACAAACGATTTTTTATTGTCAATGTCATTACCACTTAAGGGCTTACTATCGTTACTATCGTTAACCATGCTCTCGAGCAGAGTTAATTTTTGACATCAAATAGTTAAAAATTTACTTTACTACAGATGTTTATGAACGCTAAAAATTCATGTTGGTAGTTATGTTTTACTATGCCACCACCATTTTGAACGACAAATGATAACTATAGTTGATTATAGTAACGTTTATGAACGCACCCTTGATATGATATTATACTTGAATAAGTAAAAATAAATGGATATTTTGTACGCAAATGCTTTATGAATACAACAATTGACAATAGGACTGGTTTCCAATTTTTTTTTTATTGTATTGAGTTGATCGTCGTATTTAATTTATGAATGACTTGAGAAAGGAGGTATTTCATATTTCATGTATTTTTATATATATATGTATGTGTTGTTATGTTAATATGCCTTGTCGCGTGCTATATGATTGACATAAATCACTACTACTACTTCTAATTGAAATACATATATAGAATTGTATTTATATCAAAGACCATATAAATATATACATTTATATGGTCTTTGATTATTTGTATTACTTGTATAGGTTTACATTATTTTCTGATGTAGGATTGTAGAATATTTGGCAACAGATGTTTTTACGTATGCATACATTATAATTACTGTAGCATTTGTACTGTACTCTATACATTTATATGGTCTTTGATTATATGTATTACTTGTATAGGTTTACATTATTTTCTGATGTAGGATTGTAGAATATTTGGCATCAGAGGTTTTTACGTATGCATACATGTGGAATGAGAGTAGAACAATAATAAAAGAATCAGTCGTAGTAGGCCAATCCGATGTGACATATATTTAATGACGTGTATCTTGTTAATATATATTCATTAATTAAATAATAAAACTCACAAATATTGGGGGCTCAACCGGGATAATGGGATATTAATTATATTCGTGGTGTTTGGTGATTTTGAATTAAAATTAAAAATTATATTTAAAGTAGAATAATTATATTATAATAATTATATAGAATTATAATTAATTCAATAAAATAAAATAAATCTATAATGGCTGATCCAAATGATGATAGTGCAGTTCAACTAACATTGGACATAATAGATAAAATGAATATGGAAGAGCTGAAAGGCGAATTGGAGAAAAGAAATTTGAAAACTGATGGACACAAAGTAGACTTGAAATTTCGATTGATGAGCGAAGTAATGAATGAAAAACAAACAGCAAATGAAGATGATGACGACGAGATAGAAGGTGAAAATAATGATAAAGACGACGAAGCAAATGATGATGACACAAAACACGGAAAGGAGAAGATAAAAACAAAACGTGTATTAAATTTTAGGGATGTAGAAGATTCTATTGAAATGTTTTCTGGTGATGGGGTTTTGAATGTTGATCGATGGTTGCGAGATTTAGAAGAATTAAATTTATTGACAGAATGGTCAGATGAAGAATTATTAATTTGTGCGAAACGTTTGTTGACTGGATCAGCTAAAAAATGGATGAGATGCTTGCCGAATATTAATTCTTGGAAAAAATTTAAAAAATTATTGTTAGAAGAATTCAAAACGCAGATAAATGCGAAAGATGTTCACGATGAACTGAGAAGGAAGACGAAAAAATCAGAACAGTCGTGGCGTGATTATGTATACGAAACGATGTAGATAGCGAGGCAAATAGATCTCGATGAACAAAGTGTGATACGGTATATAGTAGATGGAATTATTGACTATTCAAATGATAAATTGATTTTGAGAGGTGCAACTAGCATGGCGGAATTAAAAAGAAAATTTGAAGAATACCAAGATGTGAAACGCAATGAAAAACCAGTAATAAAGAAGTTTGAAAGAAAGCAGAAATCAGACGTGACTAAACCAAAAAATAATAGATGTTTCAATTGTGGTAATGAAGGCCATGAGGCAAAACAGTGTCCAGACGTTAAAAGAGGGCCTAAATGCTATAAGTGTAGACAATTTGGGCACATAGCAAACAACTGTACAAGAATGAAATGTGAAACAAACAATATAAATTTTGTTAATAGTGCAACATGTGTTGACGTCATATTGAATAATGAAAAATACGTGGCTTTGTTGGACACAGGTAGCGATGTTAATTTGATTAACGAAGAAGTGAACAAAAAATTGGGCAAAACTACTTGTCAACCAAATCAGAGAAAATTTAAAGTATTTGGTGGGGCTTTAGTATCTACAAAAGGAAATATATCTGAAAAAGTTGTTATTCAAAATAATGAATATGAACTAGAATTTTATCTTGGTCCAATGAGTGCTACTACTATTAAAGGATACAAATACTTATTCGTAGTTGTCGACGCGTTTTCTAAATTTACCTGGATTTATCCAACAAAAACGACAAATACTAAGGAAGTACTGGAAAAATTAGAGCTTCAAGCAAAGGTGTTCGGGAATCCATTACGTTTAATATCAGATCAAGGGGCCTGTTTTACATCAACTGAAATGTCAGAATATTGCACTGCACGAGGTATTGAACATATTCGAATCACAACAGGGGTGCCCAGAGGCAACGGGCAAGTAGAACGACAGAATCAAGTCATCATATCAGTATTGTCAAAATTATCTACAGACGATCCAAGTAGATGGTATAGACATGTTGATCGTTTACAACAATGTCTAAATGCAACATACCAGCGAAGTATAGGAGTTAGTCCATTTGAAGCACTAGTGGGAGTTAGAATTAGATTATCAACTGACGACAATATTCTAGAAATACTTCAACAGGAAACAGTAAAGGCATTCGATGATTCAAGAGAACATCTTCGCGAGCAAGCAAAAAATCAGATCATCAAGGCCCAAGAAGAACAGAAGAGAAATTATAATAAACATCGAAAGGAAGCTTCAAGGTATCAAGTTGGTGATGTTGTGGCTATAAAACGCACCCAGTTTGGGACCGGAATGAAAGTAAAGGGTCATTTTCTAGGTCCGTATGAAGTCGTAAAATGCAAAAGAAATGATCGTTATTACGTGAAAAAAATTGGAGACTCTGAAGGTCCAAGACATACTTCCACAGCAGCTGATTTAATGAAAAGATGGATACCAGAGTCGTCAGAGGCCGACGACTAGCAGGATGGCCGTGTGCAATGAGAGTAGAACAATAATAAAAGAATCAGTCGTAGTAGGCCAATCCGATGTGACATATATTTAATGGCGTGTATCTTGTTAATATACGAGGTGTGTTCAGAAAATAACGGGAATTTTAAAATTTCGCGGGTTTGGAGAGTCCAATTGTCAAAATTTTTTTATTATGTTGATATACATGTCCCTGAAGTACGATAAAATTTTCAGCTGTATTCATTATTTAGTTTGTCTGTAGCAGCCGCTAAGGTTAGACGTGTTTTTATGAGCTTGGCGATTTTCGTTTGTTAAAAGAAATGGATCAAAGAATTTGTATCAAATGTTGCGTAAAAAATGGAATAAAGTGTAACAAAGTGTGTGAAATGTTAATAAAGGCCTCTGGTGAGTCTGTTATGAGTAAAACAAGAGGTTACGAGTGGTATAAGCGTTTCCAAGATTGCCGTGAAGACGTTGAAGATTACGAGCGCACCGGACGCCCCAGCACATCAACAACCGATGAAAACATTAAAAACGTGAAAGCAATGGTTATGAATGATCATGAATTGCATCATGAATTCTTGCCTCCAGGTCAAACGGTCAATAAGGAATACTACCTACAAGTTCAACGCCGTTTGCGTGAAGCAATCCGAAAAAAACGCCCGGATTTGCGGAAAAACAATTCATGGCTTTTGCACCACGATAATGCACCTGCTCACACTTCATTGCTTGTTCGTGAATTCTTGGCCAAAAACAATACTGTAACGATGCCCCAGCCTCCAAATTCGCCAGACATGGCTCCGTGTGACTTTTTCCTATTCCCAAAAATTGAGAAAACCTTAAAGGGCCTCGTTTTACAAGCATAAATGACATTAAAAGCGCATCACTGAAAGAGCTAAAGGCTATCCCAAAAAACGAGTTTGCGAAGTGTTTCGACGATTGGAAGAAGCGCTGGCACAAGTGCATAATATCGAATGGGGACTATTTTGAAGGCGACAACATTAATTTAGATGAATGAATAAATATTTTTTTTAAAAAACGAAAATTCCCGTTATTTTTTGAACACACCTCGTATATTCATTAATTAAATAATAAAACTCACATACATTATAATTGCTGTAGCATTATACCAGAGATACTATATAAATACATATAAATATGTTTTTACATAGTATCACAGATCAGATACACTTATCTGTGATAGTATATAGTATCTTTGATTATACATAATATATGTATACATATGGATATATTATGGTTTTATTTTGTTATGTTTTTGAGTTCATTGACTTATGAATGCAAGATACGATTATATATTATCATATCCCGTGAATTGAATTTCTTCTTGAAATTTTGAAAGAATATCTTTTTTAATGTTTGGTCCTTAGGACTTCTGAAAAAATAAAGTATTATTCTGATTTATGATCATAATATAGAAATTTAAAAATCAGGTGTTTTGTGAATTACAAAATTTTTTTATAGACTGAGTCAATTTTTTTTCTAACTAGATAAAAATTTATATTTTCAAATTAATATGGAACATAATTTACAAATATGTATATTTTTCTAAATCTTGAGGATAATGAATTTTAAATTATTTACAATATTTTTTAAAAACAGAAAGCTTAAAAATATTTATTTCAAAATTTTTAAATTTTATTTCATTGATGTTTTTTGTGTGTGGTATAAAGTATATACTCAAAAAATTCTAAATACTAGCGTTGATGAACATTTAATTAGATTCAATGAAAATTGATAATTATTTGTAGCTTGAAAAATATTATATATATATATGTATATATAATAAACAACATGTCATGAAGTCGAAAATAAATTATTTGTAAATTTATGGATTTTTATGATTGAATACAATCAAATTTTTTTCGTTTATGTTTGTTTGAAAATAAATTATTAAGTAGAATGGGCCTATAATTCTAGTCCTAGAAATATTTTGGAGATCCGTATTATCAAAATATCTTCAGTAGTGATTCAAAAAATTATGTTTGAAAATAACGTGGAATAGGTTTACGTATAGTAAATTATAATTGCTTATTTGATTTTTGAATTCAAAATTTACATTTGTATTTTTTATTTTTTTTTATTAAATTGATAGCTCAACTATTTAATATCATTCTTAAACCAAATTTTAAAACTTAAACCATTCATTTAAAAAGTACAAGAACTGGTCAGTTCTGCATGGTGCGGTCATGGAGTTTGCAAAAAATAGGAAGTTAATCTAACCTGCCTATACTTTAGAATATATTATCAGAAATTTGAATAGCCTCTGACATTTAGTATTAGCACTATTAGTCATAAATATTTTTATACAGCATTTTTTTTAACAAAAGTTTTAAAATTGCATGTATTTTTAATTCTGTTTTTTTCTATAAAATATATGTAACTTTGTTTTGAACTTAAATGAACCTAATGAATTCGGACAAAAAAGGGAGGAATTATCAATCGTCTTTTAATACAGTTGAAATTATACAATATTTTAATATTTTAATATTATATTTTTATTATTATAATTATATATGTATACACTAAACAAATTTATGGATTTATAATGTTTCGAGGATGCATTTCCAATTATTAATTGATTAGAAATTAAATGCCGTGTAAAAGTAGTTGTGAACAATACTGTACATCCAGTTTTAGTTTAACTATAGTTGGAAGACAGTTTTCAAATTTAAAAATTTTAAAATTAAATATATTACTATATATGATTTATAAAGTATAATATTAATATGCAAATTATGTATAAAAATATCAAAGAAAGTCATAACAAAGCAGAAGAAAAATTTTGATCACGATCAAAGTGGATTTTGCACTTATAATAGTGGTAACATAGTAAATGAATGATATATTCTTCAAATATAGATATTGTGGTATCTTAAAAGGATATTTGCTTGAGGCCTGTTACCTATCAAAATTGTTATTTAATTCTTTTCAGAGAAAAACCATCAGATTGCAGTTTAATTGATAAATATTCGGTAATTATAAACTTTCGCTGTCAGCTAGTTTTTTTTAAACATTAAAAATCGAAAAATATATGAATCTTCATGATTCTATTCTCAAAATGTTCCATTTAACTTCGGATTTATGAAAAAAGTATAATAGTTACAGTTTGATGCGTAGGATAGTGTGGTAGATAGTTAAAAGAGCATTTGAAAAAATCAGTTTAATTCAGTTCAAAAATGTTGATCAGTGTTAACGAATGACGCTAATTATACAGCACTTTTCATACTCTTTTAGCATCCCCGCACCCACCTGCCAAAATTCTCTTTTTTTCATTTATATTTTAGTTTTCATTCTATAAAATTTTTCAATCTTACTAATGATAAATTACTCATGAGTAATCACCACCCACCACCCCCCACACCACTCCCCGCATCAAACAGCCACTATTATATTCTATTCATAAATCCGAAATCAAACCAAAGTTGAAAAAAAAACAAAAAGGTTGACTTTTCAATTTTTTATGAGTAAAAAACCAGCTGATAGCGAAAGTGTATATGTAATTACCAAATAATGTATTCATATATCTATGAATAACAAAAAGGTTCATATTTAACATTACACACAAATATTTTCATAAAGAAATATGTTAAGAAAGGTCATTGATACTATATACATTATAGATCCTGATATACATCATTGAACAATCTATTTTTATAATTACACTTGAATGTATGTGTACAAAATACCATATATACGATGTATACAAGTGGAGTAGTTTATAGAATAACATACTAACAATAGAATAACTTAAAAATAGATTTTTATCATTATTACTAATCTACTTACTCTCTTAAAATATTTTAAGATCACATATATTTTGAAATGTACTCAGAAATTGTATGCTTATTAATTGTAATATAATATAATAACATACAGCATCACCGTAATTATATATTGTACTTATCTATAATGTAGTAACTATTATGTTATTTTTAGAAATTTCGAGAATGTGAGAATTTTAAGAAAAATTAATATCGTAGGTAGAAAAGAAAATTTAATTTTTTTATAATTATTATTACTGTAACCGTGGCCGTGGATTATCGATTTCAAATTCAATAACAAATTACAGATAAGTACAATATTTTAATACGAAGTTATATAAAATAAATTAATATATTTTAATTATAAAGAGGAATATGTACTATTTTTTTTAGAAATTTTATTTCACATTAAATAAAGAATTTCTAAAGAGCAGAAATAATAATTTTTCTTTTTCTTTTGATTTTCCACATACATACAATCATGTATATCGCATAAACAGCACATTCATTGCATATAGTATTTACTATATACTATTCTGCATAAGCAAGCAGCATGTTGTTATTAATGTCTACTATGTCATGTCTATTATGTATGTATTAGAATTAGTTTTTACATCGCATTCAATGTTATACGGTTATACATACCAAAGACCAATATAATATACCATGATATAATATATTTTATATATCGGTCTTTGGTTATATCAAACTTGTTTATTCATGTTATATGCTTTATGTATGTATGTGTACGAGATCGTTTTCAATTCAATATGGATCCTTACATATCCTTATGCACGAGCATAAACCATACATGGAAAATAAATATATATGATCAAAATCTCTCAAAAATGTTCAAATTTATATTTATATGTTCCAGCCAATGATATTCATTTATTCTATTTTCAATACTCAAAATATATATTTAAATATAAATAACACTTATATGTGTGGAATATCATATGAATTAAATGTACATTTTAAATAGCATTGTGTATTCTTTAGTGCTGCAAAACATTGACAGGTGTTCATTTCATTTGTGAGAGCAAATATTTATAATAAATGAGAACAAATTCGAAACACTATGGTCCGTCTACACAATTAGTTTTGATAACTCGATTTACAAAAACAATTCCTTTATATCACAGACTGTCAGACACATTTATTGAAATCATTATAATTGTGTACAGGGTACATAACTAAAAGCAATTCGAAAAATTTTGAAAAACTTTTTTGATTTTGATGAAGCTTTTTCGATCTTTATCATATATGTGAGTCAAAGATAATACAGTCCTACTAGATGAACCATTTCATTTTTTTTATTTAAATGTTTGTATGTTTGCCAAAAATAAAGATCGAAAAAGTTTTTCGAAACAATATCGAAAAAGAGCGAAAGTTTATAATTCAGGAGGGATGTAAATATGAGAGAAAAATAAGAATATTTATATAGAAGAATTAGTTTGTGAGTTGCATGACTGGTTTACTAAATTTTATATGGTTTTGAGTGGTCCCATCACTTATTTGGGGTGCGTTCATGAACATTACTTTAACCATAGTCATGGTGTAGTATAGTTTAAGCAAAGTTATGTTATACTACAGCCATAGTTATGTTAACTTCAAGTGGTTTTTGAACGCCATTTTTACCATAGTAGTAGCAATAAATTATCATTCAGCTGCCAAGTCAAGTTTAAAAAATTTTTACATATTATAATTTTTATATTTTTTGTTTGTCAAAAATTAATTATTTTTTACAAATGAAGTTTAAAACAAAATTAATTAATTTCAAATTAATTAAATTGAAATTTTCACAATTCACAACAAAAAATTAAATTACAAACGATTTTTTTATTGTCAATGTCATTACCACTTAAAGGTTTACTATCGTTAACCATGCTCTCGAGCAGGGTTAGTTTTTGACATCAAATAGTTAAAAATTTACTTTACTACAGATGTTTATGAACGCTAAAAATTCATGTTGGTAGTTATGTTTTACTATGCCACCACCATTTTGAACGACAAATGATAACTATAGTTAACTATAGTAACGTTTATGAACGCACCCTTGATATGATATTATACTTGAATAAGTAAAAATAAATGGATATTTTGTACGCAAATGCTTTAGAATACAACAATTGACAATAGGGCTGTTTCAAATTTTTTTTTATTGTATTGAGTTGATCGTCGTATTTAATATATGAATGACTTGAGAAAGGAGGTATTTCATATTTCATGTATTTTTATATATGTATGTATGTGTTGTTATGTTAATATTCCTTGTCGCGTGCTATATGATCTGACATAAATTACTACTACTACTTCTAATTGAAATACATATATAGAATTGTATTTATATCAAAGACCATATAAATATATACATTTATATGGTCTTTGATTATATGTATTACTTGTATAGGTTTACATTATTTTCTGATGTAGCATTGTAGAATATTTGGCAACAGAGGTTTTTACATAAGCATGCATTACAATTACTGTAGCATTATACCAGAGATACTATATAAATACATATAAATATGTTTTTACATAGTATCACAGATCAGATAGACTTATCTGTGATAGTATATAGTATCTTTGATTATACATAATATATGTATACATATGGATATATTATGGTTTTATTTTGTTATGTTTTTGAGTTCATTGACTTATGAATGCAAGATACGATTATATATTATCATATCCCGTGAATTGAATTTCTTCTTGAAATTTTGAAAGAATATCTTTTTTAATGTTTGGGCCTTAGGACTTCTAAAAAAATAAAGTATTATTCTGATTTATGATCATAATATAGAAATTTAAAAATCAGGTGTTTTGTGAATTACCAAATTTTTTTATAGACTGAGTCAATTTTTTTTCTAACTAGATCTAGTTCCTAAATCTTGAGGATAATGAATTTTAAATTATTTACAATATTTTTTAAAAACAGAAAGCTTAAAAATATTTATTTCAAAATTTTTAAATTTTATTTCGTTGATGTTTTTTGTGTGTGGTATAAAGTATATACTCAAAAAATTCTAAATACTAGCGCTGATGAACATTTAATTAGATTCAATGAAAATTGATAATTATTTGTAGCTTGAAAAATATTATATATATATAGGTATATATAATAAACAATATGTCATGAAGTCGAAAATAAATTATTTGTAAATTTATGGATTTTTATGATTGAATGCAATCAAATTTTTTTCATGTATGTTTGTTTGAAAATAAATTATTAAGTAGAATGGGCCTATAATTCTAGTCCTAGAAGTATTTTGGAGATCCGTATTATCAAAATATCTTCAGTAGTGATTCAAAAAATTATGTTTGAAAATAACGTGGAATAGGTTTACGTATAGTAAATTATAATTGCTTATTTGATTTTTGAATTCAAAATTTGCCTTTATATTTTAACATTTCTATTAAATTGATAGCTCAACTATTTAATATCATTCTTAAACCAAATTTTAAAACTTAAACCATTCATTTAAAAAGTGCAAGAACTGGTCAGTTCTGCATGGTGCGGTCATTAAGTTGGCAAAAAATAGGAAGTTAATCTGACCTGCCTATACTTTAGAATATATTATCAGAAATTTGAATAGCCTCTGACATTTAGTATTAGCACTATTAGTCATAAATATTTTTATACAGCATTTTTTTTGAACAAAAGTTTTAAAATTGCATGTATTTTTAATTCTGTTTTTTTCTATAAAATATATGTAACTTTGTTTTGAACTTAAATGAACCTAATGAATTCGGACAAAAAAGGGAGGAATTATCAATCGTCTTTTAATACAGTTGAAATTATACAATATTTTAATATTTTAATATTATATTTTTATTATTATAATTATATATGTATACACTAAACAAATTTATGGATTTATAATGTTTCGAGGATGCATTTCCAATTATTAATTGATTAGAAATTAAATGCCGTGTAAAAGTAGTTGTGAACAATACTGTATATCCAGTTTTAGTTTAACTATAGTTGGAAGACAGTTTTCAAATTTAAAAATTTTAAAATTAAATATATTACTATATATGATTTATAAAGTATAATATTAATATGCAAATTATGTATAAAAATATCAAAGAAAGTCATAACAAAGCAGAAGAAAAATTTTGATCACGTTCAAAGTGGATTTTGCACTTATAATAGTGGTAACATAGTAAATGAATGATATATTCTTCAAATATAGATATTGTGGTATCTTAAAAGGATATTTGCTTGAGGCCTGTTACCTATCAAAATTGTTATTTAATTCTTTTCAGAGAAAAACCATCAGATTGCAGTTTAATTGATAAATATTCGGTAATTATAAACTTTCGCTGTCAGCTAGTTTTTTTTAAACATTAAAAATCGAAAAATATATGAATCTTCATGATTCTATTCTCAAAATGTTCCATTTAACTTCGGATTTATGAAAAAAGTATAATAGTTACAGTTTGATGCGTAGGATAGTGTGGTAGATAGTTAAAAGAGCATTTGAAAAAATCAGTTTAATTCAGTTCAAAAATGTTGATCAGTGTTAACGAATGACGCTAATTATACAGCACTTTTCATACTCTTTTAGCATCCCCGCACCCACCTGCCAAAATTCTCTTTTTTTCATTTATATTTTAGTTTTCATTCTATAAAATTTTTCAATCTTACTAATGATAAATTACTCATGAGTAATCACCACCCACCACCCCCCACACCACTCCCCGCATCAAACAGCCACTATTATATTCTATTCATAAATCCGAAATCAAACCAAAGTTGAAAAAAAAACAAAAAGGTTGACTTTTCAATTTTTTATGAGTAAAAAACCAGCTGATAGCGAAAGTGTATATGTAATTACCAAATAATGTATTCATATATCTATGAATAACAAAAAGGTTCATATTTAACATTACACACAAATATTTTCATAAAGAAATATGTTAAGAAAGGTCATTGATACTATATACATTATAGATCCTGATATACATCATTGAACAATCTATTTTTATAATTACACTTGAATGTATGTGTACAAAATACCATATATACGATGTATACAAGTGGAGTAGTTTATAGAATAACATACTAACAATAGAATAACTTAAAAATAGATTTTTATCATTATTACTAATCTACTTACTCTCTTAAAATATTTTAAGATCACATATATTTTGAAATGTACTCAGAAATTGTATGCTTATTAATTGTAATATAATATAATAACATACAGCATCACCGTAATTATATATTGTACTTATCTATAATGTAGTAACTATTATGTTATTTTTAGAAATTTCGAGAATGTGAGAATTTTAAGAAAAATTAATATCGTAGGTAGAAAAGAAAATTTAATTTTTTTATAATTATTATTACTGTAACCGTGGCCGTGGATTATCGATTTCAAATTCAATAACAAATTACAGATAAGTACAATATTTTAATACGAAGTTATATAAAATAAATTAATATATTTTAATTATAAAGAGGAATATGTACTATTTTTTTTAGAAATTTTATTTCACATTAAATAAAGAATTTCTAAAGAGCAGAAATAATAATTTTTCTTTTTCTTTTGATTTTCCACATACATACAATCATGTATATCGCATAAACAGCACATTCATTGCATATAGTATTTACTATATACTATTCTGCATAAGCAAGCAGCATGTTGTTATTAATGTCTACTATGTCATGTCTATTATGTATGTATTAGAATTAGTTTTTACATCGCATTCAATGTTATACGGTTATACATACCAAAGACCAATATAATATACCATGATATAATATATTTTATATATCGGTCTTTGGTTATATCAAACTTGTTTATTCATGTTATATGCTTTATGTATGTATGTGTACGAGATCGTTTTCAATTCAATATGGATCCTTACATATCCTTATGCACGAGCATAAACCATACATGGAAAATAAATATATATGATCAAAATCTCTCAAAAATGTTCAAATTTATATTTATATGTTCCAGCCAATGATATTCATTTATTCTATTTTCAATACTCAAAATATATATTTAAATATAAATAACACTTATATGTGTGGAATATCATATGAATTAAATGTACATTTTAAATAGCATTGTGTATTCTTTAGTGCTGCAAAACATTGACAGGTGTTCATTTCATTTGTGAGAGCAAATATTTATAATAAATGAGAACAAATTCGAAACACTATGGTCCGTCTACACAATTAGTTTTGATAACTCGATTTACAAAAACAATTCCTTTATATCACAGACTGTCAGACACATTTATTGAAATCATTATAATTGTGTACAGGGTACATAACTAAAAGCAATTTGAAAAATTTTGAAAAACTTTTTTGATTTTGATGAAGCTTTTTCGATCTTTATCATATATGTGAGTCAAAGATAATACAGTCCTACTAGATGAACCATTTCATTTTTTTTATTTAAATGTTTGTATGTTTGCCAAAAATAAAGATCGAAAAAGTTTTTCGAAACAATATCGAAAAAGAGCGAAAGTTTATAATTCAGGAGGGATGTAAATATGAGAGAAAAATAAGAATATTTATATAGAAGAATTAGTTTGTGAGTTGCATGACTGGTTTACTAAATTTTATATGGTTGTGAGTGGTACCATCACTTATTTGGGGTGCGTTCATGAACATTACTTTAACCATAGTCATGGTGTAGTATAGTTTAAAGTTATGTTATACTACAGCCATAGTTATGTTAACTGCAAGTGGTTTTTGAACGCCATTTTTACCATAGTAGTAGCAATAAATTATCATTCAGCTGTCAAGTCAAGTTTAAAAAATTTTTACATATTATAATTATTATATTTTTTGTTTGTCAAAAATTAATTATTTTTTAAAAATGAAGTTTAAAACAAAATTAATTAATTTCAAATAAATTAAATTGAAATTTTCACAATTCACAACAAAAAATGAAATGACAAACGATTTTTTATTGTCAATGTCATTACCACTTAAGGGCTTACTATCGTTACTATCGTTAACCATGCTCTCGAGCAGGGTTAATTTTTGACATCAAATAGTTAAAAATTTACTTTACTTCAGATGTTTATGAACGCTAAAAAGTTATGTTGGTAGTTATGTTTTACTATACCACCACTATTCTGAACGACAAATGATAACTATAGTTAACTATAGTAACGTTTATGAACGCACCCTTGATATGATATTATACTTGAATAAGTAAAAATAAATGGATATTTTGTACGCAAATGCTTTAGAATACAACAATTGACAATAGGGCTGTTTCAAATTTTTTTTTTATTGTATTGAGTTGATCGTCGTATTTAATATATGAATGACTTGAGAAAGGAGGCATTTCATATTTCATGTATTTTTATATATGTATGTATGTGTTGTTATGTTAATATGCCTTGTCGCGTGCTATATGATCTGACATAAATTACTACTACTACTTCTAATTGAAATACATATATAGAATTGTATTTATATCAAAGACCATATAAATAAATACATTTATATGGTCTTTGGTTATATGTATTACCTGTATAGGTTTACATTATTTTCTGTTCTGATGTAGGATTGTAGAATATTTAGCAACAGAGGTTTTTACGTATGCATACATTATAATTACTGTAGCATTTGTACTGTACTCTGGTCTATACATTTATATGGTCTTTGATTATATGTATTACTTGTATAGGTTTACATTATTTTCTGATGTAGGATTGTAGAATATTTGGCAACAGATGTTTTTACGTATGCATACATTATAATTACTGTAGCATTTGTACTTTATTCTATACATTTATATGGTCTTTGATTATATGTATTACTTGTATAGGTTTACATTATTTTCTGATGTAGCATTGTAGAATATTTGGCAACAGAGGTTTTTACGTATGCATACATTATAAATTGCTGTAGCATTATACCAGAGATACTATATAAATACATATAAATATGTTTTTACATAGTATCACAGATCAGATACACTTATCTGTGATAGTATATAGTATCTTTGATTATACATAATATATGTATACATATGGATATATTATGGTTTTATTTTGTTATGTTTTTGAGTTCATTGACTTATGAATGCAAGATACGATTATATATTATCATATCCCGTGAATTGAATTTCTTCTTGAAATTTTTAAAGAATGTCTTTTTTAATGTTTGGGCCTTAGGACTTCTGAAAAAATAAAGTATTATTCTGATTTATGATCATAATATAGAAATTGAAAAATCAGGTGTTTTGTGAATTACCAAATTTTCTTATAGACTGAGTCAATTTGTTTTCTAACTAGATAAAAATTGATATTTTCAAATTAATATGGAACATAATTTACAAATTAATATATATATTTTTCTAAATCTTGAGGATAATGAATTTTAAATTATATACAATATTTTTTAAAAACAGAAAGCTTAAAAATATTTATTTCAAAATTTTTAAATTTTATTTCGTTGATGTTTTTTGTGTGTGGTATAAAGTATATACTCAAAAAATTCTAAATACTATAGCGCTGATGAACATTTAATTAGATTCAATGAAAATTGATAATTGATAATTTGTAGCTTGAAAAATATTATATATATATAGGTATATAATATAAACAACATGTCATGAAGTCGAAAATAAATTATTTGTAAATTTATGGATTTTTATGATTGAATGCAATCAAATTTTTTTCATTTATGTTTGTTTGAAAATAAATTATTAAGTAGAATGGGCCTATAATTCTAGTCCTAGAAATATTTTGGAGATCCGTATTATCAAAATATCTTCAGTAGTGATTCAAAAAATTATGTTTGAAAATAACGTGGAATAGGTTTACGTATAGTAAATTATAATTGCTTATTTGATTTTTGAATTCAAAATTTACCTTTGTATTTTAACATTTCTATTAAATTGATAACTCATAAACTATTTAATATTATTCCTAAATAAAATTGCCGGCAATAAAAACTAAAATTGTAAAATTTATAATATATTTCTACTTATAAATTTGAATGAAAATTTTTAATTTGATGCATTCATTTAAAAGCGCGAGAACTGGTCAGTTCTGCATGGTGCGGTCATGGTGTTGGCAAAGAAGAGGAAATTAATCTGACCTGTCTCTACTTTAGAATATATTATCAGAAATTTGAATAGCCTTTGACATTTAGTATTATTCATAAATATTTGTATACAGCATTTTTTTTAAACAAAAGTTTTTAAAATTGCATGTTTTTAATATAAATAAAATAAACTCCTAATTTTTTAATTTTTAATTCTGTTCTTTTCTATATTTTATATGTAACTTTGTTTTGAACTAAAATGATCCTAATGAATTCGGACAAAAAAGCGATGAATTATCAATTTTTCTCACAATATTTTAATACAGTTGAAATTATATTTATGTATTTATAATGTTTCGAGGATGCATTTCCAATTATTAATTAATTAGAAATTAAATGCCGTATAAAAGTAGTTGTGAACAATACTGTACATCCAGTTTTAGTTTAACTATAGTTGGAAGACAGTTTTCAAATTTAAAAATTTTAAAATTAAATATATTACTATATATGATTTATAAAGTATAATATTAATATGCAAATTATGTATAAAAATATCTAAGAAAGTCATAGCAAAGCAGAAGAAAAATTTTGATCACGATCAAAGTGGATTTTCCATTTACGCAACCTGAATAATAGTGGCAACGTAGTAAATGAATGATATATTCTTCAAATATAGATATTGTGGTATCTTAAAAGGATATTTGCTTGAGGCCTGTTTCCTATCAAATTTGTTATTTAATTCTTTTCAGAGGAAAACCATCAGATTGCAGTGTAATTGATAAATATTCGGTAATTATAAACTTTCGCTGTCAGCTAGTTTTCTTTAAACATTAAAAATCGAAAAATATATGAATCTTCATGATTCTAGTCTCAAAATATTCCATTTAATTTCGGATTTATGAAAAAAGTATAATAGTTAAAGTTTGATGCGTAGGAGAGTGTGGGTAGATAGTTAAAAGAGCATATGAAAAAATCAGTTTAATTCAGTTCAAAAATGTTGATCAGTGTTAACGAATGACGCTAATTATACAGCACTTTTCATACTCTTTTAGCATCCCCGCACCCACCTGCCAAAATTCTCTTTTTTTCAATTATATTTTAGTTTTCATTCTATAAAATTTTTCAATCTTACTAATGAAAAATTACTCATGAGTAATCACCACCCACCACCACCCACACCACTCCCCCGCATCAAACAGCCACTATTATATTCTATTCATAAATCCGAAATCAAACCAAAGTTGAAAAAAAAGCAAAAAGGTTGACTTTTCAATTTTTTATGAGTAAAAAACCAGCTGATAGCGAAAGTGTATATTATGTAATTACCAAATACTGTATTCATATACATATCTATGAATAACAAAAAGGTTCATATTTAACATTACACACAAATATTTTCATAAAGAAATATGTTAAGAAAGGTCATTGATACTATATACATTATAGATCCTGATATACATCATTGAACAATCTATTTTTATAATTACATTTGTATGTATGTGCACAAAATATACGATGTATACATACAATCATGTATATCGCATAAACAGCACATTCATTGCATATAGTATTTACTATTATCTATTCTGCATAAGCAAGCAGCATGTTGTTATTAATGTCTACTATGTCATGTCTATTATGTATGTATTAGAATTAGTTTTTACATCGCATTCAATGTTATACGGTTATACATACCAAAGACCAATATAATATACCATGATATAATATATTTTATATATCGGTCTTTGGTTATATCAAACTTGTTTATTCATGTTATATGCTTTATGTATGTATGTGTACGAGATCGTCTTCAATTCAATATGGATCCTTCTTACATATCCTTATGCACGAGCATAAACCATACATGGAAAATAAATATATATGATCAAAATCTCTCAAAAATGTTCAAATTTATATTTATATGTTCCAGCCAATGATATTCATTTATTCTATTTTCAATACTCAAAATATACATTTACATATAAATAACACTCATATGTGTGGAATATCATATGAATTAAATGTACATTTTAAATAGCATTGTGTATTGTTTAGTGCTGCTAAACATTGACAGGTGTTCATTTCATTTGTGAGAGCAAATATTTATAATAAATGAGATCAAATTCGAAACACTATGGTCCGTCTACACAATTAGTTTTGATAACTCGATTTACAAAAACAATTCCTTTATATCACAGACTGTCAGACACATTTATTGAAATCATTATAATTGTGTACAGGGTAGATAACTAAAAGCAAAAACACTAGAATATATAAGACGTCCCAAGCTGATTATAATCGAAAAAATAGCTTTCAGATCATATCCCAACATTGGTGGCTATAGCTTTTTTGCTGATGTTAATGTGATATTAATATCTCAATCCACTGTAATATAGAATAGCATTTATATACTGTTCAACATGAAATTGTTTTTAGCAGCAGAACAAGGCAATACATGGCAATACAACACGATAGAGTGGCGAGCTTTATATTGATACATTGTTGTGTAGTTGTATGTGTATTTTCCTTTAACATTACTAACTTCATGTACCTACCCGACATGATGGCTATAGTAGTCTTTTGTTGTTCATATTCTATTTACTTTTATATTCCACGTCAGGCTATAGTGATTTGATTATTATACAGATCATGGTTGTGTGGTTGTGTGTATAATGTTTTCTTTTAACCATTTCAGTGGCTATTTTTTTGTTAATAGATTTTTGGATTTTTGCTTATAATAGTTGTTTGGTTGGTATAATTTTTTTTACACATCATTCAAAATTCGTACAATTTTGATTGTACTGTATGTGTATAGCTACATTTAGTTTGGGTACCCCGGTTCGATCTTTGAAGATTGATATAGATTTTAATAGTATGTGTAAATGTACATTTTAATATATATATGTATATCCAGAGACAACTTAAAACACGTTGTTTTATAAGTTGTCTCTGGTATAGCTATGTATTGTATATTATTACACTTACACTGCACTATTTACGTAATTTCTTTTTATTTCTAGGATTCAAGAAGATCAATGAAAATAAAAATTTGTATTATATCATATATTTTACAAGGAAGGTCATGTATGTATAATCACTGTACATGAATGTATATGTACGTAATTTGAATATACGTGTATATACATATTTATGGTGTGTAAATTTATACTATAAAGGAGTATAGTATATGTAAGAATACGTACGTCTTTTGAAATATGTATATGTTATATTTCGTAATATGACAACATCGATATTTTATTTTATATATTGTAAGTGAAATGAAATTTTTGATTTTTAACAATATCTTGCATATGCGTGTGCACATACATATGTCAAAACAAAAAAAAGTCATACAAAATTCATTTTCTACTTCTAATTCTGTGTATTCTTGTTTACAAACAAACAACAAAGGAATACAAAAATAAGAAAATAATGCAAAACATAGTTCTGGATGTAATGTTTTCAGACATACATATAGAATCATAGCAAAGAAGCATGAATCGAACACAAAACACAACTATTTACAATGGTAAGGAATATTATTACAAATTCTCATTGAAAACTCAATCCATACATGCACATAAGTATGTAGGTACATGTATACAAAATTGAAATCACTATATACAGATAATACAGAATACAATCATAATGCTATAGTATCCTCTTATATTATCTAATAATATAAAAAATATACAAATTTTTAGTTACACTGAATTTTTAAATCCAGAAAATCAAAAAAAAAAAAAATACAAAAATAGTGTAGTGTAATGTATATACATAGCTATACATATATGTATATACATATATACATATATACATATATATACACATAACAATTAAAACTACACCAATCTTCGGTACCAAAATAAACCCAATGTATGAATGATGTGTAAAAAAAATATACACACAACCACACAACCATGATCTATATAAGAATCAAATCACTATAGCCTGACGTGGAATATAAAAGTAAATAGAATATGAACAACAAAAGACTACTATAGCCATCATGTCGGGTACATGAAGTTAGTAATGTTAAAGGAAAATACACATACAACTACACAACAATGTATCAATATAAAGCTCGCCACTCTATCGTGTTGTATTGCCATGTATTGCCTTGTTCTGCTGCTAAAAACAATTTCATGTTGAACAGTATATAAATGCTATCCTATATTACAGTGGATTGAGATATTAATTAGAGGTGGGCGATAGCGAATAAAAACTATCGAATTATTCGATAGTTGAATGATTTTCATTTATTCGAATACTAAAACATTAAACTATCGAAACATTCGATATTTTCAAAACATTCGAATAACTATTTTGCTGGCATATATGTATTTGTCTTACTGATTACGGAAGTGGCAGAGTTTTTGTCAGATTCCATCTTCTGAATCTGAAAATATTCACTTGGCAGTTTCGTAGATGAGTTTTGAAAGTTCTCAAATGAAAAAAATTGCAGGTAACACGTGTGGAAGACGTATGGCAATCTTTGAGTGTCAGATTTCGAGGGCAGACGTTTGTCTACATCGGTCATGGTGATTACACATATCTGACATGAAAATGAGCAAATTTCTGACAGTTTGTCAGTTCGGTGTAATATCAGCTTCTTTCTTCATTCTTCATACATTTTATTTGCTGGATTTGACATTTTTTAATTTAACTATTACAGCAATGTAATGCTGAAATTATAACCTACTAATATCATTGAAATAAACAAAACTGAAAAATCTGTAAATGGTTGGAAATTTATACTTTTTTCAAAATTTTATCATACT
The DNA here is from genome assembly GCA_951394055.1 of Villa cingulata. Classification (NCBI taxonomy): domain Eukaryota; kingdom Metazoa; phylum Arthropoda; class Insecta; order Diptera; family Bombyliidae; genus Villa; species Villa cingulata. The sequence goes on along the minus strand of OX596023.1, from coordinate 13,712,058 downwards.
TTTAAAGAACGGAAATAAATTATTAAAAATAGTTCTTCTAATTTTAGCCAGTTCAAGTTAAAATAAAACAAAACTCTTCGGAATTCCACACTGATTTAAAAATTTAAGCAGAAAAGTCTTTCTTAATTAAATTTTATATCAAAACAAAAATGACAAATGGCATTTCAGATTTAGAATAAAAGGACAGGGATGTCGTATTAAGTGATAAACATATAACATAGTTCCATTTTCGTGCCGATTGGAATGGGAAATGGGACGGTGACGGTGGTATATGTCATTATTATTTTATAACAAATGCTAAAACTATCGAATGATTATTCGATAGTAAAAACTATCGCATTCGATACTATCGATAGTTGAATTCATTCACTATCAAACTATCGATTGTTGAAATCATTCGCTATCGCCCACCTCTAATATTAATATCACATTAACATCAGCAAAAAAGCTATAGCCACCAATGTTGGGATATGATCTGAAAGCTATTTTTTCGATTATAAGCAGCTTGGGACGTCTTATATATTCTAGTGTTTTTGCTAAAAGCAATTCGAAAAATTTTGAAAAACTTTTTTGATTTTGATGAAGCTTTTTCGATCTTTATCATATATGTAAGTGTGTCGTTTTTGGAAAAATTACCACTTACACTAAAAAGAACATCTATTGAGACGAAGAACTATATTATCTTTGATGTAAGTGTGTCGTTTTTGGAAAAATTACCACTTACCAAAGATAATATAGTTCTTCGTCTCAATAGATGTTCTTTTTAGTGTAAGTGGTAATTTTTCCAAAAACGACACACTTACATATATGATAAAGATCGAAAAAGCTTCATCAAAATCAAAAAAGTTTTTCAAAATTTTTCGAATTGCTTTTAGTTATGTACCCTGTACACAATTATAATGATTTCAATAAATGTGTCTGACAGTCTGTGATATAATGGAATTGTTTTTGTAAATCGAGTTATCAAAACTAATTGTGTAGACGGACCATAGTGTTTCAAATTTGTTCTCATTTATTATAAATGTTTGCTCTCACAAATGAAATGAACACCTGTCAATGTTTTGCAGCACTCAACAATACACAATGCTATTTAAAATGTACATTTAATTCATATGATATTCCACACATATAAGTGTTATTTATATGTATTTGTATATTTTGAGTATTGAAAATAGAATAAATGAATATCATTGGCTGGAACATATAAATATAAATTTGAACATTTTTGAGAGATTTTGATCATATATATTTATTCTCAATGTATGGTTTATGCTCGTGCATAAGGAAAGGATATATAAGGAGCCATATTGAATTGAAGACGATCTCGTACACATACATACATAAAGCATATAACATGAATAAACAAGTTTGATATAACCAAAGACCGATATATAAAATATATTATATCATGGTATATTATAATGGTCTTTGGTATAACATTGAATGCGATGTAAAAACTAATTCTAAACATACATAATAGACATGACATAGTAGACATTAATAACAACATGCTGCTTGCTTATGCAGAATAGATAATAGTAAATACTATATGCAATGAATGTGCTGTTTATGCGATATACATGATTGTTTGTATACATCGTTTATATGGTATTTTGTACACATACATACAAGTGTAATTATAAAAATAGATTGTTCAATGATATATATCAGGATCTATAATGTATATAGTATCAATGACCTTTCTTAACATATATTTCTTTATGAAAATATTTGTGTGTAATGTTAAATATGAACCTTTTTGTTATTCATAGATATATGAATACAGTATTTGGTAATTACATATACACTTTCGCTATCAGCTGGTTTTTTACTCATAAAAAATTGAAAAGTCAACCTTTTTGCTTTTTTTTCAACTTTGGTTTGATTTCGGATTTATGAATAGAATATAATAGTGGCTGTTTGATGCGGGGAGTGGTGTGGGGGGTGGTGGGTGGTGATTACTCATGAGTAATTTTTCATTAGTAAGATTGAAAAATTTTATAGAATGAAAAATAAAATATAAATGAAAAAAAGAGAATTTTGGCAGGTGGGTGCGGGGATGCTAAAAGAGTATGAAAAGTGCTGTATAATTAGCGTCATTCGTTAACACTGATCAACATTTTTGAACTGAATTAAACTGATTTTTTCATATGCTCTTTTAACTATCTACCCACACTCTCCTACGCATCAAACTTTAACTATTATACTTTTTTCATAAATCCGAAGTTAAATGGAACATTTTGAGACTAGAATCATGAAGATTCATATATTTTTCGATTTTTAATGTTTAAAGAAAACCAGCTGACAGCGAAAGTTTATAATTACCGAATATTTATCAATTACACTGCACTCTGATGGTTTTCCTCTGAAAAGAATTAAATAACAATTTTGATAAGTAACAGGCCTCAAGCAAATATCCTTTTAAGATACCACAATATCTATATTTGAAGAATATATCATTCATTTACTACGTTACCACTATTATAAGTGCAAAATCCACTTTGATCGTGGTCAAAATTTTTCTTCTGCTTTGCTATGAGTTTCTTAGATATTTTTATACATAATTTGCATATTAATATTATACTTTATAAATCATATATAGTAATATATTTAATTTTAAAATTTTGAAATTTGAAAACTGTCTTCCAACTATAGTTAAACTAAAACTGGATGTACAGTATTGTTCACAACTACTTTTACACGGTATTTAATTTCTAATCAATTAATAATTGGAAATGCATCCTCGAAACATTATAAATCCATAAATTTGTTTAGTGTTTACATATATAATTATAATAATAAATAATTAAATATAATATCAACTATTAAAATATTAAAATATTGTATAATTTCAACTGTATTAAAAGACGATTGATAATTCATCGCTTTTTTGTCCGAATTCATTAGGTTCATTTAAGTTCAAAACAAAGTTACATATATTTTATAGAAAAAAACAGAATTAAAAATACATGCAATTTTAAAACTTTTGTTCAAAAAAAATGCTGTATAAAAATATTTATGACTAATAGTGCTAATACTAAATGTCAGAGGCTATTCAAATTTCTGATAATATATTCTAAAGTATAGGCAGGTCAGATTAACTTCCTATTTTTTGCCAACTTAATGACCGCACCATGCAGAACTGACCAGTTCTTGCACTTTTTAAATGAATGGTTTAAGTTTTAAAATTTGGTTTAAGAATGATATTAAATAGTTGAGCTATCAATTTAATAGAAATGTTAAAATATAAAGGCAAATTTTGAATTCAAAAATCAAATAAGCAATTATAATTTACTATACGTAAACCTATTCCACGTTATTTTCAAACATAATTTTTTGAATCACTACTGAAGATATTTTGATAATACGGATCTCCAAAATACTTCTAGGACTAGAATTATAGGCCCATTCTACTTAATAATTTATTTTCAAACAAACATACATGAAAAAAATTTGATTGCATTCAATCATAAAAATCCATAAATTTACAAATAATTTATTTTCGACTTCATGACATATTGTTTATTATATATACCTATATATATATAATATTTTTCAAGCTACAAATAATTATCAATTTTCATTGAATCTAATTAAATGTTCATCAGCGCTAGTATTTAGAATTTTTTGAGTATATACTTTATACCACACACAAAAAACATCAACGAAATAAAATTTAAAAATTTTGAAATAAATATTTTTAAGCTTTCTGTTTTTAAAAAATATTGTAAATAATTTAAAATTCATTATCCTCAAGATTTAGGAACTAGATCTAGTTAGAAAAAAAATTGACTCAGTCTATAAAAAAATTTGGTAATTCACAAAACACCTGATTTTTAAATTTCTATATTATGATCATAAATCAGAATAATACTTTATTTTTTTAGAAGTCCTAAGGCCCAAACATTAAAAAAGATATTCTTTCAAAATTTCAAGAAGAAATTCAATTCACGGGATATGATAATATATAATCGTATCTTGCATTCATAAGTCAATGAACTCAAAAACATAACAAAATAAAACCATAATATATCCATATGTATACATATATTATGTATAATCAAAGATACTATATACTATCACAGATAAGTCTATCTGATCTGTGATACTATGTAAAAACATATTTATATGTATTTATATAGTATCTCTGGTATAATGCTACAGTAATTGTAATGCATGCTTATGTAAAAACCTCTGTTGCCAAATATTCTACAATGCTACATCAGAAAATAATGTAAACCTATACAAGTAATACAAATAATCAAAGACCATATAAATGTATATATTTATATGGTCTTTGATATAAATACAATTCTATATATGTATTTCAATTAGAAGTAGTAGTAGTAATTTATGTCAGATCATATAGCACGCGACAAGGAATATTAACATAACAACACATACATACATATATAAAAATACATGAAATATGAAATACCTCCTTTCTCAAGTCATTCATATATTAAATACGACGATCAACTCAATACAATAAAAAAAAATTTGAAACAGCCCTATTGTCAATTGTTGTATTCTAAAGCATTTGCGTACAAAATATCCATTTATTTTTACTTATTCAAGTATAATATCATATCAAGGGTGCGTTCATAAACGTTACTATAGTTAACTATAGTTATCATTTGTCGTTCAAAATGGTGGTGGCATAGTAAAACATAACTACCAACATGAATTTTTAGCGTTCATAAACATCTGTAGTAAAGTAAATTTTTAACTATTTGATGTCAAAAACTAACCCTGCTCGAGAGCATGGTTAACGATAGTAAACCTTTAAGTGGTAATGACATTGACAATAAAAAAATCGTTTGTAATTTAATTTTTTGTTGTGAATTGTGAAAATTTCAATTTAATTAATTTGAAATTAATTAATTTTGTTTTAAACTTCATTTGTAAAAAATAATTAATTTTTGACAAACAAAAAATATAAAAATTATAATATGTAAAAATTTTTTAAACTTGACTTGGCAGCTGAATGATAATTTATTGCTACTACTATGGTAAAAATGGCGTTCAAAAACCACTTGAAGTTAACATAACTATGGCTGTAGTATAACATAACTTTGCTTAAACTATACTACACCATGACTATGGTTAAAGTAATGTTCATGAACGCACCCCAAATAAGTGATGGGACCACTCAAAACCATATAAAATTTAGTAAACCAGTCATGCAACTCACAAACTAATTCTTCTATATAAATATTCTTATTTTTCTCTCATATTTACATCCCTCCTGAATTATAAACTTTCGCTCTTTTTCGATATTGTTTCGAAAAACTTTTTCGATCTTTATTTTTGGCAAACATACAAACATTTAAATAAAAAAAATGAAATGGTTCATCTAGTAGGACTGTATTATCTTTGCACTTACACTAAAAAGAAAATCTATTGAGAAGAACTACTATTATCTTTGATGTAAAGGGAGAAAAGCTTTATACTCAAAAAGTTTCGACTTGGCAAAAAGAAATGCCGTTATTTTTATATGGAGTTGGGTGCGTGGCATAAAGAAATGCTACTTTTTTTATATTGAGTTTTACGCTGCGTTAGACAAAACGAAATTCAAACTTTAAATTTCCTGTCAACTTGTTACTGTCAAATTCAATAAACAGAAACAGTTTATGTTTATGATCTGAAACGGAAATACCACATTAAATACAATCTTTATAATAGCTCTGTTCCAATTGATACAGAATTTTACAGAACTTTAATAATATTAAAGAAAGTTAAGATAATTACAGCTGTGGCGTTCCAATACAATTTGTTCTGTAAAATTCTTACATGTGAAAGACCCCATTTACACAGTCATGGGCATGACGCATGGTCATGAGCGTGACGTCATAAACTTGGGAAAGAAGATTGAAGAGCAAAGACGGAGGTTGTCATGCAAGCATGAGAGAAAATTGGTGGTTTGATGCATGCTTATGACTATGATAACTCATCTTTACTTCGAGGGTTCACAATATTTTATGAATTTCACTCATATCATTTACCAAATAGCAGCGAAACAGTAACGATCTCAATTGAAAAAGTTTTTAATATTGTTTTAATTATAGTTACACAGTTCAACATTTAATTTTTTTTAAGTTTTAATATTCTGTGTTTAAAAATTCTTAATAAGTGGAGAAAAATAAATAAACAAAATGTCTACGTGGTCAAAAGAACAAACTAAAGTGCTCATAACTCTTTATGAACAATATACCAATTTGTATGATGTAACACATAATGAGTACACAAACAGAATTAAAAGGAATCAAAGTTTGCAAAGTATTTGTGAAACAATAAATAATCATAGACCACAAACTACAATAAAAGATATTTTAACAAACATCAGAACATTAAGGACACAATATAATGTAGAAAAACAAAAAACAAAGAAAAGAAAAGTGGAATGGGAGCGGATGAAATTTATGAGCCGAAACTATGGTGTTATAATTCACTTCAGTTTTTAGATAAACACTTAGAAAAGAGAAAATCATTGTCAAATGCTAAAAATGTAAGTTAAAATTTTATAATTTATAAAATAAAGTTGACATCAAATATTTTCTCTTCAGGAAAACATCGATTTGTCACAAAATACTGAATGTTCGGTGGATGAAACGCAGAATATACCAAAAAATAATCAAAAAGTAAGTGTAATTGTAAAATTTTTGTTTATTTTAAAGTTTCTGATATTGCCAATTAACTTGTCTTTCATTAATAAAATAATCTGCAAAATCCTTTCGTATAGCATCAGCACATTTATTCCTAACTCCGTCTGAAATGTTGGAGCTATTGTGCGTTGTTTCTGTTTGTTGAATTTGTTGATTACTTTCCAATGACTGTAAATACTGGTCATCATTTTTTATTAAAAAATTATGAAGAGTACAGCAGGCTAAAACAATTTTTTCAACAGTTTCAACTTTCAAATTAATTTTAGTTTGCAAGACTCGAAACCTATTACATAACATTCCAAATGCATGTTCCACTGTGTGTCTTGCTGTACTTAAACGAACATTAAATACTCTTTCATATTTATTCACAGTATTAAACGGAAATGGCTTCATGAGGTGTTTATGAAGAGCGAAAGCATCATCTGCTACAACCACATAAGGCAATTTTCTATTATTTCCTATTATAGTATCAGGAGGTAGTTTTTTTTCGTCATTTGAAATATAAAAATATATACCTATGTATATATACTTTGTATACTTTGTCTGTATACACCTCCATCGCTTATACGACCATTACATCCAACATCGACGTAAATAAACTGACAATCGGCGTCAACTAGTGCGAGTAACACTATACTGTCGAATCCTTTGTAGTTTCTATAGAATGCTCCATCTAATCGGCGAGCTTGAAATCTAATGTGTTTTCCATCCAGAGCTCCAATGCAATGTGGAAATTGCCATTTTATTGTAAATCTGTTAGAAATGTTTTGCCACTCTTGAAGGGTTGTAGGAAACTAAAATGATTATTAGAAAAAATGATTAAAATTAAAAATTTAAAATTTTTACGTACTTTTAAAATATTTTTCAATTTTTTTTCCAGAAAAAATCCAGGACAGAAAAAATAAACAACCTACAGGAAGAAGCTCTATCAGCTATAAATTTAGCGAAACAGCTTGCTGAAAAAATATCAACAAATAATAATGAAAACCACTCTTTCGCTAAATTCATCGAAGGGCAACTAAATGCAATTGAAAATGCAGATATTTTAGAAGACCTAAAATGGGAAATTCAGGTGGCAATACGAAGAGCCAAAATTCAAGATAAGCAGAAACCAAGTAATTGTTCTACGCCAACGAACCCATTGATGGTTTCAATAACCCCACCAATATTAAGCCCAGTTGAGGACTCAACCTCATATAATATTTCATATCAGCCATCAATGGAAAACCAGGCAGATAATCAAAAAATTATTATCCTGAGTAACAATATAATCAGACAACCTGATATTCTTTCTCAGGCTATAAGCGATGTAATAGATGATTAAGTTTTGGGAAATAAAATATTTTTTTACCTTAAGATAACTGGATTTTAATTTTTGATAAATCGCGTTGCATACCACTGGGATACATTTGCTTAAAAAAGATGAAGACAGTCTTGAACCATGATCGAGACTTTTTAAAGATTCTCCAGTAGCTAAAAATCGGAGAACGATAGCTAACTTTTCTTGTGTTGAAATAGCTAGTCTCATTGTAGTATCTTCTCTCTTGATGTCATCGTTTATGAAAGAAAGTAATTTGATGAATAAATTATGATCCATCCTGATGTAATTTCTGTAGTTGTCGATATCCTCAAATTTTAACTCTTTATTAAGTTGGTAGAAGGCTCCTGTTAAATGTCTTCTTTGTCTCCAAGTTTTTATCCAACATCTTTTCTTTTTTTTCTCTTGAGAAGCTAATAACAATCCAGCACCACCAGCTGCACTGCATATCGCTATTATATTTTCTACTGCAGATGTATCTAAATCACTTGAAATATTCATCTTTTTTCAGACCACAAATTACAATTATAACCAAAATTATTTATCACTATCGAAGAATGACAGTCGATTCACAATTCACATGACAACTGACAACATGACATCATGACAGTCATGCCTACTTTGTAGTGTAAATTCTACGCTCATGTTCATGACGAATAATACTCATGACCATGCGTCATGCCCATGACTGTGTAAATGGGGTCAAATACATATAATATTATTTCTCACAAATAACTCCATTTATTTGATATTATTTACATATTGCATTTTGAAATCTTCTACGACCGTGTAATCTGGTATTAACTCTGCCTTTTCTATCTTCTTCCACTGTTTAATAATTTGATTTCGTTTAATGATTTTATTATGTACAAAACAGTTTATTTTATATATTATTTATCACTTCTTACTGCTAAAAATTTAAACAACTACCAAATAGATACATGTGTTAAACAATATAGTTCGTTAACAATATATTTCGATTAACTACCAAAAGTGTCAAATTTAAGTCTTCTTCTTGAATTTCAGAAAATTACAGCTCTCGCGTTCCAGTGATTTTAAAAATAGTTTCCACCCTCTAATAATCAACTTACAGAAAATTACAGCTGGCAGTATCAATTGGAACAAAGCTAATGTTAAAATTGGTTGGAATATGTTAATTTGAGTGAATTTAATTAGAGTTTTTAAAATTAATACTCATAGCTATTTACTAACAAAAAACAAAACAATGCTTTGCAAATTATGTTTGATTGATTCCACTGAAGTGCTTGATATATTTGAAGGTGAAGGAGAACGATTAAAAATTGCAGATGTGATTGGCATACATTTTTGGTTTGTTCCAATAAAAGATGATCAAAAATCACATATATGTCGTACATGTTGGTTGAAAGTTGATGAATTCCATCAGTTTTATTGTTTTATAAAGGATGCACAGAAAAGGTTATCTAAAATTTTACTCACAGATAAGAAATCAACCCAGCAAACCACAAAGATTTATGTGGAAAAGGATGATAGTGACGGTGTAGATGTTGATAATGAATATGGTACTGCTGTTAATGAATATGTGAATGTGGTACAGGACAATAATGTAAATGACGATATAGAAATAAAATCAGAATTTTGTGATAGTAATGAATCAAGACATGATAAATTTGAAGATGATAAAGATCCTATATATGCTGATGATACCAATCAAAGTGAGTTAGATTCTGAAGTAAGAACGAGATATTTTGGTAATGATAATTTGAATGTATCTTCTGAGAGCATAACATCATCGAAAACAAAATTAGAAACAAATGTTAAGAAAAAATATTTTAGTGAAACGGCTGGAGTTCCGATAAGGTGTCACCCCCGATCCTCTTGAAATTTTGCCCACAGAATGCCATTCCAGCCTTCGTCACGGGCTCCTCGTCTTTTTTGGCGCATCGCCCCCTATCGGCCATAATTGGCATTTTAATTTTTTTGCCAAAATTTTATTTTTGCTAATAACTTTATAACGGTACATGATATAGATATGGCATATATGTCAAAAGATGCGTCTCAAGATGCTCTATAATCTGAAAAAAATAATTTTGCAAAAAGTCCTAGTAAAAGGATAATAAAGGACATTTTGTGATTTTTGACTTTTTTTACATTTTTGACATTTTCTCAAAAACAGTTAAAGATATCTGGACCAAATTTTTTGCAAATAAAAGAGGACATCATGAGCAACTTTTTTCATTTATTACTTTGATCCTGATGTAGAAGGCAAATATCTTAGAAAGAAATGGTTTTAATGGTGCTAAATTTTGTAATAATTCAATAAAATACACACACACACATACGTGTGTGTGTGTGTTTGTGTGTGTGTGTGTGTGTGTGTGTGTGTGTGTGTTATGTATATAGAAGGCACATCTGATAGAAAATATTTAATGCACACACTATCAGATTTGCCTTTTACAAATGCACGTACAACACGGCCGAACGAACGCACACACAAACACGGGCACGCGTGTATGTGTGTGCGTTCGTACGGCCGTGTTGTATGTGCATTTGTAAAAGGCAAATCTGATAGTGTGTATGCGTGCATTGTGTTGTGTGTATATACATTTGTAGAAGGCAAATCTGATTGAAAATGTAAAAAATGCACACACTTTCAGATTTGCCTTTTACAAATGTACATACACACACATGCACGTGAATACACACAATTTCAGATTTGCCTTTTACAAGTGTACATACACACACATGCACGTGAATACACACAATATCAGATTTGCCTTTTACAAATGTACATACACACACATGCACGTGAATACACACAATTTCAAATTTGCCTTTTACAAGTGTACATACACACACATGCACGTGAATACACACAATATCAGATTTGCCTTTTACAAATGTACATACACACACATGCACGTAAAAACACACACTATCAGATTTGCCTTCTACAAATGCACACACACACGCGCGCATTTGTAGAAAGCAAATCTGATAGTGTGTTTTCACGTGCATGTGTGTGTATGTACATTTGTAATTGTGTGTATTCACGTGCATGTGTGTGTATGTACATTTGTAAAAGGCAAATCTGAAAGTGTGTGCATTTTTTACATTTTCAATCAGATTTGCCTTCTACAAATGTATATACACACAACACAATGCACGCATACACACTATCAGATTTGCCTTTTACAAATGCACATACAACACGGCCGTACGAACGCACACACATACACGCGTGCCCGTGTTTGTGTGTGCGTTCGTTCGGCCGTGTTGTACGTGCATTTGTAAAAGGCAAATCTGATAGTGTGTGCATTAAATATTTTCTATCAGATGTGCCTTCTATATACATAACACACACACACACACACACACACACACACACACACACACACACACACACGTATGTGTGTGTGTGTATTTTATTGAATTATTACAAAATTTAGCACCATTAAAACCATTTCTTTCTAAGATATTTGCCTTCTACATCAGGGTCAAAGTAATAAATGAAAAAAGTTGCTCATGATGTCCTCTTTTATTTGCAAAAAGTTTGGTCCAGATATCTTTAATTGTTTTTGAGAAAATGTCAAAAATGTAAAAAAAGTCAAAAATCACAAAATGTCCTTTATTATCCTTTTACTAAAACTTTTTGCAAAATTATTTTTTTCAGATTATAGAGCATCTTGAGACGCATCTTTTGACATATATGCCATATCTGTATCATGTACCGTTATAAAGTTATTAGCAAAAATAAAATTTTGGCAAAAAAATTAAAATGCCAATTATGGCCGATAGGGGGCAATGCGCCAAAAAAGACGAGTATGCCGTGATTTAGGCCAAAAGGGCGTTGTGTGGACAAAATTTCAAGAGGATCGGGGGTGACACCTTATCGGAACTCCAGCCAGTGAAACTGAAGAAGATTTACCATTAAAATATTTTGTAGAGAAGAAACTAGAACGAGATAAAAATGAAAAATCTGAATATGTGAAAAATTCTAAAGAAAAAGACAATTTAATTGCAAATTATATGAAATTAAAATGTGAATTATGTTGTGAAGATTTTATAACATTTTCCGAAATTGGTAAGCACTATAGAACAAATCACAACACGAGAGGGTACGTAGTTTGCTGTAATAAAAAATTTTATAAAAAATATTTGTTATTTGATCATATTAATATACATCTAAATCCAGAATGTTTCAAATGTAAAGAATGTGACAAAAAGTATTCAACTGAATTAAAATTTAAAATTCATATGCTAACACATACATTAGAGAGTTCTGAAATGTTTGAATGTGACCAATGTCACAAAAAATTCCCAAAAGAATATCTTTTAAAGGCACATAAAATAATTCATATACCGCCAGAAGAGAGACAATTCAAATGTGATGATTGTGGTAAATCATTTTCAACAAAGTTGTTATTACAAACACATCGTCGTTTTGTACATCAAAATGCATATGGAAAAATGTGTCATATATGTGCAAAAGTAATTATTGGTAAATCTTTATTCGAAAAACATCAATTAGAACATGCTGGAATTGTTGAACCAAAAGTACAATGTAAGAAATGTGGTTTATGGTTAAAACATAAAAACAATTTAAAAATGCATATGAATCTTCACACTGATAGATTATCTATTCATAAATGTGAGATATGTGGAAAAATATCACCAACCAAAAGAGCATTAAAGTGTCACATGAAATTCGTTCATGAATCGGAGAAAACACATCAGTGTGGAATATGTGATAAAGCATTCAAAAGATCATTATCATTAAAAGAACATATGACGACTCATACTGGTGAAATATTATATACTTGTCCACATTGTCCAAAAACATTTAATTCAAACGCTAATATGCATGCACATAGAAAGAAAATGCACAAAAGTGAATGGGAAGAATCGAGAAAAGATCGAGGTATACTTGCGAATGAAATCACTTCTCATGATCACATATAACTTTTGAAGACGATAATAGCAGAATGGAAAAAATAAAAACTATTTCAAAGATGATATTGGAAAATCAAATGAATAAAATTAAAACAAATTACATATAATAATACAAAATATTAATAAATTTAGTTAAATTTGTTTAAATTATTAATGATGTTTGATTGCGAAGAATTTAACATTTATTTGCTGAATAAAATTTGGAAAATTTGAAATAAATTCTGCATTTTACATAACAATAATAATAGTACATAATATAAATAAATATCAAAAATTGTCAATTTATTTTGAACGTTATGTATGTTCATGTTCACATCCAGTTACATTAAAAAAATATATAGCATTTGCTAGTTTTTTCATTCCAAAACTTTTATTTTTTGGAATGGTGCTTGCAGGATATCGATTGATATTGCATTTTAAGGAGAACACACACACACACATACACACACAAACAAACAAAAATATGCAAAATACAAAAGGTGATCAGAAGGTTTCTAATCATTTTCACTATTTGATGTACCTATTACTCTTTTTTTTATTATTATATCAAAAAATAACTAGTTATGTATGAAAAACATGCACTCTGTGGCATACATTTGACCATAGTTTCTTACTGAGAGGACGTATGAGGATATAATGGGCATCATTTTAAAGAGGACAAAATTATCTTTCATTTGACATCATAATATATATATGTCGTCCTTCAACTTTTGGAGATATATCAATATCAAAAGAAGTTTGAAAATCGTTTTTTTAAAACATAAAATTTGAACTTTGAGTCCTTATATCTCAAGAACCACTTATTATTTCGGAACAAAATATAATTCGTTAGAAAGAGGAGAAAGTTCTTTTTAAAATGCAATATCAATCGATATTCTGCACAATTCCATAAAATAAATAAAACGATTTTTGTGAAACACAGTAAATTTTTTGAAAAATTTTTAACCTCACTTTTCTCCCAAAAATCAAAATTCTGCAACATGGCACATACGACACATTAAAGGTGACATCCTGAAGAATATGTCACCGGAGTATCGTTACGATATTCTGAGCTACTATCAAAGAATATAGAGCTAAAGCAATAGAAGTAACATTCGACGGTTAAATTCAAATAATGTCTGTATGTTTGCCAAAATACATATTTTCTTGCTTCGAAATTTTGAAAAAGGGGAAAGTTACAATTAATGTGGATGATGTGGAATGAACCGAAAAAATTTTGGATTTCGCACATGTTTGTAATTAATGTGTATGACATGTGTATAATTTTATACTTCGAAAAAATACTTCGAAAAATAATTTCGTATTTATGAATGAAAATAGGTTTACACATAGCATTTGTGTGTGCGTTAATTTGATTATTCATACGCCATTATAGTTTTCAAATATACATATAATGTAGATATATATACTATATATATATAATTTTTATACTGCTGCTGGTTGACTGCTATGTTTTTATTTCTATCGATCATTTCTTTATTGCTGTATTGTAATGTAATTTGTGCATAAGAGCATATATTGATAATGATAATTGGTATACGAGCAAATAATACAATGTAAATTTATATTTTATATTGTACATTGTATACGCTAATGCAATACGATTATATATGTATGCGGATAATCATTATAATACATAATATGATGATGATGATGATATGATATTATGATATATATATGTACTATATACATATTTCAGGTTTTTTTTATAAATGCATTAGCCGAGATATTTTTAAAGGGACAATATATATGTATTATATACATATATGTATATTGTATTATAATTATAAAAATATGTATTTTACAATATTGAACAAAATGATTTTTGGTATTTGTGTACTACTACGTAATGTACGTAAGTAAATGTATATGCTGTGCTGTTTGTTCATATCGACGTTCATATTATATTGTAGACACTATGTACATATGTACGTATACACTTGTAGGATTGAGTTTATAAAAATTAATGGGCCCTATTATGAATGTCGATAATATCGACTATCGACAAAATTAAGACGAGACGAGACGATGTAAATTTTGTATTATGCAAACCGGTCGTCTCGACAGTAAGATATTGTCATATCAAATTTTATTTTCATTCAGTTTCACCATGTAATTTCTATAAAAATTGTCAAATATATCGATACAAAAATTTATAATTCATTTTTTTTTTTCAATTTTGAATAAATATTTAATTAATTTTTGTAATTTTTAATAAATATTTGATTAATTTATGTAAATAATTTGTAGCTATAAATATAAAATATAAGTGAAAATATAAAACATTAATTTAATACTGATTTTTTTTTTTGCATAAAAGAAGAGCGTTCATGTTTTTTTTTCAAACAGCATTTTTAGTGATTTTTCTTTAATTAATTAAATTAAATTTAAATAAATTGAGCAGAATAATTAAATACAACTTATCTTATATACAAAGCATACATGAAATGTCAAATCACCATAGACTACTATGTCTATTGATTAGTTTTAACTGATCGACTCAAAATGTCGATATTCTCGCCTCAAATCGCCATTCATAATACAAAACTTGTCGAGTCAAGGCGATAGTCGATGACAAGACGATATTATCGACACTCATAATAGGACCCAATATAAAATAAACAATTAAATAATAAGTGTGAATGGCTGGTTATAGGATAATACAATTCTTATGCTTTTATATCGGGTTTTCCAATAGGGACATAACGATTTTGTGTTTTAATACAAAGGAGGCCTTGAACATTTGGCATAATCTGTCAACTTCAGAACGTCAGTCAATGTTAACATTTTTATCATGGTGAAGTTCACGAACGAGCAACATTTAGAAATTATTAAAAATTACTACCGCAATTCTGAATCGGTAGTCACAACTTTAAGAGCGCTTATTCCAATTTTCGTGCTCGCGGTGGTCATATGAATGAGATCGAATCCCATAATTAAATGTAATTTGTGTACTTCACTTGGAATAAATTTTAACCTTATATGTATATTAATTATTCTTTATTTTACTTAAATATAAAATTGTTATGTCCTTACTGGAAAACCCTACATTATTAGCATAATGTATTATGTTATATTATAGAAGTTGTTAGGCAAGTAAGCAATATAGTATTATTGGTATTATATTTAATACAGTATTATTGGTATTATATTCAATTTTGATAACTATTAAATTATTGTTGTTTTCGTTGGCTTATATTTTTTTCTTTATTTTTTTTTTATGTTCGTGCGATCTTGTTTATATACAAATGTACACACACACATATGTATATAGTATATTATTACCCTTCGATATTGATATTGTACAATTTCACATTGCTTTTGTACTATTTTTATGTACATACATATACGTTTTTATGTACATGTATATTATTATCTATATGCGTATTGTATTAAGTATATACCTATATATTACCACATTATTTGTATATTGTTTGTGATATTACAATACCTACAATATTTAGGGATACAGGTGGAAAGAAAAAGTAACGATAAAAAATATAATATTTAAATCATATTGCAAATATGTATAATCACCTGAAATATTAAAATTATATCTAAGCAAGTGTATAGATATACCATTCATGCGAAATATCCACATATATGTAATGTATATGGGATATTATTACCCTTCGATATTGTACAATTTCACATTGCTTTTGTACTGTTTTTATGTTTATGTTTAATATACGTTTTTATGTACATGTATATTATTATCTATATGCATATTAAGTATATACCTATATATTACCACAATATTTGTATATTGTTTGTGATATTACAATAACTACAATATTTAGGGATACAGGTAGAAAGAAAAAGTAACGATAAAAAATATATATGTATTTAAATCAAATTGCATACTATATAATCACCTGTAATATTAAAATTATATCTAAGCAAGTGTATAGATATACCATTCATGCGAAATATCCACATATATGTAATGCATAGTATGTATATTTAAGATTTTTTACTTATTACATTCATAATTAATATTCAAAAATTATTCTCATACATATTCATACGAATATGTAATGATATTATTGTAATTCATAATACTCGAATAGAGATTATGAAATAATTAATATAAGACCACGCCAAAACAAGAACATAAGAAAAAAATATTTCAATTTATAATCAATGCAGATCATACCAATTATATACAAACATACGTATGTTTGTCATTATGTCATTCGTTTATATATTATTATGTATATTACTCCCTATTAAAAAAAAAAATGTTTGTTTACATTTCTTTGAAAAAAATTTTTAATTTGTTATTCCCTTTTACTTATCATTCACAACAATTCATATACATATATACATACATTTAATATTCGCATATAAATTCGTATTATACTAATACATAATACAGATAAGGATCTTTGTTAATATACATCTTACCAAAGCCCAATATAACAACTTGTTATCTAGTCTTTGATACTACATACTACATAATATTCCGTAATGAATATTATACACGTAGCTATATATATTATCATAATACACAATAAACTTGTATTTGCCTTTAAATACAATACAATTCACATTATTCCATTGCACACATACATAATGTATAATACAAAATATAATATTATATCGATTCCCTTCCCCGCAACAAATTTTAATCTAGATGATTTGTATGGCAAATATATAATATAATTCCGAATACCTCTTAAATAGCAAACAGATAGCTTCCTCTCCGTCAACTAGCATCGTTCACCAGTACAGTACACTATCATCAGTCATCACGCTGCCTCAGTGATAGTACTGTTTGACGCTGAACATACATGTGCCTTATTTATATAGTCAGGTACGTGAGGGACTTGAATAGCTCGATGGTTGGGTTTCGTCTTGTGATCCTGAGATCACGGTTCGAACCCCAGCCAGCGCGCTACTCTTGCCCAAGTCGATCATTAATTTTTCCCATCAACAATATACACCAGTAACTGATTACTGATGATAAACTGGATGGTATATCTGACATAAATTACTGATCGGCGGTGCCATAATGACTTCGTGCACTTAATATATACTATATACATTGTATGTATATATGTATAATTGAAAAAAAAAAAATATAGTCAGTACTGTTTATTACGGCACGGATGTTATCTGTTTCCATCTTTACCTCAGACATGGTAAATAAGAAAAATTATGTGTATTTTAATACAATTATGAGGGGGAAAATTTATGTTCGAAACATGTTTCGAACGAAGATATTTATGTAACTTTATGTGTTCTGAATTTTTGACAGATTGTGGAATGAAAATTCTATTGCTTTAGCTCTATATTCTTTGCTACTATGGACGTTCTGGAAAATCCAGATTCGAGTCTTGGATATATTTAAATTCAAAATGTACGTTAATATTCGATTATTCTTGCATTCGATAAAAGTTTTAAAATATGGTTCATAAAATTATATACGCATACATATAAACAATCTGATTTGAGTGTGTTTGGGTTTATTCGTATATTTACATAATAGAAAATATACGATTTATTTGTTGCAATTTGGCAGTATATATAATATCATAAACATTTATATATGTATATGAAACGCAGTTCTCGACTGAAAGTGACGGCACAGCTTCAAAGAGTATATAAAAGAAAGAGAGTTTCTACCTGAAAACAAAACATCAAAAATCGAATAGACAGGAAACGAAGAATTGTTGGAATTGACGGTTGAATTGTTTTGAATTTTTCCGTTTATAACTGACAACACCTGAAATTTATGAAAAAACATACAATGATTTAATTTTTTTTATGAAATTAATTAAAAATGTATTTTTATAAAATATTTTTTAAAATTAAATACTCTATCAAACATAATTAACTTCATAATAACAATATATATAGTCATATATATATATTAATATTAATATTATATTGCTGTTACCTGTTGTATTGTATATTATACACATCATCAACTCATACATACATGAAATGTATATGTGTATATGTATATTTATTTTATATACACTTGCCTTACAGTCATAAGTCATAACAATGTATTTTTGTTCAATATTTATATTTATATATTTTGTATATTTGAGCTTTATGGCTTTATGCATATACAAAGATATAAACCAATATATATTTAATTTGTTATGTTTTGTTATTATTTTCATTCGTTTTGCAGTATATATAATGTATAAACATTATATGAGTATGAGTGGCATTTCATAATATAATACCATAATACATATAATAGCATATAATAATACAATACACCTTACAGTATTCAATAACAATACATAGAAACTGTAAAGTATTATTATGTGTGTATATTATATACCATATATACTGTATTGCTATGCTGTGATATTATCTAACCGCTCCCCTTCACTTCGAACCTATATATTTTCTATTGGTTTTGAACAGCAAATTTTTATTTTTAAATCAATGATTTCTGTTTGAATTTAATATTTTCGTATTTTAGTTTTCAGTCTACAGTAAGCGACAAAATGGTTACTCCTTTTTAACACTTTTTAAGAATCGGTAAATTCCAAAAATATAAATGCAATACATATAATAATATAAATTAACATATTTTATATCAATTTATTATCTATTATTCACTCACAATTTTATAACTTCATTTTAACATATTTTTAAGATAAAATTAGACTGAAAAATTTCCTTGCAAAAAAAAAAAAATAATTAAAAACTACAAATTAAAAATTTTAAATAAAAAAAAAATTATTAAATATAATTTTTAAAAAATTATAAAGGATAGGATATTTTTGTTTACACAATGTGTTATAAAAAAAATTAGAAAATGTATTATAATACATAATTCTGTCGCGGACTGTAGACTGTACACTAACAAAAAACATAGCACTCATAACCAATTATCAAAGATTAAACAGCAAACAGACAACATTGCACAATTTAGCAATATAGTATGTATAAAATAAATGATAATAAATATCTAAGTATATGTATATATACATATAGAGTTGAGTTAATTATGATAATACCAATAATACTCTTTCACACAGACGTGAAAAAGTTATGGGACAAACATAATCTTTCATCAATAGAAAACATAATCATACTGATATATGGATATTCGATATTTAGCATAAAAAAACAAAATGTAAAAACATATTGTTCTCATAAAAATTTCATATAACATATATTGCCAATTAAAAGAAATGGAAAAATATATCAAGATAAATCAGTTAATTTTAAAAAAAAATTATTACAAGAAGAATAAGGGAACAGGAAAGAATCCACAAAAGTTCGTAAAATCCTTGTGGAGTTAATAGCGACGATTAGAGGTGGTCTGTTGGATTTAAAGGTTATCATTTACTCAAAGTAGTTTTGTTATGTTTACGAGTATTTATTTATTTATTTTTTTTTTTGGAATAACGAAATTAAAAATATTTCTATTTTTTATTATATTTTAATATTTCTGAAATTATAAAAAATAAAAATAATAATTATTACAAAAATTAATTAATAATCTACATAAGATATAAGTTTTAAAGTATTTTTTTTTAAAAAAAGTCTTGCTAGTCCCATAATTTTTTCACGCCTGTGAATTAGCAATTTATATGTAAATACAACTGCATAATGTTAAAATTAAAACGTATTTATTTAGTATGTATACATACAAATACTTGGTATAAATATATAAAAATTTAAACAAAGTGCTTAACATACATACAAACTTGCATATAAAAAAACATATATAAATATAATGATCAAGTATATTTATATAGGTATTGCATGTTGTATTCAAAAAAGCCAAAGCATGCATATAAATTATATATGGCATTTGTAATACAATACATACATGCGGAATGGATTTATGTATTATATACTTTAATGTTGCTGGTCTGGTTGCTGTGTAGCCTTACATACATATAAACAAATAACAAATATAATATGAAAACGTTTTGTGTTTGGTATATAATTTTCTCTATTCTCTTTATACTATATTCTATATATTTATATTGTATATATATTATATTGCATGCAAAACATGCAAAACCTATAAATAAAGCAAAATGACAACTGATAAAATATCAGCTGTTGTAAACAAATTTATTCATTTTCTCATTTTTCCTATACAACTCCATGTAAAGGGGGAAAAGCTTTATACTGAAAAAGTTTGGGCTTGGCAAAAAGAAATCCCGTTATTTTTATATTGTGTTGGGAGCTTGGCATAAAGTGATGCTACTTTTTTTATATTGAGTTTTACGCTGGCATCACTACCGACACCTACAATTGTTGAAAAATTTTTTGGTCCGAATGTTCCTATGAATCAGTTTCTCTCCTACTTTTATATACTTTTTGCAGCTTCTCGACTGATAATTCTCGATCCAAAAAATTTTTGCGCTTCTGCAAAGAGTATATAAAAGAAAGAGAGTTTCTACCTGAAAACAAAACATCAAAAATCGAATAGACAGGAAACGAAGAATTGTTGGAATTGACGGTTGAATTGTTTTGAATTTTTCCGTTTATAACTGACAACACCTGAAATTTATGAAAAAACATACAATGATTTAATTTTTTTTATGAAATTAATTAAAAATGTATTTTTATAAAATATTTTTTAAAATTAAATACTCTATCAAACATAATTAACTTCATAATAACAATATATATAGTCATATATATTAATATTAATATTATATTGCTGTTACCTGTTGTATTGTATATTATACACATCATCAACTCATACATACATGAAATGTATATGTGTATATGTATATTTATTTTATATACACTTGCCTTACAGTCATAAGTCATAACAATGTATTTTTGTTCAATATTTATATTTATATATTTTGTATATTTGAGCTTTATGGCTTTATGCATATACAAAGATATAAACCAATATATATTTAATTTGTTATGTTTTGTTATTATTTTCATTCGTTTTGCAGTATATATAATGTATAAACATTATATGAGTATGAGTGGCATTTCATAATATAATACCATAATACATATAATAGCATATAATAATACAATACACCTTACACTATTCAATAACAATACATAGAAACTGTAAAGTATTATTATGTGTGAATATTATATACCATATATACTGTATTGCTATGCTGTGATATTATCTAACCGCTCCCCTTCACTTCGAACCTATATATTTTCTATTGGTTTTGAACAGCAAATTTTTATTTTTAAATCAATGATTTCTGTTTGAATTTAATATTTTCGTATTTTAGTTTTCAGTCTACAGTAAGGGACAAAATGGTTACTCCTTTTTAACACTTTTTAAGAATCGGTAAATTCCAAAAATATAAATGCAATACATATAATAATATAAATTAACATATTTTATATCAATTTATTATCTATTATTCACTCACAATTTTATAACTTCATTTTAACATATTTT
This sequence comes from Villa cingulata, assembly GCA_951394055.1. Taxonomy (NCBI): domain Eukaryota; kingdom Metazoa; phylum Arthropoda; class Insecta; order Diptera; family Bombyliidae; genus Villa; species Villa cingulata. The sequence goes on along the minus strand of OX596023.1, from coordinate 13,689,767 downwards.
TAAGATAAAATTAGACTGAAAAATTTCCTTGCAAAAAAAAAAAATAATTAAAAACTACAAATTAAAAATTTTAAATAAAAAAAAATTATTAAATATAATTTTTAAAAAATTATAAAGGATATTTTTGTTTACACAATGTGTTATAAAAAAAATTAGAAAATGTATTATAATACATAATTCTGTCGCGGACTGTAGACTGTACACTAACAAAAAACATAGCACTCATAACCAATTATCAAAGATTAAACAGCAAACAGACAACATTGCACAATTTAGCAATATAGTATGTATAAAATAAATGATAATAAATATCTAAGTATATGTATATATACATATAGAGTTGAGTTAATTATGATAATACCAATAATACTCTTTCACACAGACGTGAAAAAGTTATGGGACAAACATAATCTTTCATCAATAGAAAACATAATCATACTGATATATGGATATTCGATATTTAGCATAAAAAAACAAAATGTAAAAACATATTGTTCTCATAAAAATTTCATATAACATATATTGCCAATTAAAAGAAATGGAAAAATATATCAAGATAAATCAGTTAATTTAAAAAAAAAATTATTACAAGAAGAATAAGGGAACAGGAAAGAATCCACAAAAGTTCGTAAAATCCTTGTGGAGTTAATAGCGACGATTAGAGGTGGTCTGTTGGATTTAAAGGTTATCATTTACTCAAAGTAGTTTTGTTATGTTTATTTATTTATTTATTTTTTTTTTTGGAATAACGAAATTAAAAATATTTCTATTTTTTATTATATTTTAATATTTCTGAAATTATAAAAAATAAAAATAATAATTATTATAAAAATTAATTAATAATCTACATATAAGATATAAGTTTTAAAGTATTTTTTTTTAAAAAAGTCTTGCTAGTCCCATAATTTTTTCACGCCTGTGAATTAGCAATTTATATGTAAATACAACTGCATAATGTTAAAATTAAAACGTATTTATTTAGTATGTATACATACAAATACTTGGTATAAATATATAAAAATTTAAACAAAGTGCTTAACATACATACAAACTTGCATATAAAATACATATACATATATAAATATAATGATCAAGTATATTTATATATTGCATGTTGTATTCAAAAAAGCCAAAGCATGCATATAAATTATATATGGCATTTGTAATACAATACATACATGCGAATGGATTTATGTATTATATACTTTAATGTTGCTGGTCTGGTTGCTGTGTAGCCTTACATACATATAAACAAATAACAAATATAATATGAAAAAGTTTTGTGTTTGGTATATAATTTTCTCTATTCTCTTTACACTATATTCTATATATTTATATTGTATATATATTATATTGCATGCAAAACATGCAAAACCTATAAATAAAGCAAAATGACAACTGATAAAATATCAGCTGTTGTAAACAAATTTATTCATTTTCTCATTTTTCCTATACAACTCCATGTAAAGGGGGAAAAGCTTTATACTGAAAAAGTTTGGGCTTGGCAAAAAGAAATCCCGTTATTTTTATATGGAGTTGGGAGCTTGGCATAAAGTAATGCTACTTTTTTTATATTGAGTTTTACGCTGGCATCACTACCGACACCTACAATTGTTGAAAAATTTGTTGGTCCGAATGTTCCTATGAATCAGTTTCTCTCCTACTTTTATATACTTTTTGTGTTTGTTCATATATATTTATTAAGGAGCTTTTACATAGCTCGCTGCGCTGCGCCTCGCTTCAATTAGATTTACTGCGCTTCGCTGCGACTACGGTTGGCCTGTTATATAGCTCGCTGCACTTCTCTTTGTCTATTCAATTTGACAGTTTCTTAATGATAAATTTTTAGAAATTTTTTTATTATTTTTAAAATAAAGTTTCTTGTTTTTTTTTACAATTGTTTTTACAAACAAATATTTTACTCGGCATTTTTAAAGAATTTTCGTGCTTATTAATTATTAGAAATTTAATAATTCTACAAACGTGTAAAAAGTTTTACTTTTTTTTTCTAACTTTGATCATATTTTAATTCCACTGTTTTTTGCGCATGGTCAGTGTAGTGAATGCGTTTGTCTTGCGTCGTGCGCAATGGTAGTAAGTTATTATAACTTTTCTTCTTTCTTTTCGCGAAATGTCATGTTTTTGAGGATTTGATGACTTTAATTGAAAAGAAGGGGAGGGCATTGAAGGGAAGGGGTAGTCTGCTTTGATCAAGTTTTATTTGTGACTCATATTTTTTTTGTAAAAAAAATGTTTTCGAGAAATGATTTGTTGTAATAATGTAATTATTCTGTGTTACCTTGCATTGCTTTTAAAAAGAAGTTTGTTGTAACAATGCCCTTTCTCCACAAAACATATTTTTCATATTGAAGATGCATTTGTAGTTGTGTATTGCAAATTGCAACAAGTACAGTAATGACCGATATCATTCATATATATTTTGTGGAACTATTTTGGATTAAAAAAAAATTAAAATATAAAAAATTTCTTTGGCACAGTCACTTGTTCAAAAGGTATTGGCACACCGTCATTTTTATAGTTTATCTCAAGAATATATATATACATACTTAAATTTATTTTATATACATTTCAATTAAAAACTGTGATTTTTTATTCTATTTACATAAAAGTATTATTACAAAATGTTATCAAAAAATATTTTAAATAAGTTTTAAAGTTTAAGTTTTAAAATATTTTGTGATAAAAAGTTGTAATATTATATTAGAATAGAACAAAAAATAATAATTTTTAATTAAAATGTATATAAAATAAATTTAAGTATGTATATTTTTGAAATAAATTATAAAAATTACAGTGTGCCAATACTTTCTTGACCGAGTGTAGTTTCATTTTAAGAATAATTTTACAAATTTTTTTACAGTGGTTCTTCTTCGACGGCCGACGTAAAAAAGAGATCGAGTACTTCATCGTATTATTCACTATATTATTCTACTTATGTATAATTTTATAGATCATCACTGTGTACAATATACGAGTATAATAATTTTGATATTCAAATCATTTATAACTTTTTTTCCCATATTTTCTTAAAGCATTGGCTTGAAGTTTTGAAAATGGCAAAGTACAAAAATATTTTTGCACTTTCGAAAAGAGCCCGTAAGGCTAGATTCTACTCAGCTACTAAGAAAAGGTCTACGAGAATTATCATAAATGAAAGTACAGACTTGGATCTTTCAAATCAGGTACAACATTCCGAACCAATTGATTTTAGTATTGATTACGAGAATGAAGAAAATGCAATCGATCAGAATCAAGGGGATATTGTACAAGAAGTAGGAGTTGCAGAATTTCTCCGTATGTGGAGTACTAAACATAACATAACTCACTTTGCATTAAATGAATTATTATATTATCTGAAAAATAAACGCTTTGCCTTTCTACCTGTTGATAGCAGAAGTTTGTTAAAAACTCCCAAACAAAGACAAACTATAGAACTTCATTCTGGAAAATATATTCACATGGGTGTTCAATTTGCACTTGATGAATACTTTTTAAAGCAGACTGATATTCCAAACGAAGTATTACTTGATTTTAATATAGACGGAGTGCCAATATCCAGAAGTAGTCTAAGTTCTTTTTGGTTGATACTTATGAAGGTAGCTAAACTGGCCAAGTCTCCTATTATGGTAATAGGAATTTATCACGGCCATACAAAGCCAAAAGACTTTGTTGAATTTTTAAGACCGTTAGTAGACGAACTTAAAAGTATTGGAAAAGAATATTACTTCAATAATCAGATGGTAAAAATACAAATACATGCAATCATTTGTGATGCTCCAGCCTTGCAAGCAGTGAAAGGAATAAAGTCACTTTGTGGTTATTTTGGTTGTGGGAGATGTGTAGAAGAGGGTGACTATATAAATAATCGAATGACATTTCAGAATAAAAATGCTGCGTTGAGAACAGATCAAAGTTTTAGAGAAAAGTGGGATGAAAATCACCATTTGTATTTAAGCCCTTTAGAAGAATTGGAAGATATTGATATGGTATACTCTTTTCCTCTGGATTACCTTCATCTTGTCTGCCTTGGAGTTGTCAAGAAATTGTTAAAAATGTGGTGCTCAGGATTGGAGTCATTATTGCCCAGCAAAGATATTAATGTAATATCAAATAAACTATTAGATATTGCAAGCACACAACCGAAAGAATTTCAAAGAAAAATTAGAGGGTTGCAAGAAGTTTCATTCTTCAAAGGGTCAGAATTCAGAACTTTTCTTCTATACAGTGGCCCCTTTGTTTTAAAGGGAATATTATCAGAAGACAAATATAACAACTTCCTCCATTTGCACGTAGCAATTCGTTTGTTGTGTCATGAAAAATTTATAAAAACTCAAGTTAGTTTAGCTAGTCAATTGCTAAAATTATTTGTTGATGGAATAAACAAAATCTATGGAGCACAACACGTCATATATAACATGCATTCTTTAATTCATTTAACGGACGATGTCAAAAACTTTGGAACTTTAGATTCGTTCAGTGCTTTTCCTTTCGAAAGTTATATGTGTCAAATCAAAAGGCTAATACGAAAAGGCCACTTACCTCTTGAACAAATTCATAATCGTCTAACAGAATTGAACATTGCTAATAACTGTGATATAAATACTCAAACAACAAATTTAAAATATCCATTGTTACGTAATCCAAAAATATTAGAAAGTACAACAATATACAGAACACTAAAGCTTGAAAAATTCACGATCCAATCTAATGCAAAAGACTGTTGGTTTTTGACTAAAAAAAAGTGTATTGTAAGATTTAATTACGCATGGATTGTTCAGAAATCTATCCGAGTGAATGGCTTTGAATTGAAAGAGAAAAAACGCAATTTTTTTGACGCTCCACTTTCCTCGAGCAAATTGGATATATTTCGTGTTTATAATTCAGAAAGTTCTGAAAAAGTTTATAGGTTGGAGGATATAGAAATAAAACTTTTTGTAATGAAAGAAAGTGCCAATTATTCAATATTTTTTCCTTTGCTGCATACTTCATTTTAACTTCTCCATAATAATATTACTTTAAGGTATTCAATTCTAGTATAAGATATCATAATATAATGTTTTTTTTAAAAATTGTCGTAAATTTTGTAGATGTATGTTATTGTGGAATCTGTTGAGAATAATAACCTCACAGTATTTGCTGCACCTTCAAATTGGTACAAGGAAAATAAGCTATACTGGCCAAGTGACAAAGGCAACAAACTAATTAAAAGCATCAAAAAGAGATGCAAACCAGAAAATGACTGGAATGTTTATGAAAACGTAAAAATATTATGTTACAATATAGGTAAGTAAATTAGTTAAACAATGAAAAATGTTTATGCTCAAAAAATTCAATGTTTATTTTCAGAAACCTACCAAGATGCACGAAAAAAAGAAGAATTCTATAGTAAATATACTAATACAGAAAGTGAGGCTGAAAATCAACGGGTAAAGATTCAAAAAAGGCAGCATCCGGTGAACAATAATGAAAGTCAGGATAAAATCAATTTAGATATGATTTTCGATAATTTAGAAAAAGCAAACCCGGTTGATAACACTGAATGTTTTCCTTCGTGTTCTACCCTAAATGCACCACCACCATCGCCTTCAAATTATTCATCATCTTCCTCTTTAATCAGAACTTCATCAAATGTTTTCAAAACCAAAGCGAGATTTGAAATAGAACATGTGGAGTCTAAAGGCTATGTAGGTGAACCGCCAACTAAAAAACAAAAAAATCTTAAAAATACAGATGAACAAGAAAAAGAAAACCGAGACAGTAATACTGAATGTTTGTCTTCATGTTTTATCCCGCGAGAACTACCACCGACGCCTTATGAAAAAAAGAAAGGAAACCGAGACAATAACATTGAATGTTTGTCTATGTGTTCTACCCCGCGAGCACCACCACCAACACCTTCATATTATTCATCGCCTATTTCGTCAATAACCACTTCAACTGTAAAAGCAACAGTATTTCGAACTATTTCCCATCACCGTATAACTAAAGCGAGTTTTGAAAAAAAAAATATGGAATTGAATGAGAACGTCAGTGATCCACCAACTAAAAAACAAAAAAAAAATAAAACTATAAATGAAAACTATGCAACTAGAATAACAGATTTAGAAAACAAAATTTCTTATTTGGAAAATGAAAATAAAGATTTAAGAAAAGGATTCAAAAAAAAATTAAAAAGTATAAATGAAAAACTTGCGGATCTTCCTGAAGAAATAAAAACAATTAAAGATATATTAAAATCTCTTATCGCATTACATCAAAGTGAGACAAGTTATCGTTATACAATTGATGAGAGATTTATTATTCCTCAACTACCATTTCGAACGTGCAGTGAGCTCGAGAAATTCGACGATCGTCTGAATACTGATCAACACTGTATGGAACAAATGGTAAATTATATATTTCATCGTATTATTGTGAGAAGTAGCATGATATTATTTTCTGAATATTTTTAGATACTCTTTCTTCAAGGACATGAATAGTTATAATCTAATTAAAAAAAAAATTGAAAAACTGTAGTGAATAAGACTGATTTTATGATTAAAACTGAGTTATGATGATATGTTATATCTTTTTTTATTTTTTTGATAAAATGAATTAAAAGTCGATTAGACTATATGATTTTCTCATATGAGTTTCCTTGTGAATATTTAAGTGGGCTTTAAAATTCCCAATAAAATTTAAAAAGAATTTTGTATTTCACAATATATTATTCGGAATTTCAAAGCTGACTTGGATACTCACATGAGGGCTCATGTGAGAAAATCATATAGTCTAATCGACTTTTTATGTATTACTTTTAATTTTTTTATTAATTTTTATTTTTTTCTTATATTAAATTACTTTATATTAGCACAGACAATATTACAGACGTGCCCAATGGAAACAAAAATCCGTCACCATATAAAATGAAAAAATCGTGTGTCCCCATCTACTTTACATAAATCAAAATGCTTCAATTTAGTTTAGTTTTGAATCCATAAAAATAATATTCAATTTTTACCAAACTTTGAACTTCAAAGAAACTTTAAATGAATGTTTATGTACAATGTACAATACATATTAATTTTTACACATTAATACATAATGTTCATATGTTTGTACAATTACAATTAGTATAGCGTATAGCACCCATTCACCAGGAAACAATATAAATTGGTATTGTATTGAATTTATCAGTGTATTTACATACGCATTTACGCACATATTTTAACATTAGACAGTATATGTAGTAGTGTCGAATGTCTGCTTTGCCTGTGCTTTAATAATTATACGCAAACGTATTAGCAATAGACAGAGTAAATTTTATTTTTGTACATTTCAATCTATGTGCTATCGCAGACAATATAATACATACATACATATATAAATATATATTATTTGTGGTGCTAAGTACTCTACGGACTCTACGCTATACGAATACTTCAGGTTTATTTCTTTCATCCTTTTTTTTGTTTTTGATGTTGCTTTTGCTATGCCACTATCTTGACACACAATTACATATATATGTGCAGTATGTATGTAGTATGTACACTATTGTACATGAATAGAAAAATTATTTCAGGCTTTGTTATAATTTTTGAACAATTTTTGACTTGAACATTTAGAATATTATTTTTTAAAAACAGACAAATAACAAGGGTATTCACGGTTTGGTCTTGTATCATTGTAAACGGTGTAACTCGTACAATCCTACACCTATTGTAAACATCTTCAATGTAATTTTTACCTACACTGTTTGTGAAAATTTACAATGCTGAAACCCATTGTATATTACTATTGCTTACTATTGTATGTATATGCCATTCTGACATTAAATGCTAAAATAATTTGATTATTTTTATAATATTTTAGCTAACATAATTTGCTTGATTTCAATACAAAGTTTTCGTTCACGATATAGTGTAATGTGTAAGATTTTGGTGTATGTTCACACTTTTTACACTCTTACAACATTTCGTGAATACCTCTAACATTACAAGCATTTAGACTGTGTACTGTGCAGTGATAATTTTTATATTTCCTTCTGTATGGTACACTATTCACAAACAATAAACATGTTTATTAAAGGGTATATGTTATGTATACAACTTGTTATACGTATACGCATCATTATAAATCATTATGGTGTACTATTCTTACTGTGGTCTATACATATACGTGACGCATACAAAATATACAATGTATACAAAAACCAGTGTATATGTATATGTATACGAAAACCAGTTCAGGTATATATTTTTTTTTTCACACAAAAAAAGGAAAAAAATGAAAGAATAACTAGCGATACATATTCCTTCAAAATTTAATGCAAACATTTAATAGGGTTCAATGTCCAATATTATTGTTATATATACCACCACATACCAAATATAATCCTTATCTGTGTTTATAGATAGGACATAGGACTAAATCAAGGTAATTGGAACACTCTATAGGTAGTATAAAGAATGAATGAGAAATGAAACGTGACGTAACAAAAACTCATATAAAGATTTGTAATGCATTTTCGTAAGCAATTTTAAAGGAAAAATGAGGAATTGTTTAAAAAAAATCATGAATTTTATTTTATTGTTTTTATTATTTTTCTTTTTTATTCTTCAAATTACAATTACAATTACTCAATTCAAATTACTTGAAATTTCTTTGTTTAAATGTCTAATTTTAAAGTAATAACACAATACAAATAAATATATTTATTTGTCTTGTGGTAATAATAATAATCTATACATATAAAATAGAGATTTTTAATATTAGTTGGTAAATTAATTTGTTTTGAATTGAATAAATGTTTTTCTAAAAATTTTATCTCACAATACTTTCATTAATTTTTAAAAATATTTCTTCAAGTTTTTTAATATTTTTCGAAAACTCCAGCTATGATTTTTCAAACCGTCTTCGGATTTAAATTCAATCCATGTTTTTGTAAGTTGGATTGGTGTCCAAAAACTCCTTCAAATTTAGTTTTTTTATGATAAGTCTAGAAAGATATTCAATGACTTATTAATTTTCTTCAATTTTTTCAACATAATTTTTTAAATTGATGTTCGATTGACGAAAATTAGCAACATAGTCATCAAATTCTCTCAAGTCTTCATCGTTACATGCGATGCCTTCCACTCTAATAAAAAGCAGTTGGAAACTCATCTATTTCAGTAGTTATTTCTACATTGCTGTAGTCACTCACTTTTAAAATTAAATTAGTATTTAAATTTTTTATTTTCAGAATTTTTTACAGCACATTTCACCATTTTTTAATAATATAAATTTATATAAAATTTCAAATAAATATGCTATATTTTAATTGCAAATAATGGGTTAAGAACTGCTCTACGACATAAGGATTCATAAAAAATGTCTTAAAATATATACAAAAGACTAGGTCTAGAATAGGTTTAGTCTCTTCTTTTATCAATAAAGGCTCATTCAGAATGTAACGCTAAGTGAAAGTGAAATTTCTATGTCTTTTGTTCCTTATTTTCTTACACGACATTAGATGTCTGCGTCACTCTCTAATTGAAATTGAAATTGCCAATGTAAAGTGAAATTAGGTTCTATTCCTAATTTCAATTTCACTTAACAAAAGCTATAAATCCAATTACAAAAATGTTGTTAGGAAATTGACCAACAGATGGAGACTTCCAAAAAATGCAAGAATTTCCCTAAAATTCCTTTAAATTCCCACTTAAAAATGGAGAAATTCAGTTGAGAATTTGAAAATTTGAATTTCAAATGTCAATTTAAATAAAAAATATTTTTTTTTGTTTTTTTTTTAATCAAAGTCAAATCTCAATAATTGAAGTATCAAATTTTTGAATTTCAAAGCTCACTTTGCATTGTGAACAGTGTGCTTTTTCATGAAATTTCACTTTCACTTAGCGTTACATTCTGAATGAGCCTTAAATTTTTCAAATTATAAATTTGTAATTTCTAATAATTATATTTTTCCTTATTATTGTATTTATTATTTTTATTTTTCTTTCTTGGATATATTTTCTTTATCTCATTTCGTTAAATAAGTTTAATTTTAACTGAATAATATAGAAATTAGTAGCTCTTAGATCAGCACAAGCTGTTTGAGTCTACTAAATAAATAGATGTAGTTAGAATAGTTTGAATTTAAACAGAAAATAAATTAATTTTTAATAAATTAATAATTACTTTATGTGAATTTTGATGAAAAAAATAAATAAATAAAATAAATAAAATCTTTTTAATCATATAAACAAATGTTTGTTTTGATTCATTTTCCAGATCGTTCATATGATTTTGTATGGCCATACGATCTAATATCTGTAATTTCTCTTTTAAATGGCGCTTGCCAGTTTCAATTGATACTATAGTTTGTTAAAAATTAAAAGCGAATGGTATAATTGCGCAGTGAGTAATTTTGGTCGAATTTGCATTAGTATTGGTTACACTGAAAAAAATTCGTTATTTCATCTTGTATTTTTGATACAATAAAAATGTTTAATATGTATGATTTAAATTATAATTTGTTATTAAGAATTATTTTAATAAAAAATATGTTATTTCTATAACATTTGTAATTTTATTGTTTTTCTTCTCCAGACATTTAAAGATTTATTTTTCTTATGCTAACAAATTCACTTTGTTATCTAGTTTTATACATAAGCATACATACGTCTGCGAATATAGACGGTAGAGCTGTAAAATAAAATTTTTTACAGGGCATAATATATCATAATAAAGGATTATTTTTATAGAAATTGAAATTCTTACTATTTACTAAAAACGCAAAATTAAATAAATGTAATAAAATGGGCGTAATATGTACACTTTATTATATTGCCGAATACAACAAAAAATAGTCATTATACAGGCCAACAGGTAGATAAAACCAAATTAAAACAAACTAAAGAGAAATATGCGGTTAAGTAGGTACACAAATAAGCCTTTATATTTAAAAATATTTTTTAAATAAATAATTCATATTCTGTTCTAATTAAGAATAGGTGTGAAACAGAGGTTAGAAATAATTGTGTTTTTAATAAAATATTTTAAAACAAATTGAAATTCTAGTTTTCTTAATTTTAGCATGTTTTCAATTTCACCATCGGTTAAACAAACACTTCCTGAAATTTTCTAATAGTGTAGCATTTTACTCATCATTTTCGTTGCTTTCCTGCTGGAACAGAATGCTGCAGCTGAGTCTGAGGCTGAAGCGTGAAGTGTAGTATGAAGTATATGCTGCAGCGCTGTGTGAGATTATAACAAACAGAATGGTGTAGCTGCAGCTGACTTTAATGTCAAAGCAAATGAAAGTAAATTAACCCTTTCGACCAAGCTTTCGAGGAATGAAGTAAAATTAAATTTCATTTTGTGAATTATGTTATGTAAAGCCAAAAAATAAATTTGCAATCAAAATTTTTTGATTATATATAAAGGGGTAGGCGGGGATGGTACTTCCTTCGTCTAAGACGGTAATACTAACGGATATATATAGACGGTATACTAATATGTCAGGATCCATTGAAAAATGTTCTTGTTCTTCTGACATATTTTCCGAAGACTCTTTTCGATAATTTGATTGCAATCTGAAATAAAATGTTTGTTTAATATAAAAAATAATATTGAATAAAGTTATTAACTTACTGCCTCGGCTTCATAAAGTCACTTAGAAATTCCAAATTTTTGGTATATTTCCATTGTTCATCTGGATCTTCTGCTGCTTGACCAGATGAACTTTTATTTTTCTGCCTAGTATATGAATCTCTTAGTGTCTTCCACTTCTTTTTCATGTCCTCCTCTGAAAAGACAAACAACCATATTTTCATATAAAAAATAAATAAATTGGCATTGATAAAAAACAAATTCGATAAAAATTAAGTATGTATTCCATAATGCTAAATATTAAATAGTAATGGAAATACTTTATCATATTTCTTATTAATATAAAATACCAAAATATAAAAACTCACCATTTACATTAAATTCTTTAGCAATTTGCATCCAGAATTTAGCTTTTTTTTTTAATATTTTTGTAGTCTTTATTAGTAATATCATATAAAATAGGGAATTCCTTGATATTTTCAATTAATTTTTCAATGTCCATTTTAATTTACAGTCACTTGTAACCAATAATTTTTTACTTTAAACTTTTTGATATATCTAATTCTAATGCACTTTAATATATTTTATTTTAATATATTTTTAATTCATATATGTATATCTATATTTTTTCAATACTTTTAACTCTTTAATATTTATTTATTTATTTATAATTTAATTATTTACAAAATTTATCTATATAATATATTATAATTATCAAAAATAAATATATTATTATTAAATACTAGATTTTTCATGGAAGGGATAAACTTTATATATGCACCTACGTTTACTGTATGTTTTTTATTGTAGTTCAGCTGCCAAAACTTCCTTACGCGCGTGAAATTCGAAATTCATTGAAACTTTGCTGCAGCCTCAGCGGCTACTTCAGCCGCAGCGACATATTCTGTTGATGTACATTCATTTTCGTTGTTTTGAATTTTGACAGCTCGTGCTACAGCCTCAGCCTCAGACTCAGCTACAGCATTCTGTTCCAGCAGTTCTATTGATTAATGCTACGACCATTTTCAAACAATTGGTATAATCGTCTAAATTATTATACATATCGTCTAAAAAAGCATTTTTATAGCATAAATACAATTATACCACAAAGCGACGTACGACATGCGACATACGACATTTATATGTCAAAAACTTTTTAAATACATGTAGTTGTATGTAATTGAATTTAATAAAGCGACAACGACAAGCGATATTATCGCCAGGCGACAAAATTAAAACCTATTTCTAATTTTGTCGCCTGCCGCCTGGGAAGAAGAAGACTCAATTCATTTTGACAAATCATTTTTGAAAAAATTTCAGTTACTTTTTATGTTTTAAATTTTTGAATTTGAAAATGAAAGAAAAATGTTTATTTGTGTATGATGTATATGATATACATACAGTGTTTTGAAAAAATCTGCATACACCAATTAAAATGCAAGAAAATTGACAAAAAGTAACACGACAGGCTTGCAGTTCAATTTTTTTCTTTTATCATAATAAATGTACATTAAATTTACTTAAAAAAAAAAAAAAAAAAAAAAAAAAAAAAAAAAAAAAACAATTAAAAATACAGTTAAAAATATCCATTTGTTATATCTAATTTTTATTATTAGAAAACCTGTTGCAAAAGTCTGCATACAGTTCAATAAATGAAAGTTTATAATCTATCTGGCCATTCTTCAATTACCAGCCGCATTAGTTGTAATTTGTTCGATATTTCTCTATGCCTGAATCTTCCTTATAGTTCTGTCCATATATTTTCTAGAAGATTTGTGTCGAACGATTGAGGCAGATTGAAAATTATCCATTGCTGTACAACATAACCTGTGTGTTTTGTGTTGTTGTTTTGTTTGAAAATATAATCATATTACTTTTTTCAATTTTCTGAATTTTAATTGGTGTATGTAGACTTTTACAAATCACTGTGCATATGGCAATGAACAATGACAAGACAAAGCGATTTTATCGCCTTATTTAATTCATAGCAACGACATTACCTAATCATCTGCTTGTCGCTTGTCGTATGTCGCATGTCGTACGTCGCTTTGTGGTATAATTGTATTTATGCTATTAATGTGAGTGTTCTATTTTTAATTTCTCAGTCAGACATCAACCACGGTGGTTGGCGGTTGAGGTGGATAAAAAATGTAATGCGCGGGGGATATGCGTTTTTTCATTATTTTTTTTTCTTTTTGTTTTGAGAATAAAATGAGAGGAATACACAAATACAATGTTACATTTTGTGTAAACAAAACATATTATTTTATTCTCAACATGCGCAGTCCATTCGCTTTTAATTTTTAACAAACTATACCTATAGAGTGTTCCAATTACCTTGGGACTAAATGATACCTGCAAGACAACATGTACTATGGTAGCATACCATCAGCATTAATATTATCATATACATATATAAATGTTTATGATATTATATATACTGCCAAATTGCAACAAATAAATCGTATATTTTCTATTATGTAAATATACGAATAAACCTAAACACACTCAAATCAGATTGTTTATATGTATGCGTATATAATTTTATGAACCATATTCTAAAACTTTTATCGAATGCAAGAACAATCGAATATTAACGTATATTTTGAATTTAAATATATCCAAGACTCGAATCTGGATTTTCCAGAACGTCCATATGAATTTGATTTTGTTACATATTTGAATATATGCAGAGAAATATCTGATCCTTATCTGTGATATTAGTAAGAACTAAAAATGCCGTAGTCAGTACAAATATTTTTATGAAAAAGCAACTGGAATGAAAATGAACTACTTATAATGTTACTTTTTTTTTTTGTTAAAATGACTTTATGTATATTATTTTTTTGTTTTTGTTAAAATGAATTACTTATAATGTTACTTTTTTTTCTTTTTTTTTTGTTAAAATGAATTACTTATTATGTATTACTTATTGTTTTTTTCTTTAAATAAACTACATATTACCACAGACAATATACAGACGTGCCAATGAAACCAAAAATATGTCATCATATAAAATGAAAAAATCGTGTGTCCCCATCTACTTTACATAAATCAAAATGCTTCAATTTAGTTTAGTTTTGAATCCATAAAAATAATATTCAAATAATACCAAACTTTGAACTTGAAACAAACTTTAAATGAATGTTAATATGTAGTACAATACATATTCATTTTTACACATTTAATACATATGTTCATAAGTTTGTACAACCAGTAAAACTAACAAAGCGTATAGCACATAGCACCCATTCGCCAGGAAACAATATAAATTTGGTATTGTATTGAATTTATCAGTGTATTTACATACTCATTGACGCACATATTTTAACATTAGACAGTATATGTAGTAGTGTCGAATGTCTGCTTTGCCTGTGCTTTAATAATTATACGCAAACGTATTTGCAATAAACAGAGTAAATTTGTTTTTGTATATTTCAATCTATGTGCTATCGCAGAGAATATAATACATACATACATATATATATATATATATTATTTGTGGTGCTAAGTGCTCTACGCTATACGAATACTTCAGGTTTCTTTCTTTCATCCTTTTTTTTTGTTTTTGATGTTGCTTTTGCTATGCCACTATCTTAACACACAATTACATATATATGTGCAGTATGTATGTAGTGTGTACACTACTGCAGATAGGTAGAAAAATTATTTCGGGTTTTGTTATAATTTTTGAACAATTTTTGGCTTGAACATTTAGAATATTATTTTTTAAAAACGGACAAATAATAAGGGTATCCACGGTTTGGTCTTGTATTATTGTAAACGGTGTAAACTCGTACAATCCTACACCTATTATAAACATCTTAAATGCTAAAATAATTTGATTAAATTTATTTTTATAATATTATAGCTGGCATATGTTATTAATTTGCTTGATTTCAATACAAAGTTTGCGTTCACGATATAGTATGATGTGTAAGATTTGGGTGTATGTTCACACTTTTTACGCTCTTACAGCTCTTACAATATTTCGTGAATACCTCTAACATTATAAGCATTTAGACTGGCATTTAGATTTTTATATTTCCTTCTGTATGGTACCAATGGTACACTATATCACAAACAATAAACATGTTTATCAAAGGGTATTTTATGTATACAACTTGTTATACACATACACATCATTATAAATCATTATGGTGTACTATCCTTACTGTGGTCTATACTATACGTTACGTATTCAAAATATACAATGTACACAAAAACCAGTGTAGGTATATATTTTTTTTCACACAAAAAAAGGAAAAAAATGAAAGAATAACTAGCGATACATATTCTTTCAAAATTTAACGCAAACATTTAATAGGGTTCAATGTCCAATATTATTGTTATTATATACCACATATAATCCTTATCTGTGTTTATACATAGGACTAAATGCTACCTGCAAGACAACATGTACTATGGTAGCATACCATCAGCAATAATATTATTATATTCATATAAAAATGTTTATGATATTATATATACTACCAAATTGCTACAAATAAATCGTATATTTTCTATTATTGCATGTAAATATACGAATAAACCCAAACACACTCAAATCAGATTGTTTATATGTATGCGTATATAATTTTATGAACCATATTTTAAAACTTTTATCGAATGCAAGAACAATCGAATATTAACGTACATTTTGAATTTAAATATATCCAAGACTCGAATCTGGATTTTCCAGAACGTCCATATGAATTTGATTTTGTTACATATTTGAATATATGCAGAGAAACATCTGTATATTGTCTGTGATATTACTTATTTTTTTGTTAAAATGAATTTTTTGTGTATTACTTCTTTGTTTTTTTTTTTTTTTTATTATTATTATATGTACGAACATTTTTAAAGAAACATCTGTAATGGAAATTGCAACATTGCTTTTTTTCTGCAATTTTGTGCAAATAAAGTGCCCACAAAGTGTCCACACAAGAACAAATTTTGCGCATGTTTGTGATATGTGCGTTTGTGTGCACAATTGTGTGCACATGAGCTTAAGACTTTCATGTCCCATGGGCAAAGATAATATAGTTCTTCGTCTCAATAGATTTTCTTTTTAGTGTAAGTGGTAATTTTTTCAAAAACGACACACTCACATAAATGATAAAGATCGAAAAAGCTTCATCAAAATCAAAAAAGTTTTTCAAAATTTTTCGAATTGCTTTTAGTTATGTACCCTGTACACAATTATAATGATTTCAATAAATGTGTCTGACAGTCTGTGATATAATGGAATTGTTTTTGTAAATCGAGTTATCAAAACTAATTGTGTAGACGGACCTTAGTGTTTCGAATTTGTTCTCATTTATTATAAATATTTGCTCTCACAAATGAAATGAACACCTGTCAATGTTTTGCAGCACTAAACAATACACAATGCTATTTAAAATGTACATTTAATTCATATGATATTCCACACATATAAGTGTTATTTATATGTAAATGTATATTTTGAGTATTGTAAATAGAATAAATGAATATCATTGGCTGGAACATATAAATATAAATTTGAACATTTTTGAGAGATTTTGATCATATATATTTATTTTCCATGTATGGTTTATGTTCTTGCATAAGGATATGTAAGGATCCATATTGAATTGAAGATGATCTCGTACACATATACATACATAAAGCATATAACATGAATAAACAAGTTTGATATAACCAAAGACCGATATATAAAATATATTATATCATGGTATATTATATTGGTCTTTGGTATAACATTGAATGCGATGTAAAAACTTATTCTAATACATACATAATAGACATGACATAGTTGATAGTAGACATTAATATGTGCTGTTTATGCGATATACATGATTGTATGTATACATCGTATATATGGTATTTTGTACACATACATACAAGTGTAATTATAAAAATAGATTGTTCAATGATGTATATCAGGATCTATAATGTATATAGTATCAATGACCTTTCTTAACATATTTCTTTATGAAAATATTTGTGTGTAATGTTAAATATGAACCTTTTTGTTATTCATAGATATATGAATACAGTATTTGGTAATTACATATACACTTTCGCTATCAGCTGGTTTTTTACTCATAAAAAATTGAAAAGTCAACCTTTTTGCTTTTTTTTCAACTTTGGTTTGATTTCGGATTTATGAATAGAATATAATAGTGGCTGTTTGATGCGGGGAGTGGTGTGGGGGGTGGTGGGTGGTGATTACTCATGAGTAATTTTTCATTAGTAAGATTGAAAAATTTTATAGAATGAAAAATAAAATATAAATGAAAAAAAGAGAATTTTGGCAGGTGGGTGCGGGGATGCTAAAAGAGTATGAAAAGTGCTGTATAATTAGCGTCATTCGTTAACACTGATCAACATTTTTGAACTGAATTAAACTGATTTTTTCATATGCTCTTTTAACTATCTACCTACACTCTCCTACGCATCAAACTGTAACTATTATACTTTTTTCATAAATCCGAAGTTAAATGAAACATTTTGAGACTAGAATCATGAAGATTCATATATTTTTCGATTTTTAATGTTTAAAAAAAACTAGCTGACAGCGAAAGTTTATGATTACCGAATATTTATCAATTACACTGCACTCAGATGGTTTTCCTCTGAAAAGAATTAAATAACAATTTTGATAAGTAACAGGCCTCAAGCAAATATCCTTTGAAGATACCACAATATCTATATTTGAAGAATATATCATTATTTACTGCGTTACCACTAGTATTCAGGTTGCGTAAATGCAAAATTCACTTCGATCGTGATCAAATTTCTTCTACTTTGCTATGACTTTCTTTGATATTTTTATACATAATTTGCATATAAATATAATACTTTATTTAATCATATATAGTAATATATTTAATTTTAAAATTTTTAAATTTGAAAACTGTCTTCCAACTATAGTTAAACTAAAACTGGATGTAAAGTATTATTCACAACTACTTTTACACGGCATTTAATTTCTAATCAATTAATAATTGGAAATGCATCCTCGAAACATTATAAATCCATAAATTTGTTTAGTGTATACATATATAATTATAATAATAAATAATTAAATATAATATCAACTATTAAAATATTAAAATACATCAATACATCATTACATCAATCATAAAAATCCATAAATTTACAAATAATTTATTTTCGACTTCATGACATGTTGTTTATTATATATACCTATATATATATAATATTTTTCAAGCTACAAATAATTATCAATTTTCACTGAATCTAATTAAATGTTCATCAGCGCTAGTATTTAGAATTTTTTGAGTATATACTTTATACCACACACAAAAAACATCAACGAAATAAAATTTAAAAATTTTGAAATAAATATTTTTAAGCTTTCTGTTTTTAAAAAATATTGTAAATAATTTAAAATTCATTATCCTCAAGATTTAGAAAAATATACATATTTGTAAATTATGTTCCATATTAATTTGAAAATATCATTTTTTATCTAGTTAGAAAACAAATTGACTCAGTCTATAAAAAAATTTTGTAATTCACAAAACAACTGATTTTTAAATTTCTATATTATGATCATAAATAAGAATAATACTTTATTTTTTCAGAAGTCCTAAGGCCCAAACATTAAAAAAGACATTCTTTAAAAATTTCAAGAAGAAATTCAATTCACGGGATATGATAATATATAATCGTATCTTGCATTCATAAGTCAATGAACTCAAAAACATAACAAAATAAAACCATAATATATCCATATGTATACATATAATATGTATAATCAAAGATACTATATACTATCACAGATAAGTGTATCTGATCTGTGATACTATGTAAAAACATATTGTATATAAATATATTGTATTTGTATAGTATCTCTGGTATAATGCTACAGCAATTATAATGTATGCATACGTAAAAACCTCTGTTGCCAAATATTCTACAATGCTACATCAGAAAATAATGTAAACCTATACAAGTAACACATATAATCAAAGACCATATAAATGTATAGAGTACAGTACAAATGCTACAGTAATTATAATGTATGCATACGTAAAAACATCTGTTGCCAAATATTCCACAATCCTACATCAGAAAATAATGTAAACCTATACAAGTAATACATATAATCAAAGACCATATAAATGTATAGACCAGAGTACATTACAAATGCTACAGTAATTATAATGTATGCATACGTAAAAACCTCTGTTGCTAAATATTCTACAATCCTACATCAGAAAATAATGTAAACCTATACAGGTATATATAAATACAATTCTATATATGTATTTCAATTAGAAGTAGTAGTAGTAATTTATGTCAGATCATATAGCACGCGACAAGGCATATTAACATAACAACACATACATACATATATAAAAATACATGAAATATGAAATACCTCCTTTCTCAAGACATTCATATATTAAATACGACGATCAACTCAATACAATAAAAAAAAATTTGAAACAGCCCTATTGTCAATTGTTGTATTCTAAAGCATTTGCGTACAAAATATCCATTTATTTTTACTTATTCAAGTATAATATCATATCAAGGGTGCGTTCATAAACGTTATTATAGTTAACTATAGTTATCATTTGTCGTTCAGAATAGTGGTGGTATAGTAAAACATAACTACCAACATAACTTTTTAGCGTTCATAAACATCTGAAGTAAAGTAAATTTTTAACTATTTGATGTCAAAAATTAACCCTGCTCGAGAGCATGGTTAACGATAGTAACGATAGTAAGCCCTTAAGTGGTAATGACATTGACAATAAAAAATCGTTTGTCATTTCATTTTTTGTTGTGAATTGTGAAAATTTCAATTTAATTTATTTGAAATTAATTAATTTTGTTTTAAACTTCATTTTTAAAAAATAATTAATTTTTGACAAATAAAAAATAAAATAATTATAATATGTAAAAATTTTTTAAACTTGACTTGACAGCTGAATGATAATTTATTGCTACTACTATGGTAAAAATGGCGTTCAAAAACCACTTGAAGTTAACATAACTATGGCTGTAGTATAACATAACTTTGCTTAAACTATACTACACCATGACTATGGTTAAAGCCACGATACAAAGACTATATATATAGTCTTTGTATCGTGGGTTAAAGCAATGTTCATGAACGCACCCCAAATAAGTGATGGTACCACTCAAAACCATATAAAATTTAGTAAACCAGTCATGCAACTCACAAACTAATTCTTCTATATAAATATTCTTATTTTTCTCTCATATTTACATCCCTCCTGAATTATAAACTTTCGCTCTTTTTCGATATTGTTTCGAAAAACTTTTTCGATCTTTATTTAAATTTTGTATAACATACAAACATTTAAATAAAAAAAATGAAATGGTTCATCTAGTAGGACTGTATTATCTTTGCCCATGGGCCTGTCCAATGCAAACCTAATGGGCTTGATTTGAGCATGACACAATTGTGTTCAATAATTGCGCTAAGGCGTTTCCTTCAATGCGCTGAACACTGTGTGGAAAACGCGCATATCTCAAACATGCACAAAATTTGTGCTTGTCTGGACACTTTGTGGGCACTTTATTTGCACAAAAGGCAAAATGTTGTTCGGGAAAGTTTTTGCCTTCAATATCCGTACATTTCAAGTATCAAAGTTAGGACTGACTGATTAGTTTTCAAATGAATGCAAAATAATTGGAAACGACCAAGGATTTCGTGAGTTATGACCACAATTAGGAAACAAGTCACTTGACCTTAAAAAAAACTTCTGTGCCCTTACTCCTCACCCCTTGATATTAGACCCACCCCTGCCATACGATTTTTTTCGTTTCTCAGCAAGACCTATCGACTGACAAAATGCCTGCACCCGAACTTGGGACACCCTGCATAAATATTTTAATTTTTCTCATATTTACATCAGTGGGAGTGCTTGTTGGCGCTTGTGATTGTCGGAATAACGTTAATTTTATACGACTTATAAAATCGCGACAGCCAGCGACAATGAGATTTATGTAACGTTTTCTTGGATTTGTATCTTTAATTTCTATTTGTTTTATTATGTTTATATTCATCTCGATTTATGTACTAAAAAAAGATCGTTTATTAGAAATGTAATGAAAAATGTAAACACACGATTTATTTCAAATTTCCAGACTTTTATTTATTTAATACAAATCATTTAAATCTATATTAATTGCAATACAAATGAATAAGGCAAAATAATTTAATAGATTTAATTTTTAGTTTCCATTGAATACTAATGAAATCAGATTTTGATCGTTAAATGTATTATCCACATTTAAGTATTTTAGTTTCACTCAATTTATGTGAATTGTTTTCATAATTATCTATTTTTGAAACATTTTTATTACTGTTTTTATTGTTTTCAAAAGTTGTATCCAATTTCGATTTAATTGCAATTGCAGGAATTCCTCGATCTTTTCTCAACTCTTCCCATTCTTTTTTGTGTATTTTTTTTCTATGTGTATAAAAATTGGCTGACGCATTGAACGTTTTTGGACAATGTGGACAAGAATATAATACTTCACCAGTATGAGTTGTCATGTGTTCCTTAAGTTTAAATGCTTTTTTAAATGACTTTTTACATATTACACACTGATGTATTCTCTTAGACTCATGCATGTTTATAACGTGCGCTCTTAATGCTCTTTTGGTTGGTGATATTTTTCCACATATCTCACATTTATGAATAGATAATCTATCAGTGTGAAGATCCATATGCTTTTTTAAATTGTATTTATGTTTAAACCATAAACCACATTTCTTACATTGTAGTTTTCGTTCAACAATACCAGCATGTTCTAATTGATGTTTTTTGAACATAGATATACCAATAATTACTTTTGCACATATGTGACACATTTTTCCGTGGGCCTTTTGATGCACATTAAGAAAATGTCTTTTTAACATCAACTTCGTCGGAAATGATTTACCACATTCATCGCATTTGAATTGTCTTTCTTCTAGTGGTACATGAATTATTTTATGTGCCTTTAAAAGATATTCTTTTGGGAATTTTTTGTGACATTGGTCACATTCAAACATTTCAGAACTCTCTAATGTATGTGTTAGCATATGATTTTTAAAGTAAAATTTAGATAAATACTTTTTGTCACATTCACTACAGCTAAAATATTCGGGATTTAGATGTATATTAATATGATCAAATAACAAATATCTTTCATAAAATTTTTTATTACAGCAAACTACATAACCTCTCGTGTTGTGATTTGTTCTATAATGCTTACCAATTTCGGAAAATGTTATAAAATCTTCACAACATAATTCACATTTTAATTTCATATAATTTGCAATTAAATTGTCTTTTTCTTTAGAATTTTTCACATATTCAGATTTTTCATTTTTATCTCGTTCTAGTTTCTTCTCTACAAAATATTTTACTGGTAAATCTTCTTCAGTTTCACTAAAATATTTTTTCTTAACATTTGTTTCTAATTTTGTTTTCGATGATGTTATGCTCTCAGAAGATACATTCAAATTATCATTACCAAAATATCTCGCTCTTACTTCAGAATCTAACTCACTTTGATTGGTATCATCAGCATATATAGGATCTTTATCATCTTCAAATTTATCATGTCTTGATTCATTACTATCACAAAATTCTGATTTTATTTCTATATCGTCATTTACATTATTGTCCTGTACCACATTCACATATTCATTAACAGCAGTACCATATTCATTATCAACATCTACACCGTCACTATCATCCTTTTCCACATAAATCCTAGTGGTTTGCTGGGTTGATTTCTTATCTGTGAGTAAAATTTCAGATAACCTTTTCTGTGCATCCTTTATGAAACAATAAAACTGATGGAATTCATCAACTTTCAACCAACATGTACGACATATATGTGATTTTTGATCATCTTTTATTGAAACAAACCAAAAATGTAGGCCAATCACATCTACAATTTTTAATCGTTCTCCTTCACCTTCAAATATATCAAGCACTTCAGTGGAATCAATCAAACATAATTTGCAAAGCATTGTTTTGTTTTTTGTTAGTAAATATGAATATTAATTATAAAAAACTCTTTAACTGAGTTCACTCAAATTGACATATTAAAACCAATTTTAACATTATGATGATTGTATTTAATGTGGTATTACCGTATTACCGTATCAGAATCAGGAGAGCGTTCCAAAACATTACTATGGTTAATTAACTATGGTTAACTATAGTTAACTTTGTGTCGTTCAAAAATACCGTAGTCAATGGGCCTTACTAATAGCCTTTAACTAAGTCGTTAGTAACGTAATTTAAACATAGGAAAATGCGAAGAAGCGTACCAAATACGTACTTCATGTGAAGCATGCCTCACGCCTCATTTGAAGCTGAAGCGCAGGTTTGTAAAATTTTAAATTTTGAGGCATGAAGCCCACCTTTATGTTATTGTCACATCACATGAGTTGTCATTTTAAACAAATATATTGTGGTTTTTTACCTTACAGCAGTTTCTTGTGAAATATAAAATAATATAAATAATAAATAATATATAATAATTTAAAATTGATTACTGTTTATTGGTGACACATTTTAATTAAAAAGATATTAAAAAATTATAGTGAAATAAAAACAAAATGGAAATGTATATTATAGAAGATGAATTGTACTTAGTATTATTGGTTATGTGTGCAATGTTCATGTATATAAACATTCTTGAACCATTATTTGATGATGAAAATAGAATGTGGACAAGGGAAATCTACACAGAAAAGAATCTAACAAAAAATTTGCGGTAAGGTATAGATGAGGTATTGATTTGGATTTGCAAAGCCTCAAACTTTTGCAGCGTTTAAAATTTCGCTTTTGAGGCTTGCAGCGTTGAAGCTTGCATCGTCCTATGGGTTTCACCATAATAGTAGTTCTTCTCAATAAATTTTCTTTTTAGTGTAAGTGGTAATTTTTCCAAAAACGACACACTCACATATATGATAAAGATCGAAAAAGCTTCATCAAAATCAAAAAAGCTTTTCAAAATTTTTCGAATTGCTTTTAGCAAAAACGATAGAATATATTCTATCGTTTTTGCTTTTAGTTATGTGCCCTGTACACAATTATAATGATTTCAATAATAGTATCTGACACTGTGTAATTTAATGGAATTGTTTTTGTAAATCGAGTTATCAAAACTAATTGTGTAGACGGACCATAGTGTTTCGAATTTGTTCTCATTTATTATAAATATTTGCTCTCACAAATGAAATGAACACCTGTCAAAGTGTTGTCACTCGAAAAATTTTCCCCGGACCATTAATGTTTGAAAAAAGTACCAAAATTGGAAAAAAAGTACCAAATTTTTTGCATGTAGTATTTAGTAAACTAACTATACATTGTACTATATTTGTCTGTGATTGTACATATCTGTATGTATGTATGCATACATTATAAATATACATCTGTGTTTAACTATTTGTATTTTAAAAATTTTAAATTCAAGACACAAAATTTGAACAAATTAACTTTATTTCAATAAAAAAATAAAAAGCCAAAGAAAAATAGATAAATATTTAAAAATAATTAAACGATTTACAATATTACTATTATTAACGTTGTTTCCATTTGAGAATAAAATAAGGTAACCGACTTTTCTCGGCCTGAAATTCCTTATTTAGATTGTTAATTATATATAATATATAAGACAGAAAAATAAAATAGATTTTAAATTTAGGGACATCCATTAATTCTGCCAATTCAGTCGATTTAACTTCATTAATTTCTAAAGAGCAGGATATGAAGTATAACCTCAGAGGATCCCATTGTTCCAGTATCCTATTTATAACACTTTCTAAAGAAAGCCATCTTGAGCGATGGTCCTATTATTTTATGTGATTGCACTGAGCAATATTCTTGGAATTCTTTAAGTTCATTAATTCTTTTTGAACTATGCGCAAAAAAATTAAAAATATTTCTGCAAAGTTTTTCTACAGTTATAGGAAGTTTTTTGCATACATATGAAGTACATAAGTGTAAAGAATGGCATGTACATTTTATGAAGAATAAATTTACATTGTTTTGTCTAAATTTAGCTTGCACTCCGTTGAATTCGCCTGCCATTACAGTAGCACCATCAGTAGCCAGTCCTATACAATTTTGCATTGGAATTTCATATTTATCAAAAAAGTTCTTAATTGTTTCGAAAATAGTGTTAGCGTCAGTTTTAATCAATTCCAGGAAGCTTAGAAATCTATCTTTGATTGTTCTAGTGCTTTTATCTATATATCTAACAACTAGAACTAATGCTTTTTTCGAAGTTATGTCCGTGGTCTCATCTATAATGAGCGAAAATTTATTTTCTTTTACTTCAGAAATTATTTTTTACTAACTAAAAAAAGTACCAACCATGAAAAAAAAGTACCATCGTACCAAGGGCAAAAAAAAGTACCAATTTTGGTTAAATTTAACCAAAGTGGCAACCGTGCTGTCAATGTTTAGCAGCACTAAACAATACACAATGCACAATGCTATTTAAAATGTACATTTAATTCATATGATATTCCACACATATAAGTGTTATTTATATGTAAATGTATATTTTGAGTATTGAAAATAGAATAAATGAATATCATTGGCTGGAACATATAAATATAAATTTGAACATTTTTGAGAGATTTTGATCATATATATTTATTTTCCATGTATGGTTTATGCTCTTGCATAAGGATATGTAAGGATCCATATTGAATTGAAGACGATCTCGTACACATACATACATAAAGCATATAACATGAATAAACAAGTTTGATATAACCAAAGACCGATATATAAAATATATTATATCATGGTATATTATATTGGTCTTTGGTATAAAGCAGCATACAGACTTTCAACTTGGTTGTCAACCAGGTTGTCAACATAGCATGTTGTCAACGTGTTGAAGCGTCTGCAGAGAGGTTGTTGGTTGAAATTTCAGGTTCATCAACGGTTGAAGAAAAATCAAAATATTTTGATTTTTGCTTGGTTGACAACCTGGGCTGACAACCAAGTTGTGCGTCTGTACCTGTGCTGACAACTTGTTGAAAAACATCATTTCGATTTAAAAATTCGTATCGATAACATCATTAAAATAGAATGTACATTTTTTCTAGAATTGAGATTGAATATCTAATAATAAAATAATACAGGGTTTTTTTTTATACAAAATGAGATATTATGAATTATACCTAATAATGAAATTTGGCTGGAATTTTTCCAGTTTTATAAAGAACTGCCGGAGTTATGGCAAGCAAAATCTGCCGTTTTTAAAGATAAAAATAAATAAAAAAAAACAATGGAAAAACTTTTAGACTAGTGCATGGAAATTGAACCGAGTTCAAATATTGATAGTTTGAAAAAAAGATTTAACAACATAAAGACATGCTATCGAAGAAAATTGAAATAATTTTGTTATCTGCATAAATCAAACAGAAAAACAAAAACTCTGAATAAAAAACAATGTGCATGTAATGACCTTTGGGGAAAGTTCCGAATCGCTGGATCGAGCTTTCAAAATGGGACTTTTTTTAAAAGGTAGATTCCGATACGCTGATAACGAAAATGATGGTCTTTTTTGGCGATGGCGCCATCTAGTGGCCGAAAAACGCAATAGATTTTTTTTTGCAAAAATCATGTTTTTGCGATTTTCTCTGTAACGGTAAATTGTGAGAACATGGTTCTTTGACCAAAAGATGCG
This sequence comes from Villa cingulata, assembly GCA_951394055.1. Lineage (NCBI taxonomy): Eukaryota > Metazoa > Arthropoda > Insecta > Diptera > Bombyliidae > Villa > Villa cingulata. The sequence goes on along the minus strand of OX596023.1, from coordinate 13,662,467 downwards.
TCTCTTTAAGCTCTATATTCTGAAAAAAAATTATTTTCAAAAAGTCCTTGTAGAAGGATAATAAAGGATATTTTGTGATTTTTGACTATTTTCACATTTTTGCCAATTTCTCAGAAAGGAATGGGGATAATCGGTTCAAATTTCTTGCAAATAAAAAAGAACATCATGAGCAAGTTTTTCCACTTTTTACTTTGGTCCTGATGTAGAAGGCAAAAATCATAGAGAAAAATGATTTTAATGTTGCGAAATTTTATATTTTGTGTTTTTCGTGCTTGTGTGCATGTGTATGTATGTGCGTATGTGCATTTGTAGAAAGCAAATCTATCCAGTACTATTGCCAGCTATTGCAATGAACATGTATTGTGTATTGTTTTTTAAATAAATATGCATGTATTTTCATTGCCAGCTATTGAAATATTGAAATCTACAAAATATGTAATATATATGGAAATTCGTGAGCGAAAAATTATCTCTCCTCTCAGTAAAAGCTCCTGCCAGCAATTCTTCAAGTTTCTGCCAGCTATGATCGATTTCAAAAGTGTATTAAAAATTTATACAGTCATTTCCAATCTATATCTAGTCTATGCTATTATCTATTCTGCATAAGCAAGCAGCATGTTGTTATTAATGTCTACTATGTCATGTCTATTATGTATGTATTAGAATTAGCTTTTACATCGCATTCAATGTTATATCAAAGACCAATATAATATACCATGATATAAAATATTGGTAAAGGTATAGATTTTAACCCCATTCGCGGAAGGACTTTAGTAGTATGACAATCGATAGAGGGGGTGACCCCAATCAACAATCAGAAAAAAATTCGTGGCGCTCACCCCCCCTTAAAAAGATACACCCCTTTAAAAAAAAAATTTTTTTTTCTTTTTCGCCAATATCTTCATAACGGTAAGTGATACAAATTTGATTTATGGCTCAAAAAATTCGTCTTAAAATGCTCTAAAATTTAATTTTGTTTTTTTTTAAAAAAAGTCCTTCTGGAAGGATAAAAAAGGACATTTTGTGTTTTTTGTTATTTTTGTTTTTTTCTGTATCTGTGTGTCATGTAATCACCAAAAATGCAAAAAAAAATTTTTCGCAAAATTTGGCGAATTTTTTTCGCTAAATTTCGCGACTTTAAACTACCCTGAAAACAAAATGTACCTTGTACCTATCATAATTGTATTATAGAATTGTAAAAATTTTAATGTTAATGCAATACTAGCATTTATTTATATTTCTGTTCAAATTTATTTACTAACAATAATAAATAATATTATCATAATGTACAGTTATTCTGTATGATTCAATCAACAATGAAAAAAAAAATTGATAATGAAAAATATGTAAAAATGTCTAATAATGTAAATGCAGGTAGCATCATTTGTTTTTGTTTACATTTTTTTTATATTTTACAGTTACAAATGATTTTCGAACAAAATGATAAATTTGATAATTCAAAGTAACTATATTCAATTAGTTCATGATTAGCAATTAATTCGTGTACTTTAAAATGCGATTGTTTGAATTTTTAAATATTGTTAACAATAAAGAATTATTATTAAACTTTTTATTTTCGCGAAAATTAATTCGTGAATATGTTATATGCAAGAAGTGTGGGACGCGAATTAAAGTCAATCGCGAAGGGTTACATTTACAGTGCCCAAGTAATGTTGTACGTGCGGTAAAAGGAAAAAAAAGGCGTATAATAAGATGCTCGTATAGAGTGAGCGCGTTGAGTGGTACGTGGTTTAAGAGTGCACACGAGATTTTTAAACTGTGCGAGTTTATCGGTTATTTTTTGTGGTTTCCTCCTCCACACACGGCAGTAATGATGGCAGAACTAGAAATCAGTAAAATGACTTGCATTGATTATGCATCATTCTGTCGTGAGGTAATTATTTAACAAGCTTAACCATTTTCTATGCAGACATACTTACCCTGCCAGATTTACCTTCTACAAATGTACATGTATGTAGAAGGTAAATCTGACAGGGTGAGTTTGTCTACATAGAAAATGGTTAAAAATTGTTTCTTATCCCCTACAATATTTTCATCAATCTTCATTATCATAATTCTTTTAACAGGTTTGCTTTCACTGGGCAAAAAACCAGAAGAAAAAAATTGGTGGAATTGGTCGTATCGTCGAGATTGACGAGTGCAAACTTGGAAAGCGGAAGTATAATAAGGGTCGTCTAATTGATGGACAATGGGTTTTTGGTGGAATCGATCGCGAATCAAAAAAGATTTTTATTGAACCTGTTGATTCACGAGACGCTGACACCCTATTAAATGTTATAAAAAAAAACATTGCCAACGGTACGACCATATATACCGATTGCTGGAAAGCATATAATTGTTTGAACAATGAGGGATTTGAACATTTAACGGTTAACCATTCCGTTAACTTCGTAGATCCTGAAAGTGGTGTTCACACTCAAAATATTGAACGTGTGTGGAGGGATCTACGAAGTGAAATCCCTAAATATGGCAGATCGAAGAAATGTTGGCCATATTACATATCTGAATATTTATTCAAACGAGAGTATGAGTTCCATCAGCGAATTGAAGAATTTTTCAACGCGATGAGAGCTATGTATCCGTTTGAGGAGGATGACTTTTGTACACAGCAATCATCTGAATAAAGTTATAAGTAAGTTTTTTCTGTATTTTTCTGATTCTAATAGAAATTATGAAAGCACAATTAGCATTGGCCCCTGCGCAAGAATAATACGCAAATATGTTACATTTACTAAAATTGTAGACGAGATTAGCACGAGCCTCTGCGCAAGAATAATACTCAAAATCAAAAAAATAGTAAAAAGTGTAATATTATAAGTTTTTAATCATTTTCAAAGTTTTCAAGGTACATTTTGTTTTCAGGGTAGTTAAAAGTCGCGAAATTTAGCAAAAAAATTTCGCGAAATTTTGCGAAAAAATTTTTTTTGCATTTTTGGTGATTACATGACACACAGATACAGAAAAAAACAAAAATAACAAAAAACACAAAATGTCCTTTTTTATCCTTCCGGAAGGACTTTTTTTAAAAAAACAATATTAAATTTTAGAGAATTTAAAGACGAATTTTTTGAGCCATAAATCAAATTTGTATCACTTACCGTTATGAAGATATTGGCGAAAAAGAAAAAAAATTTTTTTTTTAAAGTGGTGTATCTTTTTAAGGGGGGTGAGCGCCACGAATTTTTTTCTGATTGTTGATTGGGGTCACCCCCTCTATCGAATGTGATACCTCTCCACTTGCTCCTGAGATGGGGTTAAAATCTATACCTTTACCAAAATATTTTATATATCGGTCTTTGGTTATATCAAACTTGTTTATTCATGTTATATGCTTTATGTATGTATGTGTACGAGATCGTCTTCAATTCAATATGGATCCTTATATATCCTTATGCACGAGCATAAACCATACATGGAGAATAAATATATATGATCAAAATCTCTCAAAAATGTTCAAATTTATATTTATATGTTCCAGCCAATGATATTCATTTATTCTATTTTCAATACTCAAAATATACAAATACATATAAATAACACTTATATGTGTGGAATATCATACGAACTAAATGTACATTTTAAATAGCATTGTGTATTGTTTAGTGCTGCAAAACATTGACAGGTGTTCATTTCATTTGTGAGAGCAAACATTTATAATAAATGAGAACAAATTCGAAACACTATGGTCCGTCTACACAATTAGTTTTGATAACTCGATTTACAAAAACAATTCCATTATATCACAGACTGTCATACAAATTTATTGAAATGATTATAATTGTGTACAGGCTACAGGGTACATAACTAAAAGCAATTCGAAAAATTTTGAAAAACTTTTTTGATTTTGATGAAGCTTTTTCAATCTTTATCATATATGTAAGTGTGTCGTAAAAAAAAAAAAAAAAAAAAAAGTAGTAAAAAGCAGTAAAAAAGTAAAAGCAGTACTTCGTACACACGACGCAATATTTCATGAAAAATATGCAATTTTTCTATCATGCAAGAAAAAAATATCTTTGCAAGAAATTTTTATTGCACGAGCACTTACACGAAATTCTCATTTTCTTGCCTATGCATTATATGTCAAATATTAAATATTTTTTTATTTTTTCAATATTTTAAGAAATGAAAGGCCTACCTTTCTAATAATAATAATAATAATAATAGAAAATACATACCAAATTCACAAGAAGTCACAGCACAACACAACATAAACAAACGAATGATAGATAACACAGCAACCCATTACATTTTACTCAACTGATTTTATTGCATATGCAAGAGAAATATTTATTGAAATAAATTTTTCTTGCGCGAAATATTGCATATCTTTCTGCGTACACTATGCAATAAAAAAAATTGCTTGCAATAAGAAATATTGCATGAAATACGTTTTCTGTGCAATATTTCATCTTTCTAGGCAGCGTACACTTCGAAATAAATATTTCGTGCAATTTTATATGTCAATTTTATATGAAGATTTAACAAATTGTTTAAATATGAATGCAGAAAAACAGGTGAATATTTACTTAAAATAAATATATACAAATAATTTTAGATACATATTTTACATTTTATCTTCGGTTTATTTTTAGAAAAATTGTTGTATGTACATATATGTATGTATTTCAATGTATAAAATGTAATATGTTATGTGTAGATATATACAAAACTTAAAAGTTAATCAAACTTTCAGAATAAGTTTTACGTTACTTTGATTTAAATGTTACAACTGTTGTTTCATTTTCATAAATTCCTTTCTAATTGCAAACTCACCATACCAATTCTCTATCGAGTGTTACGGAAACGGCAGAACTCTACTAGTAGAGTTTAGCGATTGAAAATCGTATTACGTCACAAAAAAGGGGATGCTTCAAAAATAATACAAAAATGGACATCGCCCACACCGTAGGCCTGTAAATTAAAAATTTGGCCCCGCTAAAGCCTTGAAAACAGCAACTACCATCGTTGGTCCTGTAATAAAAAAAAGAATTGCCTCGCCCAACGATGATAGGGACTAACCCACCTCAATAAACATAGTTTGCTGTAAAAACTATGTTCCCATCCTCTTTAAAAGATAAGAGAAATTAAACTGAAAATCTAATATTAGTTCTTTATGCCACGATGTTTAGGATTTGGGTCCTGAAAAGGTGAAAAGTGCTGAAGCAAAAGCCTCCATTAATCATTTATAAATCCATTTTTTTTCTTTTTTGTTGCAAAAAAAAATGACAAAATTTTCTTTATTTACGTTTTAATATAATGTTTTAACTTAAGTGTTGAAAGAAGAGATAAATTAAACTTATTCTACATGTTAACTTTTTTAGTATTTCAATTTTTTTTTTTATTATTTTTTTTTTCTTTTAACATTTGAATAACATTTTCTTAAACATTATCATCATTCCCATTTAATGTAATAAAAAATCATTATGAAAAGAAAATAAAATTTACAATGTAGGGCCTATACCACTATCCAAATTCCTATATTTTTTTTTTTTTTACAGGATACCTTATTCTATAAATAATAATATTTTGTTCTATTCTTTTTTTTGTTATATCTTTTTTTGTTATTTCTTCTTTTTTTTTGTTTTCTTTTCTTTTTTTTTCTTTTTTTTTCTAACCTATCTTTTTTTTTCTTTTAATTTTAATTGTATATTTTATTTATTATGGGGGCCCCTGTACTTATTAATATAAAATTTAAAGAAAATATTGTTGGGCGCGCTTACCATGATTGCTGCTGAGGATGATGATGATAATTCTGATTGTGATGAGGATGAATGTTGATGCTGATGATGTTGCAGTTACAAGTGCTGAAAATGATGATTTGATGACGACGTTGAAGACAATGACGTTGATGATGATGCTGTTGATGATATTGACGATGATTATGATGATGTTGATGAAGCTGTAGCTTGTGCTGGACCTTTATAATAGTTAATAATCAGCAATCCAATTATTATTATATGCACAGGAGGCATATACATATACATATGATGAAAATTATAATACGAAATATGGATATCGTAAATGTGGGTATACTCGTATACATGTACATATATGAATACGTTGGATTTATTTGAAAACAATTGGTTATAAACTATTGATTCTTTGACAATGTTGCACTTCTATTCCACAATATTTATTTGTGTGAGTATGTATGTACAGAATAAAGTTATGCACTTATCCTCGTATAGGTAGTCTGTTAATAATAAATTTTTACGTAAGCAGATATACATTTAAATTAAATTCTCATTATCAATTTTTTTTTATTATTTAAAAATTTAGTATTTGTAATTAGAATTAAGTTTTGAATTGTTAGATTTAAGAGATTAATTTTCAATAAAGATTTTTTATAACGTTTTGTAAAAAAATTGTGTTCTTATTTATAAAATTGAAACCGGCACCTTATTTTATTTGTATTGTTAAATTAAATCATTTTGAGGATTTAACAAATTGTTTAAATATGAATGCAGAAAAACAGGTGAATATTTACTTAAAATAAATATATACAAATAATTTTAGATACATATTTTACATTTTATCTTCGGTTTATTTTTAGAAAAATTGTTGTATGTACATATATGTATGTATTTCAATGTATAAAATGTAATATGTTATGTGTAGATATATACAAAACTTAAAAGTTAATCAAACTTTCAGAATAAGTTTTACGTTACTTTGATTTAAATGTTACAACTGTTGTTTCATTTTCATAAATTCTTTTCTAATTGCAAACTCACCATACCAATTCTCTATCGAGTGTTACAGAAACGGCAGAACTCTACTAGTAGAGTTTAACGATTGAAAATCGTATTACGTCACAGAATTGAGAAATTTCTCTATCGAGTTACAGAAACGCACTACTGTTGAGTTGAGTTAATTCTCTACTGTGCCTCGTTTCTGTATCTCAGTCGAGAAGTTCTCGACTGAAAGTGACGTCACAGCTTCTCGACTGGTAATTCTCGATCCAAAAAATTTTTGCGTTTCTGTATCTCTCGAAATTCACCAATCGAGAAAATCGTGGTTAGTATCTATAATCGAGAGGGAATATCGGGAATGAAACAATATGACATTAAGTTGTTAGTGTATTCAATATTAATTACATATTTAACCGCATTTTTCAAATATTTGAAATTTCTATCATACAAAGGTTTATATGTATGAATATTGCAGTTCGATTTAATGAATATTTTTCATTTTATGAATTTATGTTATACATATGTGTACATATTTAAATACAAAAATAATTAGTACAATTTTAAATTTAAGATAATTTCATAAAAAAAAAAACAAAAAGATAAATATGGGATAATAAAAAAGGGTAATTTGTTGCAGGTAAATTTTAGAAATTTTTGTAAACATTTTGCTTTTTTATATTAATCGACATGTGTTATTACATATGAAAAAATTAAATAAGTAAATAAAGAGAGGTAGTATAAAATATCTATCTATCTTGTAATTTTTTTATTTGCATGTAGATATAGTAATACAAACCAGTATGATTGGTATTAATTATAATAAACAAGAATTCGAATTTCCCTTCTTGTTTATAAACTATAAATATCATTTGCGTCTTTAAATATAATTCTTTTGTTTTTATTTAGAAGCATAAAAAAACAAAATCTTGAAAATTTTGAAAAAATTTATAAATTTTACGTGCAATATATATATTATTTAATTATAATATATTATTAGTTTTACCTGACATTCCTCTACAATAAAAATAAAAAATATATTATATATATACTTATATGTATGTTAATTTATTATTCTTAATTTTTTTTACAACGCTTTTATTTTTTTTTCTTTTATAGATAAGGATAGGTATATAATATTATATATAAAACTATTTTTTCTTAAATTTATAATTATAATAACAAATATACATTATTATTATCACTATTAATAATTATTAATAAATAAAATTGTAATTATTATTACCGTATTACAATTTTAAAATTCAAAAATATTTAAAATTCGACGGATTTTTCAGTTCTCACTACCAAATTTATCGGTGAGAAGTTTCTCGATCGCTACATTCTCGATTCTCGATTCACCACAGATACAGAAACAGGCCGATCGAGAATGACGTCATAATGACGTCAAATCGAGTTTACCAGTCGAGAAAACCAATCGAGAAGTGATACAGAAACGAAGCGCTGCTTGAGTTTCTTTTTCGATAGAGTGTTAGCAGTTGATAAGGATATAAAAGTAAAAATAAAGTGTATTATAAGTATATATAATGATTGAGTTTTAATTTTTTCGATAGAATAGTGCTAATTAATAAGGTTAAAAAGAGTAAATTAATTATTTTTTAATAATAGAATAGTATTTAATTATTTTTTTTAATGTACTAATTTCATATTATTAAGTATTATAAAGTGTATTAAGTATTATTAATAATAATAAAGTGTAAAAATAATTTGTTTAAATATGAATGCAGAAAAACAGGTGAATATTTACTTAAAATAAAAATATACAAATAATTTTAGATACATATTTTACATTTTATCTTCGGTTTATTTTTAAAAAAATTTTTGTATGTACATATATGTATGTATTTCAATGTATAAAATGTAATATTTTATGAGTAGATATATACAAAACTTAAAAGTTAATCAAACTTTCAGAATAAGTTTTACGTTACTTTGATTTAAATGTTACAATTGTTGTTTCATTTTCATAAATTCCTGTCTAATTGAAAACTCACCATACCAATTCTCTATCGAATGTTACAGAAACAGAAGAACTCTACTAGTAGATATATCATAAATTAACATAATAAATATTACAAAATTCAATTTTACAACAACAATAACAGTAAAATTAGTAAAATCAGTGCATATAGGCTCATAAATTTACTCTGTTAAATTATTAGTTATGTATAGTAATAGTTGTAGCATTGTTAAACCTTAAACGGTTAAAGTGTGCTTTGCTTACGTAAAAATTTATTATTAACAGACTACCTATACGAGGATAAGTGCATAACTTTATTCTGTACATACATACTCACACAAATAAATATTGTGGAATAGAAGTGCAACATTGTCAAAGAATCAATAGTTTATAACCAATTGTTTTCAAATAAATCCAACGTATTCATATATGTACATGTATACGAGTATACCCACATTTACGATATCCATATTTCGTATTATAATTTTCATCATATGTATATGTATATGCCTCCTGTGCATATAATAATAATTGGATTGCTGATTATTAACTATTATAAAGGTCCAGCACAAGCTACAGCTTCATCAACATCATCATAATCATCGTCAATATCATCAACAGCATCATCATCAACGTCATTGTCTTCAACGTCGTCATCAAATCATCATTTTCAGCACTTGTAACTGCAACATCATCAGCATCAACATTCATCCTCATCACAATCAGAATTATCATCATCATCCTCAGCAGCAATCATGGTAAGCGCGCCCAACAATATTTTCTTTAAATTTTATATTAATAAGTACAGGGGCCCCCATAATAAATAAAATATACAATTAAAATTAAAAGAAAAAAAAAGATAGGTTAGAAAAAAAAAGAAAAAAAAGAAAAGAAAACAAAAAAAAAGAAGAAATAACAAAAAAAGATATAACAAAAAAAAGAATAGAACAAAATATTATTATTTATAGAATAAGGTATCCTGTAAAAAAAAATAAAAAAATATAGGAATTTGGATAGTGGTATAGGCCCTACATTGTAAATTTTATTTTCTTTTCATAATGATTTTTTATTACATTAAATGGGAATGATGATAATGTTTAAGAAAATGTTATTCAAATGTTAAAAGAAAAAAAAAATAATAAAAAAAAAAATTGAAATACTAAAAAAGTTAACATGTAGAATAAGTTTAATTTATCTCTTCTTTCAACACTTAAGTTAAAACATTATATTAAAACGTAAATAAAGAAAATTTTGTCATTTTTTATTGCAACAAAAAAGAAAAAAAATGGATTTATAAATGATTAATGGAGGCTTTTGCTTCAGCACTTTTCACCTTTTCAGGACCCAAATCCTAAACATCGTGGCATAAAGAACTAATATTTGATTTTCAGTTTAATTTCTCTTATCTTTTAAAGAGGATGGGAACATAGTTTTTACAGCAAACTATGTTTATTGAGGTGGGTTAGTCCCTATCATCGTTGGGCGAGGCAATTCTTTTTTTTATTACAGGACCAACGATGGTAGTTGCTGTTTTCAAGGCTTTAGCGGGGACAAATTTTTAATTTACAGGCCTACGGTGTGGGCGATGTCCATTTTTGTATTATTTTTGAAGCATCCCCTTTTTTGTGACGTAATACGATTTTCAATCGCTAAACTCTACTAGTAGAGTTCTGCCGTTTCCGTAACACTCGATAGAGAATTGGTATGGTGAGTTTGCAATTAGAAAGGAATTTATGAAAATGAAACAACAGTTGTAACATTTAAATCAAAGTAACGTAAAACTTATTCTGAAAGTTTGATTAACTTTTAAGTTTTGTATATATCTACACATAACATATTACATTTTATACATTGAAATACATACATATATGTACATCAAAGATAATACAGTCCTACTAGATGAACCATTTCATTTTTTTTATTTAAATGTTTGTATGTTTGCCAAAAATAAAGATCGAAAAAGTTTTTCGAAACAATATCGAAAAAGAGCGAAAGTTTATAATTCAGGAGGGATGTAAATATGAGAGAAAAATAAGAATATTTATATAGAAGAATTAGTTTGTGAGTTGCATGACTATATGGTTTTGAGTTGTACCATCACTTATTTGGGGTGCGTTCATGAACATTACTTTAACCATAGTCATGGTGTAGTATAGTTTAAGCAAAGTTATGTTATACTACAGCCATAGTTATGTTAACTTCAAGTGGTTTTTGAACGCCATTTTTACCATAGTAGTAGCAATAAATTATCATTCAGCTGTCAAGTCAAGTTTAAAAAATTTTTACATATTATAATTTTTATATTTTTTGTTTGTCAAAAATTAATTATTTTTTACAAATGAAGTTTAAAACAAAATTAATTAATTTCAAATTAATTAAATTGAAATTTTCACAATTCACAACAAAAAATTAAATTACAAACGATTTTTTTATTGTCAATGTCATTACCACTTAAAGGTTTACTATCGTTACTATCGTTAACCATGCTCTCGAGCAGGGTTAGTTTTTGACATCAAATAGTTAAAAATTTACTTTACTACAGATGTTTATGAACGCTAAAAATTCATGTTGGTAGTTATGTTTTACTATGCCACCACCATTTTGAACGACAAATGATAACTATAGTTAACTATAGTAACGTTTATGAACGCACCCTTGATATGATATTATACTTGAATAAGTAAAAATAAATGGATATTTTGTACGCAAATGCTTTAGAATACAACAATTGACAATAGGGCTGTTTCAAATTTTTTTTTTATTGTATTGAGTTGATCGTCGTATTTAATATATGAATGACTTGAGAAAGGAGGTATTTCATATTTCATGTATTTTTATATATGTATGTATGTGTTGTTATGTTAATATGCCTTGTCGCGTGCTATATGATCTGACATAAATTACTACTACTACTTCTAATTGAAATACATATATAGAATTGTATTTATATCAAAGACCATATAAATATATACATTTATATGGTCTTTGGTTATATGTATTACCTGTATAGGTTTACATTATTTTCTGATGTAGGATTGTAGAATATTTAGCAACAGAGGTTTTTACGTATGCCTATGCATACATTATAATTACTGTAGCATTTGTACTGTACTCTGGTCTATACATTTATTTGGTCTTTGATTATATGTATTACTTGTATAGGTTTACATTATTTTCTGATGTAGGATTGTAGAATATTTGGCAACAGATGTTTTTACGTATGCATACATTATAATTACTGTAGCATTTGTACTGTACTCTATACATTTATATGGTCTTTGATTATATGTATTACTTGTATAGGTTTACATTATTTTCTGATGTAGCATTGTAGAATATTTGGCAACAGAGGTTTTTACGTATGCATACATTATAATTGCTGTAGCATTATACCAGAGATACTATATAAATACATATAAATATGTTTTTACATAGTATTACAGATCAGATACACTTATCTGTGATAGTATATAGTATCTTTGATTATACATAATATGTATACATATGGATATATTATGGTTTTATTTTGTTATGTTTTTGAGTTCATTGACTTATGAATGCAAGATACGATTATATATTATCATATCCCGTGAATTGAATTTCTTCTTGAAATTTTTAAAGAATATCTTTTTTAATGTTTGGGCCTTAGGACTTCTAAAAAAATAAAGTATTATTCTGATTTATGATCATAATATAGAAATTTAAAAATCAGGTGTTTTGTGAATTACCAAATTTTTTTATAGACTGAGTCAATTTTTTTTCTAACTAGATCTAGTTCCTAAATCTTGAGGATAATGAATTTTAAATTATTTACAATATTTTTTAAAAACAGAAAGCTTAAAAATATTTATTTCAAAATTTTTAAATTTTATTTCGTTGATGTTTTTTGTGTGTGGTATAAAGTATATATTCAAAACATTCTAAATACTAGCGCTGATGAACATTTAATTAGATTCAATGAAAATTGATAATCATTTGTAGGTTGAAAAATATTATATATATATACAGGGTGATTCTCTATCGGATGAAAACCTTGAGACAGGTGATTGTTCGTGCCGAGAAACGAAAAAAATTGTAAGGGAGGGGGGGTCTATTCTCAAGGGGTAAGGAGTTACGGGGCTACGAAGTTTTTTTTTTAGGTCAAGTCACTTGTTCCGTATTTTTGGCCATAACTCACGAAATACTCAATACTTTTGAGTCATCCTGCACTCATTAGAAAGAGAATCAATGGCTCAGTCCATAGCAATAAATCATATCTGCATACTCCGCGTTCGTAAATTGAGCCATTTTTTCCAAAAAATTTTACTAAAAATTTAAAAATACAGATAAATACTATTAAAACTAGCTGCGCTTAAAGAAAAACCGATCAATGTTGACAAGTAGGATTGTTAATTATGACTGATTAACAAAATAAAAATCCTCATGAAAGATCTTTTGACCTGCAGTAATAAAGATCCTTCTTGAATATTTTTCTATGTATTTGCAAATCGAAATGTATGAAACAAGGTAAACCACTTTTATTTCTTTTCTCAACGAGAAATATCAACAACAACAACAGGTAACAACTTTTCGATGCAAAACCACTGTTGTATTTTATCGCAGAACTCAAGAACTACGAAAGACAATCAAATAAAATAAAAAGCAAATGAAAGGCGATGCATTGGGCTATATTTTAAGTAAAAAAAATTAAAAAAAAATAGGGCAAAATTTTGAGATGTTTGACCTTGAACTTAAAATTTTCCGTTTTTTTCCATGAATTTTTGACTTTGATGAGCCGTATCTTCAGCACTGCTAGTCCAATTTAAATTATTTAGACATCAAAGTAAAGAGCCATTGATTCTCTTTCTAATGAGTGCAGGATGACTCAAAAGTATTGAGTATTTCGTGAGTTATGGCCAAAAATACGGAACAAGTGACTTGACCTAAAAAAAAAACTTCGTAGCCCCGTAACTCCTTACCCCTTGAGAATAGACCCCCCCCCCTGCCTTACAATTTTTTCCGTTTCTCGGCACGAACAATCACCTGTCTCAAGGTTTTCATCCGATAGAGAATCACCCTGTATAGGTATATATAATAAACAATATGTCATGAAGTCGAAAATAAATTATTTGTAAATTTATGGATTTTTATGATTGAATGCAATCAAATTTTTTTCATGTATGTTTGTTTGAAAATAAATTATTAAGTAGAATGGGCCTATAATTCTAGTCCTAGAAATATTTTGGAGATCCGTATTATCAAAATATCTTCAGTAGTGATTCAAAAAATTATGTTTGAAAATAACGTGGAATAGGTTTACGTATAGTAAATTATAATTGCTTATTTGATTTTTGAATTCAAAATTTGCCTTTATATTTTAACATTTCTATTAAATTGATAGCTCAACTATTTAATATCATTCTTAAACCAAATTTTAAAACTTAAACCATTCATTTAAAAAGTGCAAGAACTGGTCAGTTCTGCATGGTGCGGTCATTAAGTTGGCAAAAAATAGGAAGTTAATCTGACCTGCCTATACTTTAGAATATATTATCAGAAATTTGAATAGCCTCTGACATTTAGTATTAGCACTATTAGTCATAAATATTTTTATACAGCATTTTTTTTGAACAAAAGTTTTAAAATTGCATGTATTTTTAATTCTGTTTTTTTCTATAAAATATATGTAACTTTGTTTTGAACTTAAATGAACCTAATGAATTCGGACAAAAAAGCGATGAATTATCAATCGTCTTTTAATACAGTTGAAATTATACAATATTTTAATATTTTAATAGTTGATATTATATTTAATTATTTATTATTATAATTATATATGTATACACTAAACAAATTTATGGATTTATAATGTTTCGAGGATGCATTTCCAATTATTAGTTGATTAGAAATTAAATGCCGTGTAAAAGTAGTTGTGAACAATACTGTACATCCAGTTTTAGTTTAACTATAGTTGGAAGACGGTTTTCAAATTTAAAAATTTTAAAATTAAATATATTACTATATATGATTTATAAAGTATAATATTAATATGCAAATTATGTATAAAAATATCTAAGAAACTCATAGCAAAGCAGAAGAAAAATTTTGATCACGATCAAAGTGGATTTTGCACTTATAATAGTGGTAACGTAGTAAATGAATGATATATTCTTCAAATATAGATATTGTGGTATCTTAAAAGGATATTTGCTTGAGGCCTGTTACCTATCAAAATTGTTATTTAATTCTTTTCAGAGGAAAACCATCAGATTGCAGTGTAATTGATAAATATTCGGTAATTATAAACTTTCGCTTTCAGCTAGTTTTTTTTTAAACATTAAAAATCGAAAAATATATGAATCTTCATGATTCTAGTCTCAAAATGTTCCATTTAACTTCGGATTTATGAAAAAAGTTTAATAGTTAAAGTTTGATGCGTAGGAGAGTGTGGGTAGATAGTTAAAAGAGCATATGAAAAAATCAGTTTAATTCAGTTCAAAAATGTTGATCAGTGTTAACGAATGACGCTAATTATACAGCACTTTTCATACTCTTTTAGCATCCCCGCACCCACCTGCCAAAATTCTCTTTTTTTCATTTATATTTTATTTTTCATTCTATAAAATTTTTCAATCTTACTAATGAAAAATTATTCATGAGTAATCACCACCCACCACCCCCCACACCACTCCACGCATCAAACAGCCACTATTATATTCTATTCATAAATCCGAAATCAAACCAAAGTTGAAAAAAAAGCAAAAAGGTTGACTTTTCAATTTTTTATGAGTAAAAAACCAGCTGATAGCGAAAGTGTATATGTATTTACCAAATACTGTATTCATATATCTATGAATAACAAAAAGGTTCATATTTAACATTACACACAAATATTTTCATAAAGAAATATGTTAAGAAAGGTCATTGATACTATATACATTATAGATCCTGATATACATCATTGAACAATCTATTTTTATAATTACACTTGTATGTATGTGTACAAAATACCATATATACGATGTATACATACAATCATGTATATCGCATAAACAGCACATTCATTGCATATAGTATTTACTATTATCTATTCAGCATAAGCAAGCAGCATGTTGTTATTAATGTCTACTATGTCATGTCTATTATGTATGTATTAGAATTAGTTTTTACATCGCATTCAATGTTATACCAAAGACCAATATAATATACCATGATATAATATATTTTATATATCGGTCTTTGGTTATATCAAACTTGTTTATTCATGTTATATGCTTTATGTATGTATGTGTACGAGATCGTCTTCAATTCAATATGGATCCTTATATATCCTTATGCACGAGCATAAACCATACATGGAGAATAAATATATATGATCAAAATCTCTCAAAAATGTTCAAATTTATATTTATATGTTCCAGCCAATGATATTCATTTATTCTATTTTCAATACTCAAAATATACATTTACATATAAATAACACTTATATGTGTGGAATATCATATGAATTAAATGTACATTTTAAATAGCATTGTGTATTGTTTAGTGCTGCAAAACATTGACAGGTGTTCATTTCATTTGTGAGAGCAAATATTTATAATAAATGAGAACAAATTCGAAACACTATGGTCCGTCTACACAATTAGTTTTGATAACTCGATTTACAAAAACAATTCCATTATATCACAGACTGTCATACAAATTTATTGAAATGATTATAATTGTGTACAGGGTACATAACTAAAAGCAATTCGAAAAATTTTGAAAAACTTTTTTGATTTTGATGAAGCTTTTTCGATCTTTATCATATATGTAAGTGTGTCGTTTTTGGAAAAATTACCACTTACACTAAAAAGAACATCTATTGAGACGAAGAACTATATTATCTTTGATGTACATACAACAATTTTTCTAAAAATAAACCGAAGATAAAATGTAAAATATGTATCTAAAATTATTTGTATATATTTATTTTAAGTAAATATTCACCTGTTTTTCTGCATTCATATTTAAACAATTTGTTAAATCCTCAAAATGATTTAATTTAACAATACAAATAAAATAAGGTGCCGGTTTCAATTTTATAAATAAGAACACAATTTTTTTACAAAACGTTATAAAAAATCTTTATTGAAAATTAATCTCTTAAATCTAACAATTCAAAACTTAATTCTAATTACAATTACTAAATTTTTAAATAATAAAAAAAAATGATAATGAGAATTTAATTTAAATGTATATATATAAATAAATAAATTTACTAATTTTTGAAAATATCGTTACAAAATTTATGTTTAAGTTGCAACTTTTCTTATTTTTAAAATAATTCAAAATTTAAAAATAAAAATCTACTAGCAAAATTTAATTCCAAATTTATAATTTTCAAAAATAATAAATCTACTAATTTTTTCAAAAAAATGAATTTACTTTAATTTACAATAAACGTCAAATTTCAAATAAGAATTTTAATCTACTGTAATTAATTTTAATTCAAAGATTCAATTACAAATTAATTGTAATTAAAATTTGTTGATGCAGATGGCGTTACTACTGATTAGTTGCAAAGAATATAGAGCTAAAGCCAATAGAAGTAACATTCCACAATCTGTCAAAAATTCAGAACACATAAAGTTACATAAATATCTTCGTTCGAAACATGTTTCGAACATAAATTTTTCCCCTCATAATTGTATTAAAATACACATAATTTTTCTTACTTACCATGTCTGAGGTAAAGATGGAAACAGATAACATCCGTGCCGTAATAAACAGTACTGACTATATATTTTTTTTTTTTTCAAATATACATATATACATACAATGTATATAGTATATATTAAGTGCACGAAGTCCATTATGGCACCGCCGATCAGTAATTTATGTCAGATATACCATCCAGTTTATCATCAGTAATCAGTTACTGGTATATATTGTTGATGGGAAAAATTAATGATCGACTTGGGCAAGAGTAGCGCGCTGGCTGGGGTTCGAACCGTGATCTCAGGATCACAAGACGAAACCCAACCATCGAGCTATTCAAGTCCCTCACGTACCTGACTATATAAATAAGGCACATGTATGTTCAGCGTCAAACAGCACTATCACTGAGGCAGCGTGATGACTGATGATAGTGTACTGTACTGGTGAACGATGCTAGTTGACGGAGAGGAATCTATCTGTTTGCTATTTAAGAGGTATTCGGAATTATATTATATATTTGCCATACAAATCAACTAGATTAATATCTGTTGCGGGGAAGGGAATCGATATAATATTATATTTTGTATTATACATTATGTATGTGTGCAATGGAATAATGTGAATTGTATAATTGTATTGTATTTAAAGGCAAATACAAGTTTATTGTGTATTATGATAATATATATAGCTACGTGTATAATATTCATTACGGAATATTATGTAGTATGGTAGTATGTAGTATCAAATTTATTGTATGTATGTAGTATGTAGTATGTAGTATTGTATGTATGTAGTATGGTAGTATGTAGTATCAATTGTTATATTGGGCTTTGGTAAGATGTATATATTAACAAAGATCCTTATCTGTATTATGTATTAGTATAATACGAATTTATATGCGAATATTAAATGTATGTATATATGTATATGAATTGTTGTGAATGATAAGTAAAAGGGAATAACAAATTAAAAATTTTTTCAAAAAAATGTAAACAAACATTTGTTTTTAATAGGGAGTAATATACATAATAATATATAAACGAATGACATAATGACAAACATACGTATGTTTGTATATAATTGGTATGATCTGCATTGATTATAAATTGAAATATTTTTTCCTTATGATCTGTGTTTTGGCGTGGTCTTACATTAATTACATATTTCATAATCTCTATTCGAGTATTATGAATTACAATAATAATTATCATTACATATTCGTATGAATATGTATAAGAATAATTTTTGAATTTTAATTATGAACGTAATAAGCAAAAAATCTTAAAAATACTATACATTACATGTATGTGGATATTTCGCATGAATGGTATATCTATACACTTGCTTAGATATCATTTTAATATTCCAGGTGATTATATATGCAATATGATTTAAATATTATATTTTTTATCGTTACTTTTTCTTTCCACCTGTATCCCTAAATATTGTAGGTATTGTAATATCACAAACAATATAAAAATAATGTGGTAATATATAGGAATATACTTAATACAATACGCATATAAATAATAATATACATGTACATAAAAACGTATATGTATGTACATAAAAATAGTACAAAAGCAATGTGAAATTGTACAATATCAATATCGAAGGGTAATAATATACTATATATACATATGTGTGTGTGTACATTTGTATATAAACAAGATCGGACGAACATAAAAAAAAATAAAGAAAAAAATATAAGCCAACGAAAACAACAATAATTTAATAGTTATCAAAATTGAATATAATACCAATAATACTGTATTAAATATAATACCAATAATACTATATTGCTTACTTGTCTAACAACTTCTATAATATAATATAATACATTATGCTAATAATGTAGGGTTTTCCAGTAAGGACATAACAATTTTATATTTAAGTAAAATAAAGAATAATTAATATACATATAAGGTTAAAATTTATTCCAAGTGAAGTACACAAATTACATTTAATTATGGAATTCGATCTCATTCATATGACCACCGCGAGCACGAAAATTGGAATAAGCGCTCTTAAAGTTGTGACTACCGATTCAGAATTGCGGTAGTAATTTTTAATAATTTCTAAATGTTGCTCGTTCGTGAACTTCACCATGATAAAAATGTTAACATTGACTGACGTTCTGAAGTTGACAGATTATGCCAAATGTTCAAGGCCTCCTTTGTATTAAAACACAAAATCGTTATGTCCCTATTGGAAAACCCGATATAAATGCATAAGAATTGTATTATCCTATAACCAGCCATTCACACTTATTATTTAATTGTTTATTTTATATTGGGTCCTATTATGAGTGTCGATAATATCGTCTTGTCATCGACTATCGCCTTGACTCGACAAGTTTTGTATTATGAATGGCGATTTGAGGCGAGAATATCGACATTTTGAGTCGATCAGTTAAAACTAATCAATAGACATAGTAGTCTATGGTGATTTGACATTTCATGTATGCTTTGTATATAAGATAAGTTGTATTTAATTATTCTGCTCAATTTATTTAAATTTAATTTAATTAATTAAAGAAAAATCACTAAAAATGCTGTTTGAAAAAAAAAACATGAACGCTCTTCTTTTATGCAAAAAAAAAATCAGTATTAAATTAATGTTTTATATTTTCACTTATATTTTATATTTATAGCTACAAATTATTTACATAAATGAATCAAATATTTATTAAAAATTACAAAAATTAATTAAATATTTATTCAAAATTGAAAAAAAAATGAATTATAAATTTTTGTATCGATATATTTGACAATTTTTATAGAAATTACATGGTGAAACTGAATGAAAATAAAATTTGATATGACAATATCTTACTGTCGAGACGATCGATTTGCATAATACAAAATTTACATCGTCTCGTCTCGTCTTAATTTTGTCGATAGTCGATATTATCGACATTCATAATAGGGCCCATTAATTTTTATAAACTCAATCCTACAAGTGTATACGTACATATGTACATAGTGTCTACAATATAATATGAACGTCGGTCGATATGAACAAACAGCACAGCATATACATTTACTTACGTACATTACGTAGTAGTACACAAATACCAAAAATCATTTTGTTCAATATTGTAAAATACATATTTTTATAATTATAATACAATATACATATATGTATATAATACATATATATTGTCCCTTTAAAAATATCTCGGCTAATGCATTTATAAAAAAAACCTGAAATATGTATATAGTACATATATATATCATAATATCATATCATCATCATCATCATATTGTGTTTGTGTATTATAATGATTATCCGCATACATATATAATCGTATTGCATTAGCGTATACAATATACAATATAAAATATAAATTTACATTGTATTATTTGCTCGTATACCAATTACCATTATCAATGTATGCTCTTATGCACAAATTACATTACAATACAGCAATAAAGAAATGATCGATAGAAATAAAAACATAGCAGTCAACCAGCAGCAGTATAAAAATTATATATACAGTCAAATTCCTCTAACTCGAATCGTCAACTGCCATCAAAATTACTTCGAGTTAAAGGGATTTTAGAAGAATTTTGAGTTAGAGGAAGTTGTTTCACAACAGATTCATTTCAAAAATAAACTGAAATTGATTCTTTATTGTAGTTTACGCATACTATACACAAGTAAAATAAAAGTAAACATGAATGATCATGTTTTGCATTACAGAATTCGCAAACAAACAGATATTGATTCTTCATTGTAATTTTTGCATATTGTATATACACAAGCCAAACAAAAGTGAACATGAATAATCATTTTTTGCATCATAGAACAAGTGTTAAGCTAACCAGAAATAAATGTATCCAAATATGTATGTATGTATAGAAATTTAAAGCACTGTTTCATGTTTAAATTCGAGTTAAGGGAATTTAAAGATCGACAAAAACTTGACAAAAATGTTGAGTTAGAGGAATATTTGACTTAGTCTACTGTCACATTATTCTGATTCTGAATCTGAAACGTAAAATTTCAGATTCAGAATTCACTTTTTGTTCATTCTGATTCTGAATCTGAAAACTCCTTTTCAATATTTTTCTTTAAATTTGTTATTGTTATAAAACACTTTACTTATCGAGTGAACATTAAACCATCGAACAATAACAACTATGAGTGGCGGGTACGTAGGTAAGACGCACTTTTCAATGGAGGGTGAAATAAAGTTAATCTTCTGTCTTCTGTCTTCTATCTTACGATCTTCAAGTTGTATATAAACAAGTAATTTTATGTCAATTTATTGAGTGGTTTAGCTATGAATTCAGATTCAGATTTCAGGTACATGTGACATGTTACATTTACTGTCAGCATGTTTCATTTTCTATTCTGAAAATAATCAGATTACAAAACGGAAGTACGAACCGGAATTTTTTTAGAAGATGAATTTTTCAGAGCCATGTAACAAGTCACATTTACTACAATGCATTTGAAAGTGATTCTGAATTTTTCAGATTCAGAATCAGACTCATGTGACAGTAGGCTTAGAGGAATTTCGACTTAGAGGATGATTTAACTATGAAAATTTCAAGGGAACGCAAAAAAATGTCTGTAAAATTCGAGATAGAGGAAAATTCGAGTTACAGGAATTTCGACTTAGAGGAATTTGACTGTATATAGTATATACATCTACATTATATGTATATTTGAAAACTATAATGGCGTATGAATAATCAAATTAACGCACACACAAATGCTATGTGTAAACCTATTTTCATTCATAAATACGAAATTATTTTTCGAAGTATTTTTTCGAAGTATAAAATTATACACATGTCATACACATTAATTACAAACATGTGCGAAATCCAAAATTTTTTCGGTTCATTCCACATCATCCACATTAATTGTAACTTTCCCCTTTTTCAAAATTTCGAAGCAAGAAAATATGTATTTTGGCAAACATACAGACATTATTTGAATTTAACCGTCGAATGTTATTTCTATTGCTTTAGCTCTATATTCTTTGTTAGTTGCAAAGATAATATAGTTCTTCGTCTCAATAGATGTTCTTTTTAGTGTAAGTGGTAATTTTTCCAAAAACGACACACTTACATATATGATAAAGATTGAAAAAGCTTCATCAAAATCAAAAAAGTTTTTCAAAATTTTTCGAATTCCTTTTAGTTATGTACCCTGTACACAATTATAATGATTTCAATAAATGTGTCTGACAGTCTGTGATATAATGGAATTGTTTTTGTAAATCGAGTTATCAAAACTAATTGTGTAGACGGACCATAGTGTTTCGAATTTGTTCTCATTTATTATAAATATTTGCTCTCACAAATGAAATGAACACCTGTCAATGTTTTGCAGCACTAAACAATACACAATGCTATTTAAAATGTACATTTAATTCATATGATATTCCACACATATAAGTGTTATTTATATGTAAATGTATATTTTGAGTATTGTAAATAGAATAAATGAATATCATTGGCTGGAACATATAAATATAAATTTGAACATTTTTGAGAGATTTTGATCATATATATTTATTCTCCATGTATGGTTTATGCTCGTGCATTAGGATATATAAGGATCCATATTGAATTGAAGACGATCTCGTACACATACATACATAAAGCATATAACATGAATAAACAAGTTTGATATAACCAAAGACCGATATATAAAATATATTATATCATGGTATATTATATTGGTCTTTGGTATAACCATAGACTAAATATAGATTGGAAATGACTGTATAAATTTTTAATACACTTTTGAAATCGATCATAGCTGGCAGAAACTTGAAGAATGGCTGGCAGGAGCTTTTACTGAGAGGAGAGATAATTTTTCGCTCACGAATTTCCATATATATTACATATTTTGTAGATTTCAATATTTCAATAGCTGGCAATGAAAATACATGCATATTTATTTAAAAAACAATACACAATACATGTTCATTGCAATAGCTGGCAATAGTACTGGATAGATTTGCTTTCTACAAATGCACATACGCACATACATACACATGCACACAAGCACGAAAAACACAAAATATAAAATTTCGCAACATTAAAATCATTTTTCTCTATGATTTTTGCCTTCTACATCAGGACCAAAGTAAAAAGTGGAAAAACTTGCTCATGATGTTCTTTTTTATTTGCAAGAAATTTGAACCGATTATCCCCATTCCTTTCTGAGAAATTGGCAAAAATGTGAAAATAGTCAAAAATCACAAAATATCCTTTATTATCCTTCTACAAGGACTTTTTGAAAATAATTTTTTTTCAGAATATAGAGCTTAAAGAGACGCATCTTTTGGTCAAAGAACCATGTTCTCACAATTTACCGTTACAGAGAAAATCGCAAAAACATGATTTTTGCAAAAAAAAATCTATTGCGTTTTTCGGCCACTAGATGGCGCCATCGCCAAAAAAGACCATCATTTTCGTTATCAGCGTATCGGAATCTACCTTTTAAAAAAAGTCCCATTTTGAAAGCTCGATCCAGCGATTCGGAACTTTCCTCAAAGGTCATTACATGCACATTGTTTTTTATTCAGAGTTTTTGTTTTTCTGTTTGATTTATGCAGATAACAAAATTATTTCAATTTTCTTCGATAGCATGTCTTTATGTTGTTAAATCTTTTTTTCAAACTATCAATATTTGAACTCGGTTCAATTTCCATGCACTAGTCTAAAAGTTTTTCCATTGTTTTTTTTTTATTTATTTTTATCTTTAAAAACGGCAGATTTTGCTTGCCATAACTCCGGCAGTTCTTTATAAAACTGGAAAAATTCCAGCCAAATTTCATTATTAGGTATAATTCATAATATCTCATTTTGTATAAAAAAAAACCCTGTATTATTTTATTATTAGATATTCAATCTCAATTCTAGAAAAAATGTACATTCTATTTTAATGATGTTATCGATACGAATTTTTAAATCGAAATGATGTTTTTCAACAAGTTGTCAGCACAGGTACAGACGCACAACTTGGTTGTCAGCCCAGGTTGTCAACCAAGCAAAAATCAAAATATTTTGATTTTTCTTCAACCGTTGATGAACCTGAAATTTCAACCAACAACCTCTCTGCAGACGCTTCAACACGTTGACAACATGCTATGTTGACAACCTGGTTGACAACCAAGTTGAAAGTCTGTATGCTGCTTTATACCAAAGACCAATATAATATACCATGATATAATATATTTTATATATCGGTCTTTGGTTATATCAAACTTGTTTATTCATGTTATATGCTTTATGTATGTATGTGTACGAGATCGTCTTCAATTCAATATGGATCCTTACATATCTTTATGCAAGAGCATAAACCATACATGGAAAATAAATATATATGATCAAAATCTCTCAAAAATGTTCAAATTTATATTTATATGTTCCAGCCAATGATATTCATTTATTCTATTTTCAATACTCAAAATATACATTTACATATAAATAACACTTATATGTGTGGAATATCATATGAATTAAATGTACATTTTAAATAGCATTGTGTATTGTTTAGTGCTGCAAAACATTGACAGGTGTTCATTTCATTTGTGAGAGCAAATATTTATAATAAATGAGAACAAATTCGAAACACTATGGTCCGTCTACACAATTAGTTTTGATAACTCGATTTACAAAAACAATTCCATTATATCACAGACTGTCAGACACATTTATTGAAATCATTATAATTGTGTACAGGGTACATAACTAAAAGCAATTCGAAAAATTTTGAAAAACTTTTTTGATTTTGATGAAGCTTTTTCAATCTTTATCATATATGTAAGTGTGTCGTTTTTGGAAAAATTACCACTTACACTAAAAAGAACATCTATTGAGACGAAGAACTATATTATCTTTGCCTGTACACAATTATAATCATTTCAATAAATTTGTATGACAGTCTGTGATATAATGGAATTGTTTTTGTAAATCGAGTTATCAAAACTAATTGTGTAGACGGACCATAGTGTTTCGAATTTGTTCTCATTTATTATAAATGTTTGCTCTCACAAATGAAATGAACACCTGTCAATGTTTTGCAGCACTAAACAATACACAATGCTATTTAAAATGTACATTTAATTCATATGATATTCCACACATATAAGTGTTATTTATATGTATTTGTATATTTTGAGTATTGAAAATAGAATAAATGAATATCATTGGCTGGAACATATAAATATAAATTTGAACATTTTTGAGAGATTTTGATCATATATATTTATTCTCCATGTATGGTTTATGCTCGTGCATAAGGATATATAAGGATCCATATTGAATTGAAGACGATCTCGTACACATACATATAGTTTGTTAAAAATTAAAAGCGAATGGACTGCGCATGTTGAGAATAAAATAATATGTTTACACAAAATGTAACATTGTATTTGTGTATTCCTCTCATTTTATTCTCAAAACAAAAAGAAAAAAAAATAATGAAAAGACGCATATCCCCCCGCGCATTACATTTTTTATCCACCTCAACCGCCATCCACCGTGGTTGATGACTGACTGAGAAATTAAAAATAGAACACTCACATTAAAAATGCTTTTTTAGACGATATGTATAATAATTTAGACGATTATACCAATTGTTTGAAAGTGGTCGTAGCATTAATCAATAGAAAGCAACGAAAATGATGAGTAAAATGCTACACTATTAGAAAATTTCAGGAAGTGTTTGTTTTGTATATTTTTAAATATAAAGGCTTATTTTTGTACCTACTTAACCGCATCTTTCTCTTTAGTTTGTTTTAATTTGGTTTTATCTACCTGTTGGCCTGTATAATGACTATTTTTTGTTGTATTCGGCAATATAATAAAGTGTACATATTACGCCCATTTTATTACATTTATTTAATTTTGCGTTTTTAGTAAATAGTAAGGATTTCAATTTCTATAAAAATAATCCTTTATTATGATATATTATGTCCTGTAAAAAATGTTATTTTACAGCTCTACCGTCTATATTCGCAGACGTATGTATGCTTATATATAAAACTAGATAACAAAGTGAATTTGTTAGCTTAAGAAAAATAAATCTTTAAATGTCTGGAGAAGAAAAACAATAAAATTACAAATGTTATAGAAATAACATATTTTTTATTAAAATAATTCTTAATAACAAATTATAATTTAAATCATACATATTAAACATTTTTATTGTATCAAAAATACAAGATGAAATAACGAATTTTTTTTCAGTGTAACCAATACTAATGCAAATTCGACCAAAATTACTCACTGCGCAATTATACCATTCGCTTTTAATTTTTAACAAACTATACATAAAGCATATAACATGAATAAACAAGTTTGATATAACCAAAGACCGATATATAAAATATATTATATCATGGTATATTATATTGGTCTTTGGTATAACATTGAATGCGATGTAAAAACTAATTCTAATACATACATAATAGACATGACATAGTAGACATTAATAACAACATGCTGCTTGCTTATGCAGAATAGATAATAGCACAGAGTAAAATAACTATTATACAGAGTGTGCAATACAATCCTTTACATTGCCGAGCTAATTTTGGAAGTGGATTTAGCGAAAATCCACCTCTCTCAAAGCTTTTCTTATAAAATGAGTACATTTTGAAAATTGAGAGCAGAAAATATAAATAAAACAAAACAAAACAACACAGTTTCAAATACACATTCTTACATACACGTAAGGTAATGTACAAAAAGGAACCAATTTTATTTCTTGTTTGCGTACATATTTTGTATTGGGCAATAGAAATATGTATGTATGTACATAAGTATATAGAATATATATGATACTGGAATATATACTGTTTTGTACCATAATGTTA
This sequence comes from Villa cingulata, assembly GCA_951394055.1. Taxonomy (NCBI): domain Eukaryota; kingdom Metazoa; phylum Arthropoda; class Insecta; order Diptera; family Bombyliidae; genus Villa; species Villa cingulata. Next base: position 13,635,247 of record OX596023.1, on the reverse strand, counting down.
GATATAATATATTTATGTATACCTACGAGTATATATGTATATATATATACGCACATTATAGTTTGTTTTGGTTTGTTTTTGTTTTCGACCCTTTGTTAGTATTTCATTGTTATTTTCGACCCTAAATTCATGTTTGTTCGATTATGATTTCATTTTTTCAAGTTAATATGCATCTTACAAATTATGCTGCTTCTACATTATATGTGTATACACATTATATACACATGTACAGTAATCACAAAAATTATTTCTGCATAATTAAAGTATCGTAATTTGGATTTAGACACTTGTAATACTAATAAATTTTTATATTTATTTTTTCAAACTTTAATAAATACAATTTCTTAAAAAAAACAATAATTATTCTTAGAACAAATATATTATTTGAATTATTCCAAAAATTATTCCTGCATTAATTCTATCCCAAAAATTATTATGAATATTAAAATGAAAATAATTGATTTAATTTTGACTTTCAAGAAAAATGCCAAGGAAAATTGAATTATTTAGTAAAAATTTGAAGTTTGTTGTGCACAAGTAACACCAATAATTTTTGTGATCACTGTACATACCTATCAATTTCTTCATATAAACAGAATCTAAGATCTAACATCTACCAACTATCAACTATAAAATCCGGTATTTGATGTAAGTCAAAATAAAGAAAAGACAACCACGCCTCCTTGTATACGAATTGACAATATAGTTGCGTTCCTTTTGACCAAGTAAAGTACTCGCAAGTACTTGTAGTCGTGATCATCTTCCATACCTCTTGTATTCGAGTAATTTACTTGACAGTTGCATGGTTAGTTACGCCAAAATTCGCCGTCAGAGGTGTTTGTGTTTTAATCGTTAGAGATTAAAGAAATAGGTTAAAGTCTATAATATTTTTAATACACGTTTTATTCAATAGGTGGCTTTTTATTGTTTAATGTTATGAAGCATCTAAAATCAAAGCAAAACAAATTTGAAATACATGACAGCTGAAATTGGAGCATGGCCAACTGTCACTCCAATATTTACATTGCCTTAGAAATGTGTATGCTTTCAAATTTGAGGTTACTTTTTACTTCCAAGTAAAAAAATTGCGTTCCATTTACAATATACTCCCGAGTACTTGAAAGTTCTTTACTTGGTCAAAAGGAACGCAACTTATGTGTAATGATAAAACCTGTCTGTACATTTACAATCATCTAAATCTAGCTATTGTGGTATGGAAAAAAAAATTAAAAAGGGAAGCAGGTAGCAGTATGTATGAATAAAAAAAAGGTAGAAAAAAACATTTCTTTTCTGGGAGAGAATTATTCTCACAATTTACGAATTTTAAGTTTCAAATCAAAAGTTTTATAGATGAAAATGCAAACTTGAAATTTTTTAAAATGAGCTTTGCGATATTGGCCTATCTGTGTATCGTTATTTAGGTCTGTGATAATAGCATAGACTAGATATAGATTGGAAATGACTGTATAAATTTTTAATACACTTTTGAAATCGATCATAGCTGGCAGAAACTTGAAGAATGGCTGGCAGGAGCTTTTACTGAGAGGAGAGATAATTTTTCGCTCACGAATTTCCATATGTATTACATATTTTGTAGATTTCAATATTTCAATAGCTGGCAATGAAAATACATGCATATTTATTTAAAAAACAATACACAATACATGTTCATTGCAATAGCTGGCAATAGTACTGTGTTATATGTTATGTTGTTATACTTGAATCATGAATATAGAATATTTATCACTGATCAACAAAGCAATAAGATGTGACACTCTTTTTTTTTTTTAATTTACTAGCACACATAAATACTTATTTTAAAATAATAAAAAAAATCAAAATTCAATTTACAAAAACAGTACAGAATTAATGTACTTATTTCAAATCCATATTTCCTTATAAACCGCCGTAATGAAGAAAAGATACAAAACAATATATACATGTGAGCAATACAATCATATTGTACATGTATACGATTTTTTCACAATGCATTTTTAAAGGCGATCTGGAACTTTTTCACTGTGTTAGTACTGGTTAGTACTGGTTAAGGCCGAATGAATAACGGGACAGAGGTCATGAGAAATTTTTGCTAACACGTGTTTAGTGTCACATCTATTTCTAGAGGTTGATCAGTGATATTTATATTCATGTAGCCAACAATACAGATTGCATAGTATCAAAGAATATATAACTAACGTAACGTAGATATATATTCTATGATAGTATATGCATGCACACATGTGTTAGATACTTTCAAAACCAGTTTTAATTGTATATAATATCACAGTTAAGGATATTTGCCTGTGATCATATATATTATTATATTCATTGCCAGTCATAACATAAATTTGTTGAAAATTTAAATTTCCTTTAAAATATACGATTTTGTACATTTGCCTGTTATTTGATATTTTTTATCATTTCTGATAAGGATATAGCTACATAGATTTTTGATTTTTAAATTTGTTTTTTCTTCAAGATATACAAGATTTGAAAAGATTACAAAAGTTCTCTCATTTATTTTCCTTATTCTGATTTTATAGCTTTTTCAAAATCTCTCAAAAGCTATTTTGATGTTTACTTAATAGTTATGAACACGATTTCTGCCATAAGCATTTCACATCTATATTTAGTCTATGATAATAGTAAATACTATATGCAATGAATGTGCTGTTTATGCGATATACATGATTGTATGTAATATGTATACATCGTTTATATGGTATTTTGTATACATACATACAAGTGTAATTATAAAAATAGATTGTTCAATGATGTATATCAGGATCTATAATGTATATAGTATCAATGACCTTTCTTAACATATATTTCTTTATGAAAATATTTGTGTGTAATGTTAAATATGAACCTTTTTGTTATTCATAGATATATGAATACAGTATTTGGTAATTACATATACACTTTCGCTATCAGCTGGTTTTTTACTCATAAAAAATTGAAAAGTCAACCTTTTTGCTTTTTTTTCAACTTTGGTTTGATTTCGGATTTATGAATAGAATATAATAGTGGCTGTTTGATGCGGGGAGTGGTGTGGGGGGTGGTGGGTGGTGATTACTCATGAGTAATTTTTCATTAGTAAGATTGAAAAATTTTATAGAATGAAAAATAAAATATAAATGAAAAAAAGAGAATTTTGGCAGGTGGGTGCGGGGATGCTAAAAGAGTATGAAAAGTGCTGTATAATTAGCGTCATTCGTTAACACTGATCAACATTTTTGAACTGAATTAAACTGATTTTTTCATATGCTCTTTTAACTATCTACCCACACTCTCCTACGCATCAAACTTTAACTATTATACTTTTTCATAAATCCGAAGTTAAATGGAACATTTTGAGACTAGAATCATGAAGATTCATATATTTTTCGATTTTTAATGTTTAAAGAAAACTAGCTGACAGCGAAAGTTTATAATTACCGAATATTTATCAATTACACTGCAATCTGATGGTTTTCCTCTGAAAAGAATTAAATAACAATTTTGATAGGTAACAGGCCTCAAGCAAATATCCTTTTAAGATACCACAATATCTATATTTGAAGAATATATCATTCATTTACTACGTTACCACTATTATAAGTGCAAAATCCACTTTGATCGTTATCAAAATTTTTCTTCTGCTTTGCTATGAGTTTCTTAGATACTTTTATACATAATTTGCATATTAATATTATACTTTATAAATCATATATAGTAATATATTTAATTTTAAAATTTTTAAATTTGAAAACCGTCTTCCAACTATAGTTAAACTAAAACTGGATGTACAGTATTGTTCACAACTACTTTCACACGGCATTTAATTTCTAATCAATTAATAATTGGAAATGCATCCTCGAAACATTATAAATCCATAAATTTGTTTAGTGTATACATATATAATTATAATAATAAATAATTAAATATAGTATCAACTATTAAAATATTAAAATATTGTATAATTTCAACTGTATTAAAAGACGATTGATAATTCATCGCTTTTTTGTCCGAATTCATTAGGTTCATTTAAGTTCAAAACAAAGTTACATATACATATTTTATAGAAAAAAACAGAATTAAAAATACATGCAATTTTAAAACTTTTGTTCAAAAAAAATGCTGTATAAAAATATTTATGACTAATAGTGCTAATACTAAATGTCAGAGGCTATTCAAATTTCTGATAATATATTCTAAAGTACAGGCAGGTCAGATTAACTTCCTATTTTTTTGCCAACTCCATGACCGCACCATGCAGAACTGACCAGTTCTTGCACTTTTTAAATGAATGGTTTAAGTTTTAAAATTTGGTTTAAGAATGATATTAAATAGTTGAGCTATCAATTTAATAGAAATGTTAAAATATAAAGGCAAATTTTGAATTCAAAAATCAAATAAGCAATTATAGTTTACTATACGTAAACCTATTCCACGTTATTTTCAAACATAATTTTTTGAATCACTACTGAAGATATTTTGATAATACGGATCTCCAAAATATTTCTAGGACTAGAATTATAGGCCCATTCTACTTAATAATTTATTTTCAAACAAACATACATGAAAAAAATTTGATTGCATTCAATCATAAAAATCCATAAATTTACAAATAATTTATTTTCGACTTCATGACATGTTGTTTATTATATATACCTATATATATATAATATTTTTCAAGCTACAAATAATTATCAATTTTCACTGAATCTAATTAAATGTTCATCAGCGCTAGTATTTAGAATTTTTTGAGTATATACTTTATACCACACACAAAAAACATCAACGAAATAAAATTTAAAAATTTTGAAATAAATATTTTTAAGCTTTCTGCTTTTAAAAAATATTGTAAATAATTTAAAATTCATTATCCTCAAGATTTAGGAACTAGATCTAGTTAGAAAAAATATTGACTCAGTCTATAAAAAAATTTGGTAATTCACAAAACACCTGATTTTTAAATTTCTATATTATGATCATAAATCAGAATGTATATATGCACTCATAAGAAAGAGAATCAATGGCTCTTTACTTTGATGTCTAAATAATTTAAATTGGACTAGAGGTGCTGAAGATACGGCTCATCATATTCAAAAATTCATGGAAAAAAACGGAAAATGTTAAGTTCAAGGTCAAATATCTCAAAATTGTGCCCTATTTTTTTTGAATTTTTTTTACTTAAAATATACACCAATGCATTGCCTTTCATTTGCTTTTTATTTTATTTGATTGTCTTTCGTAGTTCTTGAGTTCTGCGATAAAATACAACAGTGGTTTTGCATCGAAAAGTTGTTTACCTGTTGTTGTTGTTGATATTTCTCGTTGAGAAAAGAAATAAAATGTAAAGTTTCACTCTTTAAGATAATTAGTTGGTAGTCCTGAAAAGGACTGATTTTTTTTAGTGCAAAATTTAAAGAAAAAAATTTCTAAGAACATTTTCAAAAAGGATCCTTATTGGTCAAAAAATCTTTCATGAGGATTTCTATTTTGTTAATCAGTCATAATTAAGAATCCTACCTGTTGATCCATGTGTATAGTATGCAACGGAACATCTCCTTTATCAATGTGCTCTAGAAAACCTTCCTGCTTTCCTTCTTTCTTGGATACCAGAATACAAGGCACACAATTCGCTAACACTTTATTTATTTTTTCCGCCATTTTCGGAAAGTAGTAATCTCGTTGTAACAGCAGCTGTACTTTACGCGAATTGAGATGACCTGGTTCATGCACAGATTTTATTATGGAAAACTGCATCGCTTTTGGTACAACTAGAAGAAAGTTTCCTTCTTCAAAACGATACAAGACATCGTTTCGTAGTACATAATATTCATGATTTAGGCCATTTTTTAAACAAGATGTAATTAGTTGGCAGTGTTCATCTCCGTTTTGAGCCTTCTTAATTTGATACATTATGCCTTCTTCAATAACATTCACGGTAGGACATCGACTAAGAGCATCTACATGGCGCATTCTAGAACTTGATCGATGATGTATGCTGTAGTTATATTGTTCCAGAACAATCGCCCACCTAGCTATTCGTGCACTTAGATCTCTTTTTTGCATCGTCAAATGAAACGCCTGACAATCTGTAATAATTCTAAACTTTAATCCAAGTAAATAAGATCTTAATCTAAACAGGGCTTTAACAATTGCCAGACACTCAAGTTCATAACTTGAATAATTTTCTTCGCATTTATTAGTTTTAAAACTTAAGAAGAAAACAGGATGAAAATGACAATCATCATGCTTCTGTAATAATACGGCTCCTAATCCAAACTAGGATCAAACAATTTCAGAACTGGTTCTTCACACAATATTTGTCGTAATCGATAAAAAGCATCGAATTGTTCTTCACGGAATTTAAAAGTCTCATTTTTTCGGATCATGTTCTTAAGTGGTCTTGCAATTTGTGCATAATTCGATATAAACTTTCTAAAGAAACCCGTCAAACCTAAGAATCTTTGAACGTCTCTGACCGTCTTTGGCACGGGAAAATTTGCGACAGCTTTCGTTTTTTCTTTCGATGGTTTCACGGTACCATTTTCGATTATATGACCGAGAAATTCTACACAATTCGTCATAAATTTACACTTCGACCACTTTATTAACAGACCGTTTTCTGCGCATAATGATAATACTTGTTTTAATTTTTCAAAGTTCTCTAATTCGTTCTTGGCGGGCACTATTATATCGTCCATGTAAACAAAAGCGATCTTTTTACGTACACAAGGTTGGAATATAGTATTCACGAAGCGTTGAAACACTGCTGGCGAGTTGCATAAGCCAAATGGTGCTTTTAAGAATTCATACTGTCCATCTGCAGTAACAAAAGATGTATACTTTCTGCTACTTTCAGCTATATCAAGATGGAAGAAACCGTTTTTTAAATCTAGAGTAGAAAATATCTTGGCATCATACAAATCTTCTAGTACTTCTTCTATTATTGGCAAAGGATAGCGATCTTTAAAAACTTTTTGATTCAATTTTCGATAATCTATACATAATCGTGGAGAACCATCCGCCTTTTTTACAAGTACTACAGGACTAGCAAATTCAGATTTACTAGGACGAATTATCTTCTCATTTAACCAAACATCAATCTGTTCCTGAACTATTTTCCTTTCAGCAGGAGGCAAACGTCGCGGCTTCTGTGAAACAGGCTTTTTGTCTTCCAAGGATATGTGCATTTCTATGCATGATTTTTCAGGTTTAGAGAGTGAGTATTCTTTTACTAGCTTCTTTAATTCACACCTAATTTTCGGATCTTCGATGTTTTTAAATGAATACTCTTCTTCAATAGTGAGAGCCATAACATCAAGACGAGAAAAATTGCCTTCAAGGTCTTCATTTTGTTTCAGCTTCTCTAATTCGACCTCACTACTCTTTATTGTTACTTTTGCTTGATCTAAAATATCATCACCATTTAAAAAGTCCCACGAAATCCAATTATCTGCTACTACAAGCGTTTGCAATGCAAAATGTTCTCCATTTATTTCCAAGTTCAACAAGACAGTACAAAAAGAGCGTTTCTGATGTCTACCTAGACCATAAAGTGGCATACCTGGTCCTTCATCATGAGAGTCATCTTTGATTTTTTCATACACTGATCGACGAATTAAAGTAGCTTGACTACCAGTGTCCAGTAATCCTATTGTATTATATCCACCTACAGACATGTGTACCGTTGGAGCTCGTATGACATGAACATTATGACTTTGCTTTGGATTTGTGTTGGACGAAGCTGAGCAATTCGGAGCAATGTGGCCAAATTCTCCACATTTGAAACATCTGGCACCTTTCTTTCTGTGTGGACAAGATTTTGCTACATGAGAAAAACCTCCACAATTTATACATCTCTTACAATTTGAATTGTTAGGCTTAACAGGGTTTGTTTTAGGAGTCTGGTTTGTTGATGATTTAATTTGCTGTTTAATACACTCATAAGCTCTAAGTTTATTTTTTAATTCAGTAAAGTCATTCGCTTCATACAAAATTGCTTTGTTTGAAGGACTGTCTTGAATACCCTGTATAATATACAATATAATTGATCTCTCATCAAGTGAACCTCTATTGGCTAATTGTTTCATAGCATGTATATATTCTAGATATGACTCAGTTGGTAATTTCTTTCTATTTTCTAATGCTTTATGTAAATCAACGGAAGATACAACAAGATTAAATTCATCTAATAATAATTGTCGTAAATTCTCCCAACTGTTACAGTCACTACTACCTTCTACTGCTAAACGAGCAGCTCCTTTCAAAAGCCTTCGACTGTATAAGTATTTTGAATATTACCCCACTTACACATGGTAGCTATTTGTTCAAACTCTTTTAACCATTCAACTACACCCTTTCCTGTTTCACCGTCAAATGTACAGAGGCTTTCTTCAATGTCTCTAAACAAAAACATATTTTCACTCATTTCTTTATTGTCACAACTAATTTCTGTTACTATATTATCTTGATTGTTAGTGATTTGTTTTATTGGACTTGTCATATCATCAGTACACTCTTCGAAATTTTCTTCTTCCGCGTTTAAATTCTCAGTTAGCCTTTTTATCAAATCCGTTTTTACTGAATCATAAATTGGCAAACCTTTTTGTTTTAATAATGATTGTAACTTCTTCGTAGTTAATTTATATATGTCGTCTATAAACTTTATTTTTATTTAAATTTAGAAAAATAAATTTAGGTACGTCTTCATAAATCTTAATCCCACTTATACTTGACCTTCAAATGTTCGATTAGTTTAACTTCATTTAACCGCTTGACTTTCAAATGTCCGATCAGCTTAACTGTTTATACTTAACCTTGAAATGTCCGACTAATTTCACTTAACTTTACCTTACCTCTCTTAATAGTCCTTTGCCTTTTACTCTTTTCTTTAATGTCCTTACCTTTAACCACAAACAATATAATATAACCAGACTCACATTGTGGTATAGTTCATTTTAATAGAGAAAATTTAGTTGGACGATGTTGTCTCGTCCAAGTAAAATTTATGTTATACAATTGCATATCCGATACACCAATCAACATCTTATTCAACTCTTTTTGTTATAAAAGAATCCACCAAATCCACTCAACTGTAATAATAAAAATGGTGAAATTGTCATCTTACATTATTACATATACCATATAAATCCTATATACTATATACATACATATATACACATTTTGTAGTTGATGGTAATACAATGCATTTAAAAACTAGTTTTTGTAATATAATGTGATTTTCATTTCATTCAAGAATTTAGAAAATTAGGGTGAGAAATTTTAAATTTCTACATATAAATATAATATTTATGTATGTATGGTGTGTGATGTAGCTGCATATAATCGTATATAGATAGGAGAAAAATGATGAGAAGTATTCCTTTCATTATAAAATGATTTAGATTTTTCATATCTGTACATGATTGTTTTGTTGCTATATCAATTAACTCCACTTCCTTAATATTACAGGTCTTAATATTTAAGCACTTTTCAATGTGTTATATGTGTGGATGTATACTATTTGTTTATGTTTGTACGATTTGTATTTGTAATTAGTTTGCTCATTTTGAATTTTTTATTTATTATTTTTCAATGTATGTATATTGATGTTGCTTAATAACCAATTAGTTATAAAAGTCTTTTATATCCTTATCTTATTTTTATCATTAATTTTTAATATTTTTCAAAATAATCAAAATAGTAAATTAGGTTTGATTGAAGAATTTCCCAAACGGAATTTTTTATCTGAATTCTATTGTTTATACTAGAAAAGCGAAGTGCATTAGTCAATGTAATTTTTATTTGAATTTTCTGCCGGAAATACATTTTCAAAGAATGTGTTGCAGTTCCACACGCCTCATACAAATTTATTACATATTTTTGTATTACCTTTCAACGTTTTTCTCTTGGTATTTATAATATATTTGTAGAATGAATATTAAAAACGTATATTAAAAATCTACAACCAAAAAATAAAAAAGTCTTTTAATTTTTGGCGAAATGTCAATATAAAAAAATATAGTTTATAATAGATTACTTAATTCATATTGTTGATAGTGATAATAAGAGAAATAATTTGGTTGTGAAAATCTTTTGTATATTCATGACACAAGCTGGGAAGAAAGTTTTAAATATGTTTTTCATAATGTGGCTCGTAAAAATAATACAGACTCCAAACAGTTTTAAAAATTTTGTTTGGAAAACATGATTAACATGAGTAAAATAAAATATCAAAATTTAGTTAAGATCCTTTTGCAAAATTATTTCTTAAAATCAGATGTAGAAATGCAAATCAACAAAATCCGACGCTTTTTAATTTTCAAATATTAATGCGGAAATAATTGAAAGTATAGAAATAGTTATAGGCGTATGTTTTATACATTTTTCTTTGCATTCCGCGCGAATTTCTGTCTGTTATTACATTAGAAATAAGTATGTTTTACAGGGTTTACAATAAATTAATTTTTGAAACAAATTAATACTATAGTTGTGAAAAGTGCATTTTATTGATTGAAAATAAAGATTATAGATTTGAAATTGTTACTAATAAATAATAATAATATCATGTAATATTACATTAACTAGTTATGTATTATATTATTCAACTTTTTGTTTTTACTTTTTACTTTTTTGGAGTGGCTTAACTTATCAACCATCCAAGCACAATTTTTTCGTAATAATACCAATATCATGAAATCAAGTATAGCCATTCTGTGCTCAAAACATGGGTAAATAACATTATACAAATTATTGAACTTTAAATTTGTAACCATTACACACATGTTTTTAATAAGTCTCTTTATATTTGGTTTGTGAGGATGTTTTTCAAATTTTTTTTGAATATTTCTAATTGGTATTTAATTATTTCAAAATGTGATTCAGACGGTCTTATTAGAGAATTTGGAATTTTTGAATTAAAATTTTTTAAATCAACTAATATATCTGTAGAAGCACTTTGATCAACTACACCTTTAGTCAGAGCTGTTCTACATGTTTTACATTCGTTTTTAATAATTTTAAACAAATGTGCAATGCAATACCCTGTGAAATATTTTGCACTTAAGGATGAAGAAGATAAGACTCTGATATCATATTCTTCGCAAACCACCACATTTTTTAGCTCATTCATATCAGGTGTTAAATTATTATCACTATTCGGAAAACTTTCTGCATTGGATTCAGAAGAAATTAAAATAACAGACCAATCTAAATTTAAAAATTCCTCGCTGTCATCCTCACAGTTCTTAGACTTACAACTAAAAAGAAATTTAATAGACATTATTTTTGCAATAAGTCTTTGAAATTCTAAAACACTTGGGTTGCTTTTATTTGCATTCCTACATCTAATGTGAGAGAAAAGGTTTTCCAAACAATCTTGATTAAACTTAGAGAAATATGTATATGTAATATAAATCTTCATGAATTGTAAATAATTTTTCTCTCACTCCGAGTATAGCACTTATCGTTAAAACAAAACCTTTGTATAATTTTGTATAATTTAAACTGATAAAATTTATTCATTACATCTAGATGCATGATACATGTTCAAAACAGGATTCATAATTTCTTTTTCATAAAATGTAATTTATTATAGATTAACACATTTTCTGTACAAAAAATATATTTTAGATGACAAGGGAATATCATATATTATACCTGAATACAAAAAACAATCTTCATTTCATTTTTGAAAAACTAGAGCTAAAAAAAACAATTATATGATCTTCATTGATTTTAAATGTGTAAATGTTTATCACCATTGTTATGTCGAAGTTATAAATTTTATTAATTATACCTGATTAACATAACATTGCATATGAAACGAACTATAGCATGGGTAGAATTTTATAAAATTTGTGTAAAATATTTATGATTTCTTCATTATATTTCTTCATATTTTATGACCCTTTTTACATGTACTATTTTGAGTCTTTCAAGTTAAAACTAAGGCCAAAAAATGAATATGAATACATCCTACCATACCACACAATAATCTGCAAAATAATATGTCGATAAGTAGAATAAATTTTAGAATAACTGAAAATATTTTTTTTATTCTTAATTCTAAAAATTCAAATTTATTCAATATATTTAAAAATATGCGGGTGCATTTCAAATCGATTGACTCCTTAAAAAAAGATAATATAATATACCATCTAAAAAACAATTTTCATTTAGAAATTTATTTTGAATAAACAGTTTGTACTGTAGAAGTAGAAATAGTGCTTAAACATGTAATATTCACGAAGTAAAAAACGAGTGGGAATATAATTTAACTTCGGAAATTTCTTGCCAAAAAAAATTATTATTTTCAAAATGTAAACTACACGTTTGTTTTTTTCTTTAATTACATTAAGTTCTTTGATTCTTTATATATACACTTATTCAATCTGCATATTTAGGATTTGTTTTTTGATGCAGATAAAAACTTCCGTTTGGGAAATTCTTCAATCAAACCTAATTTACTATTTTGATTATTTTGAAAAATATTAAAAATTAATGATAAAAATAAGATAAGGATATAAAAGACTTTTATAACTAATTGGTTATTAAGCAACATCAATATACATACATTGAAAAATAATAAATAAAAAATTCAAAATGAGCAAACTAATTACAAATACAAATCGTACAAACATAAACAAATAGTATACATCCACACATATAACACATTGAAAAGTGCTTAAATATTAAGACCTGTAATATTAAGGAAGTGGAGTTAATTGATATAGCAACAAAACAATCATGTACAGATATGAAAAATCTAAATCATTTTATAATGAAAGGAATACTTCTCATCATTTTTCTCCTATCTATATACGATTATATGCAGCTACATCACACACCATACATACATAAATATTATATTTATATGTAGAAATTTAAAATTTCTCACCCTAATTTTCTAAATTCTTGAATGAAATGAAAATCACATTATATTACAAAAACTAGTTTTTAAATGCATTGTATTACCATCAACTACAAAATGTGTATATATGTATGTATATAGTATATAGGATTTATATGGTATATGTAATAATGTAAGATGACAATTTCACCATTTGTATTACTGTTGAGCGGATTGTTATAAAAAAAGAGGTGAATAAAATTTTGATTGGTGCATCGGATATGCAATTGTATTTTACTTGGACGAAAATACTTCATCCAACACTAATTGCGCATTAACGTTTTCCATACAAATCCAACTATACTGAAATGTGTATCTGGTATTTATTTGTCTGTGCTTTAACTCTTTACTTATCTTAGCTTTAACACTTTACTTAATTAATTAAAAATATTGCTTCACATGAAAATTTTTAATAGTTCTTTGTTCTTCAGCACATTACAACAGTTCAATGTTCAACTCTTTTTTTTCTGTTCACTTGCACTAAAATTACGTATTCACGGCGGAAATAATTTGAGTTTAATCAAATTTTATAAATTTAATTCCGATTTTATGTTCTATTTATTAAATTTAAAATTTTATATTGAACACTTTAAACAAAGAAGTTGCCGGGAGACCGCGTGATTTTAACAAAAGAAAAATGCCGGTATCCCACTTCTGACACCATATGTAGGAAAAATATATAATTATTATTTTTTCACTATAAAAAATTTTATTAAATTCATATAAAATTTTACAAAATTATCAAAATTTTAACTTTTAAATTTTATAAAAACTAAAAAAAAATTAAATAAAAAAAACAATCCGTAAAACTCTTTACAATTCTTTTCTTTTCTCTATATATAAAAACCTATCCCTTATCACATTCACTTTACTTTTTGCCGGTCACTTTGCTAATAGTACCTGCTACTGACTTCTTATATAATTTTAGAAATTGCAACCTATTATGCTATTACTGACCTATGTAATATTAACTACCTACTTATAGTATGTACTAACAATTACATTAGGTTTTGTTTTTAAAAGAAAGAAAAGAGGTCTAACACTAGTATTAATATCATTACATATTAAAAACAATTAAAATTTCAATTTATTTTCAATTTACTATATATGTAATAAATTTTAAACTCTACATTCGGCCATACTGGGCTTCATCGGGCTCCGATGAATCATCTTCTTCCTGGTATGATACCCAGAGCTTCATATGATCTGCTGAAGACGTAGTGATGATAGGTCGGTCCTTCATGTTGCCCAACTTTCTTCAACTCATACCGGTCGTTCTTTTTAACTTTAATCACCTCATACGGACCCATATAACGTGGTAATAGTTTAGACTGCGTGCTGAATTGAGTCCGCTTTACAGCAACCAAATCTCGCAAGTGATAATTATGTGCTTTCTTTCTTCTGCGAAGAGAGTATCTTCTATTCTCTTCTTGAATTTTCTGAATATTTTCTTTTGCTTCTTTTCTTAGCTGATTTCTATTTTCTTCAAATTGTACTGCAACTGCTTCATCTATTTCTGCTTTTAGTTCCAAATCTTCTGTTCTTCTCATTTTGACGCCTACTAATAACTCAAAAGGGGTTTTGTTGGTAGCTCTATTGGCAGTTGAATTAATACATTTTTGAAGTTTTCCGACATGTTTATACCACTTTGTAGGATCATCGACAAATATCTTGGCTAATAAGTTTATGATTATTCTATTCAGTCTCTCGACTTGACCATTGCCTCTAGGAACTCCGGTGGTAGAAAGAATATGATTTATACATTCCTTCAAGCAGTACTCTTTAAATGCATTAGAGGTGAATGCAGAGCCTCTATCTGTAATAATCCTGAATGGACTACCAAAGTTATCCGTTAACGTTAAACATTTCAGAACTGATTCTGTGGAAGTATCTTTAACTGAAAAGAGCCAACAAAATTTAGTAAAACTATCAATCATAACCAAGAGGTATTTGTAATTCTTCGCTGTAGAGGCCAAAGGACCCAGATGATTCATGTGTATAGTATGCAACGGAACATCTCCTTTATCAATGTGCTCTAGAAAACCTTCCTGCTTTCCTTCTTTCTTGGATACCAGAATACAAGGCACACAATTCGCTAACACTTTATTTATTTTTTCCGCCATTTTCGGAAAGTAGTAATCTCGTTGTAACAGCAGCTGTACTTTACGCGAATTGAGATGACCTGGTTCATGCACAGATTTTATTATGGAAAACTGCATCGCTTTTGGTACAACTAGAAGAAAGTTTCCTTCTTCAAAACGATACAAGACATCGTTTCGTAGTACATAATATTCATGATTTAGGCCATTTTTTAAACAAGATGTAATTAGTTGGCAGTGTTCATCTCCGTTTTGAGCCTTCTTAATTTGATACATTATGCCTTCTTCAATAACATTCACGGTAGGACATCGACTAAGAGCATCTACATGGCGCATTCTAGAACTTGATCGATGATGTATGCTGTAGTTATATTGTTCCAGAACAATCGCCCACCTAGCTATTCGTGCACTTAGATCTCTTTTTTGCATCGTCAAATGAAACGCCTGACAATCTGTAATAATTCTAAACTTTAATCCAAGTAAATAAGATCTTAATCTAAATAGGGCTTTAACAATTGCCAGACACTCAAGTTCATAACTTGAATAATTTTCTTCGCATTTATTAGTTTTAAAACTTAAGAAGAAAACAGGATGAAAATGACAATCATCATGCTTCTGTAATAATACGGCTCCTAATCCAAACTAGGATCAAACAATTTCAGAACTGGTTCTTCACACAATATTTGTCGTAATCGATAAAAAGCATCGAATTGTTCTTCACGGAATTTAAAAGTCTCATTTTTTCGGATCATGTTCGTAAGTGGTCTTGCAATTTGTGCATAATTCGATATAAACTTTCTAAAGAAACCCGTCAAACCTAAGAATCTTTGAACGTCTCTGACCGTCTTTGGCACGGGAAAATTTGCGACAGCTTTCGTTTTTTCTTTCGATGGTTTCACGGTACCATTTTCGATTATATGACCGAGAAATTCTACACAATTCGTCATAAATTTACACTTCGACCACTTTATTAACAGACCGTTTTCTGCGCATAATGATAATACTTGTTTTAATTTTTCAAAGTTCTCTAATTCGTTCTTGGCGGGCACTATTATATCGTCCATGTAAACAAGAGCGATCTTTTTACGTAAACAAGGTTGGAATATAGTAGTCACGAAGCGAAGCGAAGCGAAGTTAATAATAATTAACATATTTTATATCAATTTATTATCTATTATTCACAGTATCTTCATTTTAACATATTATTAAGATAAAATTAGACTGAAAAGTTTCCTTGCAAAGAAAAAAAAAAAAATTAAAAACAACAAATTAAAAATTTTAAATAAAAAGAAAAAAATATTAAATATAATTTTTAAAAAATTATAAAGGATATTTTTGTTTACACAATGTGTTATAAAAAAAATTAGAAAATGTATTATAATACATAATTCTGTCGCGGACTGTAGACTGTACACTAACAAAAAACATATAGCACTCATAATCAATTATCAAAGATAAAACAGACAAACAGACAACATTGCACAATTTTGCAATATAGTCTGTATAAAATAAATGATAATAAATATCTGAGTATATGCATACATATAAAATTAATAATGATAATAATCTTTCACACAGACGTGAAAAAGTTATGGGACAAGCATAATCTTTTATCAACAGAAAACATAATCATACTGATATATGGATATTCGATATTTAGCATAAAAAAACAAAATGTGAAAACATATTGCTTTCATAAAAATTTCATAGAACATCTTTGGCCAATTAAAAAAAATGGAAAAATATATCAAGATAAATCAGTTAATTTTTAAGAAAAATTATTACAAGAAGAGTAAGGGAACAGGAAAGAATCCACAAAAGTTCGTTAAAATTCTTCTGGAGTTAATAGCGACGATTATAGGTGAATTTAAAGGTTATCATTTATTCAAAGTAGTTTTGTTATGTTTATTTATTTATTTTTTTATTTTTTTTTTTTTTTTTGAATAACGAAATTAAAAATATTTCTATTTTTTATTATATTTTAATACTTCTGAAATTATTAAAAATAAAAATAATAATTATTATAAAAACTAATTAATAATCTACATATATGTTTTAAAGTATTTTTTTGTAAGAAGTCCCATAATTTTTTCACGCCTGTGAATTAGCAATTTATATATCAATACAACTGCATGATGTTAAAATTAAAACGTATTTATTTAGTATGTATACATACAAATACATGGTATAAATATATAAAAATTTAAACAAAGTGCTTAACATACATACAAACTTGCATATAAAATACATATATATAAATATAATGATCAAGTATATATTGTATGTTGTATTCAATCAAAGCCAAAGCATTGCATATAAATTATATATGGCATGTGTAATACAATACATGCGAATGGATTAATATATTATATACTTTGAATGTTGCTGGTCTGGTTGCTGTGTAGCCTTACATACATATAAACAAATAACAAATATAATATGAAAAAGTTTTGTGTTTGGTATATAATTTTCTCTATTCTCGTTACACTATATTCTATATAAGAGCTATAAAACGAACTACGATGTACAGAATAAGGTGATCCCTAGCGAAGAAGCTCTTTGTAAAGCTTTATGTTATTACGTCATTTCTATTGAGTTTGTAATTCAATTACCACGATCAACAACGATTATCAGTTCATTTAGAAGAAAAAGCTTTTCATACATTTTATAGATTTTTTTCAGACCTTCATCTATTTAAATCAAATTTTTATTGTTTTAAATAATAAATTTTGAAAAAAAAGTAGCCTATTTTAAATGGGAGGAATCACTCTTTAAGATAAAAAAAATTCCATCAAGATTGGTTCAGCCGTTTTCGAGATTACCCGGAACATACATACATACAGACAGACAGACGCAACAAGATATATTATATTGCATGCAAAACCAATAAATAAAGCAAAATGACAACTGATAAAATATCAGCTGTTGTAAACAAATTTATTCATTTTCTCATTTTTCCTATACAACTCCATATAAAGAGAGAAAAGCTTTATACTCAAAAAGTTTGGGCTTGGCAAAAAGAAATGCCTTTTTTTTTATATGGAGTTGGGTGCCTGGCATAAAGAAATGCTACTTTTTTTATATTGAGTTTTACGCTGGCATCACTACCGACATCTACAATTCTTGAAAAATTTTTTGGTCCGAATGTTCCTATGAAAAAATTTCTCTCCTACCTTTATATACTTTTTGAATAAGTAATAATAGTAATAATAATAATAATACTTAATACTTTGCTTGCTTTACTTACTTTGGTTTTGGTTGTCAAAGCAAGCGAAGTCATTGCTTGTTCCAATGTCCAATTTTGTGAATAACAACTATATAAAATAATATTATATATATATATCATATTATAAATACAATATAATTTATGATAAAAAATAGATGCTACAAAAACAATACATTTTAATAATTTTCTCTAATAAAATTATTTAAATATTATTATAATATACAGTGCGGGTCACTTGTTCACTCTCACTCTTAATATCAGCAATATCTTATTGTAGGTATATTACAGTTACAGATCAAATTTATGACCATGTGTAAATATTATTTCATTTACTTAAAAATAAAACATACTTACCTGGATTATTAAATGGTGTAATTTGAAGTAGGGATAATTTTTTCAAAAAAGTGGTTCTGGCAAAGAGTCACATGATTACTCTCACTTTAAATAAAACAAAAGGTGTGTTCTAAACCAGTTTTTTTTTATTCACTATTTTTGAAAATTATTTAAATTTAATTCTTTTAGAAACATTTTTAATGTGTTCTACTGCCCTGTTTAGTTATGACTCCGGAAATCCGTGATGGAATTGAATCATATAAATTTGTTAAATAATCTAGCAAAATTTGTGGTCAGGCTGTTTGTATTGCAGAAATCAATGATTCTTGGTCGTCGTACTTTTCTTGTAAGCCACCCTCATACATTTTCAATTATATTAAGATCGGGGGATAAGCCAGCCCAGTTCAATACTTATATTATTTTCCTCAAAAAACTCGAAAACTGGTCGAGCTGTATGAATAGACGCAGTATCATGTTAAAAAATCCACTTGTTTGGTCTAAAAATGCTTTCAATATTTTAAAATAATTCGTCAATTAATAGATTTCTGTTCTTCTCTGCAGTTTGCTTCTCACGAAGAATAACTAAATTAATTGGGTCCCTTCATGATACTGCACCCCATACCATTACGGAACCCAATGAACTGTGTCGCCGTGCCAAAAACCGTTGTTCTTTCCTCAAACCGTGAAAATAATAACTAAATCCATCAGCTTCATCCATCAGGTCCATCCAGAATGAATTTCTTCTTATCAGAAAATATTGTTTTCCATTCTTCTGACCACTGCATGTGCTGGCGATAGAACTCAAGCCTTGCAATCCGGTGCTCTGACTTTAGTTTTGGCTTTTACCTTAATTTAGGGCGCTGTAATCCGTCAAACGCTCCTGACACTTACCTTTGTTCCTACTTTATTAGCAATTTCGGGTGCGGTTAAACTTGAATTTGATACTTTGCAAATAATGAATCGTCGCTCTCTTGCCGTTTTAGGCATTTTGATCCGTCTTTTTAGGTGTTTTCCATAATTTTCTGAGTCTTTAAGAAAGTTATTAACATCCCACGTACTTATTTTCAGTATTTCTGCTATTTTTCTATTTGAATATCTTTCCTCCTTCAACGTTTGAATCTTTACTATTTCTTCACCAGAAAGAGTTTTACCGCGACCCATTATAACTCACAGAACAGACAAAAAATATTGTAATTACTGAAAATTTTGAATAAAAATATTATTTCGTTTTGATTT
Organism: Villa cingulata; assembly: GCA_951394055.1. NCBI lineage: Eukaryota > Metazoa > Arthropoda > Insecta > Diptera > Bombyliidae > Villa > Villa cingulata. The sequence goes on along the minus strand of OX596023.1, from coordinate 13,615,449 downwards.
TTTAAAAAATTATTATGATTCATACTTTTATTATTCAAATTTAAACTAAGTAGGCAACATTGTATACAATTTCAACTATTAGCTACATATAATTAATTCAGTTCTTATGTAGAAGCCGTCGAGTTGACGTGTTCTTTTGTATTCTTAAAACTTTTAATATTCTAAAAACTCCGCTCATCTTTGATTTATTTCTTTTAATAATAAATAATAATTGAATATTGAACAATGTATTTTATTTCTTGAAAGTGTAGCTTGCATATTCGCACATATTTTTGGCGCCCGAGCAGGGACTTGAAACATAGTCAAAACGTGTGTGGTTGATTGTATAAGGCAATTGGAACATATATATATATATATATATATTAAGGTGTGCTCTTAAAACCATTAGTGTTGTTTAAAATATAATATTTGATAATACAATAAATATTATGTTTTGATATATCGAATCAAATTTGTGTGTCGGCCATATTGGTTTCATCAAATTAGACAATAACAAGGACAACACCATATGTAATAGGTATATATGTTATTTCATTACAATTTACAATCTGTCAATGATATTCAAGCCTACTATTCTTATATTATAAATTGCATACTTTGGTGATGTAATAAAATGGAAAATTTGAAAAAGCAACGAAGGGTAAACAAAATGCTGTTTACAAAACTACAAAATAAAATTGCTGATCTTACTGCTGAATTAGATACAAGAATTGAATTATTGGAAGTGCACTTAAATAAGCTAGAGAAAATCTACGAAGACTTAACGAAAATTCAAAATGAGATTGATCTATTAACGGATGAAAATGATTTAGACGAGCAAATTACATATCGAGAAACCTTTGACGATCAATATCTTTCAACTAAGGCTAACTTATTAGTTAGTATAAATCAACGACGTGGCCCACCAGTAAACACAGATGATGTATCATCCAATTTAACAATTTCACTCAATGCACTAGCACAAGGTCAAACTGTTGAAATAATGAACTCCAGTTTTATATATGTAATATGTTGGTAATACTGTTGTTAAATCCTCAAAATGATTTAATTTAACAATAAAAATAAAATAAGGTGCCGGTTTCAATTTCATAAATAAGAACACAATTTTTTACAAAACGTTATAAAAAATCTTTATTGAAAATCGATCTCTTAAATCTAACAATTCAAAACTTGGTTCTAATTACAAATACCAAATTTTAAATAATAAAAAAAGATAATGAAAATTTAATTATAATTTAAATGTATATATATATATGAATAAATTTACTAATTTTTGAAAATATCGTTACAAAATTTATGTTTAAGATGGTTTAAGTTGCAACCTCTTCTTATTTTTTTTTTTTAAAAAATAATTCAAATTTCAAAAATATTCTATTAGCAAAAAATTTAATTCAAATTTATAATTTTCAAATAATAAATCTACTAATTTTTCTCAAAAAATAAATTTACTTTAATTTACAATAAACGTCAAATTTCAAATAAGAATATTAATCTACTATAATTAATTTTAATTTGAAGATTCAATTACAAATTAATTTTAATTAAAATTTTTTGATGCAGATGGCGTTACTAATGATTAGTTGATTGCAGTGTGTTGATTCAAAGATAATATAGTTCTTCGTCTCAATAGATGTTCTTTTTAGTGTAAGTGGTAATTTTTCCAAAAACGACACACTTACATATATGATAAAGATCGAAAAAGCTTCATCAAAATCAAAAAAGTTTTTCAAAATTTTTCGAATTGCTTTTAGTTATGTACCCTGTACACAATTATAATCATTTCAATAAATTTGTATGACAGTCTGTGATATAATGGAATTGTTTTTGTAAATCGAGTTATCAAAACTAATTGTGTAGACGGACCATAGTGTTTCGAATTTGTTCTCATTTATTATAAATGTTTGCTCTCACAAATGAAATGAACACCTGTCAATGTTTTGCAGCACTAAACAATACACAATGCTATTTAAAATGTACATTTAATTCATATGATATTCCACACATATAAGTGTTATTTATATGTATTTGTATATTTTGAGTATTGAAAATAGAATAAATGAATATCATTGGCTGGAACATATAAATATAAATTTGAACATTTTTGAGAGATTTTGATCATATATATTTATTCTCCATGTATGGTTTATGCTCGTGCATAAGGATATATAAGGATCGTAAGGATCCATATTGAATTGAAGACGATCTCGTACACATACATACATAAAGCATATAACATGAATAAACAAGTTTGATATAACCAAAGACCGATATATAAAATATATTATATCATGGTATATTATATTGGTCTTTGGTATAACATTGAATGCGATGTAAAAACTAATTCTAATACATACATAATAGACATGACATAGTAGACATTAATAACAACATGCTGCTTGCTTATTCAGAATAGATAATAGTAAATACTATATGCAATGAATGTGCTGTTTATGCGATATACATGATTGTATGTAATATGTATACATCGTTTATATGGTATTTTGTATACATACATACAAGTGTAATTATAAAAATAGATTGTTCAATGATGTATATCAGGATCTATAATGTATATAGTATCAATGACCTTTCTTAACATATTTCTTTATGAAAATATTTGTGTGTAATGTTAAATATGAACCTTTTTGTTATTCATAGATATATGAATACAGTATTTGGTAATTACATATACACTTTCGCTATCAGCTGGTTTTTTACTCATAAAAAATTGAAAAGTCAACCTTTTTGCTTTTTTTTCAACTTTGGTTTGATTTCGGATTTATGAATAGAATATAATAGTGGCTGTTTGATGCGGGGAGTGGTGTGGGGGGTGGTGGGTGGTGATTACTCATGAGTAATTTTTCATTAGTAAGATTGAAAAATTTTATAGAATGAAAAATAAAATATAAATGAAAAAAAGAGAATTTTGGCAGGTGGGTGCGGGGATGCTAAAAGAGTATTAAAAGTGCTGTATAATTAGCGTCATTCGTTAACACTGATCAACATTTTTGAACTGAATTAAACTGATTTTTTCATATGCTCTTTTAACTATCTACCCACACTCTCCTACGCATCAAACTTTAACTATTATACTTTTTCATAAATCCGAAGTTAAATGGAACATTTTGAGACTAGAATCATGAAGATTCATATATTTTTCGATTTTTAATGTTTAAAGAAAACTAGCTGACAGCGAAAGTTTATAATTACCGAATATTTATCAATTACACTGCAATCTGATGGTTTTCCTCTGAAAAGAATTAAATAACAATTTTGATAGGTAACAGGCCTCAAGCAAATATCCTTTTAAGATACCACAATATCTATATTTGAAGAATATATCATTCATTTACTACGTTACCACTATTATAAGTGCAAAATCCACTTTGATCGTTATCAAAATTTTTCTTCTGCTTTGCTATGAGTTTCTTAGATACTTTTATACATAATTTGCATATTAATATTATACTTTATAAATCATATGTAGTAATATATTTAATTTTAAAATTTTTAAATTTGAAAACCGTCTTCCAACTATAGTTAAACTAAAACTGGATGTACAGTATTGTTCACAACTACTTTTACACGGCATTTAATTTCTAATCCATTAATAATTGGAAATGCATCCTCGAAACATTATAAATCCATAAATTTGTTTAGTGTATACATATATAATTATAATAATAAATAATTAAATATAATATCAACTATTAAAATATTAAAATATTGTATAATTTCAACTGTATTAAAAGACGATTGATAATTCATCACTTTTTTGTCCGAATTCATTAGGTTCATTTAAGTTCAAAACAAAGTTACATATATTTTATAGAAAAAAACAGAATTAAAAATACATGCAATTTTAAAACTTTTGTTCAAAAAAAATGCTGTATAAAAATATTTATGACTAATAGTGCTAATACTAAATGTCAGAGGCTATTCAAATTTCTGATAATATATTCTAAAGTATAGGCAGGTCAGATTAACTTCCTATTTTTTGCCAACTTAATGACCGCACCATGCAGAACTGACCAGTTCTTGTACTTTTTAAATGAATGGTTTAAGTTTTAAAATTTGGTTTAAGAATGATATTAAATAGTTGAGCTATCAATTTAATAGAAATGTTAAAATATAAAGGCAAATTTTGAATTCAAAAATCAAATAAGCAATTATAATTTACTATACGTAAACCTATTCCACGTTATTTTCAAACATAATTTTTTGAATCACTACTGAAGATATTTTGATAATACGGATCTCCAAAATATTTCTAGGACTAGAATTATAGGCCCATTCTACTTAATAATTTATTTTCAAACAAACATACATGAAAAAAATTTGATTGCATTCAATCATAAAAATCCATAAATTTACAAATAATTTATTTTCGACTTCATGACATATTGTTTATTATATATACCTATATAAATATTTTTCAACCTACAAATGATTATCAATTTTCATTGAATCTAATTAAATGTTCATCAGCGCTAGTATTTAGAATTTTTTGAGTATATACTTTATACCACACACAAAAAACATCAACGAAATAAAATTTAAAAATTTTGAAATAAATATTTTTAAGCTTTCTGTTTTTAAAAAATATTGTAAATAATTTAAAATTCATTATCCTCAAGATTTAGGAACTAGATCTAGTTAGAAAAAAAATTGACTCAGTCTATAAAAAAATTTGGTAATTCACAAAACACCTGATTTTTAAATTTCTATATTATGATCATAAATCAGAATAATACTTTATTTTTTTAGAAGTCCTAAGGCCCAAACATTAAAAAAGATATTCTTTCAAAATTTCAAGAAGAAATTCAATTCACGGGATATGATAATATATAATCGTATCTTGCATTTATAAGTCAATGAACTCAAAAACATAACAAAATAAAACCATAATATATCCATATGTATACATATATTATGTATAATCAAAGATACTATACGTAGGTCACTCCCAAAGTTTTGCAATATGGCTAAATGACGAAGTGTTCTGCATTTCCTAATAGTTTATTGTTTTTCGAAGTAGTCTCCGTGATATTTGATACATTTTTCCATTCGGCGAAACCAATCATTAAAACACGATCGCCATTTTTCTTCAGGTACCTCAGAAAGCAGCTGTTGATATGCATTTACTGCACTTTCGGCGTTATCGAAACGCAAACCACGCATTTTGTCCTTCATAAAAGGAAACAAAAAGAAATCACAAGGTGCGAGGTCTGGACTGTAGGGCGGATGAGTCATTTGTTCAACGTTTACAGCCTTTAAAAATTCCTTTGTTTGTTGAGCTGCATGGGGTGGTGCATTATCGTGGTGAAGGATTATGCGCCTTTGGGAGTTTGTTTTTCTTAACTCATTGATCACCTTTGGCAAGCAAGTATTGGAATACCACTCCGCATTTACTGTCTTACGATCTTCAACTGCCAATGTAAAGATATGCCCCGTTTTGCCAAAAAAAGTGACGATCATTTGCTTACCAGCACTCTTGCTTTGTTTGACTTTGGTTGGTTTCTCTTCATCTTCAAAGATCCATTGAGCAGATTGCTGCTTGGTTTCCGGTTCATAGCAATATATCCAAGATTCGTCACCTGTGGCAATATTGTAGACAGCAGTTGACTCCCCTCTGCGAAATTTTTCAATCATATCTTTGCACCAATTCACACGCATCTTCTTTTGTTCGGAGGTCAACCGATGAGGTATCCACCGACAACAAAGCTTTCTGACCCGTAAGTGATCATGCAGGATTTGATGCACTGCTTTCATACCAATATCGAGAGTTGCAGCAATCGATGCATACGTAATTCGCCGATCTTCCGTTAAGAGCTTCCGCGACTTTTCAATATTTTCTTCCGTTACCGCAGTTGCAGGACGACCTTCCCGGGGTTCGTCCTTCAAGTATTTGCGGTTAGCCTGGAACTCTTTGTACCAGCGAAATACAGTTGAAAAGGACGGAGCTTCATCCCCAAATGCAGAAATAAGTCGGTCGTAGCATTCATGATTAGATAACCCATACCGAAAATCATAATAAATCATTGCCCGGAAATTTTCTCTTGTTAATTCCATTTCAACAATAACTTCAGAACCTTTCTGTTTTAATAATTTTTTTTCCACAACACACAGTTCAAAATATTTTTGACTACTGACTACTAAAAGACTAGTGACTGGTTCTAAAAACTAGTTTCTGTTATATCGTTTTCTGTTACCTGGCATTGCAAAACTTTGGGAGTGGCCTACGTATACTATCACAGATAAGTGTATCTGATCTGTGATACTATGTAAAAACATATTTATATGTAGTTATATAGTATCTCTGGTATAATGCTACAGCAATTATAATGTATGCATACGTAAAAACCTCTGTTGCCAAATATTCTACAATGCTACATCAGAAAATAATGTAAACCTATACAAGTAATACATATAATCAAAGACCATATAAATGTATAGAGTACAGTACAAATGCTACAGTAATTATAATGTATGCATACGTAAAAACATCTGTTGCCAAATATTCTACAATCCTACATCAGAAAATAATGTAAACCTATACAAGTAATACATATAATCAAAGACCATATAAATGTATAGACCAGAGTACAGTAAAAATGCTACAGTAATTATAATGTATGCATACGTAAAAACCTCTGTTCTCTGTTGCTAAATATTCTACAATCCTACATCAGAACAGAAAATAATGTAAACCTATACAGGTAATACATATAACCAAAGACCATATAAATGTATATATTTATATGGTCTTTGATATAAATACAATTCTATATATGTATTTCAATTAGAAGTAGTAGTAATAATTTATGTCAGATCATATAGCACGCGACAAGGAATATTAACATAACAACACATACATACATATATAAAAATACATGAAATATGAAATACCTCCTTTCTCAAGTCATTCATATATTAAATACGACGATCAACTCAATACAATAAAAAAAAAAATTTGAAACAGCCCTATTGTCAATTGTTGTATTCTAAAGCATTTGCGTACAAAATATCCATTTATTTTTACTTATTCAAGTATAATATCATATCAAGGGTGCGTTCATAAACGTTACTATAGTTAACTATAGTTATCATTTGTCGTTCAAAATGGTGGTGGCATAGTAAAACATAACTATACTATTTTCAGAAATCGAAGTCAGTATTGTGCTTATGGAAAAAGTTACCCGATGAGTTTCTGATAACTTCACATATAATATTTTGTAGGAAATTCTGAATAATATATCTCTGTCTTGATTGAAATTGAGATCTGATCACCCCACACACGAGACAGATTTATACAAACGCAATGTGAAAGAATATAGAAAAGCATGCCTATCTTGCCTGTACTGACTTCAATTTCTGAAAATAGTATACCAACATGAATTTTTAGCGTTCATAAACATCTGTAGTAAAGTAAATTTTTAACTATTTGATGTCAAAAATAAACCCTGCTCGAGAGCATGGTTAACGATAGTAACGATAGTAAGCTCTTAAGTGGTAATGACATTGACAATAAAAAAATCGTTTGTAATTTAATTTTTTGTTGTGAATTGTGAAAATTTCAATTTAATTAATTTGAAATTAATTAATTTTGTTTTAAACTTCATTTGTAAAAAATGATTAATTTTTGACAAACAAAAAATATAAAAATTATAATATGTAAAAATTTTTTAAACTTGACTTGACAGCTGAATGATAATTTATTGCTACTACTATGGTAAAAATCGCGTTCAAAAACCACTTGAAGTTAACATAACTATGGCTGTAGTATAACATAACTTTGCTTAAACTATACTACACCATGACTATGGTTAAAGTAATGTTCATGAACGCACCCCAAATAAGTGATGGTACCACTCAAAACCATATAAAATTTAGTAAACCAGTCATGCAACTCACAAACTAATTCTTCTATATAAATATTCTTATTTTTCTCTCATATTTACATCCCTCCTGAATTATAAACTTTCGCTCTTTTTCGATATTGTTTCGAAAAACTTTTTCGATCTTTATTTTTGGCAAACATACAAACATTTAAATAAAAAAAATGAAATGGTTCATCTAGTAGGACTGTATTATCTTTGGTTGATTGAAGAAAACTCGAACCCAAACTTGAAGATTTAAAATTCAAAATTTTTAACCGTCCAATGACTTCCGGAAAATTGAGTTACTGTCAGCAATTATTTATCCCAAATAAATTATGATGAGAAATTTCGTGAATTCGATGAATTTAATATAAATATCGTATCAAACCAAATATCGTAGCTCTCGGTTTAGCAAATAGAAATTTTTCAATAAAAATTTCTAAGTTTTCTTTAAATTTTATACTCTGCAATTGTCCGATGCTTAGAAATTGTTAAAAATTTCTAAGTCCCTTTTTAATTTTATACTTTGAAAAAATTTCGATGCTTAGAAATTTGTGAAAAATTTCTAAGTCTATGTGATTTTATACTCTGAAATTTTACGATGCTTAGAAATTTGTTAAAAAATTTCTAAGTCCCCTTTTAATTTTAGACTTTAAAAAATTTTCGATGCTTAGAAATTTGTGAAAAAATTTCTAACTCCTCCTTTAAATTTGGACTTGGAAACTCAACACGTTTCCCGACGTAGATAAATTGGCCTAACTTGCCCTAATTTCTGTAGAAATTACAAGTATTTCTACAGAAATTCCTAACGATCCCTATTTACTAGCTCAGCACGCTAGATTTTTATAGGACTCAACACGTCCTGGTTTTTTTGATCTTTTGGTTTCCCTGATTCAGACTCAACACGTCATATAGGCAGGTAATCGCAAAAGATAAATTCTTCTGCGAATTTCATTCTTTAAGCTCAGTACGGAGCTCGAACGGAATTCTGTGCAGGATTTTTGTTATTTATTTCTACACGGAAAAATTACTGTAGAGTAGTGTAGATGTATCGTACATAGTGTGGAGAAATCAATTTGACAGTTGTGTTGTGTTTGTTTTGCCAGTTATAAATTGAAGTGAAAATATTATTTTGAAAAATAAATTACATAAATTAAGAAAAATGAATACTGATTTCAAAAGAAAATTAATGATAATGTGTGCTGCGTACTATGTTGTTGAGGATTTGGAGAAAGAAGGAGAAAAAAAAAAGAAAAAGCTACCCCTAATGAGAGTTAATCCTTATCTCATTGATAGGAAAATTAAAGGAAGATTTTTCAAAGATGTAATTTATACATACCTTAATAAAACGCAACTAGTGTTTATTTTGCTAATCAGTATCCTTTTGTTGCAGTTTGAGGATTTAAAAAAGCATAAACAATGTTTTTGTGAAAATTTTCACATTGATGAAAATACCTATGAAAACATCTTTAAATTATTGAAACCATATTTAGTGCCGAAGCGGAATACTAGGCCTGTGGATAAAATACTTCCAGAGGAAAAATTTGCTGCCGTTATTGAGTAACACATATGAATATTGACGTTAAGTCAACTAGCTTCATATGCCTTTTATTTTGGTTTTCAGGTATTTTGCATCCGGTTCGTTGCAAAGGCACATGGCTTCAATCTACAGAATAAGCAAACAACATTTTGGCACCATAATTGACGAAGTTTGTGATGCTATTTGCCAGGCGTTCAAAAGCACAGTTCCAGCAGTAAACAAAGAGAACTTCATCAAGTGTGCGAATGATTTCAATAAATATTGGCAATTTCCAAACTGTATTGGAGCTATCGATGGGAAGCATGTTGCTCTAAAATCTCCTCCTAAAGCCGGGAGTTTATTTTATAATTACAAGGTAAATAATTTTAAAATTATAAAATCAAAGAAATCTGATGCGTGATAACATGGAAATTTATTTATTGTAGGGTTTTCATTCCATTGTATTAATGGCTGTCGCTGATGCGACGTATAAGTTCACGTATATTGACGTTGGAGCATATGGAAGTGAAGGTGATACAAATGTCTTTTCATCATCTCAATTTGGCAAAAGTGTCATCAATGACGAACTGAATTTTCCTGAAGATGCTACTGTCCAAAATACAAAACTACCTTTTTTCTTTATTGCTGATGACGCATTTCCAATATGCAAAAGAATAATGAAGCCATATCGAGGAAAAACAAGGCTAACAGATGAAGAAATTATTTTTAATTATCGACTCAGTAGAGCTAGGAGATGTGTAGAAAATGCCTTTGGTATTTTATGTGCGAAGTGGCTTTGCCTGAAAAGAACAATGTTCTGTTCACCAGACAGAGCACAAAAAATTATCATGGCATGCTGTTTCCTACACAATTATTTGATGAAAAATAATAAAAACAATTACTGTCCACCAACTTTCGCGGACAGCATTGATGAAAATGGAAGATTAGTTGAAGGAGAGTGGAGGAAACAAACATCAACAAACGAAGATTCGTTATTTGGAAGTTGCATTTCTACTTTCAAAGGAAGACAGTCAGATATTGGGAAATACATTCGTGAAAAACTCAAAAATTATGTTAATTCACCAGAAGGATCTGTATCATGGCAACAGGCAGCAACATATTTATATAAATAATTTAAAATAAAATGTAAAGGTTTAGAAAAAATATTATATATATATATTTTATTTATTTGAGCTTTCATTTTGCTCTTTAATTTTCTTATAACATAGTGTTATAATTTCATAGTTCAAGTACTCCACAATATTAGGAGGCAGTTGCTGCATCATTCTGTCAATGTTAGCTAGCATCGTGTAATGCACAAGTGGTGGTTGCTGATGCTCTGTCGGTGATGTCTGTGAGTTCACAAACTTTTCGATGCAATTTGCAATTCTTGTAGCGTTGGTCATATTAGAGGTACAAAGTGCTGGTGATGGACGTTCAGTCTATTTGAAATAACAATGTATACATATGTACATATTTATATCGTTCATGTGGCATTATTATTAACATATAGTGTGCAAAGGTATATACTTACATATGAATAATTTGAACTCCTGCTAACTGGAGATAGCATATTGCAATCTGCAGTTTCATCGGTATCTGGTTGTGTGCTTACTGTGGTGGCTGTAGTAGTGAGTGTTCTAAAAGTTCATATTGACAATTAAATAGATATGATAGAAATGATAATCTATATTTACTTTCTTTTCCTGGATATATCGGTTAAAAAGGAGAGATCGTCTGCATACTCCCAATCTATATTAACCGACTCATCCAGAATAGGTTGCTCAATGGCATTTCCTCCAGCATCTCCAGACTTCTTTTGCTTTACTGCTTTCTGCCGATATCTCCTACTTTCACGTAAAGCGATCCACTCTGCTTTGCAATCAGAAACTGCATAATAATTCGAAATCAAAGCAATACATACATTTTGAGCTAAATTAACCGAATTTAAATATACTCAACTTACCCGATTTACCCATATTTGAACTTATTATTCTCCATGCGCTATTCACAGCATCCGCTTTACAATGCAGCTCACTGCCTAAATCCCATATGGCTCTTTGTTTCTCGACTTCCTTCGCCAGGATATGTTTTTCTGAGGAAGTAAATTTTTCTCTTTTGATAGTTTTTTTACTTTTTTTAATCACATTATGAGCTTGACTGTTGTGGAAAAGAAAACACCATAAATAAATCAAACATTTGAAGTAGTTAGTATATGTTGTTTTAGGTGCACTCACCTTATTGTTTGGGAAGTTAAAGATTCATGCTGCGATTCTAAACAAAATAATTCTTGTGAATCAACACTTGAGTTAAATTCACTTTCCATTTTATAATATAATGGCGTGATTAATAAAACCAAAACAAAACTTTCATTAAAATTTCACGGCACTGCACCTGCACTTGAAAATGATTTTATAAAACTGAAACTGAACTGTCAAAATTACCATACAACCAAACGGAATAAATAGCTCTACATTTATTCCGTTTCGAATTAAAAGAAAAAAAGTCTCCGCTCCTCTGTAGAGACATCTATCGGATATTAGCGGCAGCTTCATTTTACCAAATGTTTTTCTTATGGAACAGCGTACTACCAAAACGAAAAGTGAACGGAAAATTCAGGTTATGAAATTCCGTCGACTTTTTATACATGTATTTTAAATGGGAAACGGAATTTCTTTAGAACAGCGTACGAGACTTTATATAGCAAAATTTGCAAACTCTGGAATTTTCTATTTTCCCCGTTGGTGATAAATTTTCTATTTGTTTCATCGTCTGTGTTTCTTATTGGAACATTTTTCCGAATGGTAACTGATGTGACATATGGTACATTTTTCGATTGTGAATGATATTAGCTGGTACGTTTTCAATTCAGCTGGTACATTTGATAGTGATCATTTGGAATTGGAACAGCTAATAATTAATCAAATAACTTGGTAAATATTTGTTTACATTTACCTACATTTTGTTTAGAAAGTGTCAAATATAGTGTATTTGAGATGTGTAATGAATAATATTAATTTTTTTTATTTTGTGTTTATAAATGCTATAATTTTGTGATTATTGTGTTATATGTTTGTGATCGTGATTTATGTAATTTAAATATATAGTTGTTAAATTTTTATTTATGTGTTTTGTGGTGTAAATAATTCTATTTATTGTTTTGTTGTGTTTTGTAAATAGTTTTGTAATTGTGATATATGTAGTTTTGGTTAATAACAACAGATAGAAATAAGAAATAATGTTAATAACAACATACGTGGATGATTTACTTTTATTTTCAAATAATGAAAACATGGTAAAGTTAATCAAAGAAAAACTAAAAACAAGATTTAACATGAAAGATCTGGGAGAAGCACATCGATGTTTGGGTATTAATATAGAAAAAAACACTGAAAATGGAGAATTAACAATAAATCAAAAGGAATACATAGAACAAATATTAAAAAGATTCAACATGTTAGACAGCAAGCCAGTTTCAACGCCGATTGACATAAATCAAAAATTAGACAAAGAAATGTCACCAAAGACTGTTGAAGAAAAAAAAGAAATGGAAAATATACCCTACAAAGAAGCAATTGGAAGCCTAATACATGCGTGTCAAGGAACCAGACCAGATATTTATGTTATGCAGTCGCAGTAGCAAGTAGATTCAGCAGCAACCCCGGCAAGGCACATTGGGCAGCAGTAAAAAGAATTTATAGATATTTGAAGGGTACGATGCATGTCAAATTAAAGTTCAGCAAAGAAGGAAACACAAGTCTACATGGATTTAGTGATTCAGATTGGGCAAATGAAAGTAATGATAGAAAATCAATAAGTGGTTGTATCTTCAAATTATACGGCGGTGCAATATCCTGGTCAAGTAAAAAACAGTCGACAGTCGCACTGTCTACATCCGAAGCAGAATATATGGCATTGTCATCTGCCTGTCAAGAAGCACTATGGTTGAGAAAATTAGCTACAGAACTCAGCAGTGATTTAGTAAAAGAGCCAACAAGAACAATTATATTTTGTGACAACAAAGGAGCTGTCGACTTAGCCAAGACTACAATATATAAACCAAGGACAAAACATATAGATGTCAGACATCACTTCATCAAGGAGAAGATAGAAGATAAAGAAGTCTTAATAAAATATCTTTCAACCGAAGAGATGGTTGCTGATGCATTAACCAAAGCAGTGGGCAATACCAAACACAGATATTGTACACAGCATATGGGTCTGCAGTTATGATATATATAAAGTAAAAAAAACTGTACGTTCAAGAGGGGGTGTTGAAATAATGAACTCCAGTTTTATATATGTAATATAATGTTGGTAATACTGTAGTAAAACTCTACTACTTAACTTGTAATTAAATCTATTACATTATATTATTCATATGTAAGATAATCACATTGTAATTATACTGACATCTAATACTAACTATTAAATAAAGAGCTGTCATAGGATAAAAATCAAGTATAGTGCCTTTTTTTATCTAAAAACCTTTTTTTAAATCCTCATACATCCCATAAATATTATCAGGTTATGGGCCCAGGACGCGTTCAAAAGTTGAATAGAATAATAATTATTAATCTAAAAACAAAATTTTAGCTGTGGAATATTAATCTCCCAAGTTTTTTTTTAAAGTTAAAACTCTGTTGGCTATTAAGCACACATGGAGATCAGATAATACAACTAAAGATGTCTCAGCAGAATAGTGCATTTTTCCTAGAAAAGCTAATGGGCAGAAGTAATTACAACACATGGAAATTTGGAATGCAAGCATATTTAGAACATGAGGATCTATGGGGCTGCGTTACAGGAGATGGAAAATATGTAGCTGATGTTCAAAAGGTATCTAAAGCACGAGCAAAAATAATTCTTTCCGTCGACCCAATTAATTATGTGCATATCCAGTCTACAACAACCGCAAAAGAAGCGTGGGAAAAACTACAAACCGCTTTCGAAGACTCTGGTCTGACGCGCAAGGTATGTAGGTCTTTTGAAAATATTGGTGACTACTCAGTTGAATAATTGTGGAACAGTGGATGAATACGTAAACAAAATCATAACGACTGCTCATAAATTAGAAAACTTAAATTTCAAAGTTTCGGATGAGTGGATAGATACGTTATTACTAGCAGGTTTACGTGATGAATATAAACCGATGATAATGGGAATAGAAAGTTCAGGGATCAAAATAACAAGTGATTCAATTAAAACAAAATTGTTACAAGACGTCAAAATCAAAAATGAATCAAAATCGGTAGACAATGAAGCAGCATATTACTCAAAAAATACCCCTGGTTTAAAAAGGTTTAATCAATCGAAAATACAGAAAGAAAAAGAAAAGTGATCCAAACAATCCCGATAAAGCATCACATAGTAAAAATCCGGAACATAAGTCAGTTTTTGCATTATACGCCAGTGTAAATAATCCCAGTAATACAGATTGGTACATAGACTCCTGTGCGTCTTCCCACATGACAGCTAGAAAAGATTGGTTAAAATACGAGACAAAATACAATTCAGCTTCAGTAATAGCTGCAGATAATGTTAAAATGCCTGTTGAAAGTGTTGGAAATGTCAAAATCTCAGTTATAACAAAAAATGGTCCAGGTGAGATTTCAGTTAACGAAGTTATGTATGTACCACAGGTTTCAGTAAATTTGCTGTCAGTACATAAAATAGTGCAAAAGGGGCATTCCGTTATATTTAGTAAAAGAGGTTGTGAAATAATCAATGCAAACAATGAAATAATTGCTACAGCATCAGAAAATCAAGGTATATATAAATTAAATCAAATTAACAAAGTTTTTTATACAGCACAATCAGATGCACAGCATATTTGGCATCAGAGGCTGGGTAATTTGAATAAAAATAGTATGAAGGTCCTAAGTGATGGATTGGCTTTAGGAATAAAATATACTCCTGATGATGGGAATGAACCATGTGTGAGTTGCATCAAAGGCAAACAGCACAGAGTACCTTTTGGCAAAAACCATAGAATATATAAGACGTGCCAAGCTGATTATAATCGAAAAAATAGCTTTCAGATCATATCCCAACATTGGTGGCTATAGCTTTTTTGCTGATGTTAATGTGATATTAATACCTCAATCCACTGTAACATAGGATAGGATTTATGTAATGTTCAACATGAAATTGTTTTTATCAGCAGAACAAGCCAATGCGTGGCAATACAACACGATAGAGTGGCGAGCTTTATATTGATACATTGTTGTGTAGTTGTATGTATATTTTCCTTTAACATTACTAACTTCATGTACCCGACATGAGTGGCTATAGTAGTCTTTTGTTGTTCACATTCTATTTATTTACTATTATATGTATATATGAAATGGACTGTATGCCACGTCAGGCTATAGTGATTTGATTCTTATATAGATCATGGTTGTGTGGTTGTGTGTATATTTTTTAGACATCATTCATACATTAGGTTTATTGGTACCGAAGATTGGTGTAGTTTTAATTGTTATGTGCAAACATATATGTATATAATATGTATATACATATATGTATAGCTATGTATATACATTACACTACACTACTTTTGTATTTTTTTTTTTTTTTTGATTTTCTGGATTTAAAAATTCAGTGTAACTAAAAATTTGTATATTTTTTATATTATTAGATAATATAAGAGGATACTATAGCATTATGATTGTATAGTGTATTATCTGTATATCGTGATTTCAATTTTGTATACATGCACCTACATATTTATGTGCATGTATGGATTGAGTTTTCAATGAAGATTGTAATAGTACAACTGAATATCTTGATCAAAATAAGTTTGATGAATTTGAAGAAACATGTTTCAACTTAATCACCGAGTTACAAGAAAAAATTAATTCTATAACTAAAGCCAGTAATGAATCAAATGAAGCTTCTACACATATTACAACACTCGTATCTCCGCAAAAATCTAAAATAAGGTTACCTCCTATATCTTTACCTAAATTCGATGGTACATACAAATCTTGGCGCGCATTTAAAGATCTATATACAAATTTAATACATAATAATAAGGAAATTTCGGAAGTTGAAAAATTACATTATCTAAAAACTTGTGTTTCTGGAAAAGCCGCTAGAATAATTAAACCATTCGAAATTATTGGAACTAATTACTATAAGGTGTGGCAAACACTAGAAAAAAGATTCAACAATAATAGAGTATTAATTAATGCACAATTAGAGAAATTATGTAAAATAAATACAGTAAAATCTGAAAGTGCTCAATCTATGAAAGATGTTTTAAGCAATACTGAAGAAATCCTTCACGAATTGAAAACTTTAAAAGTAAACATCGAAAATTGGGATCCTATTATTGTATACTTTACTCTATAGAAACTATCACCTGAAACACGAAAATTATGGGAGATAAAACAAAGTGAGAAAAACGAGGTAGCTACTTTTAAAGAATTGATTGAATTTCTAGAATCCAGGTTTAGAGTTCTAGAAGCAGTAAATCCGCCGAAACAAAGCAACGTATTCTTGTCGCAAAATAATAAAAATATTAAATAATAATCAAATTTTGAAATGTTCTAAGTGTAATTCAGATCACAGATTGTTTAATTGCACACAATTCAAAACATTATCCGCAAATGATAAATTAAAATTTGTTAAAGAGGCAAATTTATGTATGAATTGTTTGGCAGGTGGCCATCAATACAAAAACTGTAAAAGTAAATTTACATGTACTGTGTGCAAAAAGAAACATAATACATTGTTACATTCTAGCTTCAATACCGCATCTAATGTAAAGGGAACTTCTGCTCGAGCAAAACAGAATAACAGTGAATATGCAGATTCGGCTGTTATTAATAAAACTACAGAAGAAAATGATGTAAAAAATTTCTTCTCTATAAATACTAGTCAGGCATAATAACATTATCCTGGATTCAAAAGCACCCTAGTCATTGGAAAACCTATGTGGCAAATAGAGTAGCTGAAATACATGAGTTTAGTGCTCCTTCATCATGGCATTACATACCAGGGAAGGATAATCCAGCAGACTGCGCTTCTAGAGGTCAAATGCCAAATGAATTAACAGACAACAGATTATGGTGGAATGGACCAAAATGGTTCCACGATAAAAATAAATGGCCAGAACAACCAGAAATATTAGACTCAACTGAAGAAGTCAGAAAAAATAAAATATTTGTAGTAACAACAGAACCTGAGTTATTAACGACGGAGTCACACATCAAAATTGTTAAAATACACTTAAAAAAAACATTATAAAACACAAAATTGACGTTCGAAGCACTTTATACCGTTTTGTGCAAAATTGAAGCATGTATTAATTCAAGACCTTTAGTTCCTATCAATGTCGATCCTCATAGTAATACAATCATTACCCCTGGACATTTTTTAATTAATCGAAGTTTGCAAACAGTACCAGAAAAATGTGATATAAGGACAGAAGCTCCAACTAGAAAATGGCAATTTTTAAAACAGTTACAACAAAACTTTTGGTATCATTGGTCTAAAGATTATTTACAACAACTACAAGTACGCAACAAATGGAAAGGCACTCAAGAAAACTTGAAAATTAATGATTTGGTATTAATCAAACGAGAAAACTTTCCCCCATTATCATGGCCATTAGGACGAATCATAGAAGTTTATCCAGGAAAGGATGGACTAGTTAGAACAGCACTTGTAAGAATTGCTCATAAAACCTACTTGAGACCAATTGTTAAGCTGTGTAAACTACCTCTCGAAAACGTTGAAATGTTAAACATGAATTAGTGATGCCATATATGAAAACAAAATAAAACATAAATTTTTTTGTAAAACAAACAATAAGTATTTTATTATACGATGGTATTATAATTAATTCAGTAATTCAATTTTTTTTGCTGCCCGGGGAGGATGTTGATTCCAGCATCAACCTAAAAATAAAAAAAAATAAAAATAAATTAAAATAAAAAATAAAAATAAGAAAAAAATTACATTTAACACAAAACAGAACACAACACGAAATGTAAATAAACTACATAACCAAACATTTAATATAAAATATACACAAAATACAGATTAGGTATTACATAAACATCACAATCACAATACAAATTCAATATACAAAACAATGTCAACAAACAATACGAAATGAACTATTTCACATACAATTAAATAAATCACATTAAATATTTAAACAAAAAATAATCACTTTAACACCACATATATTTGTTTATTACACAATTAACAAAACGAGTACACCAAACAATTTAATTAATTTAAAACAAAAAAATATAAATAAACAAAAAGAGGTAACATTAATTACCTTTTTACAAAATGAATACTGTCAAATTCATTCCACATCAAATTCATACGTCAAATGTCAAATTATCAACAATATCATTCACAATATAGAATTTCGACTAATTAGTGTACCAATTAAAAGTCTCCAATAATTGTGGAATCTGGAATGTACCAGTCCAATAAAAAAGACAGCAGATGGAGATAAATAGTGAAGACACAATAAAACGGGGGAAAAAAGAAATTTCTCGAAACAGTGAAAATCATATAAAAGGCCAGACGAATTTCAGAAAAATTTGTCTTTTGAAGAACCGAACTATAGCGTATTGAGCTAGAAAGCGGCAGAAGCAAAAGGCCACTCTTGAAGGACGTACTGAGTCCAAATTTCAAGTTTTTTAAAATTGGAATTTTCCAATCACTAGCGTATTGAGCTAGACCACCAAAAGTACGTATTGAGTCTTTTGGTCTAGGAATTTTTACAGAAAATACTTAGAAAATTTTCTGTAAAAATTAGGGAATATAGGTATTTGCACTTAGAAAAATTTCGACGAATATTCAAATAAATAGAAAAATTTTTCATTGGAGGATACAAAATGGATATTAAAAATAAAAACGGGTAAGAATGGAAAGATTGAAAAATATAAAGCCAGACTGGTAGTAAGAGGCTGTGCTCAAGAAAAGGGCATAGACTATGAAGAAGTATTTTCACCAGTAGTAAGATACAGTTCATTAAGATTTCTTTTTGCCTTAGCTGTAAAATATGATTTAAAAATATATCAAATGGACGTTACAACAGCATATCTACATGGAGAAATAGAAGAAGAAATCTACATATATCAGCCTGCTGAATTTATAAAACAAAATGAAAAGTCAAAAGTGTGTCGACTTAATAAAGCCATGTATTGATTAAAACAAAGTGGACGAGTTTGGGATAAAACATTATGTAGGACCAAAGATACTATAAAATTTCAAAGATGTGAAAAGCAGTACAAAATTCTAAACATGGTTTATTTTTTTCCATCGCATCGCAATCAACTCTTCTTGAATTTTCTTGTTGGATTTTAAGTTCTAACCGAAGAAATTTTGTTAAATTCCAATTGAAAAGCTATATATTAGAACTTTCTTTCATTTTAAATTAAGTATTGAAATATATGAAATATATAGTATTGGTAGTATGTGTAGTATGAATATATGAATATAGTGTTTTGTTGTGTTGTCCCAGCAAAAATTTGGGCAATAGTACGAGGATGCAATAAAAGGGCAATAGTTTGCAACGATAAATGGGCAATAGTTAGGCAATAGTTTAGGTTATATACGAGTAAGCGATAAAAGCGCAACATAATAAACCATGAACAAGAGCGTGAGGAGGCAATGGAAGGGAACTACATAGACAAGGCAATAAAAATACGATAATTAGGCAATATCTCTCACTATAGGAATAGGCAACAAATAGGCAATAAATAATAGTAATATGTGATTCATAAGAATATTATACGAATTGGCGATAAAAGGGCAATGTATCAAATTTCATTGCACTTTATGTTGATATTATTAAACGTGCAAATTCTTTATATTTCAATGATTACGGTAATTCTAGTTTGCTCATTTCGTATTTATCCGTTCATGTAGTAGTAAGTAGTGAAAGTGAAAAATTTAATTAATATTGTTTAAAAATTACATAAATTCATAAATAAGTACATAAATAAATAAAGGTAAGCTTCAAAACATTAATTATTTCATTTATTTACAATATATGTATTCAATAATTGAAATTATTTTTTGAATTTGGTGTGATATATTGTACATGTACGCAATTTCTTTTAATGACATATTGCATAAATTTATAAATTTAGTATAAATTTAGTAGACATGTCAAGACAATCCTTGCATAAAACAGCACATAAAAATGCAAAAAAAGTTGTAAATTACATTTTTTCTGAATCTACTGGATGTAAAGATACTGAAAGGCCTGCTAAGATACAGAAAACGTACAATCATAACGATGATATGTATTAAATTCATTCAATATGTCAGATTACAGTTATTACAGATACAGATTACAGATATTCAAAATAATACAAATTTTTTTATTCTGCTTTTGCATTTATTTGAAAAAGATTCAGAATAATTAATATTTAAAATGGCGTCAAACGGAGAAAATGAAAAAACCTACACCGAATTAACGGCATGTGACTTAAATATGGAAAGTTTTAAGGATCCAAACACGGAAAATTTTGGTTACAGAGACTTTCTCCGTATTATTCCAGGTTAGAATATTACTTATTTAAAAAAACATTAAGAATACTAGAATTTTTCTGGAATGTTAATATATCTTCATTTATCGAAATTATTCATTTTTATAGGAAAGTGGCCTGTGACGTCAACTCAAACTAATAAAACAAACAAAGCATTGAAAGAAAATATCTAACCGGATAATTTAAATATTCAAAATGAAGAATCACAATCGATCTTTCCATCTCATTTTGTAGTGAACAGACCTCAAAAAAAGTCATCCTCCTGCTCTTGTGAAAATAAAATAGATGAATTAAAATCTATTATTTTGAATTTAAAATCTAGCCAAGAAAAAATGTTTACGGACATGAAAACCGAAATCAATTTTCTCAAACAACAAATCATAAAACTAAAGGACAATAATAGCTCAAATAGCAGTGACTTTCAGAGTTTCCTTCCTCGATTTCCAGTTTCGACGAAGGAAAACATCCTTAAATTAGATAAGGAATTGGGCGAAAAGGAGGAAATTCGTGAAAAAATGGTAAAATATATGCAAATTTATTTCATACTTCCAAACTTAGTATTTTATTTTAAATTTTTCAGATTCAATTTTTGGTGCGAACTGGAGGTGATTGCCCGTCTTCTTTTATTAAGAAAAATTTAAAAAAAATAATGACGGACGAGGCAACGGAAAACTTTTGCTGGAACGGAACAGCAGAAAAACATAGTTTCCGTATTTTATTAATAAATACGCTGATTAAAAGTAAACTATTGAATTTTTGTTCTTTGAAAATAATAAATAAATAATAATAATAAATTTTTATTTTATTGTTATAGCTGCGTGCTACAATCGATTCCCCTAAAGCGACGATGACTACTAAACCGTATAATAAAGTCGCACTTTACATATGCACATGACCGGATTCAAAAAAGGAAACGATCGAGAAAAAATACTGAATTTTTAGAATAATTATAATTACATGTAACAATGTATTTCTAATAATTATTATAATAATGTAATAATATATGTACATATAAAATAGGATTTATTTTATGTTTTTCTTGACGAAGAGATACATTTTTTGCCATCATCTCTTTTAATTTATTTCAAAACTAATTCAAATATAAATAATTCAGATGTTTCAATATTTTACAGTATACCACAAAAATAATTAGTATAACAAAAGGTAGTAGCTTCTCTTTTGGTAATGCAGTTCACAAATTCAGATTAATAATAATTGCCTATTTATTGCCAAAACTATGGTTATCCAATACTGTTTCCACTTGTTTTCTTGTTGCATTTTTATCACAGGAGTGATAAACGTACTATTGCCATTTTATCGTTTTCTAATAATATACTCATCAGTTATCTTATTGTTGTCATATTGCTTTCTGATAGAAAATTAATATTGCTTTCTTATCGCCATGTCTATTAGAATGCAATCGTACAAAGCAATTAGAGTGCGCGTCAACCTTTTTCCAAGCACATCGTATGGCATTCTACTAGAAAATCCATATTGCGGCAATAGGCGAGACTTGCCACTACGATAATGTTTCGCTATTGCTTTCTTATCGCAATGTTTGCTGGGGTATTACATGTAAAGTATAGTAGATGGTAGTATGATTATATCACATACCATATTATTACGTGTAACCTGTAGATACTATATGTACAGGAAAATATATATATACGTATATAGGAAAATATAGGAAGAAAGGACTTGCTTTCATATTAAACCTGTTTTGTGTATGAATTGTTTCATCTTACATATACAAAATACTTATTAATTCTCGAATTTTGAATGATCTTTCATGTTAGAAGGGATCATAATATAAATTTCGTATTGTGTAGGATTGGTGTAGGATATACAGTATGAATATGAATTTGTTTTTTCAATGTGATTATCACTTATCACCTTGCAATATAGATTTGGAGTATACATTCATATATACATATGCATATACATTTCATATATCTTACAATCATGTGTATTCACTGTATATGAATGTATACATAATTTACAATATGAATGTATATAAATTTATACTATAAAGGAGTATAGTATATGTAGGAATACGTCTTTTGAAATATATGTTATATTTTGAAATATGAAAACATCGTTATTTTATTGTATGTATATATTGTAAGTGAAATGAAATTTTTGATTTTTAACAATATATTGCATGTGCGTATGCACATACATATGTACATATGTATATCATTTTGTTATTAAATAGATACATGTAATAAGTTTATTGGACTTGAACCTTTGAATTTTTTTCAAAATACATTTTATTTCAATGATGCAATTATATAGACATAATTTATTACTGTAAATGAAATCGATCGTATTGTTATTTTGATATCATGTACAGAATAAGTATCATATATATTTTACTGCACATGGGTGCAATATATGCATATTTACTTATAATTATTATTATGTCTTGCAGTTCTTGAGCCACGAATAAATTGGTAGTTTTCAAATAATATTTAACCATATGTAATATATGCAATATTTGAATAAAAATTGATAGAAATATGTATGTATATATGTTGTTTTATGTGTTTAGAAAAATGTATCTTATGTATGTTTTCTACATTTATATATTAAATGTATTAATATTACTTATGTACTTTGTAGTCGATAAGAAACAATTTTTATTTATTATTACTTCGCTGCATGCACTTAATATAATTATAATTTTTAATAATACGAACGTATTTTTATATAATAATACATCTTGGAATTAGTAAATATGTACTTATAGTTATGTAATTAAAATTACTAAAACAAAAAAAATATAACTATTAAAATTGAAACAACAAAATTTCCCTTCACATTTTTCCAGACTTAGGACCGGCAATCAAATTATCTTTGATTGGTATGTTTAAAAATTTTGTTTTTCATTTATGTTTTTATTCTTATTCTTATATATAGAAGGCGTTATGATTATAAACTGTGATATAAAAGAAAAAAGATTAAATTATATTGTTTTTTTGGCAATGATGATTTAAAGTCTTTTTATACATAGGACACTTATTTAATTTTACAAAAATTGGTTTTGTAATTGAATATTTGTTAAAAAGGATTTTTCCATGATTTGTATATTCTCAAAATTTAAATCATTAATGCGATCGTTATTACCTGTTTAAGGACTTTGTTAAAGGTTTTGTTAATTAGGATATATATTTTAAAATACATTTTTTCTTATATATATATAGAACAGAGAAATATTAAAAAACGTATCATACGTGATTGTATGGAAGAAATAATTAAGTATGAGAAGTTTTCATTTTGGCTTTCAAAGAAAAATGATTGTTATGAACACCACTATCAAATGTTAGACAAATATGTGACAATCCTCTTACGACGACATTGCTTTTGGGAGACACTGAATTTCGTTGAACACGGGAAAGCGATTTTGAAATCACGTAGAAAATAAGTATTTCTGAAAGCAAATAAAACATAAACCTTCACTGGGATGAAAATTAATTGAACACTAATAACCTGCCACAAATTAAAAATTATATTTTATTGAATCCATTGTCAGAATAAAAACATAAATGAAAAACAAAATTTTTAAACATACCAATCAAAGATAATTTGATTGCCGGCCCTAAGTCTGGAAAAATGTGAAGGGAAATTTTGTTGTTTCAATTTTAATAGTTATATTTTTTTTGTTTTAGTAATTTTAATTACATAACTATAAGTACATATTTACTAATTCCAAGATGTATTATTATATAAAAATACGTTCGTATTATTAAAAATTATAATTATATTAAGTGCATGCAGCGAAGTAATAATAAATAAAAATTGTTTCTTATGGACTACAAAGTACATAAGTAATATTAATACATTTAATATATAAATGTAGAAAACATACATAAGAT
The DNA here is from genome assembly GCA_951394055.1 of Villa cingulata. Taxonomy (NCBI): domain Eukaryota; kingdom Metazoa; phylum Arthropoda; class Insecta; order Diptera; family Bombyliidae; genus Villa; species Villa cingulata. The sequence continues at coordinate 13,590,647 of OX596023.1, read as the reverse complement.
ACATTTTTCTAAACACATAAAACAACATATATACATACATATTTCTATCAATTTTTATTCAAATATTGCATATATTACATATGGTTAAATATTATTTGAAAACTACCAATTTATTCGTGGCTCAAGAACTGCAAGACATAATAATAATTATAAGTAAATATGCATATATTGCACCCATGTGCAGTAAAATATATATGATACTTATTCTGTACATGATATCAAAATAACAATACGATCGATTTCATTTACAGTAATAAATTATGTCTATATAATTGCATCATTGAAATAAAATGTATTTTGAAAAAAATTCAAAGGTTCAAGTTCAATGAACTTATTACATGTATCTATTTAATAACAAAATGATATACATATGTACATATGTATGTGCATACGCACATGCAATATATTGTTAAAAATCAAAAATTTCATTTCACTTACAATATATACATACAATAAAATAACGATGTTTTCATATTTCAAAATATAACATATATTTCAAAAGACGTATTCCTACATATACTATACTCCTTTATAGTATAAATTTATATATATATATATATATATATATATATATATACATATATATATATATATACTTATCTAAATTATGTATACATTCATATACAGTGAATACACATGATTGTAAGATATATGAAATGTATATGCATATGTATATATGAATGTATACTCCAAATCTATATTGCAAGGTGATAAGTGATAATCACATTGAAAAAACAAATTCATATTCATACTGTATATCCTACACCAATCCTACACAATACGAAATTTATATTATGATCCCTTCTAACATGAAAGATCATTCAAAATTCGAGAATTAATAAGTATTTTGTATATGTAAGATGAAACAATTCATACACAAAACAGGTTTAATATGAAAGCAAGTCCTTTCTTCCTATATTTTCCTATATACGTATATATATATTTTCCTGTACATATAGTATCTACAGGTTACACGTAATAATATGGTATGTGATATAATCATACTACCATCTACTATACTTTACATGTAATACAACACAACAAAACACTATATTCATATATTCATACTACACATACTACCAATACTATATATTTCATATATTTCAATACTTAATTTAAAATGAAAGAAAGTTCTAATATATAGCTTTTCAATTGGAATTTAACAAAATTTCATAACATAACTGACAATTCAAATTAAAAATTTCTTCGGTTAGAACTTAAAATCCAACAAGAAAATTCAAGAAGAGTTGATTGCGATGCGATGGAAAAATTCAAGAAGAAGAAAACTATTTCCCTTTTTTGTACTAGTTTTCACATCTTTGAAATTTTATAGTATCTTTGGTAGGACTCTGAAAGAAATGAACTTTATACAGTCCAGTGCAGATCAATGTATATTTTATAAAAAATCAGAAAAAGAAATAATGTTAATAACAACATACGTGGATGATTTACTTTTATTTTCAAATAATGAAAACATGGTAAAGTTAATCAAAGAAAAACTAAAAACAAGATTTAACATGAAAGATCTGGGAGAAGCACATCGATGTTTGGGTATTAATATAGAAAAAAACACTGAAAATAGAGAATTAACAATAAATCAAAAGGAATACATAGAACAAATATTAAAAAGATTCAACATGTTAGACAGCAAGCCAGTTTCAACGCCGATTGACATAAATCAAAAATTAGACAAAGAAATGTCACCAAAGACTGTTGAAGAAAAAAAAGAAATGGAAAATATACCCTACAAAGAAGCAATTGGAAGCCTAATACATGCGTGTCAAGGAACCAGACCAGATATTTATGTTATGCAGTCGCAGTAGCAAGTAGATTCAGCAGCAACCCCGGCAAGGCACATTGGGCAGCAGTAAAAAGAATTTATAGATATTTGAAGGGTACGATGCATGTCAAATTAAAGTTCAGCAAAGAAGGAAACACAAGTCTACATGGATTTAGTGATTCAGATTGGGCAAATGAAAGTAATGATAGAAAATCAATAAGTGGTTGTATCTTCAAATTATACGGCGGTGCAATATCCTGGTCAAGTAAAAAACAGTCGACAGTCGCACTGTCTACATCCGAAGCAGAATATATGGCATTGTCATCTGCCTGTCAAGAAGCACTATGGTTGAGAAAATTAGCTACAGAACTCAGCAGTGATTTAGTAAAAGAGCCAACAAGAACAATTATATTTTGTGACAACAAAGGAGCTGTCGACTTAGCCAAGACTACAATATATAAACCAAGGACAAAACATATAGATGTCAGACATCACTTCATCAAGGAGAAGATAGAAGATAAAGAAGTCTTAATAAAATATCTTTCAACCGAAGAGATGGTTGCTGATGCATTAACCAAAGCAGTGGGCAATACCAAACACAGATATTGTACACAGCATATGGGTCTGCAGTTATGATATATATAAAGCAAAAAAAAAACTGTACGTTCAAGAGGGGGTGTTGAAATAATGAACTCCAGTTTTATATATGTAATATAATGTTGGTAATACTGTAGTAAAACTCTACTACTTAACTTGTAATTAAATCTATTACATTATATTATTCATATGTAAGATAATCACATTGTAATTATACTGACATCTAATACTAACTATTAAATAAAGAGCTATCATAGGATAAAAATCAAGTATAGTGCCTTTTTTTATCTAAAAACCTTTTTTTAAATCCTCGTACATCCCATAAATATTATCACAAACACAGCTAACACAAGCTATGTAGCAACTATCATCCAACGCTTATCATTCAACACCAAATTCAAGTTTGTCGTCTGATTCACAATCTAAGATAAAGTTACCTACCTTAGAAATTCCCAGGTTTAGAGGCAATTATAAAGAATGGAAACCTTTTTCGACATGTATAACTCAATCGTGCATAATAATACAAGCATCTCAACTATACAGAAGTTTCAATTTTTAAAACAATCATTACATGGAGAAGCTTCTTCAACCTTGAAACATCTTCAGTTATCTGAAGGCAATTATGTCGCAGCTTACGAATTGTTAAAACAAAAATATGATAAGGATGAAATGATACTTGAAATGCACTTGGAAACAATGCATAATTATAATTCATTAAAAACAACATGTGCAGAGTCGATTCGCGATATAACTAACACATTTGAAGAAAACGTACGAGCTCTACAAGCCTTAGGATTACCCACCAAGGAATGGGACTGCTGGTTAATATACTTATTGGTGAACAAATTAGATAAGGAAACACAACAATTATGGCGTCGATCAATAGCGTCTACAAAACGACCAACGTTCGACATATTACTGAAATTCCTCGATGAACGGATTTATGAATTGACAACGATTTCAAAGTCAGTTTCAAAAGACACAAAACCAACAGTCAACACAAAAGCAAAGTTGAGTTGTGCCACATCAATTGATTCATGTCCACACTGTCATGAAAATCATCGCTTGTATAATTGTCCTAAATTTTTAGGTTTAAAACAACAAGAAAGAAATCAAACTGCGGCAAAATTGAGGGTTTGTTATAACTGTCTACGAGGTAAGCATTTGTCTAGTGATTGCAAGTCTAATTCTAGGTGCAAGACATGCAATAAAAAACATCATACGACTCTTCATTACGAGAACAAATCTGCAGCAACTGTACAAACTATAGATTCAACATCGGTTCATGTGGCTTCTTCTACACAAATTTCACCATCTTATGTTAGCGTTCTTCCTATTGCAATGGTTTTTATACGAGATAAATACAACCAACTTCAGCCATGCGTGGCATTACTTGACACTGGCTCTCAAGTCTCACTTATATCAGAATCATGCATTCAACGATTAGGGCTAGAAAGAGCAAGGGCAAATCTTCTGATTACTGGCGTAGGTAGCACAAAGAACGTTTCAACTAGAGGAAAAATACAAACGCAGATTTATTCAAAAAATGGTAACCAATCTATATTTGTTAAGACATATGTTTTACATCAACTGACGAATGATTTACCACCATTCAAAATTGATAATAAAATTAAGGATCGATTAATTGCTGAATATAATATCGACGACATAAACTATAATTTACCCACAAAGGTGGATATTATATTAGGTTGTGATGTTGTTTTTGAAGTTCTCCTCGGTGAGAAAATTACCATCGACGATACTGGTATAACATTATATAAAACCATTTTTGGTTGGATAATAACTGGAAGGACATTTGACAAAACATCAATATCATGTCATCATGTCACCACTAAACTGAATTTAGATGAAATATTACAAAGATTTTGGAATATAGAAGAGCCTAATTCAAAATTGTTATTAACAACTGAAGAATCTAATTGTGAACATCATTTTAATACCACTCATCAAAGACTTGGTCTGGACAATATATGGTAAGACTTCCTTTTAAGAAATCAACCGACCTACTTGGTGATACTTCTAATCAAGCGACCAAACGTTTTTATAATATGGAACGAAGATTTAAGGGTGATAATGAACTTTCAAATTACTACATAAAATTTATGAAAAAATATTCGTTACTTCATCACATGCAAGAATTTACAGAAAAGTCGTCGAAAAATGACTACTATCTACCACATCATGGTGTTTGGAAGAAAACGAGTACATCCACAAAACTGCGTGTAGTATTTGACGGTTCATGTCGTCCTTCGACAGGAGTTCCAATCAACGAGATTTTACATACAGGACTCAAAATTCATAATGATCTCATGGACATTTTGTTAAGATTTAGAATGGGGGCTGTTGCATATATCGCAGATATCGAAAAGATGTTCCGTCAAATATTGATACATCCAGAAGATCGACATTACCAACTTATCTATTTGAGGAAATCTGGAAACGATCCACTAAGGACATTTTGTTTGAACACTGTTACTTATGGAACATCATGTGCTCCATATTTGGCATTAAGGGTACTAAAACAAATTACATTTAGGAATGAACTAAAACAAATTAAAATTCAACAGATGTTACCCAAGAATAGTAAATTGCGTACGCTTGACCCTTTTATCGATAAACTTGGATTGCTTAGGATGGGCGGAAGACTTGAATACGCAACATGTGTTCCTGAAGACCAGAAACATCCAATCATTTTACACAAGGATAATCGTATTAGTAAATTGATCGTCGAATATTACCATAAAAAATTACTTCGTTCTACTGGGCAACATTTAGAAAGCAACATCAAATTAAAATATTGGATAATTGGCGTGAAATATCTCATTCAGAAAATAACACACAATTGTGTTACATGTATTCGTCATAGAGCTAAGTTATGTGAACAAAAAATGTCTAACTTACCATCATCACGATTTCAAGTTGGAAAACCATTTTACAATACAGGAATTGATTATGCAGGTCCAGTTATAATTTTAAATCGAAAAGGAAGAGGAGCAAAATCACACAAGGGGTATATTGCTTTATTCGTCTGTCTGTCAACTAAGGCGATTCACTTAGAATTAGTAGCAGATCTGTCATCAGAAAGTTTTTTAGCAGCCTTCAAAAGATTTGTTGCTAGAAGGGGGGAAATTCGTACCATTTACAGTGACAATGGCACCAATTTTCTGGAGCTTTGAGGCATCTAAAGGAAGCGTATAACTACTTTAAGCAGAAAACAAAAACAATTCAAATTCATCAATATCTGGTAGATAATGAAATCTACTGGAAGTTCATTGCACCTTTAGCTCCCCATTTTGGTGGAATTTGGGAGGCAGGAGTTGAAAGAGTTAAATTTCATTTGCGAAGAATTGTTGGTAATTCTTCATTGACTTACGATGAGTATTATACCGTATTGTGCCAGATAGAAAATTGTTTAAATTCACGACCACTGATGACATTATCAAATGATAAATCTGATTATGAAATCCTTACACCAAATCATTTTTTAACTGGAAAACCCATAATGCAAGTTCCAGAAGTGCCAGTTGATGACAACATAAAATATTATCGCTCACGTTGGCAAATTGTACAGAAAACAATTGACAACTTTTGGGAACGATGGAAAACCGAATATTTATCAACACTACAACAGAAATATAAATGGTTGAAACAGAAGAGGAATTTACATATTGATGACATCGTATTAGTGGCAGAATCTAATCTTCCTCCTGGTAGTTGGTTGCTTGGTAGAATCATAGAAATACATCCAAGTAAAGATGATTTAGTGCGAGTAGTAACAATTCGAACTCAGAGAATCTCAAAATTTTGCCCTATATTTTTTAATTTTTTTTACTTAAAATATAGCCCAATGCATTGCCTTTCATTTGCTTTTTATTTTATTTGATTGTCTTTCGTAGTTCTTGAGTTCTGCGATAAAATACAACAGTGGTTTTGCATCGAAAAGTTGTTACCTGTTGTTGTTGTTGATATTTCTCGTTGAGAAAAGAAATAAAAGTGGTTCATACATTTCGATTTGCAAATACATAAAAAAATATTCAAAAAGGATCTTTATTACTGCAGGTCAAAAGATCTTTCATGAGGATTTTTATTTTGTTATTCAGTCATAATTAACAATCCTACTTGTCAACATTGATCGGTTTTTCTTTAAGCGCAGCTAGTTTTAATAGTATTTATCTGTATTTTTTAATTTTTAGTAAAATTTTTTGGAAAAAATGTCTCAATTTACGAACGCGGAGTATGCAGATATGATTTATTGCTATGGACTGAGCAATGGAAATTCAATGCAAGCACGGAGAGAATATCATCAGCGATTTCCACATAGAAGACTTCCTCATCATACGGTTTTCCAGAGGACGTTTCAGAGACTCAGAGAAACTGGCTCTGTACAAAATATTACTTCCTCTAATAGAAATGATGTGTCAATTTCAGTAGAGTTAGAAGAAAGAATACTGGAAATGGTCAGAAATGATCCTACGACCAGCACAAGGCGCATAGCGCGTGTTACCGGATTATCACAATCAACAGTTTGGAGAGTGCTAAATAGGGAAGACCTCTACCCTTACCACATGACACCGGTACATGAAATTTTGCCGCAAGACAGGACAAATCGCAAGAACTTCTGTTCTTGGCTGCTTGAAAAGGATTTTGATGACGATACATTTATTGATAACATTATTTGGTCAGATGAGGCTCAATTTACAAAAAGTGGTGCAATAAATCTACACAATCTACATGTTTGGTCTGCAGAAAATCCTAACGCTGCTCGGCAGGTAAGAACACAAAACAGATTTTCCGTTAATGTGTGGGCAGGGATAATAGGTAACCGCGTTATGGGCCCAGTTATCCTACCAGACAGACTGAATAGTCACAATTATTTGAATTTTTTTACAGACTGACATTCAAAACTTTTTAGACGAAATGCCACTGGCACAATTAGGACGCATTTATTATCAACATGACGGAGCACCATCTCACTCCGAAAGATGTGTGCGAAATTGGCTCAACGAAAACTTCGGGGAGAGATGGATAGGACGAAACGGTCCAAATCCGTGGCCCCCCAGGTCTCCCGACTTAACCCCTCTTGATTTTTATTTCTGGGGTACCATGAAAGACATGGTTTACGCAACTGAAGTACGGACACGAAACGAGTTAATCACAAGGGTTTTTAATTGTGCAAACGCAATTAAAGAGAATATTTCGACAGTTCCTTTAAAAAGGAATATAAGAAAAAGAGCTCTGCTCTGCATCCAAAGTGACGGAGGACATTTTGAAAATGTTCTTACAAATTAAATTTTGCACTAAAAAAAATCAGTCCTTTTCAGGACTACCAAATAATTATCTTAAAGAGTGAAACTCAAGAACTACGAAAGACAATCAAATAAAATAAAAATCAAATGAAAGGCAATGCATTGGGCTATATTTTAAGCAATAAAAATTAAAAAAAAAATAGGGCAAAATTTTGAGATATTTGACCTAGAACTTAAAATTTTCCGTTTTTTTCCATGAATTTTTGACTCTGATGAGCCGTATCTTCAGCACCGATACTCCAATTTAAATTATTTAGACATCAAAGTAAAGAGCCGTTGATTCTCTTTCTAATGAGTGCAGGATAACTCAAAAGTATTGAGTATTTCGTGAGTTATGGCCAAAAATACGGAACAAGTGACTTGACCTAAAAAAAAAACTTCGTAGCCCCGTAACTCCTTACCCCTTGAGAAAAGACCCCCCCTGCCATACAATTTTTTTCGTTTCTCGGCACGAACAATCACCTGTCTCAAGGTTTTCATCCGATAGAGAATCACCCTGTATATACATACAATATAAATATATAGAATATAGTGTAAAGAGAATAGAGAAAATTATATACCAAACACCAAACTTTTTCATATTATATTTGTTATTTGTTTATATGTATGTAAGGCTACACAGCAACCAGACCAGCAACATTAAAGTATATAATACATAAATCCATTCGCATGCATGTATTGTATTACAAATGCCATATATAATTTATATGCATGCTTTGGCTTTTTTGAATACAACATGCAATATATACTTGATCATTATATTTATATATATGTATTTTATATGCAAGTTTGTATGTATGTTAAGCACTTTGTTTAAATTTTTATATATTTATACCAAGTATTTGTATGTATACATACTAAATAAATACGTTTTAATTTTAACATTATGCAGTTGTATTTACATATAAATTGCTAATTCACAGGCGTGAAAAAATTATGGGACTAGCAAGACTTTTTTAAAAAAAATACTTTAAAACGTATATGTAGATTATTAATTTATTTTTATAATAATTATTATTTTTATTATTAATTAATTCCGAAATATTAAAATATAATAAAAAATAGAAATATTGTTAATTTCGTTATTCCAAAAAAAAAAATACATAAATAAAAAAAATAAACATTATAACAAAACTACTTTGAGTAAATGATAACCTTTAAATCCAACAGACCACCTCTAATCGTCGCTATTAACTCCACAAGGATTTTACGAACTTTTGTGGATTCTTTCCTGTTCCCTTATTCTTCTTGTAATAATTTTTTTAAAAATTAACTGATTTATCTTGATATATTTTTCCATTTCTTTTAATGAGCAATAGATGTTCTATGAAATTTTTATGAAAGCAATATGTTTTTACATTTTGTTTTTTTATGCTAAATATCGAATATCCATATATCAGTATGATTATGTTTTCTAATGATGAAAGATTATGTTTGTCCCATAACTTTTTCACGTCTGTGTGAAAGAGTATTATCATAATTAACTCTATATGTATATATACATATACTTAGATATTTATTATCATTTATTATTATTTTATACATACTACTTATATTGCTAAATTGTGCAATGTTGTCTGTTTGCTGTTTAATCTTTGATAATTGGTTATGAGTGCTATGTTTTTTGTTAGTGTACAGTCTACAGTCCGCGACAGAATTTTGTATTATAATAAATTTTCTAATTTTTTTTATAACACATTGTGTAAACAAAAATATCGTTTATAATTTTTTAAAAAATATATTTAATTATTTTTTTTTTTTATTTAAAATTTTTAATTTGTAGTTTTTAATTATTTTTTTTTTTCAAGGAAATTTTTCAGTCTAATTTTATCTTAAAAATATGTTAAAATGAAGATATAAAATTGTGAGTGAATAATAGATAATAAATTGATATAAAATATGTTAATTAATATTATTATATATTTTGCATTTATATATTTGGAAATTACCGATTTTTAAAAAATGTTAAAAAGGAGTAACCATTTTGTCCCTTACTGTAGACTGAAAACTAAAATACGAAAATATTAAATTCAAACAGAAATCATTGATTTAAAAATAAAAATTTGCTGATCAAAACCAATAGAAAATATATTGGTTCGAAGTGAAGGGGAGCGGTTAGGTAATATCACAGCATAGCAATACAGTATATATGGTATATAATATAAACACATAATACTATACAGTTTCTATGTATTGTTATTGAATAGTGTAAGGTCTATTGTATTATTATGGTATTATTTATGGTATATTATAATATATTATGAAATGCCACTCATACTCATATAATGTTTATACATTATATATACTGCAAAACGAATGAAAATAAAGGTACTTCTCCACGATGCAATTTTTCTTGCGCGAAATTTGTCTTGCATGCAAGAAAACTTGCAGTACTTCGTACACACAACGCAATATTTCATGAAAAATATGCAATATTTCTATCATGCAAGAAAAAAATATCTTTGCAAGAAATTTTTATTGCACGAGCACTTACACGAAATTCTTATTTTCTGGCATATACATTATATTTCAAATATTTCATATTTTTCTTTTCAATATTTTTTTTTTCAATATTTTAAGAGTTGAAAGGCCTACCTTGCTAATAATAATAATAATAATAGAAAATACATACCAAATTCACAAGAAGTCACAGCACAACACAACATCAACCAACGAATGATAGACAACACAGCAACCCATTACATTTTAGTCAGCTGAATTTATTGCATATGCAAGAGAAATATTTATTGAATGAGTTGAATAAATTTTTCTTGCGCGAAATATTGCATATCTTTCTGCGTACACTATGCAATAAAAAGAATTGCTTGCAATAAGAAATATTGCATGAAATACGTATTTCTGTGCAATATTTCATCTTTCTAGGCAGCGTACACTTCGAAATAAATATTCCGTGCAATTTTATCTGTCAAAATCGTCTTGCATGCAAGAAAAATTGCATCGTGGACGAGTACCTTAATAACAAAACATAACAAATTAAATATACATTGGTTTATATCTTTGTATATGCATAAAGCCATAAAGCTCAAATACACAAAATATATAAACATTGAACAAAAATACATCATTGTTATGACTTATGACTGCAAAACAAGTGTATATAAAATAAATATACATATACACATATACATTTCATGTATGTATGAGTTGATGATGTGTATTATATACAATACAACAGGCAACAGCAATATAATATTAATATTAATATATATGACTATATATATTGTTATTATGAAGTTAATTATGTTTGATAGAGTATTTAATTTTAATAAATATTTTATAAAAATACATTTTTACTTAATTTCATAAAAAAAATTAAATCATTGTATGTTTTTTCATAAATTTCAGGTGTTGTCAGTTATAAACGGAAAAATTCAAAACAATTCAACCGTCAATTCCAACAATTCTTCGTTTCCTGTCTATTCCATTTTTGATGTTTTGTTTTCAGATAGAAACTCTCTTTCTTTTATATACTCTTTGAAGTTGTTACAAAATAGAAGGTAGACCAACTTTCGACTTTGCCCAATGAGGTAATCCTAATCAGTAATCACGTTTAAACACATATTTCCATATTTCTACTTAGTTGTCAAAGCATTAAGCAAGTAAAGCAAGCAAAGCGTACATTGGGTTTTCGCTATAAATATTGTCTTATGATGATGATACAAAGACAAACCGTTTGTGTATTCGTAATATTGTATTTGTAATCTGTTTATTTTTAATAAGATATGTAATGAAATATGTACACAATTTATATCAATTTTATTTTTATTTAATACAAAATTTTTAAATCCTTACAATAATTACAACACAAAGAAAATTATATTGAAAATTTTAATAAATTTAACCGCCTATCATGATATTCGAAAACGAAACTTTTCGTATCGTCTTGTTAAAAACGCAATCATGATTTTCGAAACGTTCCGAATTCAAACGATTCTCATCGTCTACTCAGTCGATAGCATGTTGCTCATCATTTCCACATAAATTTTTGGCTGAAGTTCCGAATCGCTGGATCGAGCTTTCAAAATGGGACTTTTTTTAAAAGGTAGATTCCGATACGCTGATAACGAAAATGATGGTCTTTTTTGGCGATGGCGCCATCTAGTGTCCGAAAAATGCAATTGATTTCTTTTGCAAAAATCATGTTTTTGCGATTTTCTCTGTAACGGTAAATTGTGAGAACATGGTTCTTTGACCAAAAGATGCGTCTCTTTAAGCTCTACATTCTGAAAAAAAATTATTTCCAAAAAGTCCTTGTAGAAGGATAATAAAGGGCATTTTGTGATTTTTGACTATTTTTACATTTCTGCTAATTTCTCAGAAAAGAATGGGCATAATCGGTTCAAATTTTTTGCAAATAAAAAAGGACATCATGAGCAAGTTTTCCAATTTTTACTTTGGTCCTGATGTAGAGGGCAAAAATCATAGAGAGAAATGATTTTAATGGTGTAAAATTTTGTATTTTGTGTGTTTTTCGTGCTTGTGTGCATGTGTATGTATGTGTGTATGTGCATTTGTAGAAGGCAAATCTATCAGTGTGTATATGCACGCATGTGTGTGTGTGTGTGTGTGTGCATGTGTGTGTTTGCGCGTTTGTATAAGGCAAATCTATCAGTGCTTGTATGCACGCATATGTATGCGTATGTTCATGTGTGTTTGTATATGTGTGTGTGTGTGCATGTGTGTGTATGTGCATTTGTAGAAGGCAAACCGGACAGTGTGTATGCCTGTATAGAAAATGCTTACTGCACACACTGGCAGGTTTTCCTGTGTATATATATGTATATATAAATGAATTGACAAATGAATTCAAGAAAAAATAGGTCCTTTTCAGGACCACAAAAAAAATAAACAGAGTAAAATTAAAAAACATACGTATTTCGTGTGTACGTCCGAATACAAAATGCTCAATGCACACACTATCAGATTTGCCTTCTAAAATACACACACACACACACATGCACGCACGCACACACACACACAAGCACGCACGCACGCACACACATGCGTGTGAAAAGTTTTGAAGAAGGGAAGGGTTGTGTATAAAGACAGTGATATATGTATGACAGTCTGTATATGTGTACATGTGTTTATGTGTATATGTCCGTCTAGAAATTGATTAATGCGCACACTATGGCTGGGGGCTTGAATAGCTCGATGGTTGTGTGTCGGTCTTGCGATCTTTGAGATCACGGTTCGAACCCCAGCCAGCGCACTACTCTTGCCCAAGTCGATCAAAAATTTTTCCCATCAGCAATGTATAACAGTAACTGATTACTGATGATAAACTGGATAATATAATATACAATATGTATATCTGACATAAAATTACTGATCGGCGGTGCCATGGACTGAGTATCCGCGTGCACTTAATATATACTATATACATTTATGTATATATGTATATTTTAAAAAAAAAAAAAAAACAAAAAAAAAAATTGATTTGGCTGTGTTCGGCTACGACATACATATGTCATAGCTTATGTCAGCAATGTCGATTATAGTTCTACCTATACTAACGTTTCGTTTTCGAATATCATCATAAGGCGACAGGTTTTATTCGTTAAATTTATTATCCACATTTATCTATGGTTTCACTCAATTCGTGCGAATCGTCTTTTATTTTATATTCTCTTGAATTATTTTGATTATTTTTTTCGTCTTCAAAAGGTGTATTTGCAAGAACACAACGATTCTTTCTTGATTCTTCCCATTCTTTTCTATGTTTTCTCTTCTGATGTAAATACACATTTGAACGACAATTGAACGTTTTTGGACAATGTGGACAAGTATATAATGCTTCGCCAGTATGAGTTGGCATGTGTTCCTTTAGTCTAAATGCTTTTTTAAATGACTTTTTACAAATTACACACTGATGTACTCTCTTAGACTCATGAACGTTTATAACGTGCGCTCTTAATGCTCTTTTGGTTGATAAATTCTTTCTACATATATCACACTTATGAATAGATAATCTATCAGTGTGAATATCAACGTGCCTTTTTAAAGTGGATTTATCTTTCAACCATAAACCACATTTCTTGCATTGCAGTTTTGGTCCAAAAATACCAGCATGATCTAATTGATGTTTTTCGAATAAGGATTTACCAATAATTACTTTTCCACATATGTCACATATTATTCCAAGGGCCTTTTGATGTACATAACGACGATGTGTTTGTAATAAAACATTTGTTGAAAATGATTTACCACATTCATCGCATTTGAATTGTCTTTCTTCTGGCGGTATATGAATTATTTTATGTTTCTTTAAAAGATATTCTTTTGGGAATTTTTTGTGACATTGGTCACATTCAAACATTTCAGAACTCTCTAATGTATGTGTTAGCATATGAATTTTAAATTTTAATTCAGATGAATACTTTTTGTCACATTCTTTACATTTGTAACATTCTGGATTTAGATGTATATTAATATGATCAAATAACAAATATTTTTTATAAAATTTTTTATTACAGCAAACTACATACCCTCTCGTGTTGTGATTTGTTCTATAATGCTTACCAATTTCGGAAAATGTTATAAAATCTTCACAACATAATTCACATTTTAATTTCATGTAATTTGCAATTAAATCGTCTTTTTCTTTAGAATTTTTCACATATTCAGATTTTTCATTTTTATCTCGTTCTAGTTTCTTTTCCACAAAATATTTTAATGATAAATCTTCTTCAGTATCACTAAAATTTTTTTTCTTAACATTTGTTTCTAATATGGTTTCGGATGATGTCATGCTCTCAGAAGATACATTCAAATTATCATTACAAAAATATCTCGTTCTTACTTCAGAATCTAACTCACTTTGATTGGTATCATCAGCATATATAGGATCTTTACCATCTTCAAATTTATCATGTCTTGATCCATTACTATCACAAAATTCTGATTTTATTTCTATATCGTTATTTACATTATTGTCCTGTACCACATTCACATATTCATTAACAGCAGTACCATATTCATTATCAACATCTACACCGTCACTATCATCCTTTTCCACATAAATCCTAGTGGTTTGCTGGGTTGATTTCTTATCTGTGAGTAAAATTTCAAATAACCTTTTCTGTGCATCCTTTATGAAACAATAAAACTGATGGAATTCATCAACTTTCAACCAACATGTACGACATATATGTGATTTTTGATCATCTTTTATTGGAACAAACCAGAAATGTAGCCCAATCACATCTACAATTTTTAATCGTTCTCCTTCACCTTCAAATATATCAAGCACTTCAGTGGAATCAATCAAACATAATTTGCAAAGCATTGTTTTGCTTTTTGTTAGTAAATATGAGTATTAATTATAAAAAACTCTTTAACTGAATTCACTCAAATTGACATATTAAAACCAATTTTAACATTATGATGATTGTATTTAATATTAAGCTATAACCTAAATAGACGTGACGAAACGAAACGAAACGAAACGATACCTACGATAGTACTGTGGTACATAGAACTAGCCTAAATGGACGTGTTCTTACGTTCGTTCAATTTCGATAAGTTTAAATGTCAAATAGACGAAACGAGACGAAACGGATAGTACCGTAGCGGTCGTACATTTTATCGTTTCTACTCGTTTCATACACATTTCTATTCGTTTCTACTCAATACTCATACACAATTTTATTCGTTTCGAATCGTTTCTATTTGGGGCAAATTGTCAAACTGACGAAACGAGTATTTACGTTCGTTTAATTTCTTTCGTCCCGTCACGTCTATTTAGGGTCTTGCTTTAATATGGTATTACGTATTACCGTATCAGATTATAAACATAAACTCAAAAAGTATATAAAGACTTATATACTCTTTGTAAACTGTTTATTGAATTTGACAGTAACAAGTTGACAGGAAAGTTTAATTTTGTTTTGTCAAACGTAACATCAAAGTGTAATATACAAAGAGTATATAAAAGAGAGAGTTCCTATCTGAAAACAAAACATCAAAAATGGAATAGACAGGAAACGAAGAATTGTTGGAATTGACGGTTGAATTGTTTCGAATTTTTCCGTTTATAACTGACAACACCTGAAATTTATGAAAAAACATACAATGATTTAATTTTTTTTATGAAATTAATTAAAAATGTATTTTTATAAAATATTTTTTAAAATTAAATACTCTATCAAACATAATTAACTTCATAATAACAATATATATAGTCATATATATTAATATTAATATTATATTGCTGTTGCCTCTTGTATTGTATATTATACATTATACCAAACACATCATCAACTCATACATACATGAAATGTATATGTGTATATGTATATTTATTTTATATACGCTTGGTTTGCAGTCATAAGTCATAACAATGATGTATTTTTGTTCAATGTTTATATATTTTGTATATTTGAGCTTTATGCATACAAATACAAAGATATAAACCAATATATATTTAATTTGTTATGTTTTGTTATTATTTTCATTCGATTTGCAGGATATATATATAATGTATAAACATTATATGAGTATGAGTGGCATTTCATAATAAATAATACCATAATACCATTGTATAAAGGTATATAGTAAAGAAGCTCGTAATGGAGATCAAAAGAAAAGAGCTGCAGATATAAAAATAAAACAAATAAAATAAAAAAAAATTTCTCTAAAGAGGAAACAGGCAAAAGAATTTCTCATAGAAAATTAAAACATGATAGAGCGCAGTATCGTACTATATCATTACAAAAAAAAAACAAATACCAATTTTATATGGCTGAAGTCAACTTTTGAATATGTATTTGTATCACCTATCTGTACAATGCATTTTTACTCAATTTTACTGATTTTCACTGCATTGAAATGAGAATGTATTGTAATGGTTGCATGAAAATTATATTTTTTAGAAATTGTTAAAAAATATTTAGAAATATTGTCATGTCTCGAAAATTAATGCATGAGCAAAAAAAAACATTGAAAAACACTATTATTATTTAATTATACTACGTAGGTTGATAAGTTTCCTGTATTCATAGTAAAGCACGTAAATTTTCACAATTTTTTTATTTAATTTTCTACATAATCTCCTTTTAGCTCTACACACTTATTCCAACGTTTCTCCAACAATTCTATCCCTTCCCTACATCGCACTTTGTCTAACCCTTCAAAAAATGCGTTTGTTTCGGTTATGACGTCACTATCCGATGAAAATCTCTTTCCCCGTAACCATTTTTTTAACTCTAGAAACAAAAAGTAATCACTGGGAGCCAAATCTGGAGAATAAGGAGGATGTGGAAGCAGTTCGTATTTTAATTCATGAAATTTGGCTATCGCAATTGTTGACGTGTGAGCTGGGGCATTGTCCTGAAGAACGATGATTTTTCTCCTCGACAAATGTGGTCGTTTTTTTAAAAATTCTTCATTTAATTTGTCTAACAATGTGCAGTAATACTCACCAGTGATCACTTTTCCTTTTTCCAAATAATCAATGAATATTATCCCATGTGTATCCCAAAATGTAGTGGCCATGACTTTCCCAGCCGTCTGTTGAGTTTTGGGTCGCTTTCGTCGGCTTTCACCTGGTTCCATCCATTCTGCAAATTGTTTATTTGATTCAGGTGTATGATTATGAATCCATGTTTCGTCAACAGTTATTATTCGACGAAAAAAATCCGCCTTATTGCCTGTCAACATTTCCAAACATTGCTGTGAAGTGGTCACACGTCTGCGTTTTTGGTCGATTATTAGCAAACGCGGCACCCATTTTGCTACAAGTTTCTTCATATACAAATGTTCATGCAAGATATTAATAACACGTTCTTTTGAAATGTTGACGATGTTCACAATCTCATTCACTTTCACTTTTCTATCACTCAACACAATATCATGGATTTTTTCGATATTTTCTGGTATTGTTACCTCTTTTGGCCTTCCACCGCGTTCATCATCATAAACACTTGTACGTCCATGTTTAAATTCACTGACCCAAAAACGAACAGTCTCATATGATGGTGCAGACTCACCCAAAGTTTCGTCCATGTCTTTTTTAATATCGGTTGCTGATAAGCCTTTCAAATGGAGATAATGTATCACACTACGAACTTGAACTTTATCCATTTTATAAAAAATGCTAAACACACGTAATTCAATTGCTTGTAAAATATAAATTAATTGGCAGATAGGTTTGAAAATAAAAATGGCGTCTCATAAAAGATCATAATTTCTAAAAAAAAATACTCCTAACTCATCGAAGTGTCATCTACATGTTAATACAGGAAACTTATCAACCCACGTAGTATGTTTTTTTTAAAACTAAATATAATAAAAACATCATATTATTTCACCCACAAAAATGTATACTAAAACAACAAAACAACACTGTTTGTACTATTCAATCATTAAAATGTTTTAATTAATACACTAAAAAAAGGAAATAATTATAAAAAAAGTTGAAAAATATTATTAATATTTAATTGTATGATTAAAAAATTAAATATAATAAAAACATTAAATAATTCACTCACAAAAATGTACAAAAATATAAATCCAGCGAAACGAACATGTACAAAAAAATGTTAATGGTTTGATATTTATTGTTGTATCGTGTTACCGTAGTACAAAAAATTATATTATACGCTAATGTATAAAATTTTATACAACTTTTGAATAGAAAATTTTTTTATTAAAATTAAAGTATTTTTAAAATTTGTTTAAATTTAAATATTTAATAATATTGAAATTTTTTAAAGGTGAAGTGTTGTACAAGAAGCTGTGAAATTGAAGTGAGTGTAGATGTTAATAATGATCATAGGAAAAGGTTTTTTAGATTTCCTAAAGATTTGTATGTGTAAGTAATATGAAAAATAATTAGAATACTTATATTAAAAATATAAGTATGTATATAAAAATGAATAATTTATATACCTATATAAATAAACTTTACAAATTTAAATAACATAAATGAATAAATTTAAATTATATATTTTTATAAAACAAATTCAACAATAGTGAAATATGTATATAAGTAGCATTTAGCATATAGTACTTACAGTTACCGTTACTGATAATGTTACATGTTATTTAAATCATACTGATACTGATAATGTTACAAAAATTATTTATGCATAGCAAAGATGTATAATACAATTGCTTTTTTTTTATTTAGGACTTGATATCAAATGGTATTTTTGTGAACATTACACTTTTTAGCTAAGTTTTTACACAAGAATACAATTGTTTTATATGCAGGAGTACAAATAATTAATGTAATAAAAATTCATGTACAGATAGTTATATAAATAAATAAATAATAATTAAATAAATAAATAAGAATTAATAACACAAAGAAACAACTTTTTTATTGAAAATTCAAAAACATGTCATCTTTAATAATTTTAAAACAACACTGGTAACACTGCATAACGAAACAATAAAAACAAAATTAAAAATAAACATGGCTGTAAACATGGCCGATGACGACTAAAAAAATGATTTCATTTTTTTTCTTTCTCCATCCTTCATTATTCTTATGTCTATCTATTTTTTTAAAAAAGTGTGTGGAATAGTGAAAAAAGTTTGAATGTATTGTAATTTAAACAATACAAATAAGTCGAGGTCAACGAGTAAAATCAGCAGTTTTCTTCAAGCCTGCCTTTCTTTGTTACGAGTATATGAAATATATATTATTCAATGATAATACCATATAATAATACAATACACCTTACACTATTCAATAACAATACATAGAAACTGTATAGTATTATTATGTATGTATATTATATACCATATATACTGTATCGCTATGCTGTGATATTATCTAACCGCTCCCCTTCACTTCGAACCTATATATTTTCTATTGGTTTTGAACAGCAAATTTTTATTTTTAAATCAATGATTTCTGTTTGAATTTAATATTTTCGTATTTTAGTTTTCAGTCTACAGTAAGGGACAAAATGGTTACTCCTTTTTAACATTTTTTAAAAATCGGTAATTTCCAAATATATAAATGCAAAATATATAATAATATTAATTAACATATTTTATATCAATTTATTATCTATTATTCACTCACAATTTTATAACTTCATTTTAACATATTTTTAAGATAAAATTAGACTGAAAAATTTCCTTGAAAAAAAAAAAAATAATTAAAAACCACAAATTAAAAATTTTAAATAAAAAAAAAAAATAATTAAATATATTTTTTAAAAAATTATAAACGATATTTTTGTTTACACAATGTGTTATAAAAAAAATTAGAAAATGTATTATAATACAAAATTCTGTCGCGGACTGTAGACTGTACACTAAAGGTACTTCTCCACGATGCAATTTTTCTTGCGCGAAATTTGTCTTGCATGCAAGAAAACTTGCAGTACTTCGTACACACGACGCAATATTTCATGAAAAATATGCAATTTTTCTATCATGCAAGAAAAAAATATCTTTGCAAGAAATTTTTATTGCACGAGCACTTACACGAAATTCTCATTTTCTTGCCTATGCATTATATGTCAAATATTAAATATTTTTTTATTTTTTCAATATTTTAAGAAATGAAAGGCCTACCTTTCTAATAATAATAATAATAATAATAATAATAATAGAAAATACATACCAAATTCACAAGAAGTCACAGCACAACACAACATAAACAAACGAATGATAGATAACACAGCAACCCATTACATTTTACTCAACTGATTTTATTGCATATGCAAGAGAAATATTTATTGAAATAAATTTTTCTTGCGCGAAATATTGCATATCTTTCTGCGTACACTATGCAATAAAAAAAATTGCTTGCAATAAGAAATATTGCATGAAATACGTTTTCTGTGCAATATTTCATCTTTCTAGGCAGCGTACACTTCGAAATAAATATTTCGTGCAATTTTATATGTCAAAATCGTATTGCATGCAAGAAAAATTGCATCGTGGACGAGTACCTTAACAAAAAACATAGCACTCATAACCAATTATCAAAGATTAAACAGCAAACAGACAACATTGCACAATTTAGCAATATAGTATGTATAAAATAAATGATAATAAATATCTAAGTATATGTATAAGTATATCAAAGAATATAGAGCTAAAGCAATAGAATTTTCATTCCACAATCTTTCAAAAATTCAGAACACATAAAGTTACATAAATATCTTCGTTCGAAACATGTTTCGAACATAAATTTTTCCCCTCATAATTGTATTAAAATACACATAATTTTTCTTACCAAAGAATATAGAGCTAAAGCAATAGAAATAACATTCGACGGTTAAATTCAAATAATGTCTGTATGTTTGCCAAAATACATATTTTCTTGCTTCGAAATTTTGAAAAAGGGGAAAGTTACAATTAATGTGGATGACGTGGAATGAAACGAAAAAATTTTGGATTTTGCACATGTTTGTAATTAATGTGTATGACATATTGTGTATAATTTTATACTTCGAAAAAATACTTCGAAAAATAATTTCGTATTTATGAATGAAAATAGGTTTACACATAGCATTTGTGTGTGCGTTAATTTGATTATTCATACGCCATTATAGATTTCAAATATACATATAATACATATAATATATGTAGATATATATACTATATATATATAATTTTTATACTGCTGCTGGTTGACTGCTATGTTTTTATTTCTATCGATCATTTCTTTATTGCTATTTGCTCTATTGTAATTTGTGCTTATGCGAGCATACCCATACATTGATAATGCAATGGTAATTGGTATACGGCAAATAATACAATGTAAATTTATATTTTATATTGTACATTGTATACGCTAATGCAATACGATTATATATGTATGCGGATAATCATTATAATATATAATATGATGATGATGATAATATGATATTATGATATATGTATATATGTACTATATACATATTTCAGGTTTTTTTTATAAATGCATTAGCCGAGATATTTTTAAAGGGACAATATATATGTATTATATACATATATGTATATTGTATTATAATTATAAAAATATGTATTTTACAATATTGAACAAAATGATTTTTGGTATTTGTGTACTACTACGTAATGTACGTAAGTAAATGTATAAGCTGTGCTGTTTGTTCATATCGACGTTCATATTATATTGTAGACACTATGTACATATGTACGTATTCACTTGTAGGATTGAGTTTATAAAAATTAATGGGCCCTATTATGAATGTCGATAATATCGACTATCGACAAAATTAAGACGAGACGAGACGATGTAAATTTTGTATTATGCAAATCGGTCGTCTCGACAATAAGATATTGTCATATCAAATTTTATTTTCATTCAGTTTCACCATGTAATTTCTATAAAAATTGTCAAATATATCGATACAAAAATTTATAATTCATTTTTTTTTTCAATTTTGAATAAATATTTAATTAATTTTTGTAATTTTTAATAAATATTTGATTAATTTATGTAAATAATTTGTAGCTATAAATATAAAATATAAGTGAAAATATAAAACATTGATTTAATACTGATTTTTTTTTTTTTGCATAAAAGAAGAGCGTTCATGTTTTTTTTTTCAAACAGCATTTTTAGTGATTTTTCTTTAATTAATTAAATTAAATTTAAATAAATTGAGCAGAATAATTAAATACAACTTATCTTATATACAAAGAATACATGAAATGTCAAATCACCATGGACTATTATGTCTATTGATTAGTTTTAACTGATCGACTCAAAATGTCGATATTCTCGCCTCAAATCGCCATTCATAATACAAAACTTGTCGAGTCAAGGCGATAGTCGATGACAAGACGATATTATCGACACTCATAATAGGACCCAATATAAAATAAACGATTAAATAATAAGTGTGAATGGCTGGTTATAGGATAATACAATTCTTATGCATTTATATCGGGTTTTCCAATAGGGACATAACGATTTTGTGTTTTAATACAAAGGAGGCCTTGAACATTTGGCATAATCTGTCAACTTCAGAACGTCAGTCAATGTTAACATTTTTATCATGGTGCGAAGTTCACGAACGAGCAACATTTAGAAATTATTGAAAATTACTATCGCAATTCTGAATCGGTAGTCACAACTTTAAGAGCGCTTATTCCAATTTTCGTGCTCGCGGTGGTCATATGAATGAGATCGAATTCCATAATTAAATGTAATTTGTGTACTTCACTTGGAATAAATTTTGACCTTATATGTATATTAATTATTCTTTATTTTACTTAAATATAAAATTGTTATGTCCTTACTGGAAAACCCTACATTATTAGCATAATGTATTATATTATATTATAGAAGTTGTTAGGCAAGTAAGCAATATAGTATTATTGGTATTATATTTAATACAGTATTATTGGTATTATATTCAATTTTGATAACTATTAAATTATTGTTGTTTTCGTTGGCTTATATTTTTTTCTTTATTTTTTTTTTATGTTCGTGCGATCTTGTTTATATACAAATGTACACACACACATATGTATATAGTATATTATTACCCTTCGATATTGATATTGTACAATTTCACATTGCTTTTGTACTATTTTTATGTACATACATATACGTTTTTATGTACATGTATATTATTATTTATATGCGTATTGTATTAAGTATATACCTATATATTACCACATTATTTGTATATTGTTTGTGATATTACAATACCTACAATATTTAGGGATACAGGTGGAAAGAAAAAGTAACGATAAAAAATATAATATTTAAATCATATTGTATAAATAATCACCTGAAATATTAAAATTATATCTAAGCAAGTGTATAGATATACCATTCATGCGAAATATCCACATATATGTAATGTATAGTATTTTTAAGATTTTTTGCTTATTACATTCATAATTAAAATTCAAAAATTATTCTTATACATATTCATACGAATATGTAATGATAATTATTATTGTAATTCATAATACTCGAATAGAGTTTATGAAATAATTAATATAAGACCACGCCAAAACACAGATCATAAGGAAAAAATATTTCAATTTATAATCAATGCAGATCATACCAATTATATACAAACATACGTATGTTTGTCATTATGTCATTCGTTTATATATTATTATGTATATTACTCCCTATTAAAAAAAAAATGTTTGTTTACATTTCTTTGAAAAAATTTTTTAATTTGTTATTCCCTTTTACTTATCATTCACAACAATTCATATACATATATACATACATTTAATATTCGCATATAAATTCGTATTATACTAATACATAATACAGATAAGGATCTTTGTTAATATACATCTTACCAAAGCCCAATATAACAACTTGTTATCTAGTCTTTGATACTACATACTACATACTACATAATATTCCGTAATGAATATTATACACGTAGCTATATATATTATCATAATACACAATAAACTTGTATTTACCTTTAAATACAATACAATTCACATTATTCCATTGCACACATACATAATTTATAATACAAAATATAATATTATATCGATTCCCTTCCCCGCAACAGATATTAATCTAGATGATTTGTATGCAAATATATAATATAATTCCGAATACCTCTTAAATAGCAAACAGATAGCTTCCTCTCCGTCAACTAGCATCGTTCACCAGTACAGTACACTATCATCAGTCATCACGCTGCCTCAGTGATAGTACTGTTTGACGCTGAACATACATGTGCCTTATTTATATAGTCAGGTACGTGAGGGACTTGAATAGCTCGATGGTTTGGTTTCGTCTTGTGATCCTGAGATAACGGTTCGAACCCCAGCCAGCGCGCTACTCTTGCCCAAGTCGATCATTAATTTTTCCCATCAACAATATACACCAGTAACTGATTACTGATGATAAACTGGATGGTATATCTGACGTAAATTACTGATCGGCGGTGCCATAATGGACTTCGTGCACTTAATATATACTATATACATTGTATGTATATATGTATATTTGGAAAAGAAAAAAAAAATATAGTCAGTACTGTTTATTACGGCACGGATGTTATCTGTTTCCATCTTTACCTCAGACATGGTAAGTAAGAAAAATTATGTGTATTTTAATACAATTATAAGGGGAAAAATTTATGTTCGAAACATGTTTCGAACGAAGATATTTATGTAACTTTATGTGTTCTGAATTTTTGACAGATTGTGGAATGAAAATTCTATTGCTTTAGCTCTATATTCTTTGTTCTTACTTACCATATTTGAAGTAAAGATGGAAACAGATAACATCCGTGCCGTAATGAACAGTACTGACTATATATATTTTTTTTTTTCAAATATACATACATATATACATACAATATACAATGTATATAGTATATATTAAGTGCACGCGGATACTCAGTCCATTATGGCACCGCCGATCAGTAATTTATGTCAGATATACCATCCAGTTTATCATCAGTAATCAGTTACTGGTGTATATTGCTGATGGGAAAAATTAATGATGGCCGGGGTTCGAACCGTGATCTCGAGATCACAAGACCGACACCCAACCATCGAGCTATTCAAGTCCCTCACGTACCTGACTATATAAATAAGGCACATGTATGTTCAGCGTCAAACAGCACTATCACTGAGGCAGCGTGATGATAGTGTACTGTACTGGTGAACGATGCTTGTTGACGGCGAGGAAGCTATCTGTTTGTTATTTAAGAGGTATTCGGAATTATATTATATATTTGCCATACAAATCATCTAGATTAATATCTGTTGCGGGGAATGGAATCGATATAAAATTATATTTTATATTATACATTATGTATGTGTGCAATGGAATAATGTGAATTGTATTGTATTTAAAGGCAAATACAAGTTTATTGTGTATTATGATAATATATATAGCTACGTGTATATAATATTCATTACGGAATATTATGTAGTATGGTAGTATGTAGTATCAAAGACTAGATAACAAGTTGTTATATTGGGCTTTGGTAAGATGTATATTAACAAAGATCCTTATCTGTATTATGTATTAGTATAATACGAATTTATATGCGAATATTAAATGTATGTATATATGTATATGAATTGTTGTGAATGATAAGTAAAAGGGAATAACAAATTAAAAATTTTTTCAAAGAAATGTAAACAAACATTTGTTTTTAATAGGGAGTAATATACATAATAATATATAAACGAATGGCATAATGACAAACATACGTATGTTTGTATATAATTGGTATGATCTGCATTGATTATAAATTGAAATATTTTTTCCTTATGATCTGTGTTTTGGCGTGGTCTTATATTAATTATTTCATAATCTCTATTCGAGTATTATGAATTACAATAATAATTATCATTACATATTCGTATGAATATGTATAAGAATAATTTTTGAATTTTAATTATGAACGTAATAAGCAAAAAATCTTAAAAATACTATACATTACATATATGTGGATATTTCGCATGAATGGTATATCTATACACTTGCTTAGATATCATTTTAATATTTCAGGTGATTATATATGCAATATGATTTAAATATTATATTTTTTATCGTTACTTTTTCTTTCCACCTGTATCCCTAAATATTGTAGGTATTGTAATATCACAAACAATATACAAATAATGTGGTAATATATAGGTATATACTTAATACAATACGCATATAAATAATAATATACATGTACATAAAAACGTATATGTATGTACATAAAAATAGTACAAAAGCAATGTGAAATTGTACAATATCAATATCGAAGGGTAATAATATACTATATACATATGTGTGTGTGTACATTTGTATATAAACAAGATCGCACGAACATAAAAAAAAATAAAGAAAAAAATATAAGCCAACGAAAACAACAATAATTTAATAGTTATCAAAATTGAATATAATACCAATAATACTGTATTAAATATAATACCAATAATACTATATTGCTTACTTGTCTAACAACTTCTATAATATAATATAATACATTATGCTAATAATGTAGGGTTTTCCAGTAAGGACATAACAATTTTATATTTAAGTAAAATAAAGAATAATTAATATACATATAAGGTTAAAATTTATTCCAAGTGAAGTACACAAATTACATTTAATTATGGAATTCGATCTCATTCATATGACCACCGCGAGCACGAAAATTGGAATAAGCGCTCTTAAAGTTGTGACTACCGATTCAGAATTGCGGTAGTAATTTTTAATAATTTCTAAATGTTGCTCGTTCGTGAACTTCACCATGATAAAAATGTTAACATTGACTGACGTTCTGAAGTTGACAGATTATGCCAAATGTTCAAGGCCTCCTTTGTATTAAAACACAAAATCGTTATGTCCCTATTGGAAAACCCGATATAAATGCATAAGAATTGTATTATCCTATAACCAGCCATTCACACTTATTATTTAATTGTTTATTTTATATTGGGTCCTATTATGAGTGTCGATAATATCGTCTTGTCATCGACTATCGCCTTGACTCGACAAGTTTTGTATTATGAATGGCGATTTGAGGCGAGAATATCGACATTTTGAGTCGATCAGTTAAAACTAATCAATAGACATAGTAGTCTATGGTGATTTGACATTTCATGTATGCTTTGTATATAAGATAAGTTGTATTTAATTATTCTGCTCAATTTATTTAAATTTAATTTAATTAATTAAAGAAAAATCACTAAAAATGCTGTTTGAAAAAAAAACATGAACGCTCTTCTTTTATGCAAAAAAAAAAAAATCAGTATTAAATTAATGTTTTATATTTTCACTTATATTTTATATTTATAGCTACAAATTATTTACATAAATCAATCAAATATTTATTAAAAATTACAAAAATTAATTAAATATTTATTCAAAATTGAAAAAAAAAAAATGAATTATAAATTTTTGTATCGATATATTTGACAATTTTTATAGAAATTACATGGTGAAACTGAATGAAAATAAAATTTGATATGACAATATCTTACTGTCGAGACGACCGATTTGCATAATACAAAATTTACATCGTCTCGTCTCGTCTTAATTTTGTCGATAGTCGATATTATCGACATTCATAATAGGGCCCATTAATTTTTATAAACTCAATCCTACAAGTGTATACGTACATATGTACATAGTGTCTACAATATAATATGAACGTCGATATGAACAAACAGCACAGCATATACATTTACTTACGTACATTACGTAGTAGTACACAAATACCAAAAATCATTTTGTTCAATATTGTAAAATACATATTTTTATAATTATAATACAATATACATATATGTATATAATACATATATATTGTCCCTTTAAAAATATCTCGGCTAATGCATTTATAAAAAAAACCTGAAATATGTATATAGTACATATATATATCATAATATCATATCATCATCATCATCATATTGTGTATTATAATGATTATCCGCATACATATATAATCGTATTACATTAGCGTATACAATGTACAATATAAAATATAAATTTACATTGTATTATTTGCTCGTATACCAATTACCATTATCAATGTATGCTCTTATGCACAAATTACATTACAATACAGCAATAAAGAAATGATCGATAGAAATAAAAACATAGCAGTCAACCAGCAGCAGTATAAAAATTATATATATATAGTATATATATCTACATTATATGTATATTTGAAAACTATAATGGCGTATGAATAATCAAATTAACGCACACACAAATGCTATGTGTAAACCTATTTTCATTCATAAATACGAAATTATTTTTCGAAGTATTTTTTCGAAGTATAAAATTATACACAAGTCATACACATTAATTACAAACATGTGCGAAATCCAAAATTTTTTCGGTTCATTCCACATCATCCACATTAATTGTAACTTTCCCCTTTTTCAAAATTTCGAAGCAAGAAAATATGTATTTTGGCAAACATACAGACATTATTTGAATTTAACCGTCGAATGTTATTTCTATTGCTTTAGCTCTATATTCTTTGAGTTATATACATATAGAGTTAATTATGATAATACTCTTTCACACAGACGTGAAAAAGTTATGGGACAAACATAATCTTTCATCATTAGAAAACATAATCATACTGATATATGGATATTCGATATTTAGCATAAAAAAACAAAATGTAAAAACATATTGCTTTCATAAAAATTTCATAGAACATCTATTGCCAATTAAAAGAAATGGAAAAATATATCAAGATAAATCAGTTAATTTTTAAGAAAAATTATTACAAGAAGAGTAAGGGAACAGGAAAGAATCCACAAAAGTTCATAAAATCCTTGTGGAGTTAATAGCGACGATTAGAGGTGGTCTGTTGGATTTAAAGGTTATCATTTACTCAAAGTAGTTTTGTTATGTTTATTTATTTATTTTTTTTTTTTTGGAATAACGAAATTAAAAATATTTCTATTTTTTATTATATTTTAATATTTCTGAATTAATTAAAAATAAAAATAATAATTATTATAAAAATTAATTAATAATCTACATATACGTTTTAAAGTATTTTTTTTAAAAAGTCTTGCTAGTCCCATAATTTTTTCACGCCTGTGAATTAGCAATTTATATGTAAATACAACTGCATAATGTTAAAATTAAAACGTATTTATTTAGTACTATACTATTTTCAGAAATCGAGTCAGTATTGTGCTTATGGAAATAGTTACCCGATGAGGTTCTGATAACTTCACATATAATATTTGGTAGGAAATTCTGAATAATATATCTCTGTCAACCCTGAAGAAGTTACTTTTTAACATATGTTAACAGGATGTTCCAAATTGTGCATAAATAAATTTATAATTTTGTTCACAAATAATTCTTAAAAGGGAGATTGTGTACAAATTTCACATTCCTGTAAATTTATATTTGATAAAAAAGTAGCATTATTTGAAAATATCATAAAAATGTTCGGTTTTTAAGACAAATATTAATTTTTGTTTGCTGATTTTTTCATTTTTAATAATGAATCACCCTGTTTTTTTTGGGAAAAAGAAATACACCAACCCCTTTGATGTTGCCTATCACACAGCGTGAAGGCAACTGATTTAATCAGTTAACACCATTTTGGTTATATGAAAAATAAAAAACCGAACTATAAAATATGAAGTCGTTGCGCAGCCGATGTCCACTCAAAGTATAAAATGTTGATTGAATCGTGTCAGCGGGAAGATGGGCATAAAAGAAAATGATGATAATTCAGGGTTGCCGTAGCTACTGGGAGTATTGATTAAATTTATAAAAAAAATATGAATTTTTGATTAAACCATATTCAGTATTTTTAATTTTATTTATGAAATTATGTGTTCAGTATCAATTTGATATTAAATTTTGTATACATACGTACATACATTCATTTTCATATTTGTTTATTTCTCCATTTTCTTCTATTTTGTTCCCTTTATGTACTTGTTAATGATTTCTTTACGTTACCGTTACATTCTGAATTTTATTTTTTGTTTTGTCTTTTCTTAGAATAAGAAAGAAAATTATTTACAATGCAAATTGCTATCATATTATTCAAATCAGCTTGTTATTATATGTTATTTTGTAAAGAAATGAACATATTTCATAAAATTTCCCAAAATGTCACAAAATTACCTGTTTTTTTGTAAAATCTAAAAAAAAAGTTTTTTGCAAACTGCAGCCCTTCATAATATACAATTTAAAATATTTCCCTCGGATTTAAATTGAGATCTGATCACCCCACACACGAGACAGACTTATACAAACGCAATGTGAAAGAA
Organism: Villa cingulata; assembly: GCA_951394055.1. Taxonomy (NCBI): domain Eukaryota; kingdom Metazoa; phylum Arthropoda; class Insecta; order Diptera; family Bombyliidae; genus Villa; species Villa cingulata. Next base: position 13,560,245 of record OX596023.1, on the reverse strand, counting down.
TATAGAAAAGCATGCCTATCTTGCCTGTACTGACTTCGATTTCTGAAAATAGTATAGTGTGTGCCTGCGACTTCGTCCGCATTGTCATAGAGCTATAAAAGGAACCACGATGTACAGAATAAGGTGATCCCGAGCGAAAAAGCTCTTTGTAAAGCTTTATGTTATTACGTCATTTCTATTGAGTTTGTAATTCAATTACCACCATCAACCACGATTATCAGTTCATTTAGAAGAAAAAGCTTTTCATACATTTTACAGATTTTTTTCAGACCTTCATTTGTTTAAATCAAGTTTTTATTGTTTTAAATAATAAATTTTGGAAAAAAAAGTAGCCTATTATTTGTGGGAGGAATCACTCTTTAAGATAAAAAAAATTCCATCAAGATTGGTTCAGCCGTTTTCGAGATTACCCGGAACATACAGACAGACAGACAGACAGACAGACAGACGCAACAAATTTATTTATAAGATGTATACATACAAATACATATTATTGATATTATATACTTTGAATGTTGCTTGTCTGGTTAGTGGTTGCTGAGTTTGCCTTACATACATATAAACAAATAACAAATATAATATGAAAAAGTTTTGTGTTTGGTACATTGTATTAGATATAGAGTAAGAAGAAGAATATAATTTTCTCTATTCTCCTTATACTACATTCTATATAAATATAATGTATATATATTATATTGCATGCAAAACCATGCAAAACCTATAAATAAAGCAAAGTGACCACTGATAAAATATCAGCTACTAATAATATTATATACTTTTTGAATATATAACAAAGATAATACAGTCCACTAGATGAACCATTTCATTTTTTTTATTTAAATGTTTGTATGTTTGCCAAAAATAAAGATCGAAAAAGTTTTTCTAAGTAATATAAGAAGTAACAAAGATAATACAGTCCTACTAGATGAACCATTTCATTTTTTTTATTTAAATGTTTGTATGTTTGCCAAAAATAAAGATCGAAAAAGTTTTTCTAAGTAATATAAGTAAGAAGTAACAAAGATAATACAGTCCTACTAGATGAACCATTTCATTTTTTTTATTTAAATGTTTGTATGTTTGCCAAAAATAAAGATCGAAAAAGTTTTTCGAAACAATATCGAAAAAGAGCGAAAGTTTATAATTCAGGAGGGATGTAAATATGAGAGAAAAATAAGAATATTTATATAGAAGAATTAGTTTGTGAGTTGCATGACTGGTTTACTAAATTTTATATGGTTTTGAGTGGTACCATCACTTATTTGGGGTGCGTTCATGAACATTACTTTAACCATAGTCATGGTGTAGTATAGTTTAAGCAAAGTTATGTTATACTACAGCCATAGTTATGTTAACATCAAGTGGTTTTTGAACGCGATTTTTACCATAGTAGTAGCAATAAATTATCATTCAGCTGTCAAGTCAAGTTTAAAAAATTTTTACATATTATAATTATTATATTTTTTGTTTGTCAAAAATTAATTATTTTTTAAAAATGAAGTTTAAAACAAAATTAATTAATTTCAAATAAATTAAATTGAAATTTTCACAATTCACAACAAAAAATGACATGACAAACGATTTTTTATTGTCAATGTCATTACCACTTAAGGGCTTACTATCGTTACTATCGTTAACCATGCTCTCGAGCAGGGTTAGTTTTTGACATCAAATAGTTAAAAATTTACTTTACTACAGATGTTTATGAACGCTAAAAATTCATGTTGGTAGTTATGTTTTACTATGCCACGACCATTTTGAACGACAAATGATAACTATAGTTAACTATAGTAACGTTTATGAACGCACCCTTGATATGATATTATACTTGAATAAGTAAAAATAAATGGATATTTTGTACGCAAATGCTTTAGAATACAACAATTGACAATAGGGCTGTTTCAAATTTTTTTTTTATTGTATTGAGTTGATCGTCGTATTTAATATATGAATGACTTGAGAAAGGGTGTATTTCATATTTCATGTATTTTTATATATGTATGTATGTGTTGTTATGTTAATATGCCTTGTCGCGTGCTATATGATCTGACATATATTACTACTACTACTTCTAATTGAAATAAATATATAGAATTGTATTTATATCAAAGACCATATAAATATATATATTTATATGGTCTTTGGTTATATGTATTACTTGTATAGGTTTACATTATTTTCTGATGTAGGATTGTAGAATATTTGGCAACAGATGTTTTTACGTATGCATACATTATAATTCTATATATTCTATTAGCCTTGTGCTGTGATATTATCTAACCGCTCCCCTTCACTTCGAACCTATATATTTTCTATTGGTTTTGAACAGCAAATTTTTATTTTTAAATCAATGATTTCTGTTTGAATTTAATATTTTCGTATATTAGTTTTCAGTCTACAGTAAGCGACAAAATGGTTACTCCTTTTTAACACTTTTTAAGAATCGGTAAATTCCAAAAATATAAATGCAATACATATAATAATATAAATTAACATATTTTATATCAATTTATTATCTATTATTCACTCACAATTTTATAACTTCATTTTAACATATTTTTAAGATAAAATTAGACTGAAAAATTTCCTTGCAAAAAAAAAAAAAATAATTAAAAACTACAAATTAAAAATTTTAAATAAAAAAAAAAATTATTAAATATAATTTTTAAAAAATTATAAAGGATATTTTTGTTTACACAATGTGTTATAAAATTTATTATAATACATAATTCTGTCGCGGACTGTAGAATGTACACTAACAAAAAACATAGCACTCATAACCAATTATCAAAGATTAAACAGCAAACAGACAACATTGCACAATTTAGCAATATAGTATGTATAAAATAAATGATAATAAATATCTAAGCATATGTATATATACATATTATTATTATTATTTATTATGGGGATGAGGTCAGTAAACTGTCTCACCCCCGCCCACACCATGACCCACCAGGGCCTTTTGGCGATATACATATAGAGTTGAGTTAATTATGATAATACTCTTTCACACAGACGTGAAAAAGTTATGGGACAAACATAATCTTTCATCAATAGAAAACATAATCATACTGATATATGGATATTCGATATTTAGCATAAAAAAACAAAATGTAAAAACATATTGTTCTCATAAAAATTTCATATAACATATATTGCCAATTAAAAGAAATGGAAAAATATATCAAGATAAATCAGTTAATTTTAAAAAAAAATTATTACAAGAAGAATAAGGGAACAGGAAAGAATCCACAAAAGTTCGTAAAATCCTTGTGGAGTTAATAGCGACGATTAGAGGTGGTCTGTTGGATTTAAAGGTTATCATTTACTCAAAGTAGTTTTGTTATGTTTATTTATTTATTTATTTTTTTTTTTTTTTTTGAATAACGAAATTAAAAATATTTCTATTTTTTATTATATTTTAATATTTCTGAAATTATAAAAAATAAAAATAATAATTATTATAAAAATTAATTAATAATCTACATATAAGATATAAGTTTTAAAGTATTTTTTTTTAAAAAACTCTTGCTAGTCCCATAATTTTTTCACGCCTGTGAATTAGCAATTTATATGTAAATACAACTGCATAATGTTAAAATTAAAACGTATTTATTTAGTATGTATACATACAAATACTTGGTATAAATATATAAAAATTTAAACAAAGTGCTTAACATACATACAAACTTGCATATAAAATACATATACATATATAAATATAATGATCAAGTATATTTATATATTGCATGTTGTATTCAAAAAAGCCAAAGCATGCATATAAATTATATATGGCATTTGTAATACAATACATACATGCGAATGGATTTATGTATTATATACTTTAATGTTGCTGGTCTGGTTGCTGTGTAGCCTTACATACATATAAACAAATAACAAATATAATATGAAAAAGTTTTGTGTTTGGTATATAATTTTCTCTATTCTCTTTACACTATATTCTATATATTTATATTATATATATATTATATTGCATGCAAAACATGCAAAACCTATAAATAAAGCAAAATGACAACTGATAAAATATCAGCTGTTGTAAACAAATTTATTCATTTTCTCATTTTTCCTATACAACTCCATGTAAAGGGGGAAAAGCTTTATACTGAAAAAGTTTGGGCTTGGCAAAAAGAAATCCCGTTATTTTTATATTGTGTTGGGAGCTTGGCATAAAGTGATGCTACTTTTTTTATATTGAGTTTTACGCTGGCATCACTACCGACACCTACAATTGTTGAAAAATTTTTTGGTCCGAATGTTCCTATGAATCAGTTTCTCTCCTACTTTTATATACTTTTTGTGAACATATGAATATTATATTTTTAACCAATATTTTTCATTTTATGAACTCATGTTAAAGTGTATTTAATTACAAAAATTATTAGTACAATTTTAAATTCAAGATAATTTTATAAAAAAAAAACAAAAAGATAAATGCGGTATAATAAAAAAAGGATAATTTGTTGCAGGTAAATTTTAGAAATTTTTGTAAACATTTTGCTTCTTTATATTAATCGACATGTGTTATTACATGTGAAAAAATTAAGTAAGTAAATAAAGAGAAGTAGTATAAAATATCTACTATCTTATAATATTTTTATTTGAATGTATAGTAATGTAATACAAACAGGTATGATTGGTATTAATCGCAATAAACAATAATAAAGAATGCGAATTTCCCTTCTTGTTTAGACACTGTAAATACTATTTGTGTCTTTTAATATAATTGTTTTGTTTTTATTTAGAAGCATAAAAAACCAAAATCTTGAAAATTTTGAAAAAATTTATAAATTTTACGTGCAATATATTATATTATTTAATTATAATATATTATTAGTTTTACCTGACATTCCCCTACAATAAAAATAAAAAATATATATGTATGTACTTATATGTATGTATATTAATTTATTATTCTTAATTTTTTTTACACCGCTTTTATTTTTTTTTCTTTTATTGATAAGAATAGGTATAATATTATATATACAAATTATTTTTTCTTAAATATATAATTATAATAACAAATATACATTATTATTTTCACTATTAATAATTATTAATAATTAAAATTGTAATTATTATTACCGTATTACAATTTTAAAATTCAAAAATATTTAAAATTCAACGGCTTTTTCAGTTCTCACTACCTAAATTATCGGTGAGAAGTTTCTCGATCGCTACATTCCCGATTCACCACAGATACAGAAACAGACGGATCGAGAATGACGTCATAATGACGTCAAATCGAGTTTACCAGTCGAGAAAACCAATCGAGAAGTGATACAGAAACGCAGCACTGATCCTTTTTTTCTACTTCTTATTTTTTTTCCTGCTATCAGTGCTATCTCTTTCATTTTTCCGTAACGGCTAAATAAATATAATTTATCTTCTATATTATTATGATATTAAAAGGATAAAATTAAAACATTATAGCTATTTGCACTTTACCACAGACTTTACAAATATCGCTGCATTTATCAAATGTATAATTTAATGTAGATCGTAATAGCAGGATACATTACATATGAATTGATATGCTTATGTGGAAATGCTTTGTTTACACTCATATGAACAGTAATGATAAAAAGGGATCATCGAGATATTATCAAAGTGTATATATACCTAACCTATAAGGTTTACCTAGATTTACTTTGATATTATATTCAAATTTAATATTATGAACTTATCACCCCGAAAATTAAAATATTTTCTTTCGAGGCTGATTTAATACATGGTTCATATAGTTATATTTGTGATTATGTGATATAACAATAATTGTTTATTGACCTTGACCACATTTATGTAAATGATGTTGTGATTTAGTCGCATTTTTTATGACTACAACTACATGAAGAAAATACTATGATGAATTTTCAACATCATAGCAACAGGACATCTAAGCTATTTAACAGCAAAAAAAAGTATTTATTTATCATATAACTAGATATAACAAGCATAACATACACCTCACTCCTCACTCTAACTGTAAATACAAAGTAATAAATTTTAACCAAATTCCTTCTATAGGTATAGGCTATTAGATATGCCCCAGTCTAAGATAATTGATTTAAAAATTTCCTTAAATATTTTTTCTAAATTTTTACAAATTTGTAAAAAACAAAAACTAAAAAAATCCATTTATTTTTCGATTTTTCGATTTTTTGGTGTAATAAATCTTTTTATTTGATTCACGTGGAGGACAATAAGGATATAATTCTATAAAAAAACAAATTATTAGAACCAATGACACATCAATTTTTTAATAAATTTTTTTAAGTGAAACGTAAACTATACATGGTACCCAAGAAGTAGAACAGTAGAACTTAGAATTACAGGACTGACTATATGTTCAAATAATATACATATATTATTATACATATATACTATTATAAAGATATAATATACTCCTGATGAATTACAACAAATTCATTTTTTTTCACATAGTCATCATAGTTTGAAAAATCTTCATGTCATCATTACAAAATTTACATACAGACTATGAAAAAAAAAATCGAAATACTAAAAAAATAGCCCGATATACCTTGACTTTGGTGATGTGATACCTTTGATGATAATCCATCTACATTCTACACACACATGCACCTAAATAAATATGTTTCTATACGTACCTATATCTGTATGTATACATACGTTTATAACACACCTTTTTATTTCATATTTTAATTTTCTTTCTGTCCATATAATTTCTGATTTTAAATTCGTAACGAACATACAAATATATAAATACAAAAATAAAAATTTTCCACTCAATTAATATAAAGCTAGTTATGGTTATGGCTTGTGGTTATTACATTATAGCTAAATAGTGAATTTTATTAGGCATATGCAATATACGTCTGAGTACATATGTATACATATTTTACGTATAGTCTATATACAATAATCTATAATCAATTGTATTTTAACATTTTAAAAATTCTCTGGATATTTTTTCGTAAATAAAACAAAGTATACTCTTACTAAAATAATAAAAGAAGAAAAATTTAATTAAAAAAAACTTTTTTTTAACTATGAAAATCTTTTGCGTTTTAATTTTATAATTAAAAAAAGAAAAAAAGCGAATAATTTGAAATATATGTACAGTTACAAATCATAATTTATTATTATTGTGAAAATGATGTTAAAAATAATTACAACAATAAAGGCAACATTAACACGAATTCTATTCAGTGCACATAGTTTAATTGCTGTATGGCAAGTAACACAAAATAAAAAAGATCCAATTTATTGGACATTATGTGGACCAATTGGTTTATTAGTTATTGAAGGTTTATTTACGTTAGCAATTAAAAAGAATCAAGAATGGAGATGGTAAATTGAATTTATCGTTTATTTTTGCATTTTATATAGGTACATGTAATACTACTGTATCCTTTTCATATAATTATTTATTTTAAATTTCTAATTCCTAATAAAATTCTGCGTTATTATATCCTTTTACATTTTTATATTTTTATTTTCATTGATATAAGTATATAAATATATTTTTTTGTTTTAAATTTTTTTATATAAAAAAGAAAATAGTTTTACTTGGTCTTCTGGTAGGTTTTGCCCTTCTGTATTTCTATATTTGAGCAGTGTTGTACCAGCCATTTGGCTATTAGAATTAGAAAAGGTTGAAAAACGTATTAATCCGAATAATAATGAACAAGTTAATGTTACATTACCAGCTGGGAAACAGCTTGGTATCAATTTACAAATACAGATCGATGCACAAACATGGACGACATTGATCGAACAATTTTTAATGTTAATATTGATAATTGGTCGTTGGTTATTACCGAAAGGTGATTTAACGCGTGATCAATTAAGTCAATTGCTATTAGTTTATATTGGTAAGGATATAAAAGATGCACACAAGCATATATTTTTGATGGATATATTACAATGTATGCCCTTAAATAAATAAATTTATTTTTTATTCAATTGTATTTAAAAGGTACTGCTGCTGATATAATTGAATTTTTCGATTCGTATAAGGATGATTCAATTGCAAAAGTTCCACTTTTAGTTTATCTTACACTTGGAATATGGTCATGGTCACTGTTACAATTTACGATTGTTTTATCGGCAACAAGATCAAGAAGACCAAGGGGAGGGGGAGGAGGACGAATTCGATTACAAGAAGAGTACATTTTCAGATTAATTCCCCAAGTTTTTTCTTTGTGGAATTTAATTTTTCATTTATAACAGAGATACAGATTGCTGTAATGATTGCTGTTGCGGTATTGATATATGGGGTATAGCATTAAATGTTATACTACAAGATGCACCTTTTCTAACATTTCGTCTACTAATTATCATTCATTATAAGATCATCAATTATATGAATGTGTTTTTCACATGTAAATTTTATTCGTTTGCTAATGCTACTACTAAACTGATGACATTCATGCTGATTAAAAAAATTTATTTATTTAATTTTTATTTATTTATTGTTTTTTAGGTAAAAATACTTTGGTTATACTACTCCAACTGTATAGACTTTATGTTGTTAATTCAGAATACTGGAAAGCTAAACGTGAAATGAAAATGACAAAAGAATTTTCCAGAGCCAGAAAACAACGTACTGATAAAAGACATGAAAATGATCATGATAATCAATTGCACGATATTTACATAATTTCTTCAGGAAAGTTATCAGATAAAAAAAGATCAAAAAGGTAAATACTCGCATGCATAATATAACGGTATATGGTTTTTATATTCATAGTTTCTGTAATGAAAATTTTCTATTTTCATTGTTTCTGTGCATATTTTTTGAATTAATATCAGAGCTAATCGAAATCAATTAGACGAAAGTGATGATGATACTATAAGGAAAATGAAAACCAGAAAAGAAAGGTGAAAATTAAATTCTGATTTGAAAATTCAAAAAAATATATATATACACGTATGTATATTTTAATTGAAAATAATTGAAATTTAATAAAATTTAAAATAATGAAATTTATTTTAAAATAAAATAAATAAAATATTTTAATTGAAAATTCTTTTATAATAATCGTATCCATGTATATGTATATACATATACGTTTAGACATAACAAATATTCGACTACTCGAAAAGATACTGGATATTCAACGGGAAGCTCACAAAATATGCATAAAACACAATTAAAAATTGAAAAATTCAAATCGAATCGTAAAAAGGATAAAAATAGAACGAAATCATCAAAGAAATCGAGTTCGTCGTCGGATAATGAAGAAATAAAAAAAATTAAATCCAAAAATGATGAACGAAAAGATGATAAAAAGTATTGCATGAAGATGATATCTGTTCATTTTATAATTTTTCCAATTTATTGAGCATGTATTATATATAATTATTAATGTATTGTTACTATATGTATAGGAAATCAGCACGGAAAAGTAATAAACGTATTGAAATCGTTGAAGAAGAGAAATCTGATACTAGTAGTGAATCAACACCAAAATACAATACTATCAATGAGAAAACAATGAAAAAGAAAAAACGAAATAAATCATCACGTTCATCGTCTTCTACCAATTCCTCATCAACGTCGTCATCATCATCATCAACATCATCATCGGAGGAATAAAAGTATATTATTATTATGTATACACATGTAGTGCATGCTTATAAATACTGATCTTTATTAACAAATAAAATTAGTAATTTTTTTATACAAAAAAAGAAATTGTCTTTGGATTATTAGAGACATATTCATTTCACATATTGCATTCCGTTGTTTTCTATTTTAAACCATTATATTACTTCATTTCTAGAAAATTGGAATTATCAAGTGAATTAATAAATTAATAACTCAGTTGGAAAAAAATAGGGAATATTTTTGTTGTGTAAATTCACTTATTATACAATAGTCGCCCGCAATTATTTAATTAACAAATATCCGCAGCTAATTTCTAATCCAACGGTGTCGTTTTGCAATTACTGGAACCGGAAGTATTTGAAACGCTGTGTTTCTGTATCTCAGTCGAGAAGTTCTCGACTGAAAGTGACGTCACAGCTTCTCGACTGGTAATTCTCGATCCAAAAAATTTTTGCGTTTCTGTATCTCTCGAAATTCACCAATCGAGAAATTTGTGGTTAGTATCTATAATCGAGAGATTCATTAATTATTAATTACATATTTAACCGCTTATTTCAAATATTTGAAATTTCTATCATCCAAAAGTTTATATGTATGAACATATGTATATTATATTTTTAACCAATATTTTTCATTTTATGAATTCATGTTAAAGTACAATTTTAAATTCAAGATAATTTTATTAAAAAAAAAAACAAAAAGATAAATGCGGTATAATAAAAAAGGATAATTTGTTACAGGTAAATTTTTGAAATTTTTGTAAAAATTTTGCTTTTTTATATTAATCGACATGTGTTATTACATGTGAAAAAATTAAGTAAGTAAATAAAGAGAAGTAGTATAAAATATCTACTACCTTGTATTTTTATTTGAATGTATAGTAATGTAATGCAAACCGGTATGATTGATATTAATCGTAATAAACAATAAAAAATAAAGGATGCGAATTTCCCTTTTTGTTTAGACACTGTAAATACCATTTGTGTCTTTTAATATAATTGTTTTGTTTTTATTTAAACAAAAAGCATAAAAAAGCATAAAAAAACAAAATCTTGAAAATTTTGAAAAAAATTATAACTTTTACGTGCTATATTATTATTCCTTATTATTTGATATTAAAAAAAATTGAAATAAACTCTCTACAATTTGAATTCAAAAATTCAATTAAAAAGAAGAAGATTGCAAATTCAAAAATTTAAACAAAAAAGAAAGAAGAAGACACAATACGTAAGATCAATCTGGCTGTAAAATTCTGTAATTTTCTTAAAGAGGGGATATGTAAGAATTTTACAGAACAAATTGTATTGGAACGCCACAGCTGTAATTTTCTTAACTTCCTGTAAAATTACCCAATAATTTTTTTTACAGAAAGTAAAAAAATAGACCTAATATTTCCATTCTTTTTTTGAATAGAGGAACTTCCAGATGGCTGCATTCTTGAATTTGTTTCTCTAACAAATGAATCGCGTAAATTTTTCCACCTGTTTTTGCATTTGTTTGCTGAGAAAATAATAAAATAACGTCAAACAAATTTGCATACTACACAATTTTTTATTAAATACAACAATGTACTTACCATCCATTCCAAGTTCATTTGAAATTTTCTTCCAAATTTCGTTTTTTAATACGTTGTTCTTATATCCTTTTTTATTTTTGCTATATAGCACTTCATAATTTTTTAAAGTCTAAATTCATTTTTAATGTTTCATTCCGTATGGAACAGCGGTAGTGTACAGACAAATTTTGCAGAGCTTGTTAAATTATGTTAAAATAATTTAAATTAAAATTAAATTAAATTTAATTAAAATTAAATTAAATTTAATTAAAATTAAATTAAAATTAAATTAAAATTAAATTAAAATTAAATTAAAATAAAATTAAAAATTAAATAAAATTAAAATTAAAACTATAAATTAAATTAAATTAAATTAAATTCACAGAGTAGTTAGACGTGCGTTTGTTTTATATGTGAAAAGACGCCATAGTTAGAATAGTGTAAAACATTTGGTTTATATAAGAAAAGACGCCATAGTGAAAATAGTGTAAAACGTTTGAAATCCAATAAAACGGGGTGACCCAAAGATAAGTTGAAAGTGAAAAAATTTTTGTCACAGGGTGACCTAATAAATCTAATATAAAATAAAAACAGGGTGTACACAAAAATTTAAAAACAGGGTGTATCTAAAAATTCATAATAAAAAGTGTAAAATTAAATAATTAAAAAAGAGTGAAGTGTAAAATAAAGCAAAAACACAGTATAGTGTGTGTGTAAAAACATAAAAGTGAAAAACTTATAAAAGTTAAACAAGAAGATGGGGCAGCCCCCAGGAGGCAGCTCAAACTCCTTCGCTATCCTTGCAAAGGAGCAAAACCCGGAACCTCCGAGGAGTAAAAGGGCGAAATTGACAAAACAGCCCCTTACTACCTTCCATGCTACGGACTACCCAGACCTACCAACAAAAAATCTAACCGATAACGAGACTAAGTACGTAATAGTACAAAGTATGGCTATTGATGAAACTAATTCGCAGGGGGACAACAGAGTGTTTTTAAAACTTGAAACTTTTAATGTATTTTTAGTGTTAAAATCACTTCAGGGTATTTCGAAAGAAATACTGGAAGTGGAATGGCGCAATGATGGGAGAGTACAACTCCTCATCAAAAACAAAACGCTCGCAGAAAAATTTGTAAATACAAAGTCCTTAACCTTAACTAAAAATAAGGTTATACCAGTAAAAATTGAATATGTAACGGCCCTAAACACTTCAAAGGGGGTTATCAGATGCCCTCAATTTAAATATGTTACAGAACAGGACATTCTCGAGGACTTCCAGGGTCAAGGTGTCATCGCGGCTCGACATGTTACCAGACGCAACATAGAAGCACCAGCACAGTCAACTCCTACTGGTACCATTGTGTTGACTTTTGAGTCACACAAACCTCCGCAATATGTCAAGGCATGCGGGGTCATGCGTATTCCAGTAAGGGAGTACGTAATGAACCCGATGCGATGCCACAAGTGCCAGCTAATGGGACACACGAAGAATAGATGTGGGGGCCAAGAAAGATGCCCTTCTTGCGGAGTGGAGAGAGAAAAACATGGCGCGCAATGCAGCACCCTTTTCTGCATAAATTGCCAAGTTAATGACCATGGGGCAGCGGATGCAAGTTGCCCTAGCTACCAAAGAGAAAAAATCATTTTACACATAATGTGCAACGAACGCTGCACTAAGTATCAAGCGAAGAAGAGATTTTTTGAAAGGAACCCCGAAGCTACATCGACAAGGAGAACGCATCCCACTACTACAACCAGTGGACTAGCAACTCGTTTGGGCACGAAGACATACGCTCAAACGTTAGCTGGAACAACAAGTAAGTCACTGACAGACGCGACCAAACCGACAAACCCACAGGTAACTAACAGTGACTTTCATGATACGACCCCAACTAAAAACAAAACAGCCACATCCAACTCAATACAAAAACAGACCAACAAACGTAGACAAAACAACACAACCAAGGCGCAAGATGAACAAAAAACTACTGTACCAAACAGTACAATCAACAACAATTCTAAGATTAACACCATAACAACGAACAACAGAACAACAAAAGAAACCAACTCAACTAACGTAGTACAAGACACAGAAATGCAAAAATGCATTACAATCTCTGGTATAAAATCCACACAAATAACAAACAACTCAAATATACAATTAACAACAAAAAACACAAACAACACATTCACAAACAACAATACAAACACAATAAATAAATTCTTCATTTCGAAGGAGGAAGTCTGCCGTTTAGAGGCGACCTCCAGAGAAAAATTGGAAGAATTTATTAAAGCCCAAGGTAATGACTACCTGGGCAGCAAACTCCCATTCAATCAACTCCTCAGACAGTGTGCAAAGGTTGAAATCCCATTTCAGCCTATACTGACTGAGGAATACATCATCCATCTTTCAGACAATGAGGAGATGGATGTCCCAGAGGAGCTATAAGCTCCTGAGGGACCTCCATATCTCAGTAAACCTCTTACCAAGTCAGTTATTTGGTTTTACATAAAACCAAATGGCGACAAATTTCACATCAAGCTCACGAACAACATCAAGAGAGCTCACCTGCATCCAGTGGAATATAAGAGGTTTTCGTGCTAACCAGCACAATCTTGAATTCCTAATAAGTCGGTATAAACCGCACGTTATTCTCCTACAGGAGACCTTATTCTACTCAAATAACGGACCTTCGAACTTTCGGGGATACACTTGTCATTTCTCGGACAATGACTCTTCGTCTCGTTCAAGAGGAGTTGGTATACTTGTACGGTCCAGCATAAGTCATTCTCTTCTCGACATTACGTCGAATTTCCTGAATGTGTCTGTCACCGTACACACATCACCTCCAATGACTTTCTCATCGGTATACATTACCAGAACCAATGTCATAGATACTCCCACTCTAGTTAATTTTACAAACCAACTCCCATCCGCTTCAATAATTGGTGGCGATTTTAACGCCCATCACCACTTCTGGGGGGATCACAGATCTGATCCTAGAGGTACAATTATTGCAGACTGGATACTCGAATCTGACCACATGCTACTAAATGACGGAGCCCACACCTTCGTGTCATCGACACATCTTACTAGCTCCGCAATTGACATTACCTTGGCTTCAAGCTACATAGCTAGCAATTTCTCATGGGCACTCCATGATAATCCAGAGGGAAGCGACCACTTCCCAATCATCATCAATAGTGTTAACAGGCTAGCAACCCAAAAAATTTCCTCGCGTTTAGTTGAAGACAAAGCTGACTGGGACTTGTTCGCCCAGTCTGCTTTGAGACTAAGCCGAGACCATCCCCAAAGCAGCAACATAAATAAAGAGGCAGCCAGTATTAAAAGAATAATAAGATCTGCTGCAGCCTTGTCTATGCCTTCTATACGACCAAAGATCTGCTTTGAGCCACCTTGGCTGACCAGAGATATAAAGAAAACTATAAAGGAAAAGAATGTTGCTTGGAAGAGGTTCCAAAGAAACCCTACCAGCGCAAACTCGTCCAAATTCAAAAGATTAACTGCACAAGTGAAGCGGGCGGTGAAAACGGCGAAAAAGGCCTCTTGGCAGGCATTCGCCAACTCGATTATCCCATCTGACTCGCTGAGGGATGCATGGATGAAGGTGAAACGTCTTTATGGCAAACCACCTTCATCCGTACTATCTCTCATGACAGTTGATGGGACGGTCACCGACTCATTTGGTATCGCAGAAGAGTTTGCATCATCATGGGCCTCAGTCTCTAGTGACTTTGGCCTTCCGGAATCGGTTATCGACCAGAAATCTGCATACTCGGTGGACCTGTCTCAGCATGTAAAATACCATCTTGCTTGTGCGATTACTCTCGGTGAATTGGAAAATACATTAAATTCCTTTGGTGGTTCCACACCGGGGGAAGATCAAATAAGCTATCGCATGTTGAGACGGCTACCGAGTGAAATCAAGATAAGAATTGTAGAGTTGTACTCCAACATTCTGGCGTGCGGAACTTTCCCACATGACTGGAAACTAGCCACAGTGATACCGATTCCGAAGAAAACTTCAACTGCAAAGCGCGCACTGGATTACAGACCCATATCCCTTCTCTCATGTTTATCCAAAACATTGGAGAAGATTATGGGAAAAAGACTCCAGATAGTGACTGAGGAACTGACGAATTCTGGTCAGCATGGTTTCCGCCCGAGGAGAGGTACAATAACTCTCCTACACGACCTGGAAGAAGGGCTGGCTTCTTCTTTGGCAGCGAGAGGTCATTCTAGTGTTCTTTCACTAGACCTTGAAAAGGCATACGACAGAATTCCAGCCTGTTTCGTATGCCAAAAACTGACCTCTTGGGGTGTGGACCCAATATTTATCAAAACAATTTATAGTTTTATGTTTAACAGACAGATCAAGGTCCGTACAAATGGTTATATCTCAAACCGTTATAAACTGGATAACGGTACCCCACAAGGATCTCCCTTGTCTACAACGCTACTCATTGTTTACTTGGATTCGTTGCTAGTGGAACTAACAAGATATCCTAACATCAAAGTGCTGGCATATGCCGACAATATCTTGCTTAGTGACACATCATGCACACCAGAAACAATGAGTGAACTTCGAGGAGCCTCAGAGCTGACCTTGAAGTGGGCTCAAGATAATGGAGGAAAAATTCCACTTGAAAAAGTGGAATTCCTCCATGTTTGCAGGAAAAGGAACTGCACCGTAAATCAAATACGTATCGCTTCACGCGAAATTAGCCCGTCACCTAGCATGAAGATTTTAGGAATCCATTTCAATAAACGATCCACATGGCAAGATCATGTGCAAGTTGTGGTGAATAAAATCCACAAGGTTCATAATCTTATAAAGATACTGGCAGCAGGCAGAATGGGTGCTCCACCATCGGCACTCCTTCACATTGCTAATGTACTAGTAAACGGTATAACAGGGTATGGTCTGACCCTCTTCGGTGACTGTTCACCAACGTACAAAAAATCCATACAGATAGCAATGAATAAAGTCCTCCGGGTTGCCTCAGGGGCGTACCGTTCGACCCCTATCCCCATTCTACTAGTAGAATGTGGCGTTTGGTGTCTGGAGGACCGTTTAATGAAGTTAAGGCTGAGGTTTGCTTCCAGGCAGGTAGGAGACCCCAGGTCTCCCCTGTTTGGAATTGTTTGGAATTTCTTGGAGAGAGAGAGTCAGATCAGATCATCCTCCTTGCGAAGATCTGTTATGACGATCCCTCGACTCCCCCAAAAACCCCTACCAATCCCGATTTCCCAATACGTCCCCTTAGACAGAGACATCAGACAGTACATACGAGACGACCTAAGTTTTTACCGCAAGGAAGACACCAGTCCGGAGGTCTTTCGTGCACTGCACGCGCTGGTTTGTGAGGAGTTCAGGGGTAGGTTGCTACTTTACACTGATGCCAGTAAAACCACCACTGGCGTCGGTCTAGCAGTAGTCAGCAAACGCGGCTCGACTGGATGGAGGACGGTGATTCAGAGAAGATTACCAGTGGAAGCTCAGGTGTTTGACGCCGAATTGACTGCAGTATGGATCGCTGCAGCCATGAGGGCAGAAAATGACAGAGCTTCGGTGATCCTCACTGACTCTATGTCAGTCGTCCAGGCTCTAAAAAATCCTGGAAACGTGGACCACCTAGTTTCCAGAATCAGAGCTCTAATCTCCCAGTATGACACACGGGTAGTTTGGATACCGGGGCATGTTGGTATTGACGGGAATGAGCAGGCTGACCAGGCAGCCAAAGCAGCCATTGATGTAATAGATGAGTCGGACCTGCTCATTCCGCCAAGCCCGAGTGCCATATACAGGATAGGTCTGGAGCAATTGAACAAACGTAGAATGGCCAGATTCCAGGATATTGGTTCAGACACTACACGGGATTATTGGGAGATCAACCGTGATCTCAGGGCTCCAAAATTCAACCCTGCGTTGAGTAGAGCTCGACAGATATCCCTTTTAAGATTGAGGACAGGGCATACGAGATTGACCCATCCTTTCTCAACAAACAGAGGGGAGGGGTCAGTCTGCCCTTGCTGTAGGAACACTTTACATACGAACGCTACAAAACTGTTAACGGACTGTCCGGCTGTTAGATCCAAACTGACAGCCCTAGGACAACAAGACGTAAGTAGAGGGGAGTTGCTGAATCCCTCACAGGATGGTAACTCCACTCTATTTACTTTACTTACACAATACAGACTGACTTACAAAATATAAAGTTAAACCAGGAAATCGTGCCCAAAAATAATAATAAATGTAAATATATAGAAATAGAAATTTGAAATGTGTTTTTAAAAAAAAAAAAATTTAAAAAAAAAAAAAAATGTTTCAAAAAATATATGTAAATACAAAAGCTCTAAATACAAGAGCTCTATACAAAATACTCCTAGATGTAAGAATTTGGTCCCCTTCTTCTAAGAGGTTTTAGACCATAAGTACTAACCTTAGCAATAAGACTTTACTACTAACAAATATAAATAATAAACTGGGGACTATCGATGTGAGCCGGTGGAGCCACTATCGTCTTTGTATCGCATAAGTGGTGAAGGGGATAGTGTGGCCACGCGCTAAACATAAATAGTACCACAGCAACAAAATGTAAATAGAATATTGAGAAATTGTAAACAATGATCGCCAAAAGGCCCTGGTGGGTCATGGTGTGGGCGGGTGTGTGGCAGTTTACTGTCCTCACACTCATAATAAATAAATAAATAAATAAATAAAATTTTTAATGTTTCACTTCATCGATTCACATTCACACATGAGTTGATTACTTTTTAAATTTAAATTTGACATTAAATTTTATGTCAAAATCCTCAGAATACCATTTGTTTCTTTGAAACGAGGAACAAACTGAAAAAAAAAAACTCGCGGGATGAAATTTAAAATTGAACAAATTTTGCGACGCGATCCTTAAGAAATCTAATTTTTTTCTAAATATTATTTCTATGCATGTTGAAGATTGGGTTGGTTAGCTTCATGTTATTTATACCGATTCTATATTCAATGCAGCGACTTCAACTTCGACTTTGATTTAATGGATGTGCAGTGCATTAGAACTTCTACATTCAATATTCAATGCAATAGGGCGCATTTACATTGTCTTTTTTTGTTTTCTCATCTTGTTTCAGGATTGAACGACAGCATTTATATTAGCTGTTTTTTTTGGTCACATCAATCTCATATTTCTCAGTTCGACATCTCATTTAGATCATTTATCTTTTGCTTGTTACTAACTGAGCAAACAAACTGATTCTCAGTTGATTGTAATTTTGAAAAGAAATAATTAAACAATTTTTTATTTTCACAAATTATTTATTACACATAAACTATATCCAAAAATTTACAAAGTATGAACACGAAGATTGTCAAGATTGTTTTTTTTTTTTGATTCTCAGTTCCTCACATAAATTGAGCAAAAATATTTTTCTTCAGATAGATTACATAAATCTCACCACCTGCCACCTATAATAGAATAGAAAAAACACCGACAAAAGAAACGCATTGCTCAATTGAGAACTGAGAATTATCAGATAATTGTGACCAAAGAAAAACAGCTATTATATCCATTCTTGCTTTCTTGTTCATGTTTCTTGTCGTATATTTTTATATACGATGCCTATTGGTAGTATTGCCAAATACTTATTTTTTGATTTTCATTCTTGCTTTCGTGTTTGACATTTTTCATTAAAATTAAGTTACAAATTCGATTGTGATAAAAAAAGTAACTAAAAAAATATATAGACATATAAATTTTTATTTGAATTAATTATCAATTATTTAAATTGATTATTGTTGAGTATTATTAATAACCTATAACAGTTTTGCATTTTTGTTGATGGTAAAACATTCTACTAATTTTGATTATTAACATACTTGCAACACTAAATTCAAGAAAGCAAAAAGTAAACCACCTCTGAGTTGGTTTACTTCCTTGTTTCCTCTTGTCTCGCCCTTCTCTATCTTTCTTCTAAGTTAATGACGTCACGTTCTTGACTTTCATGATAATGTAAATGCGGGCATAGACTTGACATTGACTGTGAAACCTTGACAACCAATTTTACATGTCAAGCATGCTGTGAAGTCGAAAGTGGAAGTCCAAGTTGAAGTCACTGCATTGAATTAGAGGCGCCATTATTCATTCTCTTCTTTTCATCTTTCTTCTTTAATGCATTTGTTTTTGTTTATGTTTTGTTCCATTTCCATGTTCATTATATTATATTATTTTGCAATAACGTTTATTTTTATTATATTTGTATTTATATTTGGTATATGGTGAATGTGTGTGTGCTCGTGTATTTTGTGTATCTATGCATTTTACATTTGAGGTAATTTTTCTTGTCGTTGTCACTTGTCTTATCATGTCATTGCTACTCATACAAAGAGTATATAAAAGTATATCTTTTATTATTTATTATCTTCTATTATATCTTTTTATATACTCTTTGCTCATAGATCTCATAGATTATGTTATGTTATGTTATGATTATTAGTTCTTATTTCTTAGTTCTTGTTCTTACTCGTGTGGTTATGTGGTTGTGGTTGTCGTTGTGGTAGCTGGTAGCTGAAGAAATCCCAACAAATTTTCGTTTTAAGTTGTGTATACTTAACAATTTTTGTCTGTGTAATAATGATAATGGTAAAAAGTAATTTGCTGAACTATTAAATGAAAAATTATAGCAATGCTCTGTAGATTATGCTTACTTAATTCAACTGAAGTGCTTAATATATTTGATGGTGATGGACAACGATTAAAAATTGCCAATATTATTGGCCAACATTTCTGGTTTGTACCAATAAAATATGATAAAAAATCACATATATGTTGTAGATGTTGGTTGAAAGTTGATGAATTCCATCAGTTTTATTGCTTTATAAAGGATGCACAGAAAAAGTTATCTGAAATTTTACTCACTGATCAGAAATTAACCCAGCAAACTACTAAGACTTATTTGAAAAAGGAAAACAATGATGGTGATGAATGTATATATGATACTGGATTTAATGGATACGTGAACATGATACAGGACAATAATGAAAATGAAGATATAGAAATAAAATCAGAAATTTGCGATAGTGATGAATCAAGACATGATAAATTTGAAGAAGTTAAAGATCCTGTATATACTGATAATACCAATTTAAATAAGGAGCTAGATTCAGAAATTAAGAAGAAAATTTGTGGTAATGATAAGTCCATTAAGCGTTCCAATATCAAAACATCATCCAAAATGAAATTTAAAAAAAATGTTAAGCAGAAAAGAGGTGGTCAAAAAAAGCTGCCTCCAAATATAAGTAATATTGGTAATATCGAGGAAGATTTACCTTTAAAATATATTATAAAACAGAAATCACTAAGAGATAGTAAATGTAGTGAGAAATTGAAGAAATCGAAAGAAAAAGATGATGTAATTGCAAATTATATGAAATTAAAATGTGAAATATGCGGTAAAGAATTCACAACATTTGTTGAAATTGATCAACATTGTAGACAAATACATAATACAAAAGGATATGTAGTTTGTTGTAATAAAAAATTGTATAGAAAATATTTATTATTTGATCATATTAATATACATATAAATCCCGATTATTTTAAATGTGATGAATGTAAAAAAATATTTTCTGATAAAGAATGTTTAAGAAAACATATATCAAGACATAAATCAAAGTATGAATGCGATCAATGTTATAAAAAATTCCCAAAAGAACATCTTTTGATAAGACATAAATTCATTCATGTACCATTAGAAGAAAGACAATTCAAATGCGATGATTGCGGCAAAGCGTTTTCAACAAAACATATCCTGCAAGAACATCACCTTAAAATACATCAAAATGCATATGGAAAAATGTGTCACATATGTGCAAAGGTAATTATTGGTAGAACTAAATTCGAAAAACATCAGTTAGAACATGCTGGTATTGTTGAACCAAAAGTACAATGCGAAAAATGTGGTGCATGGTTAAAAGATAAATCCAATTTAAAAAAACACATGAATCTTCACATTGATAGATTAAATACTCATAAATGTGAAATTTGTGGGAAAATATCGCCAACGAAAGTTGCATTAAGATGTCATATAAGATACGTTCATGAATCTGAGAGAACATATCAATGTGGAATATGTGATAAATCATTTAAAAGAGCAGTAAGATTAAAGGAACACATGGCAACACACACTGGTGAGATATTATACACTTGCCCACATTGTCCAACAACATTTAAATGTAGTGCAAATTTGCATGCCCATCGAAAGAAAAAACATAGAAAAGATTGGGAAGAATCAAGAAAGGATCGTGGTGTATCTGAAAATGTAATATCAGATGTAAGATTTGAAGACAGTGAAAACAGTAATAAAGATTTTTTAAAAGAAGATAATATTGAATACAATTCGCATGAGATGAATGAAAATGAAGTAAATTTGGATATAATACATGCATGAGCAAATTTTTTTTTCTTTAGTATTAGATACGATAAAAGCTAAAAATTAAAAATTTATTAAAATTTGTTCGTTTATGTTCTTTAAATAGTTTTTATTAGAATTAGGTATAAATATTTAAATTATAAAAAATAAATATGAACAATATTAATTTTCCTTAATTTAACTTAAATTAACTAGTATAATACTGATTGTATTACTCAAGATTTTCTTAAAAGACTGCGAAAGTAGATTACATCAACGTAATCGTAATAGCATCGTAGCGCCTTAAAGTAATATGATTTTGTAAGTACTGTACTAAGTAGATACTTCAAAACATTTTGCTTAAAACCACGTTCATATCAGGGATGCATTTTACAGCACAATTGTGCTATTTTAGCACAATTGCGTACTCAAGAGCACCTGAGCACAACAAGCAGTAAAAAGCAGTAAATTCAGCACAAATCCACAAATAGAGTATTATATGTATTTACTTTGGACATTTTTTGGGTCAGGTGGTAACACTTTTAACTACAATGTAGTAAAATGTCATCGATATTGCTTTTCGATTTGTTTTCATTTTTTTCATGGTGTCATTACTGTCATTTCTACAATATTGTTATTTCCTTTCTGTTCATCATATGATATTTTTCTTCTTTTCTTGCTTTGTTGTAATTTACTACGTTCTGATTCTTTCTTCTTTCGTTATTTTTTTTCTATTTTCAAAAACGTGATTTAAAAATTCAAAGTGCCGAGCTTCTATAACCTCTGTTTTGGCTATTGTTTTAACTTTTAGTTTTTTATCAAATAAGAAATGGAAAGGTAAATAAAATCTATTTTAAAAGGTATTGTATATTGTAAACTTATTAAATTTTTTATTTTTAAGCTCAAAAAAAAGAAAACTAACAGAAGAAGAATATTTCCATCAGTATGAATGGCTTACAAAAGATGACAAAATGAAAAACAAAAAGTTTTGTAAGTACTGCAAAACAAATATTGAAGGTAATAAATGGCATATAGAAAGACACTCTAATTCCCCGTCACATATAAAAATCCTAGAACAACTAAAAAAAACGCCAAAAATTGACGAATTTTTAAGTGAAAAGGATTCAACAAAAGAAAAAACTAAAATTTTAGAATTAAAGTTAGCTTGTTTTATTGCGGAACACAATTTGCCATTTAAAGCTGTGGACCACCTTTGTCTATTATTAAAAGAATGTATAAAAGATTCCAAAATAGTATCTGGATTGAATTTGAACAGAAACAAGTGCACAAAAATCATTACTAAAATTATTTCGGTTGAAAATCAAAAAGTGATAGCTAAAAAATTACAAAATACATATTATTCTCTAATTGTTGATGAGAGCACGGATGTCACAACGTCGAAAAACTTAGCAATCATTTTGCGATTTTTCGATATCAATGCAGTTCGTGATCAATTTTTAGGGTTGGTTCCTGTAACAGACGCAAGTTCTAGTGGATTGTTTGATGCAATAATTAAGTTTTTGAGGGAAAAGTCAATTCCAGTTTCAAATATGATTGCTTTTGGTGCAGATAACTGCAGTGTTATGATGGGAAAAGATAATGGATTGCAAGCCAAGTTTAAGCAAATAGTACCAAATATATTTGTGCAAGGATGTGTTTGTCATAACCTGAATTTAGCAAGCGAATCAGCATTCAAAATGCTACCATACGAAATTGACGAATTTTTAAGAAGTGTCAACTTCCATTTTTGCCACAGCTCAAGTAGGAAAGAAGATTTTAAAGTTTTTCAAGAGGATTTTGGAGTGCCAGAACATACTATATTTGGATATAGTCAAACGCGTTGGCTATCACGTCAGTTGGTTATAGACCGCTTACTGGAACAATGGACAGCACTGCAATACTATTTTACACTACAGGAATTTGAAAATAATTTTGAAAACAGAAAAATCACATTCATCGTGACTAAAATTAAGGACCCAATAATGAAGGCATATTTCATGTTCCTTTCTTATGTTTTAAAACACATCAATTCAATAAATGTAGAAATGCAGTCAGAGGAGCCTCGCATTCATATTTTGTTACAAAGATTGCAATTTTTATGTAAAACATTTACAAGAAATTTTATTGATAAAAGTGTCTTAGATAAAGTTTCATTAGACTTTATTGATCTTGAAAAAAATCAAAAATCACTTGAAAATATTTATTTCGGAGGTAATACTGAAGTTTTTCTTCATTCTCAAAGTGATAATATATCACCAACAGAAATGAAAATATTCAAAAAGAACTGTCTTTCATTTTATATAAGCTTTTGCGAACACTTGAGGAAAAGAATTAAAATAAATGATCCTGATTTGGAATTTTGTGCAAATTTTTGCCCTTCGAATGTTCTTTCTGGGAAAATTCTCAGTGTCGTCCCTATTTTAAAATTCTTTCCACCAAAAGAATTGGAAAAAGTGGAAGAAATTAATGAAGAATACAAAATTTTAGCTGATTTTTTAAATCAAGAAGAATATCAGAATTATAAAATAAATGAATTTTGGCATAAAGTCTCAAAAATCAAAAATGAACTTGATCAGTATATGTTTTCAAATATTTGTAGAATAGCGCAAGGAATATTATCCTTTCCACATTCTACGGCAAATGTAGAAAGAATATTTTCTTATCAGAATTTGATAAAAACAAAGTGCAGAAACAGATTAAATATCGATACATGTTCTGCATTAATACAAGTGAAAGACTTTATAAGATGTCAAGACACTGAATGCTATAAATTGGTATTTTCTAGAAATATTTTAAACATGAATTTAAATAAAGATATTATTCCAGAAGAGGCTTTATTGGATTAACTTTGTATTAAAAGCAAATAAATTAAAAACATATGTCAGCTAAAATATTATAAAAAAAATGACATATACATTATACAATAGTAATATACACCGTATACAATGGGTTTCATTGTAAATTTTTACAAGCAGTGTAAGTAAAAATTACATAGAACATGTTTACAATAGGTGTAGGATTGTACGAGTTTACACCGTTTACAATGATACAAGACCAAACCGTGAATACCCTTAATGTTTATATGTATAATAAATGTTTTGAATTACAAAAAATGTTGTTCTTATTTGTATGATATAATTTTAGCACAATTATAGCAAAAATAGCACATTTTTCGAAAAGATTTAGCACATTACGCTAAAGTTCCAAATGCATCCCTGGTTCATATTCATAAGCAAGTTGTAACTTGTGGTTATTATTAATAGTGAATTTTATTAGAGATATCCAATACACGTCTATGCACAAATATTTTACGTATGTATGTATGGTATATATATATATATATTTATATATATATATACGAGTATATGTTCTGTTTGGTGCTGTTCAAGATTATTTGTGCTATGTTGTTTTTATACTGAAGGCAGAATAAAATTTATCGTAACTATTAAACAAATAAAATTTTCCATAAAATTTTTTTTCTATGATATTATGAATACCTTAGAAACTTAAAAAAAAATAACATTAAAACCAATTCGTTCTTATCGTTACAAAACAAGTGTAAAATAATGCACATGATTATTTGTGCTCGTCTATAAATTATTAATAAAACTAACAGTTGATTTGAATTTCCAATTTTTTTGGAATTGTTTATGATATTGAAGGAAAATGATTAGTTGAAAGTAGGGGCCTTTTTGTAAATTCAGTTCTAAGTTAGATCTTTTTTGCAGTTTGTTCGAAAACTATTAACTGCAAAAGCAGAGCGTTTGATAAGTTTTGCACTGCAATGCAGTGCGTTCGAAAACTATATAAAATGCAAAATAGGCCTGAAAGATCTTAACGCAAATAAGCAGCGTGATTTGAAACACTGCATATATGCTACTGACAAGTGTACTGTCGAAGTTATCTACCACTTCATTCTTTACAACAGCTAGATTGTACGTACATACATTTTTTACAAAAATAAAATAAAGATGCACCCCCGTACCATTAACTTGCCGCCATGAGAACGCATTGTAGGCTCAGTAATCCTCAATTGTTTTTTTTTCTGGGGTAAAACGGTAAGTGCTTTTACCATAAGTCCCATTTAAGGTAAAAACAGACTCGTCTGTCTACAAAATGTTTCTCCAAAACACCATAGGCTTATTTCAATGCTCTAAGGCGAATTTAAAGGGAGCGATTTTATTATTATTGCATATGTATGGTCTTTTTGGACCACAAACACAATATGTTTTTATTTTTTTTCCTTCAGTCTCCATATAATTGTTGTGCAGCTTAATTTGATATATTCACTGGAATTAACATCATTTACAAGTGTTCTCAAGCTGATGGTAGGATTCATATCATCGGCTCTTATAATTTTTTGATCCTCTTTAGGTGTAATTTTTCTTTTTCTACCTCTTCCTTGGGCATTTTACAAACATCCTTTTTTTTTTGTTCACTTGATAGTGAATAGTATATTTTTTAGGATGTCTGATGGAAAAATACCATTCTTATAATCTGCGACGAGAGCAGCTCTGATCTCAACTGATAGTTCTGCTTTAAGAGGCATTTTAAGTCATCCCAATGCACTAACCATAGTTGAAAACTACTTTAAACTAATCATTTTCCTTCAATATCAAACAATTTCAAAAAAATTGGAAATTCAAATCAACTGTTAGTTTTATTAATAATTTATAGACGAGCACAAATAATCATGAACCAGAAAACGAGAGCACAAATAATCATGTGCATTATTTTATACTTGTTTTGCAACGATAAGAACGAATTTTTTTTAATGTTATTTTTTTTTTAAGTTTCTAAGGTATTCATAATATAATAGAAAAAAAAAATTTATGGAAAATTTTATTTGTTTAATAGTTACGATAAATTTTATTCTGCCTTCAGTATAAAAACAGCATAGCACAAATAATAATCTTGAACAGCACTGTACATATAACAATCTAGAATCAATTGTCATTTAGCATTTTAAAAAATTTCTGAATATTTTTTCGTAGATAAAATAAAGTATACTCTTACTAAAATAATAAAAGAAGAAAAATTTAATTAAAAAAAACTTTTTTTTAACTATGAAAATCTTTTGCGTTTTAATTTTATAATTAAAAAAAAAAAGCGAATAATTTGAAATATATATACAGTTACAAATCATAATTTATTATTATTGTGAAAATGATGTCAAAAATAATTACAACAATAAAGGCAACATTAACACGAATTCCATTCAGTGTTCATAGCTTAATTGCTGTATGGCAAGTAACACAAATTAAAAAAGATCCAATTTATTGGACATTGTGTGGACCCGACGAATAGGTTTCACATATTCATTTCGCAATCACATATTGCATTCCGTTTTTTTGTATTTTAAAACCATTATATTACTCCATTCCTAGAAAATTGGGATTATCAAATGAATTAATAAATTAATAACCTAGTTGGAAAAAAGTAGGGGATTTCTTCGTGTGTAAATTCACTTCTTGTGCAATAGTCGCCCACAGTTTTTTAATTCGCGAATATCCGCAGTTAATTTCTAATCCAGCGGTGTCGTTTTGCAATTACCGGAAGTATTTGAAACCGGGGTGTGTGTTCACATACGGTATAGGTGATTTATGATATTCACCATAAATTCACCATCATTCGCGTATGGTGACTACCACCAAATATTGTCATTTTGAGGTGACAACATTCTTTTGAGGTCACTTGAAATTGAAACAATGACTATAGAACTTGGAACTATAGACTATAGGATAGGTGATTATAGTAAAATTTTTATTGATAATTTGGTAAATGTTTACTTTATGGTACACACACTAGGGTGGGGTAACTAATGATGGGGAATGGTAGGGGCATGTCCCCTGACCACACTTCGGGGGTCAAACCTTGGGGGACGGACAGAGGCGGCGCAGGGCGGGGGGTTAAAAATCGAAAATTTATCATTTTGTCATATGCGTTTATGGTTGAATTGTAGGCTAGGGGGGTCGGAGCGGGTGGGTAATGAATGGAGGTGATAGAGGAAGGTCTAATGAATATACTTAGGGGGTCAAACCTTGGGGACGGACAGTGGCGGCGCAGGGCGGGGAGTTAAAAATCGAAAATTTATCATTTTGTCATATGCGTTTATTGTTGAAGTGTTGGCTAGGGGGGTCGGAGCGGGTGGGTTATGAATGGAGGTGATAAAGGAAGGTCCAATGAATATATTTGGGGGGTCAAACCTTGGGGGACGGACAGTGGCGGCGCAGGGCGGGGGTTTAAAAATCGAACATTTATCAATTTGTCATATGCTTTTATTGTTAAAATGTGGGCTAGGGGAGTCGGAGGGGGTTGCTAATGAATGGGAGTGACAGAGGAAGATTCAATGACTTCACTTTGGGAGCTGAACTTTCTAAACGGAAGTATGTTGCATTTTCTATACAGATATACACACATTGTCAGAATTGCCTTCTATACAGATATACACTCATTGCCAGATTTGAATTTGTAGAAGGCAAATGTGTATAAGGCAAATCTGACAATGTGTGTATGTTGCATTTTCTATACAGATATACACACACTGTCAGATTTGCCTTCTACAAATTTGTGTGTGCGTGTGTGTGTGTGTGTGTGTGTGTGTGTGCGTGTGTTTGTGTGCATAAGTGTGGATATGCATTTGTAGAAGGCAAATCTGACAGTGTGTGTATATCTGTATAGAAAATGCAACATACACACATTGTCAGATTTGCCTTATACACATTTGCCTTCTACAAATTCAAATCTGGCAATGAGTGTATATCTGTATAGAAGGCAATTCTGACAATGTGTGTATATCTGTATAGAAAATGCAACATACACACATTGTCAGATTTGCCTTATACACATTTGCCTTCTACAAATTCAAATCTGGCAATAAGTTTATATCTGTATAGAAGGCAAATCTGACAATGTGTGTATATCTGTAGAGAAAATGCAACATACTTCCGTTTAGAAAGTTGTAAAGGTGTAAGGTCGGCAAGCGCAAGAGTAATCGCGGTCGACTTATAACGGGCCAATGGGTTTTTGGAGGTATTTGTCGTGAGACAAAAGATGTATTTTTAGTTCCCGTTGATACACGAGACAGTGAAACACTATTAACAGTTATTAGAGACTATATTGCTGATGGCACAGTCATTTATTCTGATTGTTGGCGTGCATATAATTGTCTCGAGCAATCAGGCTATTAACATCTAACAGCCAATCATTCATTAAATTTTGTAGATCCTTTAACTGGCGCTCACTGTCAGATTTGCCTTCTATACAGATATACACTCATTGCCAGATTTGAATTTGTAGAAGGCAAATGTGTATAAGGCAAATCTGACAATGTGTGTATGTTGCATTTTCTATACAGATATACAGACACTGTCAGATTTGCCTTCTACAAATGTGTGTGTGTGTGTGTGTGTGTGTGTGTGCATAAGTGTGGATATGCATTTGTAGAAGGCAAATCTGACAGTGTGTGTATATCTGTATAGAAAATGCAACATACACACATTGTCAGATTTGCTTTATACACATTTGCCTTCTACAAATTCAAATCTGGTAATATATTGCTGATGGCACAGTCATTTATTCTGATTGTTGGCGTGCATATAATTGTCTCGAGCAATCAGGCTATCAACATCTAACAGTCAATCATTCATTAAATTTTGTAGTAAAATCCTTTAACTGGCACTCACACTCAAAATATTGAAAGATTTTGGAGAGATTTGCGAAGTGGTGTGCCCCGTTTCGGTCGTACAAAAAACATTGGACCGGTTATATAGCCTCATTTTTATTTAAGCGTCAAATTGATTATCTTGATCTAATCGAAACATTTTTTAACAACATGGCAGAAATGTATCCACTCGCTGATAACGATTTTTCGCGAGAGGCCGCTAATTCGTAAAAGGAATTTTAACCTCCCATCCTGCTCCTATACTTTGCCGTTTCCAAACTTCAGCTCCCAAAGTGAAGTCCTTGAATCTTCCTCTGTCACCCCCATTCATTACCAACCCCCTCCGACCCCCTAGCCCACACTTTAACAATAAACACATGACAAATTGATAAATTTTCGATTTTTAACCCCCCGCCCTGCGCCGCCACTGTCCGTCCCCAAAGGTTTGACCCCCGAAGTGTGGTCAGGGGACATGCCCCTACCATTCCCCATCATTAGTTACCCCACCCTAGTGTGTGTACCATAAAGTAAACATTTACCGATAATTTATACTATCATCACGAGCAAGAAGCAATTTCTTTTAAAACAAAAGGTTTAAACGATCAGGCATGAGACAAAACTTGTTTTCATTAATATGATTGAAATTGAAATGAAAAATATCAAAGGAGAAGTAAAGAAGTTTATTATGACTAGGAATAGGAATAAATAGAAGATCAATGCAATGAAAAAAAAAAACCAGCGCATGATGTACACATTATATTTTATTGCATTACCATGTTATTAAGTATGGTCGAGTATATAGCTACTCCAATAATTAAATTGTCTTAGAAATGTGTATGTTGTGAAATTTGAGGTTACTTTTTACTTCCAAGCAAAAAAAATGCGTTCCATTTACAATTTACTCCCGAGTATTTCAAAGAAACGCAGCAATTATTTATATAAATCCATATAAACCTACAAGTTTCAAATATTTGAAATAAACGGTTAACTATGTAATCAATGCTGAATACACAACAATTTAATAAATGTCATATTGTTTCATTTCAATTCATTCCCGATATTCCCTCTCGATTATGATTTTAGATAAGGAAAGATACCAGCACCTGCCACGAATTTCTCGATTGGTGAATTTCGAGAGTTACAGCAATCGCACAATTCCAGCGACAACTACAGCGTATACAGTAATTAAGTGGGACTTTTTACGCTGAACTTTACGCTGTCACCCAAATAGATTCTATTCTATTTTTCAGCGAAATGAGCCATCTCGACCTGGATTTTGCAGTAGTAGTAATCTATTCGCAAGAAGATGAAATGTAAAATTCATATATATTTTAAGGCCAAAACCAAATGCATAAGTACCTCAAAATTTAAATGTCAAAATTGATTCTGATATATGAAAATGTATTGAAGCAATCTAAATGCATACTTCACGACGTCAGCCGCAAATGAAGCTGAGTCTCAGATTCTGAAAATTTAGAATTTTGTGTCTGAGGTAACAATAATGCCAACATCTATAATACAAAATATCCTTTTTGACACTTATCATTTTTATTTGTAGTATATGTACAAAGATTATACAGGTCTGACTAAAATTATTTGTATGTGCATAAAGTGTTCTGAGGAGTAACATGACTTATTTATTTATTGATTTTAGTCAATAATACGAATACTAAGATGAAAATAACTCATTTAATTTAATTTTCAAGTGCGTTTAGTGAGTATTGGAAGTAAAAATGCAACATAAAAGTGAATTATCGATAGAAAAAAGAGCTGCTATAGTTGCTGAATATAACAAATGGCATTCCTGTTATTGTTTAAAATATTTAGTTAAAAAGTGTAAAGTTCACAGAAATACCATTCTATATTAAGTCCTGAAGAAAAATAATTAAGGAATTGTACAAAATAGAGCTTGAAAAGGGGCAAAAAGAAAAAAAAACTTTGTTACTTATACATAATTTTTGTAACCAATGTATATTATATATACATGTATATAATTTTTGTTTTCATAATTTTGGCAACAGTTTGAAGCTGAGGTAAGCATTTGGTATGGGTTATAGCCGGTTATAGCTATGTAGCTATACGCCATGGTTTAAAGAAATAATCAAATAATACGCTACGCTGTAGTTGTCGCGGGAATTTCGCGATGGCTGTTACAGTTAAACACAACATTTTTTTGATCGATAATTAATTTACCAGTAGAGGAGATGTTAAGCCACTTTCAATTTCAATCGAGACTCTGTCGATAAACTAAAATTCAAATTTAAAAATAGGAAATATAATTTTTTTCTAAATTATATTTTTATATGTATGTTGAATGTTGGCTAGTTTTATGTTATTTATTCATTCTTTTCTTCTTTGGCATTTGTTTTTGTGGTTTTTGTTATGTTTTGTTTCATTTCCATCTTTATTATATTTTCAGGTTTTACCAATTATTTCATGGTGATAGGGTAAGTGATGATTTTGAATTTTTAATTTTTTAATATTTTGTTTATTGAATATTCATGCATATGCGTCGAATGTCGACGTCGAGTGGAGCGTCATGTGTAGTCTGTACTGTACTTGTACTTCTGTAGTGATGGTCAATTATATATGCAAAAAGTATATAAAAGTAGGAGAGAAACTGATTCATAGGAACATTCGGACCAAAAAATTTTTCAACAATTGTAGGTGTCGGTAGTGATGCCAGCGTAAAACTCAATATAAAAAAAGTAGCATCACTTTATGCCAAGCTCCCAACTCCATATAAAAATAACGGGATTTCTTTTTGCCAAGCCCAAACTTTTTCAGTATAAAGCTTTTCCCCCTTTACATGGAGTTGTATAGGAAAAATGAGAAAATGAATAAATTTGTTTACAACAGCTGATATTTTATCAGTTGTCATTTTGCTTTATTTATAGGTTTTGCATGTTTTGCATGCAATATAATATATATACAATATAAATATATAGAATATAGTGTAAAGAGAATAGAGAAAATTATATACCAAACACAAAACTTTTTCATATTATATTTGTTATTTGTTTATATGTATGTAAGGCTACACAGCAACCAGACCAGCAACATTAAAGTATATAATACATAAATCCATTCGCATGTATGTATTGTATTACAAATGCCATATATAATTTATATGCATGCTTTGGCTTTTTTGAATACAACATGCAATATATAAATATACTTGATCATTATATTTATATATGTATATGTATTTTATATGCAAGTTTGTATGTATGTTAAGCACTTTGTTTAAATTTTTATATATTTATACCAAGTATTTGTATGTATACATACTAAATAAATACGTTTTAATTTTAACATTATGCAGTTGTATTTACATATAAATTGCTAATTCACAGGCGTGAAAAAATTATGGGACTAGCAAGAGTTTTTTAAAAAAAAATACTTTAAAACTTATATCTTATATGTAGATTATTAATTAATTTTTATAATAATTATTATTTTTATTTTTTATAATTTCAGAAATATTAAAATATAATAAAAAATAGAAATATTTTTAATTTCGTTATTCAAAAAAAAAAAAAAAAATAAATAAATAAATAAACATAACAAAACTACTTTGAGTAAATGATAACCTTTAAATCCAACAGACCACCTCTAATCGTCGCTATTAACTCCACAAGGATTTTACAAACTTTTGTGGATTCTTTCCTGTTCCCTTATTCTTCTTGTAATAATTTTTTTTTAAAATTAACTGATTTATCTTGATATATTTTTCCATTTCTTTTAATTGGCAATATATGTTATATGAAATTTTTATGAGAACAATATGTTTTTACATTTTGTTTTTTTATGCTAAATATCGAATATCCATATATCAGTATGATTATGTTTTCTATTGATGAAAGATTATGTTTGTCCCATAACTTTTTCACGTCTGTGTGAAAGAGTATTATTGGTATTATCATAATTAACTCAACTCTATATGTATATATACATATACTTAGATATTTATTATCATTTATTTTATACATACTATATTGCTAAATTGTGCAATGTTGTCTGTTTGCTGTTTAATCTTTGATAATTGGTTATGAGTGCTATGTTTTTTGTTAGTGTACAGTCTACAGTCCGCGACAGAATTATGTATTATAATACATTTTCTAATTTTTTTTATAACACATTGTGTAAACAAAAATATCCTTTATAATTTTTTAAAAATTATATTTAATAATTTTTTTTTTTATTTAAAATTTTTAATTTGTAGTTTTTAATTATTTTTTTTTTTTTGCAAGGAAATTTTTCAGTCTAATTTTATCTTAAAAATATGTTAAAATGAAGTTATAAAATTGTGAGTGAATAATAGATAATAAATTGATATAAAATATGTTAATTTATATTATTATATGTATTGCATTTATATTTTTGGAATTTACCGATTCTTAAAAAGTGTTAAAAAGGAGTAACCATTTTGTCCCTTACTGTAGACTGAAAACTAAAATACGAAAATATTAAATTCAAACAGAAATCATTGATTTAAAAATAAAAATTTGCTGTTCAAAACCAATAGAAAATATATAGGTTCGAAGTGAAGGGGAGCGGTTAGATAATATCACAGCATAGCAATACAGTATATATGGTATATAATATACACACATAATAATACTTTACAGTTTCTATGTATTGTTATTGAATAGTGTAAGGTGTGTATTGTATTATTATATGCTATTATATGTATTATGGTATTATATTATGAAATGCCACTCATACTCATATAATGTTTATACATTATATATACTGCAAAACGAATGAAAATAATAACAAAACATAACAAATTAAATATATATTGGTTTATATCTTTGTATATGCATAAAGCCATAAACCTCAAATATACAAAATATATAAATATAAATATTGAACAAAAGTACATTGTTATGGCTTATGACTGTAAGGCAAGTGTATATAAAATAAATATACATATACACATATACATTTCATGTATGAATGAGTTGATGATGTGTATAATATACAATACAACAGGTAACAGCAATATAATATTAATATTAATATATATGACTATATATATTGTTATTATGAAGTTAATTATGTTTGATAGAGTATTTAATTTTAAAAAATATTTTATAAAAATACATTTTTAATTAATTTCATAAAAAAAATTAAATCATTGTATGTTTTTTCATAAATTTCAGGTGTTGTCAGTTATAAACGGAAAAATTCAAAACAATTCAACCGTCAATTCCAACAATTCCAAAGAGTATATAAAAGAAAGAGAGTTTCTACCTGAAAACAAAACATCAAAAATCGAATAGACAGGAAACGAAGAATTGTTGGAATTGACGGTTGAATTGTTTTGAATTTTTCCGTTTATAACTGACAACACCTGAAATTTATGAAAAAACATACAATGATTTAATTTTTTTTATGAAATTAAGTAAAAATGTATTTTTATAAAATATTTTTTAAAATTAAAGACTCTATCAAACATAATTAACTTCATAATAACAATATATATAGTCATATTTATATTAATATTAATATTATATTGCTGTTGCCTGTTGTATTGTATATTATACACATCATCAACTCATACATACATGAAATGTATATGTGCATATGTATATTTATTTTATATACACTTGTCTTGCAGTCATAAGTCATAACAATGATGTATTTATGTTCAATGTTTATATATTTTGTATATTTGAGCTTTATGGCTTTATGCATATACAAAGATATAAACCAATGTATATTTAATTTGTTATTATTTTCATTCTTTTTGCAGTATATAATTGCATATTATATATTATTTATAATGTATAAACATTATATGAGTATGAGTGGCATATAATGCCATATCATAATACAATACACCTTACACTATTCAATAACAATACAAAGAAACTGTATAGTATGTATTACTATGTGTGTATATTATATACCATATATACTGTATTGCTATGCTGTGATATTATCTAACCGCTCCCCTTCACTTCGAACCTATATATTTTCTATTGGTTTTGAACAGCAAATTTTTATTTTTAAATCAATGATTTCTGTTTGAATTTAATATTTTCGTATTTTAGTTTTCAGTCTACAGTAAGGGACAAAATGGTTACTCCTTTTTAACACTTTTTAAGAATCGGTAAATTCCAAAAATATAAATGCAATACATATAATAATATAAATTAACATATTTTATATCAATTTATTATCTATTATTCACTCACAATTTTATATCTTCATTTTAACATATTTTTAAGATAAAATTAGACCGAAAAATTTCCTTGCAAAAAAAAAAAATAATTAAAAACTACAAATTAAAAATTTTAAATAAAAAAAAAAAATTATTAAATATAATTTTTAAAAAATTATAAAGGATATTTTTGTTTACACAATGTGTTATAAAATGTATTATAATACATAATTCTGTCGCGGACTGTAGACTGTACACTAACAAAAAACATAGCACTCATAACCAATTATCAAAGATTAAACAGCAAACAGACAACATTGCACAATTTAGCAATATAAGTAGTAGGTATTTATAAAATAAATGATAATAAATATCTAAGTATATGTACATATACATATAGAGTTAATTATGATAATACTCTTTCACACAGACGTGAAAAAGTTATGGGACAAACATAATCTTTCATCATTAGAAAACATAATCACACTGATATATGGATATTCGATATTTAGCATAAAAAAACAAAATGTAAAAACATATTGCTTTCATAAAAATTTCATAGAACACCTATTGCCAATTAAAAGAAATGGAAAAATATATCAAGATAAATCAGTTAATTTTTAAGAAAAATTATTACAAGAAGAGTAAGGGAACAGGAAAGAATCCACAAAAGTTCGTAAAATCCTTGCGGAGTTAATAGCGACGATTAGAGGTGGTCTGTTGGATTTAAAGGTTATCATTTACTCAAAGTAGTTTTGTTATAATGTTTATTTTTTTTATTTTTGGAATAACGAAATTAACAATATTTCTATTTTTTATTATATTTTAATATTTCGGAATTAATTAAAAATAAAAATAATAATTATTATAAAAATTAATTAATAATCTACATATACGTTTTAAAGTATTTTTTTTTAAAAAAGTCTTGCTACTCCCATAATTTTTTCACGCCTGTGAATTAGCAATTTATATGTAAATACAACTGCATAATGTTAAAATTAAAACGTATTTATTTAGTATGTATACATACAAATACTTGGTATAAATATATAAAAATTTAAACAAAGTGCTTAACATACATACAAACTTGCATATAAAATACATTATATAAATATAATGATCAAGTATATATTGCATGTTGTATTCAAAAAGGCCAAAGCATGCATATAAATTATATATGGCATTTGTAATACAATACATACATGCGAATGGATTTATGTATTATATACTTTAATGTTGCTGGTCTGGTTGCTGTCAAAGCTTTCTAGAGGGGTAAAAGCCATGTACAAACTCTTTGTATGTGGTTGTAAGGAGTCCGATTGAAATGTAAACAAACAAATGTCAGTTCTTGTTATAATTGAAGTAATAATACAGTGCGAAAATTAATAAATTATTTTAACAAAATATAATTTATTCGCGGAGTGTAATTAATAAATATTAAAATTAAATAATAAACTAAAATTAATTGGATTCTGCTTTTGCAAAAGGTAAGTGATAATTTGTAAAAAAAAACCATGTAATTTATGAAATTTTCATAATCATATTAGTCGAGGTTAGGTAGGTATAAACATTGACTATAAAAATAAGTAATTATTTTAATTATTTAGAAGTAATTATAAAGGAATAATTTAGAAGTTATTTTGATATTAATGTGTACTTACTCTCTAATTTTGTACTTTGTAATACGTATTGTAAATTTATGTTTTAATAAATAAAATTTTATATAAATTTTATACAAAATTTATCATACCACAATAGTATCAAAATAACCAACTTTCTTTATATATTTCAAACATATTTAATGTCCGAATACTTTAACTATTTTAGGTGCTAATTCACAAAATTTCTGGAAATTCAAAGATGCTAAAAAATAAAGACGTGAAGAATGGAAATGTAAAATATAACATTTTTTATAAAGTACAAGAGTAAAACAAACTATTTCAAGTGCAAGTACTATACATTACATATAATGTATTGTATATTACCTTTGATATTACATATAATTTAAAGTGACCAGGTTCTTAGATGTAAAAAGCGGGAAAAATGGAACATTGCCTAAATATTATATATTATTGAGTATAAAATAGTAATACGCTATCATCGTTTGTAATTCATGTTATTCACATTCAATTTATTCAAAGTATTAAAACGAAAAAAATTAAAAATAAATGACCAAAGACTTACTTCAATTGCACAAAAAAAAAAAAAATCGGGACATCTGGTCACTTCATAACATATACATACTATGTATATAAGGATATTTTGAAGTCTATTAGCTAGTTTCAAGTTTTAAAAACTTTTATTTGAGTTATATTTTTTTTAAATTTATTTATTTAAAATCAGTGTAAAGATAATAACTAATATACGTAATAATTAGTAATAATTCTTGTATGTTTGTTCTTATTGGGCCTTACTTATAAACCGTAACTATGTTATTAATAAGAACTTAATCTTTTGCTAACTATTTTTTCATACTCATAACAAATTTAATCTTAACTTTAGTGTTAGTAGAGACTTTAAATTTTAATCGTGGCCAGAGCTCTACTAAGTCGTTATTAAGAGCATAATAACCTAATTTTTGATCAAACTATCAAAGAATTTCAAATCAAAATATAAAATGGGCATATAACATAAAATAACATAGTAAACATTTGACATAAAATAAAAAAAAAATTTTTTTATTCAAATTGACATAACTACTAACTGACTATTGACATAACAAAATTATAAATTCCATATGTAAAATTACAATAGTAAGCAAAAAGAGCTTTCTAAAAAAGCTTTTTTAAATTAGAACTTAGTAAACTGTTATGAGTACTAAAATTAAAGTCACTTCTAAATTCGGCATGTCATTACTAAAATAAAGTCGACTTTAAGAAATTTTTATGAGTAAGGCCCATTATGTTTATTCTAGTTATGTTCATTCTTATTATGTTTAATTTTGCCACGTATATTTTTGTTGTTAACTTTTTATGTTTATTTATTATTTTAATTAATTCATTGTGAAATTGTAATTTAATATTAATGTTATTTCGTTTTTGATTCTTTTTTTTCATTTGAAAACAGATGGACTTCAACTGCCTATGGAAAAACTGAAATACTGGATATTGATGACATTGAGTGAAAATTATACTGGACTAGTGGACTAAAGTTATTATTATTATTTATTTAATGTACATTCATTTTTTTAATTAGTTATTGAAATAAAAATTTTAATATGTAATGTAGATATTATTTTGTTTTTTGATAATGGCCCCTATTGCGAATATCGATTGTGTTTTTGATCGAATGATGAAAAGCTGTTCGATTGTAAAATAATTCGGTATTGTGTAACACAATCGAATGAATCAATTAGTAATGCCATATGCATTATTAAAATTATAATCTATTGTGAATCTTTTTAACACTATTGTGAATATTTTTAACACTATTGTGAAAAATGATAGTTTTTCATTGCTTATGTGATTTAAATTTTGTTTCGAGAAAATTGATATTGGGTATTTGGTCCACCACCAGTTGCTGTTTGTTCTTTTTTGTTGTGGATCAATTTTTTTTAATATTAAATTTTAAATCAGTCCACACTGAAATAGAATAATTGTTAGATGTATGATAAATGCTATAAAATATTTGTTAAATACTTTTGTTCCTTCAACCATTTTTCAGATGATTTTACTGGAGAACTAAGACTGTTTCAAATTTCAGCATACTTTCCCCAATTATTTAAAATTTGGCTTTTTCTATAAAGTCCCTGTGCAATTTGAGGATTTTGTTTAATAATTTCTATCAGTTTTTCAACCTGATTTTTATTACTTAAATTTCTAATAAAATAATAATAATAACAATAATAATAATAAAATAAGAATATCTATTAAAATATAATTTTTAGTAATTACATTTAAAAAAAAAAACAAAGAACCACGTAAAACAATGAAATATCATCATAAAATGAACAAAAAAAATGATATTCGTTCGTTAAAAGACAATCGAACGAGTGATACGATCACAATCGAACATATCATTCGCAATCGATATTCGCAATACCAAAACTTCGATTGTACGATTGTTCGTTTATTTGACGATATTCACAATAGAGGCCAATATTAATTTTAATTTATGAAATATGTATATTTTTAAAAAATAAGTAAATACATATTATTTTCAATAAATTATCTTAACAAAAAATTCACCTGACATTTTATTTTTTTAATGATTTATTTATATTCATAGACATTTTCTACTTATTTCAACATTCGAAAAATTGAATTTCAATTAAGACTTCAATCATTGTATAAAGGTACACATAGTAACGGGACTCGCAATGGAGATCAAAAGAAAAGAGCTGCAGATATAAAAATAAAACAAATAAAATAAAAAAAAAATTTTCTCTAAAGAGGAAACAGGCAAAAGAATTTCTCATAGAAAATTAAAACATGATAGAGCAGTATCGCACTATATCATTTAAAAAAAAAACAAATACCAATTTTATATGACTGAAGTCAACTTTTGAATATGTATTTGTATCACCTATCTGTACAATGCATTTTTACTCAATTTTACTAATTTTCACTAACACACTAACACTTCATTGAAATGAGAATGTATTGTAATGGTTGCATGAAAATTATATTTTTTAAAAATTGTTAAAAAATATTTAGAAATATTGTCATGTCTCGAAAATTAATGCATGAGCAAAAAAAACATTGAAAAACATTATTATTATTTAATTATATGTTTTTTTAAAAACTAAATTTAATAAAAACATCATATTATTTCACACACAAAAATGTATACTAAAACAACAAAACAACACTGTTTGTACTATTCAATCATTAAAATGTTTTAATTAATACACTAAAAAAAAGGAAATAATTATAAAAAAAGTTGAAAAATTATATTATTAATATTTAATTGCATAATTAAAAAATTAAATATAATAAAAACATTAAATAATTCACTCACAAAAATGTACAAAAATATAAATCCAGCGAAACGAACATGTACAACAAAATGTTAATGGTTTGATATTTATTGTTGTATGGTGTTACCGTAGTACAAAAAATTATATTATAAGTTTGATATTTATTGTTGTATGGTGTTACCGTAGTACAAAAAATTATATTATAAGCTAATGTATAAAATTTTATACAACTTTTGAATAGAACATTTTTTTATTAAAATTAAAGTATTTTTAAAATTTGTTTAAATTGAAATATTTAATAATATTGAAATTTTTTAAAGATGAAGTGTTGTGCAAGAAGCTGTGAAATTGAAGTGAGTGTAGATGTTAATAATGATCATAGGAAAAGGTTTTTTAGATTTCCTAAAGATTTGTATGTGTAAGTAATATGAAAAATAATTAGAATACTTATATTAAAAATATAAGTATGTATATATAAATGAATAATTTATATACCTATATAAATAAACTTTACAAATTTAAATAACATAAATAAATAAATTTAAATTATATATTTTTATAAAACAAATTCAACAAAAGTGAAATATGTATACGTAGGTCACTCTATAAATTTTGAGATACAAAAAAACAGCTAATGATTTTGAAAAAAGAACTTTATTTATGTTCAAAGTACTCTCCTCCAACATCAATACACTTTTGCATTCTAATTTTCCATGAGTGGAATGCCTCTAGCCAATCGTTCTTCGGGATCTCGTCAAAAATTTGATCAATTTCATCTTCTGATACAAATCTTCGTCCGCGTATGCTTTTTTTGAGCTTGTTGAAAAGCCAGAAGTCACACATAGCCAAATCAGGCGAGTATGGTGGATGTTCAAGTATTATGACTCTATTTTGGCGCAAATATTGAACGGTTTGCTGAGCGGTGTGAGCCGAAGCTTTATCTTGATGGAGAATCAAGCCTCTAATTTTCACGCGACAACTCCATTATTCACTGTAAATAATTTATTATGACTTTGGTTGTAGCAAGTTCAGACAAGAACTGAACATGAAAAACGTGTTGACAAAGAGTAATGTTTCTATTTATGCAGCGTAACCAGTTGTAAGTACTGTTAGTTTTCCGTATCTCAAAATTTATAGAGTGACCTACGTATAAGTAGCATTTAGGATATAGTACTTACAGTTACCGTTACTGATAATGTTACATGTTATTTAAATGATACTGATACTGATAATGTTACAAAATTTATTTATGCATAGCAATGATGTATAATACAATTGCT
Organism: Villa cingulata; assembly: GCA_951394055.1. NCBI lineage: Eukaryota > Metazoa > Arthropoda > Insecta > Diptera > Bombyliidae > Villa > Villa cingulata. Next base: position 13,518,612 of record OX596023.1, on the reverse strand, counting down.
TTTTTTTTATTTAGGACTTGATATCAAATGGTATTTTTGTGAACATTACACTTTTTAGCTAAGTTTTTACACAAGAATACAATTGTTATATATGCAGGAGTACAAATAATTCATTTAATAAAAATTCATGTACAGATAGTTATATAAATAAAGAAATAATAATTAAATAAATAAATAAGAATTAATAACACAAAGAAACCACTTTTTTATTGAAAATTCAAAAACATGTCATCTTTAATAATTTTAAAACAACACTGGTAACACTGCATAACGAAACAATAAAAACAAAATTAAAAATAAACATGGCTGTAAACATGGCCGATGACAACTAAAAAAATGATTTCATTTTTTTTCTTTCTCCATCCTTCATTACTCTTATGTCTATCTATTTTTTTTTTAAATTTATGGATTAGTGAAAAAAGTTTAAATGTATTGTAAATTGTAATTTAAACAATAGAAATAAGTCGAGGTCAACGAGTAAAATCAGCAGTTTTCTTCAAGCCTGCCTTTTTTTGTTATATGAAATATATATTATTCTATGCTTCAATTTTATTTTTCTACTAAGGTGAAATTTAAAATAAGAGTCCGGACTCCTATTGCTTTCAATGTGTTAGTATATAAAAGTAATTTCATGGCTTTTACCCCTCTAGAAAGCTTTGTTGCTGTGTAGCCTTACATACATATAAACAAATAACAAATATAATATGAAAAAGTTTTGTGTTTGGTATATAATTTTCTCTATTCTCTTTACACTATATTCTATATATTTATATTGTATATATATTATATTGCACGCAAAACATGCAAAACCTATAAATAAAGCAAAATGACAACTGATAAAATATCAGCTGTTGTAAACAAATTTATTCATTTTCTCATTTTTCCTATACAACTCCATATAAAGAGAGAAAAGCTTTATACTGAAAAAGTTTGGGCTTGGCAAAAAGAAATCCCGTTATTTTTACATGGAGTTGGGAGCTTGGCATAAAGTGATGCTACTTTTTTTATATTGAGTTTTACGCTGGCATCACTACCGACACCTACAATTGTTGAAAAATTTTTTGGTCCGAATGTTCCTATGAATCAGTTTCTCTCCTACTTTTATATACTTTTTGCAATTCTTCGTTTCCTGTCTATTCGATTTTTGATGTTTTGTTTTCAGGTAGAAACTCTCTTTCTTTTATATACTCTTTGTATATGTATAATGTATATCTACTTGTCAATTTGTCATCTTTCTGGATTTTCTTCTTCTTTTATAAAGGATAAGCACTATGTAGAAAGTGAAAAAAGAAACGAAAACGAAACCAAGTATTAAAAAGTAAAAAATATTTTCATTATAGTATAATTAAATATTAAAATGAATATCTTATTTATTTATTGTACATAATAATTTATTTAGTTTAGTTTAGCCAATTGCATATTTTATTTATTTATTAATTAGAATATAAATTAAGTGTGTAAATTAATCATTAATAATTAAATTAGTGTAAATTTATATATGTATCTACCCAACTAGTTACATTATTCGAATTTATTATTTATGTATCTATCTTACCTAAAAAAATTTCTCAAATTAAAAAAAAAAATAATTAACTTAGTGTAAATTGTATAACAATAATTAAAAGAAACTATGTTTATTTATACGTAATGCATACACATAAAAAATCTTAAACACAGGTGTATTATCTATCACTGTATGATACTAAAGTAATTCAATAAATCATAAAAAAACCTGATTATCGTAATCAAAAATTGAAAATAATAAATCTTGTAAATAAATTTTCTATCCAATATTTATTGTACAATTGTTCTGTACATTACATAGGTTAAAGGTGCATTAAGTTTCATTCGCATCTAAAGAAAATTTTAATGAAACTTGTAAGTAAGATGATTAATAAAATCAATCATACGACAAGAATACATAAATTATATGATGACGACAATTATTATTATTATTTAAAAATTTTATCTGCTTCAATTATACAAGAATAATTAAAGTTAAATCGCTACATAACTCGTACATAAATCATAGTATAAAAACAATATAAAATTAAAAACAAAAAACAATCAAATTAACGAGGGTGCAAATTATAAAAAAAACGCAGTTTGATAACATTTTTTTCCAAAGAAAAGGTAATAAAAAAAAATGTATATCATTTATGTAAAAATACTTACGTATGTACAATAATCTTAAATTGCACAAATAAAAAAAAAATTATTTTTTATTCTTGCTCTTTTTTTAGGTATACAAAAATATTAATACAATGGACTTTAAACATTTTAGCTGGCTATTTGCTATAATTGGACTTTTCACGCACATATTCGGATTATTAAGATGTATTGTACTAATTGCATATTTAACATTCTTTATACTTGGGTAAATAATAAATTATATTTTATTTATTTAACATTATTATCAGAAAATTGAATAAAAATAAATAAAATAAATAAACAAAATCAAATTTTTCAAGAACTATGTACCTACCTACATACATACTTGAAAAATAAATTGGATTAAATTACAATTTATATTTTATCAATGTAAATAAATGAATCATAATCTTTATTCAGTAAAATGTAAAGTAAAAAAAAAATGAAGATTCTGTTAGTTTTTGTAGTAAATTAAATGAAAAATGAGAATACGAGTATACATCAACATCATAAATAAATGATGTTCTTTATTTTCAAGTAAAAAAAAATGTAGGCACTATATAAAATAATTGCTTCATTATATTCTTTTTTTTTTTGTAATTTTTTCAGTTGTCTTTGCGCAATCTATATTCAAAGAGGAGATTTAAATAATTTCTTAACAGATTCTAAAATTAAAAATCCATTAGAAAGTCATCAACAACAAAAAAGACTTGGACTTAATTTAGGTAAATATTTTACATAATTTTCGTTGTTCTATTTTTATTTTTGGTTTATTATTTTGCTTTGTTCTTAATCATTTTTAACAAAACATATTCATTTCTTTCACTTTACAATATATTTCGGTCATAATATCGTAGTTTTGTAATTGTTTTAATTGAAATGAGTTATTATTTTAAAGAAATTTACATGTTTTTTGTAAATGTAATTTATTTGTTGATATTTCTGATTTCTGAATTACGTTTACGAAATCATAAAATAATAAGAAAATGTTTTGTATTTCATAAATTTATTAAATTATACAAATTATACAAATACAAAAATGTATTACATTACGAAAACTACGATGATTACGAATATTATTTAAAATGTAAAGGTGACATGACTGAATATATCCCTACATAAATGTTGTCATTTTATTCATTTTAACTTTTATTTTATTTTCTTATCAATATTTGCTTATCCAAAGACAAATCAGAAGAATGTAACACCTGTCTGTTTAATATTTTTAAAATTAAAATTTTATTTTGCATCAAAGATACAAATAATGCTTACGTTATGTACATATGTACATACATGTGGGTATTTGTGTGTAGTTTTGTAATTGAATTTTCTTAATTTAATCTGAAATTCAACTACCTATGTACAGAGCCTTTGCCGAAAAGAAAATTGTTTACGTTTTGCATGCTGCTGCTGAGTTATCAAGACGATATTCTTCATTTATTTATTTATTTTATTTTTTTTTTTTGTTTTTGATTGTTTATGCTTTAAATACATTTTGAATTTTGTATTAATTTATGTCCATTATATGCACATTATACAGAAATATATGGAAAATATTGTTTTTTAAAGAAATAGAAAATAAAAAATTACAGAAAATTGTTTGTATTTTGTTGGTCGTTTTTTTTCTACCCCATTTCAAAATGCAATTTTTACTGCACGCACCTGTCCATAATTTATAAATGTTAAAATTGTTGAAAAAAGATTTCTTTAAAATCAAAATAAATATTTGTATATATTTAATTTTATTGCACACACGCAAAAAAGTGTTATGAAATTACAATAAAAAAAATATAAAATTTTTTTAAAATAAATGTAACACATTCCTTTCGTTCTTTCTTTTCGTTTTGTTTCTTTGATATAATTTTTCCTTTATTTTTTTGTATGTAAAATAAAATCCAAAAAAAAAACAATTTTTTTTACAAAAAAAAAAAAAAAATTAAATTAAAATTGTATAAATAAAAATATCAACAAACAAAATGGACTAAAAATAAATATTTAGTTTGCGATGAAAAACCAATCGTTCTGATCTCACCAAATATAAGAATTCAAACAGATAGAGAAACAAAGAAAAAACAAAAATTTCAACAGCGTCACCATCATTATCATCTACAATCAAATCAGTATGAAGCGCTGACGAATAATAGTAGTTCTCCAAATAAAAATATTGCTACAATGACAATGAGTTATGGGAATGTAAAATCGCAGCAGCAAGCAACATCATCGTCATCATCCATATCAATATTTCCGTCATTCTCATCATCATCATCCCTATCACCATATACATCTACATCTGCTTCTCCATCTTCTGCATTATTATCGTCATCATCATCAACATCATTAATTAATATGGAAACAGTATCAGATGTAAAAAAACGTAGTATAATTGATACAGGTATTGAATTATTCTTTAAAAAGCATGGAAAAAATATAAGAGATGGACAGCATATCAAATTATTACATCATGATGTTTGCTTAGACACAACAACAACAAATACAATGAATAATCGTAATTTAATTATGAATAATGGTAATACAAATAGTATTCGTAATCAGCAGCTGCAGCAGCAACAAGAATCAAAACATCACCATCATCAGAAACAACAACAACAACAACAACAGAAGCGTCATCATATTGTTGAAGAGAAAACTAAATGGAAACCATTCGAAAATATTAAAATTTATACAGAAAAGAAAAAATTACAATCATCATTGTCAACAGCAAATAGTAATCCGAATAAAAATGATAAACATCATGAAACAGGTAAGGAAATTGAAAGTGAATGAACGAACGAACGAATGAATGAATGATAGCCTAGATAAAGTGCAATTGTAACATAGATTTTTTGATGATACATTGAATGTTAGATCACATTTTTGTACATTTTTTTTCTCTAAACATACTCTACTTTTTTTTCCTCCTTGGATGCAATTTATATTTTTAATAATATTTTTGATTTTTTATTGTCTTATCGTAGGTACAGGAACATTTGAGGTAAATTCGATGAAAATTTACATAATAATTTCAAAATTCCACACATGAATTAAAGTTTTTCTGAAAATTTTCGAGTTTCCGTTCCAATTTTCAGTCCACACACACCGAAAATGACGTATCAATTCAAAACTGAGTTCATACTTTATATCGTTCTTGGTATAGGGTAGAATCACACTATTATTTGGTCGAAATCAATTTGATTGGAATGAATAGTACCAATCAATAATCTAAATAGATCTCATTTGTAATGGTTTTTCATCTTTCTTATTTGTTATCTTTATTATTTCTGTTTGATGTTGTCCTTATCAGTATCAATTAAAACATTGATAAAATCAAAGAATTTCTACAAAATATTTTGTTATCTGCTTACATTTTATACTTGAAACACTAGTCCATGCTGTGGTTAGTTATTTTACTGCAGAACTAAAAATATAAGCAAATTCAAGTAACATACTAACATTTTTTATTTTTTTTTTTTTCATAAAAATTTCATTAATAAATTTTGAATTGTGTGATTAATAAGAATAAAAATTGTTTTTTAAATATCGATCAGCGATCGAAAGTAAAATATATTTTTTTTGTCTAGTTAAGATTTAATTTTGTTTCTTGAATAGAAAATTTTGGTGTTGGATTTTAAAAGCTTCTTTTTTTTTTGAATGGGATTTAAAATGTTTAATAGTGAAGATTTGATTACTCAAAAATTCCTGTACACAAATGGTGACTGTATATAATAAATATATATAATATGTATACATATATATATTTTTTCTATTTTTATGATCACAATTAATATGTAATTTATTCTATTTGTTTGTATAAAATTAAAAAATTGATAAAATAATACAATAAAAATAAATGAGTAGAATAAATCACTACTATATTATTTTATATCCTCCACTATACAATAATTCACAAATATTTTATGTCACATTTTTTTCAAACATTATAATTGTATAGTAGTAACATTCATGTTTTTTTTTATTATTATTTTTATTTTTAAAATAAGATTTAAATTTGAAAATTCTACAAAGATTCTTTCATAATGTATATTAGTTCCTTATTTATTTATTTCTTTTTTGTTTTTTAATTAACATATTGTTATTATTATTCTTTTTTTGTTACCTAAAAATAATTTTTCAGAGCAAATTCAATTCGGTGAAGATTGTACAATCGGTGATCGACAACATGGAAATATACATGGACCAAATATCGATTATTATCCATATAAATATGTAACATTAAGTAGTGATGCACATTTATTAGATGAACATGGCTCACCGAAAAAGAAACAACGTACAATGCTGAGTGGTAATAAACAAATCGATCAATTATTGCATACAATTATCGATTATATATTGAGAGATTTTATTGATTCATGGTTCTGTTCATTATCTGATAATAAGGAATTTAGTGAATTTCGTGTTCGAAATTGTATTGAAGAATGTGTTATGAATATTTGTCAAAGGTTTGCAATTTGTATAATATTTTGAACAATATACATAGATTATATATATATTTTTTTTATTTTATTAAAAAAAAGAACTAAAAATACCGAATGGATACCATTAATGACAACAAAAATAATCGATGATCTAGCTACACATACAAGACTTTATAGGCATGCAAATCAATCGATCAATTGTCAGAAAACTGAATTCACAACAAAAATCAGTAACAATTATCATTATGGTGGTGGTGATCATAAATCATCACCACAGCGTAAAAGTAAAAAGACAACACAGCATAAACGTAATAAAAGTGATACAGATTTGGAATGGTATTTTGGTAAGAAATTTTATTTCGATTTAAATTGTATTTTTTGCGTTATTCTAATATAGACTCAAATTAAAAAAATAATACAAACATTTTTTTTTTTTTTTTATAAATAAAAGGTTCAGGATTAACACAGAAGAACGTGGCAAATTCAAAATTTTATACAGAACCAGTAAATAAGGATGAAACGGCCATTAATAATGATCCAGAAACGATCCTGATAAATGCATTTTTCGATCAGAACGATCTATTTAAGAATGAATGTACAGATGAACGTGAATTAGAGAGTAAGTGTACAGTTAAATTAATTTATGAAATTAATATACGTACATATTGGATGTGTAAGGATAAAGAGGATTTTTATTATGTTGTTTCATTTATAGAATATTTAACACATGTAGTGGAAACTATTTTATATTTTACATTACCAGAAGAAGATTTTGCATGTATACCACTTCGTACATTTCTGAGTACACTGTTAGCAAATGTTGTCTTTAAGCCATTACTTGAAATGTTATCAGATCCAGATTTTATAAATCTCCAAGTGGCCAAACTTGTAATTGAAAATAATAAATTTTATTAATATTGAATAAACATTTTATTTCGTTTCGTTTTTATTTATTTATTTATTTTTTGCTTAAATTAAATTTAGTTTGCCAAAGATCCACCACCAGTAGAATATTTCTTAAGAGCTTTACGACAAAGTACTGATTTATCGGAATTAAGAGCTTGTCGACAATTAATTATTCAAGAAATGAGTTCGGTAATGGAAAAAAAAATAACAAAATAGACGAAATTCAAAATTGTATTGAATTTGTATTTTTTAGAAATTTCATGAATCGTCATCATCATCAACAGCCAATAATGCAACCAATACTGGTACTGGAAATACATTAATTACAAATGCTGAATTATCAAGTTTAAAATATGCTCAAAAATTGATCGATTTACGTATCAGTTATTTACAAAATTCAACAAAAGATTGCCTAGATTCATTGAATGGAGGAAATACGATCGGTGGTAATGGCGATAAAATAACAAAACTTCCGACATTATCATTAGATGAATTATTATTTAAAGAATTGGCTAGATCATATTTTTTAGATTACCTAAGTGTTCTTAATTTACAGAAATATGTGATATTTTATTTAACAGCTGATGGTATGATGAAACAAAAAATATTAAAACAAAAATAAATTTCAATTTATTTTGTTATTGTTTTTGTTTTCCATGCGTTTCAGAGTGGAAATGTTTAATGAATCAAACATTATTAGATATGCAAACAAATAAATTGAAAGGCCCAAAGGATGATATAATGAAGAGTTTACGTGATAAAGCTCATAACATTTATATTGAGGTAAACGCATTCGGTTTCATTTCTCTTTTTTTTTCTATTTCTTTATTATGTGATTGATACCGTTATCATCTTTAATTATTTCAGTATTTAACTCCTAGATCACAAAATTATTTATCAATAGATCAAGGTTTGATTGAAGCGATCACATTGAAATTGAATAATTCAAATCTGAATCCAGATTCGACATGGTTCGATTCAATTATGAAATTCGTATACGAGAAATTAAAGGTGACTCTAATTTGTATTCTTAAAAAAAATTTACTAAATGAAAATGTGTACATATTTAATATTTTAATTTTTGTTTTTGTTCTCTATAAATGTTCAGAATGAAGATATATTTCTTCCGAAATTTTATCAAAGCTCTGGTTATAAAAAATTACTGTTAGAACTTGAAGTTGTTGGACAAAATCCCGAATCGTATATTGATCCCCTACAAAATTATTCAGAAACTGGTAGTGATACAAATTCTGGTGATATTAATTTTGATGATGATATCACATCATCATTATCAATGTCATCTTCAACAACAGCAACAGGAATGACAACAGTTGATGGAGCTGCACTGATGTTAATGAAACCAGAAATGCATTATCCAAAACCAGATCTATTAGATATTGTTGGGTATAAACATGCACGATCTCATAGTGATTGTACTGGTATCATTCCGAGTTATTCGGATTTAAATTTAATTATGACAAAAGATCTGTTGAAAATCGATGTCGAACAAAGTTATTCAGATTCTGATGCAGAAGATAAACAGCAAATATTACATATTGAAAACAATAGCATCAGAAATAGCGACAACAACAGCAATAACAATAATGCGATTGGTCCGGCGCAAGAAAGAGCACACAGTGCACCGTCACGTACATCAAATAAAACGAATATTTCCACTTTATTAGCGGAATCGATTGTAGATTCATTAAAAACATCGGCGACGACCACAGTATTAACAACAGCATCACCGTCATTATCATTATCATCAAAATCATTAACAATATCGAATGCAGAAATTCCAAAAATTTTTTTAGAATCATCATCATCATTAATGAAACCAAAATTAAAGGCCAAAATAATAAACACAGCCATATTAAGCGAAGGACAATATGCAGTTTATGCAATTCAAGTCTGTATCATTGAAGATAATCAAGAAAAAAGTTGGCACATATATCGAAGATATTCGAAATTTTTAGAACTGAAAAAACTATTGACAAAAAGATATTCGGCAATTGCTAAAATTCCATTTCCAGCTAAAAAAGCATTTCAAAATACCCAAAGATCTGTGTTAGAACATCGTATGGATCTGTTGAATGAATTTTTACGACATATATGCGCATGGGCGGAGGATAATGACGATATGATGAGAATGATACTTGCGTTTTTAGAGCCAGATACTGATGATAGAAAAATTCATGGTGGTACTGTAATACGAACGGTAATAATTTTTATTTTGATTTTATGTTCTACCATTTATTAGTTTACTAGTATGGTAATTAAATAAATATTCAAATTACAGATCGAACATATTGTGAATCCTTTGAAGACTGGTATGCGTACAATTCGAAATATGCCAGATACATTAGTAGGTGGCTTCTCTAGAATACTGTTGGGTAAGGGGCCATTAAAGGAACCATCATTTTTAGAAGTTAATAATCTAGAGGTTAGTGAATACATGCACGCATGTACGTATTTCATTATAATTATCGTTTTCATTTAATGGGAATCATGTTTCTTACAGCAATCATCCGAGTATCCACCATTAACATCAGCCATTCATTTGCTAGACGAAATATTCGATTTACAGGCCAGATCACAATGGTTAAGACGTGGTATAATAAATCGTGTTCTAGGTGCTCCTTGGGTTAGTCACACTGCCAATAAGAAAATTATTCATGCAGCTAAATCATTAATTGAATTAGATAAAATCGAGCATATTCTGAGTATTGTTCTGTACGTTTTTTTTTTTATTCACATTTTTAATTTTTATTGGATTTTTAATGTAATTTTTTATTTAAATTTTTATCTTAATTCTCTCTCATTCTTCTTGAATTCTATAGAAATAGTATTTGGCCAAATGGTAAACAACAAAAACGTTCCACATTAAGAGAAGATAATACAAAATTACGAACACGTATCGCAGCTCAAATGGCATTATTCGCATTAGTATTCGATGATTTGAAACGTGTTGTTGGCTCCGAAACGACTAGATCTGGTCTATTGAATTTTTTTGGTATGTGGCAACATAAAAAATTGAACATGAGGATAGTATTAATTTTAATGAATGATATACTTACAACATTATATCGTATTGAGAGTATGACAAAACATTGCAGAGATTAAAAAATCAATGAAAAAAACAAAAGAAACAAAAGAATGAAAATTGTGCAATAATGGTAAAAAAAATATACATACTTAGGATGGTAGATATTTGAAGAAAGACTAAAAACATGATTTCCAAAATGCCAATTTTATAACATTTTGGAACTCTCAATTCAACGCGATAATTTATGTCGCAATAATTTTTTAATTTATTTAAATTATCATTTTTTTTTTAAATTAATTTTTGAAAGTAATTTATTTGATCACATTTGATGTCCATTTGATACGATTATATTTATTTTTTCTAGTAAATATTTATACCATTTCAATAATACACACGAGTAAATTTAAGTTATTTATTAAGATTGTAATTTGAGTAACAAAGAAACAGAGAGAAAGGCAGAGTGAAAATAAAATAATTTTTTTTTTTTAAATTTGTATTTAACTGAGATGAATAATTGTGGTAATGATATTGTGGTTATTATGATTTGTGATGGATGCGAATGGGAATGCATGAAAGGATAACTATTTTATTGATTTATTTAAGATTTTTTTCTTTTTTCTCCTTATTATTTTTGACTTTTTTTTATATACATAAATGAGAAAAAGAGATGTAAGTATGCATGTAGGTAATTGTAATAATTTATGTAAAATAAATTATATTATGTATATGTATATATTATTAAATTTTAAATAAAATCAATTTCATTTTGTTTAAATTTTTCTATTAAATTATTTTTTTTTTTAATTTACAATATTGTACACTCAAAAAAAAAATTTTTTTTTTTACTAAAAGAATTAATTTTTTTTTTGCGAAATTTACATTTTAAATGATATTTTGGTATTATTCCTTTGATTTTTATTAAATATAAGAATACAACTTACTTCTTCACTGTGAATAAATTAACACGAATACAATTCTAGAACGAGATACCATTATATGTCATCGTAGAACTCATATCATTTACTATTTATAAATGCACATTTGTATGTAATTTGAAATATATTGTTCTGATTCAAATGATTTTGGTGCTAACTACTCCATCAATAATTGAAAAAATTTTTCAGTTTTATATTGGTTATGATCCCAATATTTTAAATTGCTGTTGTAAATAAAAATATAATTAAAAATAACTATAATTATTAAGTATTCAATTATGGTCAATCAAGACTATCTTATTGTACATATCTGTTTCGAAAATATTCAAATACACAAAAAGTGAATGTTACTTTGTTAGTACGGTAATATTAAGATAGTCTCAACGAAATATTAAAATTTGAAACGTTTGAAAATTTCTTACCTTATTGATGAGTGCCCTAACTGTTTTATCTAGAACACCACTATTCAATTTTAATGTTCGTATTATATCCGTTTCTGAGAAACCGTATTTTTTTAGATTTTCAATACTATCTTCAGTGAATTTATCGGCAATTTTATAATCTGCCATTTTCATATTTTTATTTGCATTAATTTTATTTCGTTCAATATCCTTCTTTAAATTTATACCAGAAATATAACTTTTATTCGTTCTAACGTTTGATTTAGTTCTAAATTCAATTTGATTTCTATTCGTAGTATTCATCTTAGGAAATTTACGTGTATTTTTTGTAAGTTCTTTTATCGTATCGTTCACATTATTGTTGTGTTTTCTTAATTCTTTAACAACATCGATACGTTTGAAACCAGCTAAACATAACATTCCAATAATTTTCTCATCTAAATTTATATTTTTTGATTTAATTTTAATTTGACTTTCATATTTATTCACACCTAAGTTATTTTTTTTACGATTAATGCTACTAGCCTTATGATATTTCGTTCTGTGTGTTCGTTGAAGTTCTTTAATTATTCGCATTTGACGTAATTGTTCAGATGATGTTGATGATTGAAAATATTTTGGTATAACATCAGCATCCAAAAAATTTGTATACATTCCATTTATACCAAAACGTAATAAATTATTTTTCATATCGATTTCACATTGATATTTTCGTATAAAATCTATACCCAAAAGTAAATCCACTGGTAAATCTTCGCTAACGAATACATCATCGATAAATGTTTCATTTTCGATTTCTAGATTCACATTGAATATTTTACCCATAAGCGACATATATCCGAAGCCTTTACCCAAACCAAAATGTTCAAAATTTATCTTTGAATCGATATTACATTTTTTTGCGCATTCCAGACTTACAATTGATGTAAAAGTACCGGTGTCAATTAAAGCATTTACTGGAATAAAATTTAATTTGACTTTTATGAATAGCATATGATAAGTTTCCGAATTACTAATCATTTTTTATCTGGTATTTTTTTTTTTTTTTTTTTTTTTTTTAGATTTTTTCGTTTAGAAGAAAATTTTGAATATTATTATTTCCGAAATCTTTAAAAAATATCCATTAAATAAAAACCAAAGTTTATAATTAAAAAAAAATAGTTTTGATCACAAAAAATTTAGCGTAATAATATAAAATAAAATTTTTGACATAATCAAAATTTGAAATTTATGTTGTAATTTATTTTCAAAATAATACTAAAGGTACTCGTCCACGATGCAATTTTTCTTGCATGCAAGACGATTTTGACAGATAAAATTGCACGAAATATTTATTTCGAAGTGTACGCTGCCTAGAAAGATGAAATATTGCACAGAAATACGTATTTCATGCAATATTTCTTATTGCAAGCAATTTTTTTTATTGCATAGTGTACGCAGAAAGATATGCAATATTTCGCGCAAGAAAAATTTATTCAACTCATTCAATAAATATTTCTCTTGCATATGCAATAAATTCAGCTGTCTAAAATGTAATGTGTTGCTGTGTTATCTATCATTCGTTGGTTGATGTTGTGTTGTGCTGTGACCTGTGACTTCTTGTGAATTTGGTATGTATTTTCTATTATTATTATTATTATTATTATTATTATTATTATTATTATTAGCAAGGTAGGCCTTTCAACTCTTAAAATATTGAAAAAAAAAATATGAAATATTTGAAATATAATGTATATGCAAGAAAATAAGAATTTCGTGTAAGTGCTCGTGCAATAAAAATTTCTTGCAAAGATATTTTTTTCTTGCATGATAGAAATATTGCATATTTTTCATGAAATATTGCATCGTGTGTACGAAGTACTGCAAGTTTTCTTGCACGCAAGACAAATTTCGAGCAAGAAAACTTGCATCGTGGACGAGTACCTTAAGAATATGCATACCTCATGACATTATTATTATTTAAAATTTTATGTTGTTCAGTACATAGTACACACATTTTCTGTAATACGCCATAATGCCGCTTCTACATCCAATGCAGTAGTGACTTCAACTTGGAGTGCGTTCATAAACGTTACTATAGTTAACTATAGTTAACCATAGTTATCATTTGTCGTTCAGAATGGTGGGGGTATAGTAAAACATAGCTACCAACATAACTTTTAAGCGTTCATAAACATCTGTAGTAAAGTAAATTTTTAACTATTTGATGTCAAAAATTAGCCATGCTCGAGAGCATGGTTCACGGTTGTCATCACGGTAGTAAACCTTTAAGTGGTAATGACATTGACAATAAAAAAATCGTTTGTCATTTAATTTTGTGTTGTGAATTGTGAAAATTTCAATTTAATTTATTTGATAATTAATTTTGTTTTAAACTTAATTTTTAAAAATTAATTAATTTTTGACAAACAAAAACTATAATAATTATATATCAAAATTTTTTTGAAAATTTTTGAAACTTGACTTGAAAGCTGAATAACAATTTATTGCTACTACTGTGGTAAAAATCGCGTTCAAAAACTACTTGAAGTTAACATAACTATGGCTGTAGTACAACATAACTTTGCTTAAACTATATACATTACCATGACTATGGTTAAAGTAATGTTTATGAACGCACTCTGGACTTAGACTTTCGACTTCACAGCATGGCTAAGAGTAGGATTCGACTTTGAAAAATTTCGAAAACAACCACAACGATTTTACATACAAGAAATTTGAAAAAATGCTTTTGCATACCTTTTAGGTGCTAATAAAAATGGATTTTTGAATATTTTGATGAAAAAAAAACATAATTTTATTTTGTTAATAAAAATGGAAATATAACAAAGATTTTTATACTTTTTTTTGTGAAATCTTCAGAAAAGTCCAAATTTTATTTTGATACCAAAATCATATAGATATATGAAGATTTAATATATGAAAATAGAAGTCAAAGTTGAACGATTTTTCAAAAAAAACCCTCTCCTTTTTTAAGAACTATAATTAAATTTAAGGACCTAAAATCAAAAATGTGCTACATTCAAGCACCACAATATCCTTTAGGCTACCTATATTCAAAATTTCAAAGAAATCAGTGTCAATCAGTATTTGCTGTACGAGGTGCATTTGGAAGACGAAAAATCGCAATTTTGACAACATTGACACCCTGTAAAAAGGAAACGAGGACATTTTTAAAAAAAATGCTCCATTAAGCACTATAATTCCTATCAAAGTATCTATGTTTCAAATTTCATTGAAATCGTTTAAGTAACTTCGGAGATATGTGGTGCACAAGATAGCAGATATCTCGAATCCTAATCTTAATATGCAAAAGTAGTTGTCAAGTCTATTGCATTGAATGTAGAAGTTTTAATACATAATCCATTAAATCAAGTATTGAATGTTTTATTGAAAATTCTAGTGATAGAGAAAATCAACTTTTCGATGTGTATAGAATAACACTCATATTATTGTACGTAGCGTATACGATAGCATTTAACATTTAATAACCTGGTAAGTGGTACGTGGTGGTACTCAGTTCCCGTGAAATTTTTCGCTTGCAATTGCATATATAATTCTACAAGCTAAAAATTGTGGAAAGAAATGTGTGTAGAGTACATAGAGTTTTGAAATTTTTTGAAAAAAATCGCGGAGGCTATGAAATTAAATTAAGTAAAAATAAATAAATAAATATTTATTTGTCAAAATATTTGAGCTGTCAATATTTCGCTTGCCTTTTATATGCTCGACCATATAAAATGATTGTGAAAAATGAGTTCCACAACTCTCCACTATTAAGTTCCACCGAAATAATTTAGTTTGGAAGTGAGTACCAGTAAGCGAAATTTGAAACTAAAAATTTAGCTAACAATTTAGCGACATTTTTTTTTACATAGGTTTTGTATGGAGAAAAATTTAGCTTTCGATGTGAGTACCGGCCCAAGCTAAAATAAAATTGTTTTAAAAAATCTACTATAAGGCCGGGAGCAGACTAAGAGCGTAGCGTAACTGAGCATTATGCGCGTATAAATTAAAAACATAGCTTATAATTGAAACTACGCTACGCTTGCTGTATGTGCAACATAATAAGAAACAATTGATTTGAATTTTACGCTCTGAAATTTACGCTACGCTCTTATTTTGCGCGCGGCCTAAAGGGTAATAATCATACGTATTTGTTCTTAGTTTCTCCACTAAAGATCAAGAATAAAAAACAAATTTAAAATGAAGATCAAATGTTTACGAACACGGACAATAAAAATATTTTTATAAATTTTTAAATAAAAAATGCAAGTATATAAATTTTTTTTTTTTTTGATTTTCGTAATTTTTTTTTTTTTTATTTATATTATAGAAATTCTACATATAATAATCATGTATGTTATGTATGTATAGTAATATATTATGTATATATTATATGTAAATGTGCTTACTGTTTTTATTTTTTTTTTTTTTCTTTTCTTTTTATTTTGTTTTATTTTATGTTTCAAATATATACATATGTATATAAATGTACATATGTATTATATTTTGTGTAATTTATTTATTCGTTTTTTTCTTTCATTATTTAAATCATTTTAACATAATTATTAATTCATGTTTATCATAATATGTATTACAATCAAAATGATATTTAAAAATAAAATGATAATAATAATAAAAAAAAGAAACGGAATTTAAAATTCATTTTTAAGTTAATTTTAATTAAACAAAAAAAAAAATAATTTTTTTTTATTAAATATTTTTAACTTTTTATTTTTATTTTAATTTATTTTTATTTTAATTGTTTTTCTTACATTTATTTCGTTCATTCTCATTTATCAAAACAAAATAAATCTGTTGTAATATATTTTTTTCTCTTTTATTTACGTTTATTTTTTTCTCATATTATATTTCACATTATGTATATATATATATATATGTATATATATTTTTTAAATCTTTAATTATTATAGTATTTTACATATTTTTAATTATTACATACATACTTAAATTAAATTTATATATATAAGGTTAAAGTTAATTATAAATTTAAATAATAATAATAAAAAAAACTTCGATTGTTTTTATTTCTGTAATTTTTTATTTTTTTATTTTTTTATTTTTCAATTTTTGTTTCTTAAATTTATATGTTTATGATTTTGAAATTTTTTCTTTTTTAATTTCTATTTTATCCTTTTGTATATTATATGCATGTATGTAGTACTATTTTAAAAAGAATAGAAACATTTTATTTCAAATTTTCTTAAAATATAGTTCAACAAAAAATATTTTGTTTTTCTCGTTTTTTTTTTAAGTTTCTTTTTTCATTTACAAAATACAAAAAAAAAAAAAATGAATCAAAATTAAAATGAATGAGAAAAAAAAATTTACAAAAACAACAAAAATTAATAATAAAAAAAAATTGAAAATAATAATGATTATTTTTTTATTGTTTGTACTTAAAAAAACAAAACTAATAATAATCGAAAATATTTAAGAATTTATTGAGAAAATGATGAATTATTATTATTATAATTAAATGTATGGGCGTATATCATGTACTACATAATAATAATAATAATAATAATATGTATCTCTAATGTACGTATATATATCATATTATATGGATATATGTATGTATAAAAAATTTATATAATGTATCCATAATTATGTAATAATAATTATTAATAAAAAAAAAAATCATTGCATTATAATCAAATACAAAAATATACAAATATGTTTAATTTTTTAATATTTTTTTTTCTCTTTACTTTTATGTTTTATTGATTTCAATCTTTTAAAATGTTTTTTTTTTATTTTTTTTTTTTTTTAATTTTATTTATTATTTATATTTATATATTATTTTTAATTACCATAATACATGTACAATATAATAATTATAATATTGTATATTATTATAATTATTAATAAAAAGCTAATAACTAACAAAAAAAAAAATAAAATAAAATAAAATAAAAAATAAAAAAAAACTATATAACTAAACGTAAAATATATAAAACAATTTTTTTTTTTTTTAAATAAAATTTATAAAAATTTCTTCGTTTTTTTAATATTGTATAATCTTTTACATATTTAATATAGCGCCTTAGAGATTTAAAATGAAAAATAATTCTTTTTTTAAATTTACACATTTTTTTTTTTTTTTAATTTAAATTTTACTTTTTGTTTTATTTATATTATTTAATTTTAAATTAAAAAAAAAATATATCTAAACTAGAAACAAAAAAATAAATGAAAATTCTTATTACAGTAAATTTACGAGAATTTTAGTTTTGTTTTTTTGTTATTTAATTTTTTTTTTTTTATTTTATCTTTACATCTTTACATACATAATGTATATATGCATTTAATGATCATCTTATAATAATTTCGAATTTATTAAAATTTTTTTTTTTTATAATTTTTTTAAAAATTTTTTTCTTTCAAGTAGGTACTACGGTACTACTACTAATCTATACATTATTAATCGCAAATGTTGCAAATTATATGAAATAGAAAATGAAATGATCGATTGTTTTCGTTTCGAAAATGTGATTTAGCTTCATAGAAATATGTACATATTAGATTTAACGATTTTATGTACTATATTATGTACAAAATGTACGTAATGTTTATAAATTTTCAGCACCTTATTATGTTATGTTTATAACAAAAAAATATACATATATGTATGTTATATGAGAATTTTTTTTTTTTTTCAGGAATTCATTTTTTTTTTTCAATTGATTCTATAAGTAATCCATTTAATGAGTATCCATAATAAGTAATCCAAAATTTACGTCAACTGTTCATTGATTCGATAGAACATAGTACTTAATCTTACGGATAGTCAATTTTAATCAAGATCTGTCAGATTCTTGATCATATTTCTCATTTTGCGGTAAACTTTTTGAATTACATATTGAGTCATGTTGACAAGGAAAAGCTTGCAACTTTGAGAACGACCTAAATCATAATCATAATAAATGTATTTTTTTTTTTAAAGAAAATAAAAGAAATCTGTAATGTGAACTATGTATTTAGATAATTTTTAGCTCTTAATTACATTATTTATTATTACCTTAGCATCTCTTTTAGCAAATAATAATAATTGTACTACAATAAGAATAATTTTACCCCCTCACCTACTACTAATGCATAGAGGCTACTGGCAATTCTATTGAAAATTAAAAATATAAAAAAAAAAATAAATCTTTAAAGTCCGGTAAGTAAATAGAATTTTTCGAAAATGCAGTCAGATTTTCAGATGATAAAAATCAAATGTTCGAAAATACAAAAAAAAAGTGTGCATCAGCGCATCTCATCTGCACTATACTATATGCAATTCTACAATCAGCTGATAACATATTACAATTATTATTGTGTGCAATGATTGATAATGATCGTCACATTTGACTGCATTTTCGAATAAAGGCCAATGTATAGATTAAAAAAAAAATTGAAAAAAAAACAACAAAATATCAAATAAAACTTATGATGAAAATGTACGCTACTGTAAATATGCAATATAACTCTACATCAAATCGAGATCAAAATATTTAAGTTTTTTTATACCAAGTTCTACAGTAAGTTAGTGTCATTTTTTTTGTTTTTCTTTTTTAGATTATTTTTTGTGTTATTGTTTTTTAAATGATTGCAATTATAATAAATAGCAAAATGAATTGAATTTAAAGAATTAAAATTTTGAATATTATGTTCATTTTTCTTCATTGATTTTGTATACCAGAGACAGATACTCATGTGCTTCGTGTAGGTATTGATATTCAATAGTAAATAAAATTTTTAATTTATAATAAGTAAGTATCCTTAGAAAAAATAAAATATATGTACATATATTTAAAATCTCTTATTTACACTTGGAATTTATCAATAGAATTTCTCAATATATTGGTGGAGTGTAAATGTAAACATTTTGTTTATTTCTCAACCTGTAATTGTTTTAAACGATAGTAATTGTTTTTTTTTTTTTTTTTTTTTGCAAATTTTTAAATTTTTAGTTGAGAAATCGACATTGATGAATTAACAGAAAGAAGAATAAAATTTTCGATAAATTAAAAAAATTGAAAACATTATTGAGTGATTGAGACAATTTTTTAAGGATACTACAATAAATTTTCTCTACATTACGATTACGACGCATAATATCAACACCGCATGTATCAGCGTCATGGATTAATTTGAAAAAAAAAAAAAAACGACGTTCAATTAATATGCTTACTTTTGTCTTAAAGGAGATTCATTTAGAATTTTAATTTAATTTTTAACTTTTTTTTGTTTGTTAATTTTAAAAATGTTTTTCATCTTCTTTTATTTGTTTTATACATTTAATCCTGAGTACCTGACACAGCCAGGATTTTATTTCGTTTCGTTTTTTTGTTCTGTAAATACATAGAATAATTTTGAATATCTAATTTACATTTTTATTTAAATTTGTTCATTATCATTTTAATTTTTATCTTCATCTTCTAATTTTATTTCTTTTCTATTCAAATTTTTCAATAAAATTAAATTTAATTTATTTTTTTTTTTAATTTTCTTTGTTTTTATTTTTCATTTTTAAACTTATAATCTATGTGTACTGGGGTTTACATTAGAGGTAATTCGACTTTGAATGATTAGAGAGCCTTAACCCTAGTTTTGCTTTTTTTTTTTTTTTTTAATTTTTGCTTATTTATTTTAAATGTTTATACTTTCGTTTTGTTTCTTCATTATTTTGTTTTTGTTTTTGTTTTTGTATAAACAACTGTATTATTACATGGTAAGTTCTACACTATACTCATATAAATTAGATATTTTTGTAATGTATGTATGTATGTATGTATAAAATGATAAAATAATAGATTTTACTGTGTGTACTCGTATGTATGTTTTGTATTTATTAAATGTATATAAATGTATCCTTGTGTGTATCTATCTGTATACATATGTATCTACTTAAAAAAAAATTGTATGTAAATCTAACGATTATGATGTCATATCAATGAAGACCACAGCAACTATTGTGCCTTCTCTTTACCCCCAACAGTACCGACACCGATACCCAGTAAGTGTTCGCCAGCCATTAAACCAGCTGCTCCCGGCTGATGTGCATAATTACGGATCTGATGCAGTGATATCAATTGATTTGGGAATGCGTTTGTTGTGTTCTGATTAACGTTTTTCGTTTGAAATTGTATTGCATCGTATAGATATGGTCTTTGCATTGGGTGATGACTTAAACTATTGATATGTGGTGTCATTGTGTTGATTGGTGTAAATGCTGAATTTGTTGTTGTTTTTGCTATGCTACCAGTACCACCGGTCGTATCATAATTACCGTTCGATGTTACTACACTATTATTACCCACTGGAGATACCTGTTGTTGATTGCTTAAATGTTGTGCCAAATTATTAGCGGCATTCTGCTGTTGTCGACTTACAACCAAATCTTCACCTTCTTCATTTGAATTCTGTGAACTGTTACCACCATTCGCTGTACCATTTAATGTTCTATTGTGATGTTCCAGTAGCGTTCTATGGTGATTCTGTAATTCGCTCTGTTGTTGTGCTAATGCAAATTCATATGTGGTTTGTTGTTGCTGTTGCATTGCTTCAGCCAATGATGCAGCTGAATCTGGACTAACTTTTGGCCAATAAGAATGTTCACCATTTGCAGCCGCAACATTCATAGCAGCTATATTACGATTCAAATTTAATCCTAAACCAGTTGCAAGTGAAACACCAGATGCTGTTACTGCATTTGGTACACCACCACCTCCACCAGCACCCGAATTTCCACCAGAGTTAGCTGCATTCGAATTTCTTGATTGCTTTTCAGCTTTCTCAGCATGTTTCTGTAAATGTTTTTGCAGGTATGTCTCTTGTGTATAACTTTTACCACAAAAACTGCAAATATGCGTTTTCAAATGCTTCGATTCTTTATGTTTTGGTATATGCTCGAGCAAAGCCTGTTCATCTGAAAAGCATTTATAACATGAATTACATTTGTATGGTTTATCGGTTTGATGGCAGCGTGAATGTGACTGTAGATTTGATAGCTGTGAAAATGCTTTCTGACATCCAGGATGACGGCATTTATACGGTTTATCACCGGTATGTGTACGTATATGCTGTTGTAAATGTGATAATTGCGTAAATTTACGCTGACATATTTCACATCGATATGGTTTTATGCCTAAATGTATACGAGTATGTTGTGATAGATAACTTGAATTTGCAAAAGCTTTTGTACACTGTGAACATTTATACGGCTTTCCTTCACGCATATGCAGCATATCAGATTTTTGGGTGAAGAGCTAAATATACAAAATAAAAAAAAAAAATAAAAAATTAAGAAAAAAAAAAATTAATAAAAATTTAAATAGCAAAGGTACAAAAGTTAAAAATATAAATGAAAATTTTTAGGATTAGGTCTTATAAGTACCTAATTTCATATAAAAAGTATATATAGTACCTTTGGTCAGAGTATCATTCAGAAGTTTATACATTTCGTAAGTGTTCGTACAATCGGCCAGCAAATAAATTAATGCTAATCCACAAAAATAATAATAAAACTAAAAATGTATGAATTGAAGCGAAATGAGTTACGAAAAACTGAAAATTATAATTTGATATAATTTTTTTCGGTTAAATGCTTTCATAATTGAATTGGTAAAAAACAAAAAAAATTAAAATAAATACAATTTTTTTCTTTCCTTCCTTTCTCATTTGATTTTATCAGTCATTCAACTTTCTGACGTGGTATATACGTACATACATATGTTACGTATACATTGTGTGCATAATATCTATCTTAACCATCATTATAATGTACTTTAGATCTAGCACTTTTTTTTTATCCAAAAATTTAAATGCAAAATTTTCTGGTGTTCTCGTATGTGTACGTGTACGTGTACCATGCATTGCATTACGTGATATGTACATAATTGAATTTAAGTTATAATACAAAAAAATATACTTATACATATATCTATGTATATATATGTACATATCTTTATTTATATAAATAAAAATTGAAATGAGTAAAACCATAAATTTTTAATTTATTCATTCTGAAAGTACACAATCATGTATTTAATGTATACATATAAACTCATGTGTACGTGTGTACATACGAGTATGTATACATATAAGGTGTACCTTTAAAATTATATTTAAATGGATGTGTGTATACGATTCAAAATTTATTTACTTTCTGTGGCTACTTGTCTTTAATTTTAATTTAACCTTAATTCATATCGTTATTATAAAAACACCACACCTGTACACTCGTGTATACCTACTATGCAATGTACGAGGTACGCGTGAGTATACATATCAAAATCATTCACAAAAAATAACTACTATAAATTTTCATGCAACTGACTATGGCTGATTTCATCAGTTTATCATTACAATTGAATGAGCGATCAGATTGAACTGACATTGGGACATATTATTTAGAATTAAATCGTAATCTGAACGCAAATATGTTTTTACTTGTGATCGGTTTAAGCTTAACATGAAGTGTTTCAAATAATATCAATTGTCAGAAAAACAAAAATACCCAAGAGTTGGATATGTACTGGGCTGTTTGATAAGTCTTTGGTCTCACAAAGAGATGTCGTCTTAAATTCAAATTTAAAATAATTTTTGACAATAGTGATACTTCAAACATCTGTACATAAATTTTCTTCAAGATACGGTAATTAGTCTGTGTTTGACAGTGATTAGAAGCAAGCAACTTGTGACGTTTTTGGAATAATGGAAAAAAGTGAATTTCGAGTTTTAATTAAACATTGTTTTTTAATTGGGAAAAATGGCGTTCAAACAAAAGAATGGCTTGATAAGCATTACGGGGAATCTGCACCATCGAAATCAACATCACATACTGGCTGAATGAATTTAAACATGGTCGTACAAGCACGAAGGACGTTGAACGCGTTGGTAGACCAAAGGAGGCAACAACTCCAGAAGTCATCAAAAAAATCCACAAAATAATAAGAAACGACCGCAAAATAAAAATTCGTGAGATAGCTGACATGGTAAACGTTTCAACCGAACGTGTTTTTAATATTATACACGAACATTTGGAAATGAGAAAACTGATTGCAAAATGGGTGCCGCCGCGTTCACTAACAATTGATCAAAAACAGCAACGAGTTGACGATTCGGAGGAATGTTTAAGGCTACGGCGATATGATCCACAAGAATTTTTGCGGCGTTACATCACTGTTGATGAAACATGGATTCATTACTACACGCCCGAATCAACTCAACAGTCAAAACAGTGGACAGAGCCTGGTACAAGTGCACCGAAACGGCCAAAAGTGAGTCAATCACTGTGTTCTGGGACGCGCATGGAACAATATTTGTCTATTATCTTGAAATAGGAAGAACTATAATAGGAGAGTATTACGTAAGTTTATTGGATCGATTGAAGGATACACAAAACTGCTAGAATTGCGATACGAAGTGCTCCCACATCCACCATATTCTCCAGATTTAGCGCCGTGTGACTTCTACCTCTTCCCAAATTTGAAAAGATGGCTCACTGGACTCCGATTTTATTCAAATGATGAAGTAATAACCGCAACAAATGCATATTTTGAAGGTTTTGAAAAATCATATTTTGCTGATGGCATAAAAAAACTGGAAAACCGCTGGATGAAGTGTATCGAGTTGGAAGGAGACTATGTCGAATAATAAAAAAAATTTTCATGAAAAACAGTTTTCTTTCTTACCGAGACCAAAGACTTATCAAACAGCCTAGTATAATTGAAAATTAAAAATTTGTAAATTTAAACAGATCAAATAAATTATGTTCGATTGGATCTAGATTTACAATTTATTATGAACTCCAATTATTTGTGTAATCAAATCAATAAGATTCGAATGCTTGGATTAGTCTGATTGTAAACATGAACTCAGCCTATATTGTAGGTATACGTATATAAATAATGTATGTACTGATATTTTTATACTAATTGAGTTGAAGTTGAAATATCGTGCCGATAAATATATGTATGTACAATCAGTACACTTAATAACTTTCCATTATTCATCCTTTCGCTTACTTGATTTCGATTTAAGACATTTTTCTTATTATTTTATTTCATTTTCTTCTTGTTCTGATTATTATTTAAATCTTTTTATTTCTATAGAGAAGGTTGTGAAAGCTACATTATATTTACATATACATACATATATATATATGTATGTGTGAACTGTGTAAATATTTTAATGAAGCTAATAAATATACGACGAATATATGTATGTAAGTGATTTGTGTTGTACGTTGTACAAGTTGTACCTATGTAAGTAAGTACATATGTAAGTACATACGAAGAGTTATAAGATGATATATCGTTTGTATGGGTACCTTTTAACTTTTAGCAAATTTTTATTCCTTCATGTACGAAGATTTTACTCTATATATGTATGCAAAGTGAAGTAAAATGTAAATATGTGAACAAAATTAAATACATAACATAAAATAATAAAAATATCATCATTTATTTTGATCGTTAATAAAAATTTGCAATTACATACATGTCGCGTTCTCTCTGCGTAATCTTTCTGTGTATGATGTCGGTGAACCGAATGAAATTTGGCCATATTTTAAAAATTGTTTGTGCACCAGATGTATTTTTAAACTTTTCGTTCTATAGATTAAAATTTTACTATTTTTAATTTTAATTTGATTTTTTTTTATTCTAACAGCACAAAATTCAATTTCTATTTTTTTTTAGAAATTTGCAGAACATGATTTACACAAAGGAATGGGAGAACAAAAACTAATATTCGCATATACTTTTCTAATTTTTTTTCTACTTCTCAAATACTCGAGAGTTCAATAACCATGTTTGTTCACACATGAAAGTATAGGTCAAAACATTTATCGGTTTTGCTTATGTACACCGATCGGTTTTGACGTACATTTTCTTGAGTATTTGAGATGTAGAAAGATAAGTAGAAACAAAAGTAAAAAGATACGCGAATAGCAGTTTTTCTCCTTAATTTTTTTCCTTTGTATATTAAGTGATACAGTAGGCAGGCACGAAGAAGAATTTCAGATTGAAACAAGATTCGTGTATATAAGAAAAACATGGTAATTTTACTCTTGAGTATCTTTTGAATAGAAAATTTTCACAGATATTATTTTTTACTGATTTGTAAAATTATTTTTATAAAAACGGATTATTTGACTTTCATTCTGTCCTAATTCACACCCTTGAGATTTGCACCCGGTTTTTGTGAACCATTTCAACCTATAAAAGAACCGGGTATGAGTGTATTTCTTATGTATTTTTGAATGCTCTTTCCAAAAAAAAAATGCTTCAGCTCGCTATGAGTAACAGTTAACAGTTTTTGAGGTATTCAATTCAATACAAATTCATATTTGTAAGTATATCTCAGGATATGATGTACTATTTAATTCTTGTTGTGTATAAATGTTTATTTGTTTTATTGTTGATATTTTCTTTTGATTAATATGTTTAGTAAATGTGAAAATTCATTTATAAATGTTATCAAGAAATAAAAAAAATAAAAAAATTTTTCCATTGATTATGAAATCATCAGATGGAAAAGATAGATATGCAAATTTTCATCTTTTTCTGTATAAAAATTGAAATACTTTTGATGCAGTTTTTGTATTCATTTTCAATCTTCTTCTTCAATTCTTAATAATCCTTTTTATATTTTATTTAATTTAAATTTCATCTTGTTTGTCTGGTGCAATAGAATTTATGCGTACATTTTCTTAAAAGAATCTTTCATTTTTTTTTCAGATCTTTTGCCACATCTTTCTTAGTTGTTTCTTCTAGATTTAATTTTTATGATAATTAACTTTTTACTTTTTCTTTTAACTGCGCTATAACTCTAGCAGTTTAAGGGCCATTATATATGTACATATCATTTTGTTCGTTCATAATGTTTTTAAATGCTTTTAACTTTTTTTTTTAATGAATGCTCTTCTAATTGACTAACAAACTAATTTGACAAATTACTGAGAAATAGTAGCTACAAAATAGAAACCTAAAAACAGAAACAAGAAAGTTCATGTTCATGTTGTCGCATAATTGAATAATGAACAACAAAAAAAAGGAAGGCATTACAGACTACTATACGTGTGTTGTGTATAGTAGTACATACAGGTAGTTTTAAGATAGACCTAAACAAACCTAACATTAATTTGAACATTTAGACAATTTTTGAAATCATTTTGACGGTAAATATTTGAAGATTTTTGCTTTTAATTTTAAAAAGTAAACATTTTTATGAAATCACTGGATAAAAATCAAGGTTAAGTAAGGAAAATTTACAATAAAAAATCTTAAATCATTCATATCATAATTTGAACCAAACCAAGAATCAAATTTAAGATTTAATGAAATAATTAACAGAAAATTTTTGCAAATTCACGTATACGGTCTGTTGTTCATCTTCAGATGAACATCTTCATTTTTGTGACCATATATTGTAGTTAGCTTGTTTGTTTTTGATGTAACAAAATACAGTTTTGTACACATAATGATCTTTAAACATTATACATACATAGGTCATACATTACACATTTGCGTATGCTGTTTCTGTTTCTACGACATTGAAAATATATTAAATGATATTTTTTATGTTTTTAAATTTTCAACAAACCACGTATACTTATAAAAATTTGTTTGTATAGAGCTACATAAATATGTACATACATACATTACATACAAAATTGTAATACATTTGCTGTTTTTAAATAAGATACATTTTAAATTTTTTTAGATACATTAAAATGTACATTACATACATAGAAGTAGTGATAGCTCAATTTCCATTAAATGAAAATAAAATAAAAAAAAAAGTAAATTACCACAATCGTACATATAATATACAACCGCGACAATGTGGATAGTTGTCAAAATGATAGTAATTGTGAACACTTATTATTATCTCAATAATGTTAACTGAATATGCATACATACTTATAAACGTATATAAGTAACGTAGTTTTTGATGACCACAATGTAAAGTAAAACGTAACGCAACTAAAATAATGATGGCACAGAAGAGTATAATATTTGAGAAAAATAAAAAAATAAAATAAAAATAAAAATCTACAGAAGTAATTCGTAATTCGAAAATACTTAGAAGAAGAAGAAAGACACACAGGGTCATAAAATTTATATGTGCATAATTATGTATGTACATTATACTCGTCCATGTATTAAGTGTATACTAAGTTTTTTACATGCTCAATTAATGAATGGTGTATATACATACATACATATATAGAATGTTTTGCAGCTCACATTTTAGAGAATGAACTACGTCTAAATAATTCAGAAGTTATGGTCATCCAAAGTTTAGAAATAAAGCAGAAAAAATGCTTATTTTTATGTCACAGAAAATTTGCACTCTTTTAAATTCTTTCCTTCCACATTTCGATGTGCTTATACTTTTCGGATAAGTCCTACTCAATATCTCCAATTGGAATTTTATTTATTTTCGCTGCGAAATACCCTGTATAGTGTATATAAAATTCTGCTTGTCCATATATTAATCATAGATCCAGATGTATATGTACGAGTATATACATATGTATACGTATAGATACTCGCAAATACATAGTATCTAAAAGATGATAAATTTGTTAAGAAATTTCAAAATCAAAAAAAAAAAAAAAAAATAATCTAAAAATAAAATAATTCCGCTGGTACCTACCTATTCCAGTACATTTACATTATATTATACGAATGGAATATACGTAATGTCAGTTATAATGATGATATGATCATTTATTTAATTGGCACTTTATGACCACATCAAAAAACTGACAACAGTTGTAGAGTAGCAGCAGTAACAAATCAACTACTCATGTACATTGTACTTAATTTTATAGTATAGTGTACTGAAACTAGGCACAATACGCATAGTGTTAGTAGCATCAGTACCAGTAGTATATAATGTAGTAACGTAGTAAGTAACAAGTAGAGTTGTAATAAGTAATACATAATAAGTTTAGTAATTTTTATTGTTACTGTACCATCATCATCATCATCATCATTATTATTATGATCATCATCAACATTATAGCAAAGTCATTTTGTCATCATTCTAGTTAAATGGATGACAGAATATGGTAGCACACATCAAAATACATTTAGATGGAAATTAATTACCGTACACATTTATACTCGTATATGTACCACATTTGTTGATAAAATTTATTATTTACGTATAGGTAAACAGGTACTCTTTCTGTTAAAAGGTGTTTCAAAGAAACGAAAAAATCTTTTCTTTTTTTTTAAAAAAAAAAAGTGTACATAAATATTTTATACTTTATGTGCATCTAAATAAAACGATAAAATTCTCAAGAAATATCTACATCCATTACATATATAACGTAATTAACCTCGTAATTTAGATTTTATTATATAAGAAAAAGAAAAAGAAGATGATGAAAAAATATGACAAAACTGTATGTAAATTGTGCAATTACACGGAATCAAGGAAAAAAAAAAATGTAAGCACGTAAATTTATTATGATGCTTCTACTATACTTATACTTATGTACATATTTCGAATATCATATATCTTATATGACATTATAATTTTTTAATTATCGTTATTTTAGTTAATTTGAAAAGAGAATGTTCTGGCCTGGCATTTATTCTTCATCGTTAGAGGGTATATATATAGATGTAATCTGACCATAATTTTATCGATTTATTGCACATTTATAATGAAGAATTCAATTTGTTCTATATAACCCAATTGTATGTCAAGATCGATCTGTGAAACAGTTAGCATTCATTTTTATGAGAGCAGAGCTATAAATTAATATTTCGCAACAATACCTATAGATGCAATAGGTATAAATGATGATTCCTGTTCTTTTCTACAGTACCCATATAAACCTAGAATTTACATTTTTCTATTATTATTTGGAAAAATGTACATACATATATTTTCAAATTCAAAAATTACAGAACCACTTACAGTAAAAACATCTACATATTGAATAATTAAATATGTATGTATTTTATTTTTAATTGAATTCAAAATTCTACAAATACAAATAAATAAAAAGATGGTAAAATAAAATATTTCAAGGTAATTAAAAACAATCAGAAAAAAAAATTAAATAAAATAAATTTACAAATTAAAAACAAACCATCAAAAATTACAATTTTACCGCCAAAATATATAAGCAAATAATGTATTTACAAGTAGTAATATGGGTTATGATGAACGAGATCTGGTTTTTTTTTATTTTTCAAATTTAAAAAGAACCAAAAATATGTAGTAGAAAAAAATTACTGTTCGCATATAAAACTGTACATAAATTCTAAAAAGATATTTTAAGATTCCAACAAAAAAAAAATAAAAATAATATAAAAACTAATAGGTATGTGATGTAAATTAGCCTAACTCATATTCGGTTAATATAAAAAAATCAAATATGTATTATTTTTGTGTAAAAAAACAAAAAATTCAAAAAAAAAAATTTAACTAAAAAAAAGCAAAACATATAAGTAGTAAGTAGGTATATCTGCATATATAGAATGTTAACTCGCTGAATTATTGAACTCGCTTCTCTTTTTAATGAAACTACAAACAATATGAAAATTATTAGGCAAATAAATAATCGACATTCGGTACGGGTACAAATCGGAAATTGTAGTTATAATCGCAAGCTCAGTCTTTCTGTAGGTACCAAAAACCGAACCAATACAAAATACATAAAATTCCTACTACTACTACATATATACATATTTGTACGAATACGAAATACAAATTGTGTAAGTACATCCTACAAAATACAACAGCAACAACAATAACGCGTAATTCAATAAGAAAAAAAAGTATTAGGAAGAAGAAAAAATACGATCGATCGATGATCATATGCTGTATGGGAGACTGGAGAAGTGGAGACGCGAAATGAATTCAAGAAGAAGTGGATTGTTGAAAATGAAATAAAAGAGAAACTAAAGATATAAATAGAGAGGTATCAGGTATGTGTACATATATTCAATTCGAAATATAACACAAAAAACAAAGTAAATACATTTTTTTTTTGTTATACGAAAAAATTAATATTCCATCAGGTGTGTTATACAGGTGCCAAAAATTTATTTTACTTCATTTCATATTTACCGTCAATGTTTTTTTTTTCTTTTTTTTTCTTGTGTTGTTGTCTTTTGTTTTTTCAGTCATTTTCGTTTGTCGTTTTTTTTTTGTCAAATTTATTTATTCGTTTTTTTTTGGTTTTGTGTGTGTGTTTTAATCGTCTGTCTGTACTCATATTTTCTCATTAAACATATAAAATGTATCTGTTCCGACGTTCCGTACTTAATATGGATCAAATATTATTACCTGTGGATCTATCTAAGCTCCAAAACCGATATAAAATTGTATTTATGTAGGTAAATAATTACATTTTATATATGTACATACATACGTTCATATAAATATAAACATAAATGCTTGTCTGTCTGTATAAATGTGTTTACTTTTTAAGCTCATTTTTTTATTTTTATAGAATTTTTCTGCTATTATTCTTATTATCAGTTAAGTTCTTAATTATTTAATTTGAAATTTTTTTTTGTCTCATAATAATTGTTATTGTTGTTGTATTTTATTCATTCTAATATTTATTTTATTATATAATATACGCATAAAGCATTCGGGTGTCGTTCGTTTTTCAGTTGTGAATTGTCACATTAAATTCTGTTTTAATATTATCTGGTTATTTATATGGGTAGGGTAGATCGAACTCGAACTCGTACAAGTATCTAATCAGTATAGACAAGGCCAGGTAAATACAAATGTGAACATTATATCACATGTTTATCTAAATTAAAAGCATCGAAAAAAAAAAAAATTTTTGAAATTTCATATCGCAACACAATAGAAAACAAATATTTAAATATGAACCATAGAATAGAACAACCCAGTAGGTCAGAAAATTCTTCTAAAAGCAGTGATCATGCTCTTTCTTTGTTAGGAAGTAAGTCTTTCTGTTCGGATTCTCCGAAGAAACACCTTCCGGTACACGTTCAATCTGATTTCCACTTAGCTTAGAGTATTATCATGGATAATTTCGCCAGAAAATACACTTTTTTAACTTGTGCCATTTGCAATTTGGGAATATAAAGCATGAGCAGCAGTTTTTGTCGGTCTTCGTTCTTTATTCTTCCACCGGGATAGTAATAGAAATAGAAACTTACCGATCCACCAATACAATTTTACATATTTATCTCAGGTACATAATATAAAATGTAAATATGTGTATCTTAAAAATTTACAGACATACAGTGTGTAGTACCACATAGACTTCTAAGTATTACCTTTTTTTAAACTTTAAGTGTATCTTTCACAAATAAAAAAAAAAAAAACTTTGAAAAAATAAATAAATAAAAATGACGGACATTTTACTTTGCGGGTTTCTGTTAGTTTTTTAAATTTTATTTTATTTTATTTATTTTTATTTTTTTTGAAAATTTTGTTTGCATATCTGTCATCAAATATTGACCTTGATATCGTTTTTCTTTTCTTATTGATTTTCTATAAATGAATTTGTAACGTTTGCTTTAGATAGGGAGATAGATAGAGGAATAAAACATATAAATGTAAGTATAGCAAAAAATTAAGTACGCACAGAACATGTTTAAAAAGTTATTACACAATTTTAACAAAACTCCATTAGTCATAATTAAAAGAAAATAAAAATTTTTTTTATCTTCTAGCAGAAGAGGATAATAAAAGCAGGATTTTGAATGTGATTTTTAAGAATCAAATTTACATCAGAGATGATAGAGCCTCTTTTATGTGCAGTTATCGATTTATGTGCCCAAATTTTAAATCTTTTATCAAAATTCAATTTTCTTGTTCATGTATGATGTTATGATGACTGACATTTTTTGATACAAAGAAAAAAGTATATAATACATAATGTACATTACACTTCAAAAAAATAATTTCGATATTGCTTCTTTTATGAAGAGAGATTATTTTCGCAGAGTTTGAAGAAAAAAAATTGCAAAATTATAAAATTACAAAACCCAAATCGAAGCAACTATTCATACAATTCAACATAGCACTATTTATACTGTCACGTCACTTTATATTTTAAGAAGTTTAAAAAAAAAATGAAAGAAACTGTCATTGAACGTTACGCTATGTACAAGAAAACGAATGGTAGACATTTACGTTCACGTTTATATAAGTGTATTCAAAATTTCAATTTCATGCAGTCTTTATATTGGATTTTTCATTTTTCTGTTTAGCTTTTTGTTTTTCTTGTTTCGACGCACGATTATTACAACACAAATTTTACAGGAGTGACAATCTGATGATTTAATAAAAGAAAATCGTATTTTTGTTCTCTCCTTGATTTTAAAGGTGATGGTATTCCATGTAAAGGTCAAGTCCAATAGTATCGTAAATGAAAAAAAAAAAAAAAGACAATTTTTTCAAGAATAACCATAACAAATTTCTTAATTATATTTTACATTTTTTGGGTTTTCATTTTGAGATGTTCATTGTGTATGTAGAGGATTTAGTTGTATACGTTGTTGATACAATTGCTACGGATTACGCACGATTTTACGTACATATCTACATGCTCGTGTACATGAAATCATATGTTTTCATTATAATAACATACTTGAACGTACTTATATGAGTAAAACAGAAGAATAAAAACATCAAAGATCATTGCATTTTTGGTATTTTCCATGCTTTCTGTCTGTATTACAAACAGATTTTTTGATGAGTTTCTTGAATTTTTTTTTTTAAATTCAGTTAAATGTAAGTGCAACCCATAAAAGTCAAATATAGTAGTAGTAGTAGTAGTAGCAGCAGCAGCAGCAGCAGCAGCTGTATTTATCTGTAGTAGTGGTAGTAGTGGTAGTAATAGTAGTAGTAACTATAAAAATTCATATTATCAAATTTTATTTCAAAGATCAGATCATCATGATCATCAACAACATGATCGTCATCGTCATCATATCATCTCAAAGATTCAAAGTCATTAGAAATCTTCAAAGATCAAATGATTTTCAATCTTTTAATTCTTTTTTAATGCGTGTGTACATGTACTACTTAATTCATATATGTACAGTATAAAGTCGTCTAATAAAAACAAAGAATGAATTTTGTAAAGAGATAAAAAAAAAGGGGTGAGTGGGTGATTTTGTGCTACATATACATATTATATTTGATATATACTATAAGCATTCTTTTAAGTTATTTCATATAGTAGCTTCACGATTATACTTGTATTATTACATAGAAATAATTTTGTGTAGTACTTCTAGTATATCTTTGTTGTAGATCTTAAAAAAAAATTTTTTTTAAATCTTTTTGAGTATTAGAAGCAGCACATGTGATCTCGATTCTTCTTCTTTTCGTTCTTATTATTATTTTTGTTTTTTTTTTGTTTTGAAATTCATCAGTGATGCGATCAAAATTAATTTCATGGCCATGAAGGCGGCTATACTTCTAGAGCATTAAAGCGAATTAATGTTTTAATAATGAGATTTAAAAAAAAAAAAAAGACGAAGAGAACGAAACTTAATTTCCTTTTTTTTGTTTTAGATGTTTATACGAATGTATATACATATGTTCCGTGTACATAAGTACATATATATGTAAGGTGTAGTATTTTACGCATATATTATGTACTATGGTACGAGAAATTGTGCGTACAAATGGATGTATACATATAATATTAGAGTAATCTTATCAAGATCATTATCATCTTCATATAAATATAATCATCATTATCATTTAGATAAAAAAAATTTTTTTTTAAACTACATATATAAATATGTACATACATTGTTAATTTTACAAAAGATATAAAGCACATACACATCCACACCCACATATATATATGTCATAATGATGATGATCTAGTTTTTGAAATAATCAATTCAAATTTTAATCGATTAAAATATTTTTCAGTTTTTTTATTATTTTTATATATTATATTTTTGATTCAAAAGATACTCATATTTTAGAAGAATCGTTTGTATTATTTGTTTTTATTTTGGTTTCAAACGAATAAAATTTTTATTTTTGAATGTTTTACACTTTAAATATATGTGGTAGATACTTAATGCTAATATCCACATTTCGTATGTAACATTTTTATTTTGAATTTTTATGTTAAACATCTGATCTGTATATGATTTTCGTAGATACTTTGGAATCGTATTTTTTAAAATTCTTTTTTATATAAATTCGAAATTTATTTTTGGATTATAAACATATTTTTTTTTACATACATATTTCCTAAAATAAAAAATTAAATCTCTTTTATAAGGCATATCTGTATCATTTTACGCACACTATAAATTTTATAGTTTAAACAGTAATTTTTCTCTCTTTACATGTAATAATTTGGAAATCTATTAGCATCGCATCGAATTTTAAATTAATATGAGTACATACTTGTACTGTGTGTAGTTTAAAACTAGGAGAAAAATAGAAATGAAATTTGCAACTTTTTTTTATTAATATTTTCTAAGTAACATCAATCATTTCATCTGTTTTTGATTGTTTGAAGTGAACAAAAGAAAAAAAAATTAAATTAAGAAGAGGGAGGGTATAATGATCTCGATCTTGTGCAATATTTTTTCTAAAAAAAATATTCTTTTTGATAATAAATGCTTCTATGTACATATATTTTTTTCAAAAATATCCAATATGAAGGAGCATGTATGTAATGTACTTATGAACACTGATAAATGTGTATAGATACAAAAAAAAATAGCAATGTTGTGGAAGAGAAACAAAATTTTGATTGATGGTTTGGTTACTAATTTTATTTCCGGTACACGAGTTAACCGGTACAAATCGATTTTAGGCGAAACATTTATCCAAGCATTTCAATATCTGTATGTACGGTGGTGTATGTAATGTATTACTACAAAAAATTAACGCAGAAAATTTTTGAAAGAATTTAGGAAATAATTTTTCCAAATGAAATAATTTTGTTGTACTGTATATGTGCATGTGTTATCAAATTGTAACTAAAAGATAAGAAAAATTAATGTGATATGTAATTAGATTTATTTTTAAAATTGTAACAAATTACTTATTTATTTAAATAGTTTCTTAGCTTTAAAATATTCAGAATTTTTCTAGAATATGCTTTATATAGGCAAAAATCTCATAAATCAAATCAAAAGTTGAATTTCATCTTAAGACATTTCTTTTTTAAATATTTTGTATTTCGCATAATATTCGTATAAGTACTTATAATGTTTACAGGACCATCAATATAGGATATAAATCACTAAATTTCCACCATTGAACTGGACTGAAGTTTCGTCGACATTTATGTATGTACATTTCATAGAAGAATTTTTTCCTTTCATTGAGTTCATTGAAGTTCATTTTTTTTCTTTTCATTTAAGTTATAATATGTAGAATGAATTTTTGCTTTTATTACTAAATGATTTGCAATAAAATTTTTTGATATACATTTTTTTTTTCAGCTATTGTTTGAACATTTTTATAGAAAAATTTAAGTACATTTATATTGATGCAGTAGTAGTAGTATTACCTACACATTATATACGAGTAATATGAAGAAAAAAATGCAAAATAATAGAACATGAATATAACATCAAGGACATTTTGACAACATACCAGTACAATATGTATTTATGTAGGTATTTAAATGTACGTATACATTATTATACTTAAAATTCATTCATATTCAAATCAATAAAAACGAATTGATTTTTCAGATAACTGAATCATTATGTACCTATATCATATATATGTATACTATATCACACTGCCACAGTCTAGATAGGCACTTCTAAATCACGAATATAAGTATCTCAAACTAAATATGTGGTGCACACAATAATCAATAAATTCTACAATCTAATAAACACCTTTTATTATAATTTTTTTCATTTTTTTCTTTACATTTTATTTTTTGTATAAAATCACAATCATAAATTCAATCAAACACTGATTACATACTATGTACAAAAGTAATAATATTACATAGGAAGGTATATATGTTATGTTGCTATGTTATTATTGTGATATTGTCGTTGTTAATTTGTTATACATTCACTTACATACAGGTAAGTATGTATGTGTTAAGTGTGTAGGTTAAAAAAAAAAATTTTTTTTTTCAAATGAAATATTAATGAATAAAAAATAAAATTAAATATATAAAATTTATAATGATGTCTTTAAAATTTGACTTTTATATGTCTGACCTTGAAGGAAGTAAAAATGATCGAAAATCAATCAATCAAAACCGAAAATGAAATATACATATGTAATCGTATATATGTATGTGTGTATGTACACATTGTATATCTATGAATGTAAATAATAATAATTAAACATTTATGTAGATACATATGTATTTACTATGCATTACAATCAAATGAATGACAACGAAAAAAAAATCCAGGAAAAAAAATATTTATCTATAAAATCATGTAATGAGCAATGATTTATAAATAAAAAGAAAATCATTCAATTTATAGGTGGTTGAGTTATGGTGGTGTGTACATATTTATGTTTAGTTATATATGTATCTATTTTCAATTTTTCAATTTTAAACTTTAAATTTATTTTACTAGGTAGAACGCCATATTTTTCTCTACGTTTCATTTTGTAGTCAAAATTTAAAATTTCTTCCTTCTTCTTCCTGGTAGAAAGTGCAATAAAAAAACTACACATGGTGTGCGTGTGTAAAATTCTACTTCTTTACTCTACGCGTACATTATAGCTACTGTTCTGGTCAGTGACCTTAACTGCTACAAAGTATGCATAAAGGGAAGGAACGAGTATTAAATGTTGTTAGTTGCTTTTCGGTTTTGTAATGTACAATATTCTCATATTTTTCTCAGAGAGAAAATCAACTTATTCTGAACCTGAAGGAAGATAATATGAGTATAGTATAGAGAAGCATGAATAAAATGTTTTTCTGTGTTTTGTTATGTACAATATTCGCAAATTCTACTGAGTGGGAGGAATCACATGGTGTGTAGAATAGTACTATCATAGCGTATACCAAGGTGATTGGAACACTCTATAGGTAGTATAAACGATGAATGAGAAATGAAACGTGACGTAATAAAAACTCATATAAAGATTTGTAATGCATTTTTGTAAGCAATTTTAAAGGAAAAATTAGAAATTGTTTAAAAAAAATTATGAATTTTATTTTACAATAAATTACAATTATTCAATTCAAATTACTTGGAATTTCTTTGTTTAAATGTCTAATTTTAAAATATAATCTACATTTAAAATAGAGATTTTTAACATTAGTTGGTAAATTAATTTGTTTTGAATTGAATAAATGTTTTTCTAAAAATTTTGTCTCACAATACAAATTACTTTCATTCATTTTTAAAAATATTTCTTCAAGTTTTTTAATATTTTTTAAAAACTCCAGCTTTGGTTTTTCAAACCGTCTTCGGATTTAAAATCAATCCATGTATGTGTAAGTTGGATTGGTGTCCAAAAACTCCTTCAAATTTAGTTTTTTTATGATAAATCTTAAAAGATATTCAATGACTTGTTCATTTTCTTCGATTTTTTCAACATAATTTTTTAAATTGATGTTTGATTGACGAAAATTAGCAACACAGTCATCAAATTCTTCCAAGTCTTCATCCACTCTAATAAAGAAGCAGTTAAAAACTCATCTGTTTCAGTAGTTATTTCTACATTGCTGTAGTCACTCACTTTTAAATTTAAATTTAAATTAATTCTTATGACAATAATTATTACAATACACGCACTGTAATGTAATAATTGTATTTCACAGACTTAGACGCTATTTTTTATTACATAACGCATATAGGAATTGTTATAGCGTAAAATGCGTTATGATTATGCATTATATACCAGGGCGTAGTTACTACATAGAACTGATAGAACGAATACAACATATAATTGAAAAAAAAAATCAATCATTCATTCACAAGAATCGTATATGTATATGGTTATGTCATATAGTTACGTACATAATTATCATGGAATTGAAATTTTTGTACTTTTATACGGCTGAATAAAATTTTATGTACATGCCAAATTAAAATTATTTCCTATTTGTAAAACAAAATTAACCAACTTAATTCTGCATACTCAGACTTATAATAATAGCTATACAATCTTTTTTGTAGTCAAAAAAATTTACACGTAGTACTTACTTCTTGTGCACAGACAACTTTTGTACATAAAATTATTTATGTATTATGTATTATCTAAATGATTCATGAACTTGAAATTTTTGGCTTCTTAAACATTACTATACAATAGTAAATACAGGGTGTACGTAATGATCTTATATTTGCAATTATTTTTGTTTCGTTTCGACAATCATTTTTGATATTTTTTTTTCATATACAAAAATAAATTTTACGGATTAAAAAAATGTCGAATGTACGAATGTAAATTATAAAAAATACCCAAAAAACTGTGTCTAAATACTGAAATATATTTTTTACAAATTTTTTTTTTCTAAGCATAATATAAAGGTAAATTTGTCCTACTCAATCATTTAAAGTTACTTTGAATATGAAAATATTTATTATAGATAATATCATTAATAATATGTATTCAACAGAAAAAAAAAACCAAAACAAAACAACAAACCATTAATCAAAAACACAACAACAATAAGAAAAAATTATTTTTCAGTTCTTGTCTATTTGCAAAAATTACTTAAGGTTTAAATTTTTGTAAATTATGTATACGAGTATGTAGGATAAAATCAATATAACGTATCCAATAATATGTATGTATATATACGCAAATATACATCATTTGTTAAAACATGCTAGTATTTGAACACGCAAAATGATTTTAAAACTTTTTTTTTTTTTTGAAAAAATTGTTACCATGCCATGGGATATATGATATACCTGTATATGTAAATATGTACGTACACTTATAGCAGATATATATATATATACATGCAGGTATAGGTATATAATTTTAATTAATTCATTTGTCTTCCATACACATATCTACGTGTATATTACAGCAAAAACTATAGAACTATATAGTCTATAGTCTTTGATTATAGTCCTATTATTATATCAGAATTATTATTCATCTTTAGGCTTTAAATTTTTGTATCCGCGTGTCTGTATTTTTTGTATACACATACATACTGTCACCTTTTTGTATATAAATAAGTAATATGAAATATATTAAAAATTTGCACGCATACAAGTAGGTATTTTGATAGAATGTATAAAATTGTTCTTTTAATAGAAATCATCATGCATTAGAGATCACCATTTAGCAAAGAAGATATATCAAAATATAATTTTCATACATTGGAACTATAGCACAAAATTCTTTTCGGCTCTCTATAATTTTGAATACAGTGTGTGCAAAGTAAGTGCTGTTAAATTTTAGTTTTCACTTTCATAAAAATGTAAAGGAGAAAAACAATTTTTTTTTTCTTTTAAATAATAAAATTGTGATGATGATTTAGTAATGATTTTGATTATTCTTGAGGTGTAATGTGATGTGACTCTATTACTATACATTTAATTTGTATACATATTATTATATTTTATGTTGGTTTGTGCGTAAAATGTGTGTATAAATTCATATATGTACATATATGAAATTTTTTTGATGTGTGTGACAGTATACTTTATCATTATATTTGGAAAAATATTTAAAAAGAAAAAAAATCAACTAGATGCTAGTATATTTTAGCACTCGACCTTGACGTAGGTGATTTTTCGTTTTATATGTCCGGAACTCTTTTGATGATGATGATGATGACTATGATAAACGAAAAAAATTATTTTAATAAAATATGTAGATATGTGCATGTATTATGTACATACATATATATGAGTAGAATAATATGAAGACATAATAAAATAGTATACGAGTACCTATAATATTTTATGAAATGTACCTGAATATATAAATGTATAGGAGATTTAAACATACATTACTCCTATATACTTATCTTATGCTGGTATATAACATATACATTACGAGTAGTAGTTATAATAAAATTTTTTGATTATTGTGAATGATTGTGTTTATATGCGATGATAATAATGATGATGATGATGATAATGTAGATAGATGACGAAAATGAATGAATATAATACTTAAAATTATACACGCAGATGAACTCATAATTTAAAAAAAAAAACACATAATTATTACTATACTACACAAATAAAATTGTACATTAAACACATACAGATATACATACACACTGTTTATATGCATATTTAATGAACTTCTTATATATGTAATAATTTTTATATACAAACGAGTATAAATATTAACGAGTACAAAATACAGACAGACATTATATGCATGTACAGATATTACATGCATATAATATATTCGAGTATTTACAACTCATCATAATTATCATCACCATATAGCTAAAAATATGAGATTTTCATCTACTATATATATTATCATTATCATCATCATATTATTATTAACAAATGTATATATAGAGAATATATATACATATATGTACATTGTGTTATATATTTTTACATTTTATTTATAAAATGACTTTATATTTACATTATTTTATGTGTATCTACATATGAGTATCTATATAAAACTAAAATTAATAATTTATCTACCTTTTTTTTCATATTAAAAAGATTTTTCATTCACTCATTCATTCATTCATGCATTTACTTAATTTTCTTCCTCTATATCTTCATTATTATATTTATTTATTTATTTTTTTTTTTTTGTAATTTAAAACAAAAATTTCTCTAAACTAAAATTAATCATCATCAGATAAATTTTGTATTTATTTTATTACGTTACGTTACATTTAGTTTTATGTTTTTATTTTATATTAATTTTCATTTCATTGTAGTTTTTTGATTTGGTTTTGGTATTTTTTTTTTCTGATGATTAAAATGTGACGATTACATGATTAAAAAGATAATTTTTCTGTTTTCAGTATTTTTTAATTTTTTTTAAAGATTGTTTTGCGTTTTTTTTTTCTTCGTTTGTTCCATCGAAAACATTTAAGAAAGTCACAAAATTATTATATCTAATAAGATCACATCAATTTGATTTTTTGATCATATATATTTAATAAGTTTGACGTACATATAGATAATACCTCTAATGAATGCACACAGATAAAATGTAACATGTAATTAACCGCATATATGCATATTAATAATTAAAAAATATCAAATGAAAAATGAATAAGAAAATTCATAAAAAAAAAAAAAACAACAAAAACAAAAGAAAAATATATTTTCTCAGATTCTCACAGGGTATATTAGCATCAGTATCAGCATTATCATCGGTATATCGTGGACATTATTAATATGATATCATATATATGTTTATGTATATGTATATGTATATATGGATAGCCGTACAAATATGTGGACGTCATATAGTTGTATATATCATAAAATGTACGTATATAGATGGACACATACCAACGTGAATATACATATACATAACTACAGATATGATACGATT
Source organism: Villa cingulata (assembly GCA_951394055.1). Classification (NCBI taxonomy): domain Eukaryota; kingdom Metazoa; phylum Arthropoda; class Insecta; order Diptera; family Bombyliidae; genus Villa; species Villa cingulata. Next base: position 13,476,272 of record OX596023.1, on the reverse strand, counting down.
TATGGTATGATAAAGTAGATATTGATTTTATTATCAAACGTTTAAATTTAATTTGGTAGTCAGTTAATCATTAAGTAAAATGCGTGAGAAAAAAATGCAAGGAAGAATATATATATATATTTTTTATCTTTTAAACGTACATTACGAGTATTTCTACATATTATATGTATGTATATCATCTATGATGTAGATATGAAAACATATGTAAAATGTGTACCTATAAAAATGAATTTCGTATGCAATTTATTACATTTTCTCTCTAAACATGACAATGAAACAAATTAAACATAATTTTTGGACATCATATTTATGTACCATCATATTTCTAGATCCATATGTATATTCACATAAATATTTTATTAATGTTTTTCTTTTCCTTTATCGATTCCCATTTACTACACAGCATGAGATTATGTGCATCATTTTCATGGTCTCTATATTTAGAGAACATATGTATAGTATAGATAATGCACACAACATTATATCTCTATATGTACCGCATATTATGATGAATGTAGTAAAATGTGAATGGTGGTATATATACAGATTTAATAGTTTTTTTTTTTCTTTTTTTAGATGAGATCTAAAATACAAATATTTCTTTCACTTTTTTATTTATTTTTTGTTGTTATTTGATTACATTTTCTTTCGTTCTGTGTTCAAATTCATTTTAATAAATATCCGAATTAGGTAAATTATTTGACAAAATATACATGATGATAACATGAATACAAGTAAAAACACTTTTAATCGTAACGAAAAAACTAAATATAGTAAATAATACATTGTTCATATTTTTGTAGTTGTTGTATTGTTCAAAATTTTATTTCATTTGGACAAATGATACAACAAAAAAAAAAAAAAATAAAAGTAGAGAAAGAGAAAAGTCATATAAAAAGCTTTCACGAAAATAATTTTACAATCGAAAGCAAAATATGCACATATGTACGAGTATTATGATGTTAAAGGAATTCATAAATGAAATATTTTCAGTCTATCTAAGTATTAATGCATATAAATTAATACAACGTTCACTCATATATTGAATTTAAATTTAAATTTTTCTTTGAAGGATTAAAAAAGTAAATGAAAATGCCAAAGAACATCAAATTAAAAAAAATGTTTCTTTTTGTCTAAAAATGAATAGAATATAAATGGCCATGTGGTGTAGCTATGCACTGATCAATTTTATTAGATCATTATATTATGCATACAATCACAAGTTACAAGTGCGTATACGACCAGTATACAACAACACCAAGACCAACTGTACAATAAATTGAAAATCAAACATGAGAAACGAATACACAAAGACCTCATGCATGAGACTTGCTTATTCGAAATCAATTTCATCAACATGTATAGATACATTCTAGCTAGCTTATCTGCATAGGTATATTATATATGGTATAAAATAAACTCGTGCTCCTAAACGGTACCATCACTTTAAAAAAAAAACAAAAAAAACTATCACCTGCGCGATGAATCTTCAAAGAACCTGATTTAGAAAGGAAAACTACTTTTATTTATTTTTTCAAGAAAATAAAATGAAAAAAATTTAAATTGCTATATGTAAATATATGTTCATATGTGTGTACATATATAGTCACGTATTGTACATAAATACATACATATGTACATGCATAATAAAGGTAAAATGATAAAATGTAACTGAATGATTTAAAACAATAAGAAGCATTATTTTTTTAAATTTACGATATTTTATGATAATTTTCAGACTCTTACATCAGACAAAAATATCTGCAAAAAAAAAAAAAATAATATAAAACAATCACTGCACATAATAAGCTAGAAACTGAGTGACTTAATAAAATGACGGTGATTCTGTTTAATCATCATGTTGAAAGAATGATGATAGTGTTTTAAATTGATTGAGATTTTAACGGAACGGTGTCAATGTGAATATGTATCGCTTTTTATTTGCATTCTTTTTTTTTTTTCCATAGGGTCTTCTGAATTTTTATTATTTTTTTCATAATGAACTTGTACGAGTCTACACATTCATATTACGTCTCTATATACGAGTACATGAACACACAATATGGTATGCACCATGACTCGGTGCATTTATTTTTTTCCGAATGCACGAAAAAAAAAAAGAAAATCACTTTTGCGGTACCATAATCTAAATGGGTATATTATACAAGCATACATATGTATGTAAGATGTATTAAATATTTGAGGCATCTTGTTTTTTAAAAAAAAAATTTTTTTTAAAGAGACAGAATTGCACTTATCGAAATTGTTAAAATTTTTTCTGATGACATAATCGTGTTTTATAAAATCAAAATATAAAATCATTTCACTCGTTATTGCATAATTGATTTATGTTAATATCCTTGTTACCTTCCATTTTATGATATAAAAATGCATTTATTCTTAATCGAAATTGAACAACTAAAAATCAATTGAACAAATGAATTTAATTAAATATTATCATCAGTTAAATGAGAAAATTCAAAATTCAAATTTTATTTCTTCAAAATAAACGACTACAGCAACGAAAATTATGATAACGACAACGACGAAAAATTTTGTATGTCTATAAAACATTTTTGAAAAAAACAAAATTTACAAAAAATAAAATTTAAATGCGTAAATGTAATTAAAAATCATCATCGTCATCATCATCTGATCATTATAGAAATAAATTTCTCAAATGAACAAATTTAAATGAAAATGTATAAAAATAAATATTTAAATGAAATGTGAAAAAAGTAAACAGTAACAAAAATTATGAATCATATGTGAATGTACATTCATATGTACATTACAGCTATGTTGTATGTATAAATATGTATGTATACTATAATTATATCCTTTCAATAGTAAAAATGTCAAAAATCATATTATTAATTTAATAATAAATAAAACGCATGTGCTTTTGAATTAAATTTTTATGTGTTACATACTTACTACATTATACATATTATCCTACGAATACTTATAGATGAATATATGTATAAATTTATATAGTTTGTATAAAAATAAATCCAATATACAAACCTATTTACAATTATGAATATTTTTATATATAAAAGTATGTGTATGTACGAGTACATTACATTGAATGTACACATGTGTACTACCAACAGTATAAAAATTATTTGTAAAATTATGACTTTTTCGTGATTAAATCACAGAATGTGATTATTATTATACATATAGATACAGATACGTGAAATATAAAAACTGATGAAAAAAAAAAATTAAAAATATAAAATCCATAAAATGAAAAGAACATGTAAAATGAAAATTGAAAAAAAATTTTTTTTTTCATCTTTATGCCACACATATTATGTATTTATTTTATATATACATGTATATATATACATATATATATAGATAGTAGTAGTAGTAGTAGTAGTTATAGAGTAAAGTATATACGTGGGCTCTTAAAAAAGAATTTGAAAGTTTAAAACTTACACATTCTTGTCTATAAATTATAATATGTATTTTCATATAATGTATGTTATGTTGAATCATTGGATACAGCACACATACTCGTAATATCTATATAATCGTACGTACATAATATAATGATGTATGCATATAATAATTATTTATACTTATATGTATTTTGTGAGTAATTGTATGAATAGTAAATATTATAAAATATTGTACTATGTATTTAAACACAATCGCAGATATTATATATTTTAAATTTAACTTAGATTATAATTTATTTTTATATACTTATATATTTTTTTATTAAAATAGAAAAATTAACAAATAAATAAATGCATATATGTATATGTACATACTACGTGATACTACGTATGAAATGAATATACTGTACATGTATTATAAAAATGTACAGTATCTATATACATAATATTTAATTATAATTTTTGAAAGAAAATAAAATTAAAAAAAAAATATATTTTTTTCATATTTTTTCTATGTTTTTTTTTTGTTAATTATACGTTAAATATTTGAATATGAACAAAAAATATAATGTATGTATCTACATACATATAAGTAACGTACGGTATGTATAAAGATACATATGTACATAAACATGAAATATTTTATTGTATATAATGAAAATAAGTATCTAATGTACTTATATATCAAAAGAATCATAAATTTTTTATTACCAATAAATAATATAATCAAATATGCACATAAATATATATATATATATAAATATACGAGTATGAATTCATATATTATGTATATATATGTACATAACAATTATAAATATGTAAATATAAATATTAATGTATACATATATGTACATACATATTTCAATTGAATACGATTGTATAGAGATAATCTTATAAAATCTACAATTCAATTTTATAAATTTCAAATTTAATCATTGTATCCAATATTCATTCAATTTGATCAGTTAATCACGCGATAATTAGCGCATGCAACTGTTCATTAATTTTTATATAAGAATATATGTGTATAATATAATGTGCATATTATATATTAATACATACACATTATATTACATACACACATATGTATATGTACATATTTACACAAGTTATGATATAAACAAAAGTTAGTGTTAAAATTAAAAAATAATTCCTGGCATATGCAGAATATGTGGATAGTTAATAGGTACACATACACGAATTATTATTAATAAATATATATGTATATATATATATACAAACATACTTATATACACATTGATTATTATTAGTCTTCATCGTCGTCTTCGTCGTGGTCGTTATTGTTGATGTCTTCTTATCTTATTCTTATTTTACTATTTTTTCTATTATACATTACATGCTATGTACATTAACACTATAAAATACAACAACTTCTTACAAGATAATAAAATCATATTATACGTTGCTTTATAATATAAGTAAATATAATGTACATCTATAAAATATAGTAATGTATGCACATATATACATAAATATGTAAGTACATGTATTCCATGTAAATACACTTAATAATATATTGAATTTATATTGAAAAAACATTTTTTTTTAATAATTTTTTTTTTTTTTTTTTTTTTCTCAAATATACATATATACATAAATGTATATAGTATATATTAAGTGCACGCGGATACTCAGTCCATGGCACCGCCGATCAGTAATTTTATGTCAGATGTACATATTATCCAGTTTATCATCAGTAATCAGTTACTGGTGTACATTGCTGATGGGAAAAATTTTTTGATCGACTTGGGCAAGAGTAGTGCGCTGGCTGGGGTTCGAACCGTGATCTCAAAGATCGCAAGACCGACACACAACCATCGAGCTATTCAAGCCCCATTTTTTTAATAATTAGATATCATCCAACTATATACCCGACAACACAACTAAATATTATATGTATAAAGATAGATTAACACTTTATGGACATATGGATGTATGTACATGTACATGTATATAATAGAATGCAGATATTATCATATACCTTTTATTTTTACACTCTACATCTATTAATAATTGCATATACATATGTGCACATGTAATGTAAGTATAAAAAATAAATTGTATTCATATCTACATTTCATGATTACATATGTAAGTGTATCTACATATCTATGTGCGGATATGTAGTATGTGATGTATAGATAAAATTGTGACTAAAATTGCAATCGAAATTGCACATTAGAGCGCATGCATGCAATATAGTTGGTAAGGTATAATAATGTAATATGCACAAAATGCAATCTAATATGAAGTTTTTTAATTTTTTGTTTTTTTTTCATTTTTTTAGTTCTACTCATTTCAATGCACTGTACTCGTATATTTACAGACATTAAATGTATACGATATAGGTTGATATTATTGTTTTTACTATGGAGATAACATTATACGTACACACATATATACAATGTATTTTGCAGTACATACATATATATAAATATAAAATATGCCCGTATGTATATGTAGCTCTATATGTACGTATGAATGAATGTAGCGCAACTATACTATACAGATAGCAAATTAAATTATTAATCGGCTTTGGCATATCATATCGCTCGCTTTGTATGCTATATGCTTCTACGAGAACGCATTATGTATACATCGTCGTATGAACATACATTATAAATATTTGCTACATGTAAAGAAAAATATTCATGTTTATTAGAATTAATAGTTAAACTAAACATACATATACAGTATGTAAGTCATAATAAATATATATACTCGTAGATAGAGATACGGTCAATATTATGCATTCGCTATAACTAATTGCATATATGTACATACAATCATATAGAATGCATATAAATGCAATTGATATAACCAACGTATATAGAATTACATCTATATGTATGTAGGTATTTATGTACATATATATATCGATTACACAGATATAGTAATATAATGTGTGTATGTTAATGTGTAAATAAATTGCACATACATGTAATCGTGTGTACAAGCGGAAAACTTTACACCAAAAAATATGTAGTAGCAACACTGTTTGCACTTTTTTTTTTTAAGTAGGCAGTATGTGCGATATATATACGAGTACATTGCAATTCTCTATAATAAGTAGGTTTAAGAGTTAACATATTAGAGTTGTCGGTTTCATTATAAATGATAATAGACACCTTTAGACCGATTTTTTATAAACACTGCATAGCATAGTATAGATAGGTGTACAGTGTACACATGTATCAATTATAAAAGCAGACATATAGCATGCATGTACTCTACATTTTAATACAGGGGAGACTGTTACATATACGAGTAGAAAAAAAAATTGCAAAAAAAAAAAGGAAAACTTCTTTACTCTAATTCTGTCTTCTGAAATTTCTTAGTTTTATTTTGTTTTATTTTTTACCCATTTTGTATCAATTATGCCATCATCGTGTAGACAGTACATACATACATAAATACCTATACTTTAAAACTAAAATAATATTTACTGATAATAATATAGATAGACAATTCTATATAATACGAGTGTCTATAAAATGCACATTATGTTATTATGTACATACCTGTAATACTGAAATGTATATCATTACACTATTGCGTGTATACCTACGTATTACATATATGAATGCACTTTTACATATTTGTATATATATACATATGTCGTAGACTATTTGTATGTACTATACAAATAGTACACTATCATCATTCATAGATACGCTCTGCATCTATTTGTGTGTCTGTTTATATCGAGGCATATTATAGTTGCATATATGTAAGTATTTTTACGTAAATACATATTATATATTATTGATAATCAGTTATAACAGAGACGAGCCCCTTATAAATTTTATTTTATTTTTTACTCTAAAACTACTGTTCGAGTTTTATTTTTGTATTTTCTTTTATTTTAGATTCAATTTTGATTTTCAATATTTATTTTTATGAATAATGCATTTTATTGAATTTTTTTCTTTTTTCAGAAATACAGTTGTTCTATGCATGTTTATTTATTTATAAACGTACACGCATGCGTAAGTAATATTGTGTTTGTGTATAACTATTTGAGTATATGTACATTATGTGCACACGCATACAAATTTGATTTTATAATACATATAATGAAATCGATTCATATTTATTTTGTTTTATTACAATTTTATTTTTGTTTCCATTTATGTACATTATTTATTTTTATTTAATTTATTTAAATATTGTTTTTTGTTTTAAGTTAATTTACATATTATGTACATGCATTCGTATCGAATGAAATGAGAAAAATCTTTCATTTTATTTTTATTTTGTAATAATGTACGTTCATAATAATTTCATTCATTTAATATTCGATTTTTAGTTTTCATTTGAATGAATGAATCTGATATTCAAAAAGGAAAACAACGAAAAATTGAAAACATTTGAAGTGGATTACGCATGTGTGCATGTGTAGTATTCAAGATGAAAAATATAAATATACTTGTAGATATTTTCATTCATTAGACAAATCCATTTTCTCTTTATATTTTTTCACTACACAAGTACACACTACAAATTATACAGGAGGAAGAGACAGTAAAGAGTAGTAATAAGATTATTGGCATCTAACTATCTATAGTACGTGATAGTACGTGTACGATATACGAGTACACTAGTAGTACCTCGCATACCATGTACTCGTATTTTTATTCACAAGTAAAATCTATTTCCTTTTTATATTTTCTCTAGGTGAGTTTTGCCATTATTTATTTTTATTTTTTGTAATATTCATTATCATCATCATCATTATCTTCATTTTTATCAGCAATATTCATTATCAATTAGATTATGTGGATGTTATTTCACTATTATTATTAGGTACTCCAGTTTGTGTTCTTGTTTATGAATGAATTTCAATGACTATATGTACATATGTACATAGTTTTAATTCTTTGAATTGATTAAAACGTACAGTGCGTTTCAAAATGATAGCACATATTATATACAATTTATTAATATTTTTTTGTCTAAAGCCTACAGATTCTTATATAATAGAAAGACATACAATTCTATTCTTAGTATATTAATACAAAAATAATATATAAATGAATTACTAAATGTCTATGTCTGATCAAGTTCATGGTTTTACTCATAAATAAAATATTTAGAGATACATAAGAGCAAATACGTGTACATATACATATGTATGAGGGTGTATTATTTACATATTTAGTTTTATGATTATTAATTTTGTAACGTACTTACATATATGTGTAAATAAAAATGATAAATTAAAAACTAAGAAGACATTTTAAAAAAAATAATAAAAAAAACAACGCAAACAAACACAACAAAATCATTATGTAGGAAGAGAATAATAAAATAAATTCTTGAATAAGAATGTTTTTTTTTTTTTTAAGAATTTCAAGGACAATTAAATTTATCTTATGTAATAATTTATATACATACGAGTATAATAATGTACATTATGTATAGTTATAAAATATTAAATGAAATATTCAAATATTCATTTAAAATTTTTACATCTACACACTCATGTAACGCATTTGAATACATATACATACATTATTATATGTATGTATATAAAAACGATCAAATACTCAAATACACACATAAGAATATACACCACAATTTATAAAATGTATAGTTATTAAATACATATGTTACATATTCATATACATATATACAAATTTTTGTATAATCGATAGCAGATCACCAAAATATATATGATCGGTTTTATATTGTACCAATTGTACATTCGTATGTAATATAGTTCTTAAGAAATATTTTTTATTTAAGTTCTAAACGAATAAGTTTTTGATTGTTATAGGTACCTTGAAGAACGTATATACGTATACTCTTTGTACAGATATTTATATCTATTTTTCTTGTTCTATCACACATAAATATGTTGGTATTTAATTTATGTGTGTGTAAGTATGAATTAATTAAAAGGCAAGAAAAAAAAAGAACGAAAATTATAATTGAAATACGACTAAGTATCTACGTTATGTGATAATGTACATCAGGTACTCAATAATCTAATATTCATTCAATTCGACGTACATTGAAATTTAATGCTGGATTGAATTTTTAAAATTGACTATAAGTTTATGTATAATTTTTCTTAGTTCAAACATTGCTTATTGCTAATAGTAAATCCACGTATATATATTCGTCTTTATAATAAACGTAAAATGCATCAGTTTAACAGAAATTTTTTAAAATACAAGAAAACAAAAAATATTAAAACAAATACAAAATAAAATATTAACAGTAACAATAATAATTTCAAGATCGTGACTAAACTTGATTTTGTCACTTTGTGTAATCATATATGTACACAAAATTCTCATACATAAAAATTTTTTAAAGATACAATATCACTAATATATCACAGAGTTATAAATACCGCGGTGTATTTTTATGTGAATTTTTTTGTTTTGTTTTTTTTTTGTTCTATTATTTCATTCATTTTTAAACAATAACATCATTTTGGAGAAGAAGAAAAAACTTATTGATATGTATGTCAATCCAAAAATCTGATAAATTATTTTATTGAATATATGTATATACTTATAAGCTATACACAATAAAATGTAAAAATCAGATGTAAAATGATTATTCAAATGATTTCTTTTTAATTTTTTTTTTATTATTTTCATTTTATTTTATATTTTGTTCGATAAATTTTTGAATAATTATTATTAATGAAAATCAAAAATATTTGTACTTAACCTATACAATCATGTAAATTTGATATTAATTTTTTATTTTAATTTCAGTTCTTTTCTCAAAATTTTCTTAAAGAAATTTTATTTTTTCAAAGTATTTCTTTTGTTTTCTGATAAAAAAAGGAAAAAGTAAATTATCATTATTTATTTTAATATGTTTATATTGCAACTGATCACCATCATCATCATATTGTGTACCATTATCATCATATTCATAATCATATAAATAAACAATAGAAGAACAATACAATAACACAACACATCATAATTTTTGGTAGCCGGTATTATCATGATGGCGGTAACTTTAAAATTTTTCTTATAAAATATTTTAAATATTATTTATTGATATTATATTATTTTTTTTCATTTTATTCGAAGTAAACGAAACAAATAAATGTTGCTGTATCATGTTACCATGTTTTTATAAATCAAAAATATATATTAAAAATATATTTAAAATATATACATATATTTAAAAAATGAATAAATTAAATATAAACTGAGATATAAAATAATAGAAGAAATTAAAATACATAATATAATGATTTTTCTTGGGATCAAATTTTAGGAACAATCGGCGTTTTAAAACTGAGTACACATTATACAAAAAAGTTAGTACATTTTGGGAGTCTCGAAAAAGAAGTTATGTGTGTCTGCTATGAACGATACATATGTACCTGCTAAGAAAATGTATTTGTAAACTCTGATTCTAACGATCATGATACTAATATTACCCTGACCCGTTAATAAGTACATTACTCGTATTTATGAATTTATGTTCGGTTTTGTATCCATTTCATTTTTTAATTATTATTAACTTCTATTCGTTTTTATGATTACCATTATTACCATTATCATCACTTTAAATTTTTATCCATCAAAAATAATTTCTTTATTATAATTGCATAATTTTATTCGATTTTTATTTGAATTTAATAAATAATTTTGATCACATTAAAATACTCATTAATATAAATATTGGATGGAGCAAATTAAAGATAATAAAATCAGAATTCTGCTAATAATGTACATTTATCTACATACATATATGGTACATACGTATGTGTATGTATTACGGGCATATTTACATATATAAAAATTCAATTATATAATCACGATAATTATATTATTTGCGATATAATATTCACATAATAATAATTAAATATTTTTGTCAATTATAATTCGCACCAATCGAATATTTGCATTTTTATTTAAAAGAAAAAAAAATTATTTTTAAATTACATATATTTTATATTTTACTATATATTTTTTAATTCATTTATATTTTATTTTTTTTAATTAATTATATTTACTTTTATACATTATTTATATACACACATTATAACATCATCATCCAGCAAATATAATTACATATTTTCTAGTTCTAGTTATGTATTTAATTATTATTCACATTTTGTATACGTGAGTATATAAATATACGTACGTATACTCGTATAATGTACGATTACTGTGTATATGAATATGTTTAATGTATTTTTATTCATTTATTACTTCATAAATTTTTATTTATTCATTTAATTAATTTTTAATTTATTTTATTTTCATTTTTATTTTTTGTGTGTGTTTTTGATATTGTTTTAATTTGAATTTTTGTTGTTGTTTTTTTTTTTTTTCTTCAAAAAATAATAAAACCAGTTATTAAAAGAATCAATTTCAAATACAAAAATTTGTTCAAATATTTATCTTTCAACATATACATATAATATAAACACACACAAAAAATATTATGTATTCATATATATGTATAATATTGGTAATATATGTACATACATACATATGTATTATATCTAATAAATATCAGTACTGACATCTCAATAATAATAATCAAAAGATCAGTTATAATATTTAATTTATTATATTATTATGTAGGTACAAATGTATTTATTTTTTTGTTTCATTTTATTTTTTATTTTTATTTATAATCATTATCATATACATTTATGTAGATGTATTAATTAGTGTTTATAATTACAAATTATGTATATAAATTAAAAAAAAAAAAATGAAAATAAAAATAATGGTACATAATTATAGCATTAATATTATGACGTAGGTATACATTTACTATCTACTATCTACTATATGGATAATACATAATACGTATATTTGGAAAAAATAACAAATAATAATGTGTAACATGTAATATGCATATAAATCGCATGTGTAGTTTTAATTATTATTGTAATTAAAAATTATATCTACATTAGTCAACAACCAATAAATTATTGTTACTGAGTGCAGAGTGTGTGTGTGTACCATGTTCAGTGAACATTTTAAACATTTTTACTGTACGCTGTACCAAAGAATTGAATATACCAAAAAATTGTTTTCATATTTTACAAAAAAAACAAGAATATAAAGCTTGTATTTATAAATGTACTATCTATTTAAAATTTTGAATAAATAGAATAAAATTGAAGATATAATCACAGTGGATTATTATCCTAGAAGCATATTTATAGGACTATTATCTGTAAAGTATAAATATGTACGAGTATACATAAGTATATACAAAAATATGAACATATTAATTGCTTGACAAAATCTTTTTAATATGTATTTTTATTTTTATATAATATTTTTTTTTTCATTTTTTTAATATTACATAAAGTTAATGGAAATTTAATGAATTTCAATTTAAACATTTATACATATAAATATCTATTAATGTGGTAGTATTTTTAATCAGTTTCTTTAAATATTTCATATAAGAATTTATTTTTATTTTTATTTACATTTTTATTACATTAAATTGTACAATAAAAAAAAAAAATTATTACAAGTTTTAAAAATTATTAAAGAAAACCTATATACTTACTTATGTACATTTTAAAAATATTTTTTCACATAAATATACATATACATATTTATAAGTGGTAAGATTGTAAATTTTTCTTGTATTTCTAAATCAAAATTTTGAATCTATCCGCATACCTACAAAATACAAATATGTACATTGTATATACACATAAAATGGAAAAGATAAAAGAAGTGAGACACATATAGAGAAAAAAATAAATTTAAATAAAATTCTAATAAAATTAAAAAAATACATATTTCTCAAATTTGAATATTCATTTAAGATTACATACGTACACAAATATACCCAGCGCCGGTCTTAGTCTCTTCGGCGTCCGGTGCACTACTAAACTTTTCGACATCTAGGTTGAAATTTTACTTACATATTTTAAACTTTAATTTGAATTTTTGAAATTAAAGTAGAAAAGAAACTAATATTTTTCTAAAGAGAAAACATGTATTTTTTTTTTTACTGTCATTTGTAAAACTATTTTTTTAAAAACGGATTTATGTAACTTTCATTTTGTCCTTATCCGTGCCCCAGAAATTTGCACCCGGTTTTAGTGAACCATTTCAACCTATACAAGAACCGGTTATGCATACATATATACAATGAATATACATTATATATTTTGGTAAATATGTTATAAGAATATAATTTCATTAATTACATAAAATATTATGTACATAATGTATATAAGTTTTGAAGTAAAAAAAAAAAAAAAATTCAGATCAAAGAATTGAAAAGAAAAAATCGAATATTGCATTTACCTAATATGATTATACACGGTGTGATGCATATTCTCTTACATAATATATAATAATATACGTATATAAAATGAATTTTAGGATTTTAAGTAGCTGCTATTAATATGTATAAACATGAACGATAGTATGGATTCTGTATATTTTAATTTTAAAAAATGACGACAAAAACGTCAGAGACAACGAAATCATAATGATGATGATGATAATATTAATTTGGCTTAAATGATATAATAATGATTATGATTATAAATACGAATACAATGATGATAATGTTGATGATGAAAATGATGATAATATTGTGTGATGCTTGTATACCGAGTACATACATATATTTAATAATATTATTATGGTCAATAATCAAATTTCTTCTTATTAAAAGTACTACCTATTTTTTCTTTTATATTAAAAAAGAAAATATAATTAAATTTAAATAGAAAGCAAAATACAGAAGGCAACAAAAATTCAAATTCAAAGTATATACATACGAGTAGTTCAATAATATATATGTATATATATATTTTTATCTTAATGATATTGATGGTGGCATGATAAAATGCTTTTAAAAAATAAAAATTCATTAGTGATGCACAATAATATAATCAATGTATATTATTTATATGCATATTTTTCTACTACATACTTGTATAAATTAAATTGTATCACATGCATTATATTATATAGAAGGACTATACATACTTATGTAAATAATTATACATAAGTGAATTTTATATACATATATACCCTGCTATTCTACTTTAGAGATCTCTTAATTCTCTTATTATTTTGAATTTTTGGTGAAATCCATTTTTTAATAGAATTGGTATTCTAGATAGCAGATTTACCACACAAAAGTGCATAAGATATTTTAACTTACCAAAGTCAGCTGTTTCATTTGAAATGTTGTAAAAATGGCGACGGCTATCTGTGTGTATTGATATAATTATATGCGTATAATACTGAATTGTATAATAATTATTTTTTATATGTTATTATTTTTATAATATTATTATTTTAATTATTATTGATATTGAAATATTGAATATCATATAATAAATTATAAATAATCATATATGTAATATATAAAATATAAATAATTTATATATGTACATGTATGTACATATATGTATTTTTTTTAATTTATTATTTTTTATTTTTTATTTTATTCTTTTTGTATTATTATTAAAAATTGCAATGGCATTCATATTTTATATAAATAAACACTCAAATATTATTATACAACAATATTTTTATTATACATCATACGATAAGAGATGTAAGAGGACCTCATCGATGTCCTCTAAAGTTAAGAGATTTTTTTCCGTTAAAAATATTTTTTAACGTATTTTATCCACTAATTCCCAATACCAAAACCTATAAACGTCAATAGCTAAATTCACCATAACAATTAAGAGATCAGCTGATTGACATCTCTTATCCACTTTAACTACAACTCCTAAAATTATGCAATCTGCAGTTAAGAGGTTAAGAGTCTCTTAGCCTCTAAAGTAGAATAGCACCAATAATATGTAAATGTAAATGATACAAAAATCGATAAAAATTTTTAATACACTAGATATTCTTGTATAAAATGCATGGAAATACGAGTACAAACTACCACAAATCTTTATATTGTTAATTATTTTTCTCTTTCGTATATCAAAAATATTTATTATAATTTTTTCTTTATTGCTATTGATTTTCATTTGAAAAATATCGAAAAATCATCAAATGGAAACGTACATATATACATATGCACATATTTATACACTTTTATGTGCTTATATACATGTATAACCATATTGTATTCGAATATTTGGATCAGTGATCTTATACGATTTAATTTTATTATTATTTTTTTTTTTTTATTTACAAGAAACCATCACAAAACATCAAATCGTTTTATTTTTTAATGATGTTCATTTGATGTGACATACGAGTATTTTGTTTAGACACAAATTAAAAATGTTTTACACATTTGAATTTGATCAAATTTTCATCTACTAATCTAGGGCAATATTATTGTTCGTCAATATACATATGTTTATAAACATTTAGTAGTAACATTTTAAAAAATTTTCCGTATTTAGAAATATCAGAAATTATGGACGATCATAACTGATTTCGTTATAGAACGATCTGATATAATTTACATTTATTTATTGATTTTTGTATATTTTTTTAAAATACATATTCTGTAATTTTATGTAATGTATCGTTTTCTTTAATGCCAAAATAATTTAATCAATTAAATTTTTGACATTTTCTTTCCCTGAATTTCCTGTCATCAATTTCAACTTTAATAAATAATGTAATATAATTCGATATTATTTTATATACATAAATATAGGATAATATAAATTTACATTTCTTATAATTTATATACGAGTACACACATAATATTAATGGAAATACAATATTTTTATATACATTTTTGATATCATATACTATGGTACATACTTAATGGTTAATGGTACATTCCAAAAATATCGATCACTCGTCATTCCGTACAAACATACATAAATCAAACAGAGATTACTCAACAATCGATAAAATATTATAATTTAGAAAACCTATTAGTTAGATTTCATTTTTATTTATTTTTTCACAATTTTTCATTCGATTTTGATTTAAAACAATTTTGTATACCTAATATTTTTTCTTTTTCATTTTTATTTTTACTTCATTTTATTTTTAAAAAATTTTTTATGTAGATATCATTTTATATTTTAATGATATCGAATAGGTATGTGAATGGAAATGAAGAAATTAATTTTAAAATGTCAATTTGATAAATAAGATCAGATCGTAAGTAATATGCTCGTTATAATTCGTATAAATTTACGGTCACAATTTTGAATTTACACAACACTATACTGGGTAGAGAATAGTTGGGTGGAGGCAGATTTCGTACCGGTTTTAACCTCTTAGGCGGCCGGTGCACTTTTAAACTTTTATGGGTTGAAACTTTACTATTTTAAACATAAATTTGATTTTTTTTTTTATTTTATTCGGATTTTCTTATATACAGGGATCTAGTTCCAATCTGAAATTCTTCTCCGTAGTCGCCTATTACAGTGCATTATATAATTTACACAAGAAAATGAGAAGAGTAACAGCAATTCGCGTAGTTCTAGCGAGAGAGGCGATAGTAAGATACATAAGCGAATACTAGTTACTCTCCTTCTCCTTTTCTTGAATAAATTATGTACATACTGCATTGTAGTAGGCGAATACGGAGAAGAATTTTATAATCTTCCAGATTTCAAGAGAACATTTTCACACAGAATATTCTTTTTACAGTGATTTGTAAAAATTATTTTTCTAAAAACGAATATGTGACTTTCATTCTGTATTTATTCGTGGCCCAAGATTTGGCGCCCGATTTTAGTGAATCATTTCAATCTATAAAAGAAGTATGGCAGTTTGTAGAAAGCCTTTTTGTTATTGATGGAATGTGGTTACCCCGTCATCATCATCACCAATTTATATTCAATATATTCTGGATAATAAATACTTTCGACTTTAATTTAAGTTTTTTTTTTATGAATGTTAATTTGGTCACTTTAAATTTGACGAAAAATCACGTAAAACTAATTAAATTCGTATATGAATATAATATAGCGCAGATTAATTACGACTAAAAAAAAAAAATTTAAAACAAAAATAATATTAAATAAAATTAATTGGTATGAATATATCGTTGACATAAATAAAATACTTTTTCAGTTCATATTTTTTTTTTTCATAAATTAACTGCGGGTATGTGTATGATATCATACTTGTATATATATATCAGTATTTATCTTGGCATATACCTAATACTTATTTAAAAAATTTTATTTGGATTTATTTTTAATGCGTATACATGTACACGGAATAGTGTATAGTTTATGGTTCAAAGTTTAATTTAAATCAATACTTACTTATAATAGTTACACAATTAATTAATATTTCTTTATTCTTCCCTAATAAACTCCATTCTTGCCATTTTTATTTCTTCATTTCTACAGTAAAAAAAAAAATACTCCAAATATCGATGTTTTTCTTTGTAAATTTGTATTATATCTATAGCACATTCCAATCTATTGTATTCTGAATAGTGTCTGTAGAGTAATCAAATCAAAAAAAATTATAAAAAAAATACATGAAAGATAATATAATATAATATAATATATAATAGAGGTATTCACTCTCTCTAGTATTTGGCCTTGTATATTTATACTCGAAGTATTTTTACTACATTTTGCTAATATACTACGCCTTGTTATTTTCTCCCATATAAAATCAAGTAAGCCAATCATTGTAATAAAACAATAGGGTAAAGGCATGTTTTTCTGTGTAGTATTTCGTAGTAAATATTTTGACAGTTGAACACACAGTAGTCATTTGGTAAATTTTGATAAAATTTAAATTTAAAAATTTTAAAATTTTAAAATTTTAATTGTCAAACTATATCAGCTGACTGGAAAATTTTGATACAACAAGAGTATTTACAAAGTATGTTCACTCCACACTAAATTTGATTATGTATTAATACACAATAGCTAAAATACTAGCCTGAGTGAATACCTCTAATAGATAGTATAATATTATTCATACGATATACAGTCTACATTCAAATCTATAAAATTCAATATTACACATTCATAATATATACATACATAATATGTATATACAGTGAAAGTAATTTACAATGACCTTTAAGGAACATACTTAAAAAACATATACCCATTATTTTTTCCCATACTATCTTCATTTTCATAACTATTTAAACTGTAGTATTTTTTTCTTTGTTAGATTTTATTCTTAAATATAGTCATTATAATTGATTTTCTTTGGGCAATATAAATTTTTTACATTTTTTTTTCTTTTGAATATAACATTATATCAGATTCATCCTTCATGATGGACATTATAGTTCATGTATGTATCTATATTGCACATTTTATTCAACTGAATAATTTGAGTAATCTTTGTCATATAATCGAACTGTCGTTAAATATCGTTTTCACTGTATTCAAATTAGCATTTCGTTGCTATTATTTTTTCTCTTTCTTTTATACAAAATTTAAATTACAAAAGTCTCGTTTAATGTGCAATAGATGAACATAATGAACATATTTTTAATTTTAGAACCAGCTACATATTATATTATTTTATTATTTTATATATAAAAAAAAGCTTTATTTGTAAATGTGAACAAAATTGAAGTACTATAATCAAAATATAAAATTCCAAAATAAAAAATAAAAACAGATATAAAGAATAAAAATATAAAATTGTGAATGAAATTATAAATTTCAATCACAATAAATATTTATTCACAATCAATATTCGATTCGATTGAATTAAAAATATAGTATAGGTATATGTAGTATCAATTCGTATTTAAATAAAATCTACATAAAAAATATGTATTGTCGTATTGTATATTATAAATATACAGACTATAATCTATATACGTCAAATAAAATTTAGATTTAGTACAATTTTATTTATGTACAATACACCATATTTATTTGTAATTTTTTTTTTTTCATTCTTTCTATTTTTTAGTTTTATTTCAATTTAATATACATATTATTTTATTCTTTTTTATAATGAATACATTTTAAATATTCTTCTGAACATTTTTTTAACTTATAAACAAAATTTTTATTTCTATATTTCTTTGTAAAAAAAAAAAAAAGGAATTAATTTTCAATACAAACTTTTTTAGTAACTTGACATTTTAGACTAATAAGTAAGTATCAGATCATGGGTACGAGCAGAAAGACAGATTGTAATAAAATAAAAAAAAAAAAAGAAAGTGTGAAATTAGTGTATTGTGTAAAAGTATTATACATTATAGAATGTAATGTACTAAAATGTACATACACTTGACTATAAGTATAAATTGAAAGAAGGAAAATAAAAATTTAATTACTCTCTTAAATTATTATATATATATATATATATATATATATCAATACGATAATAACTAATTTATTATAATTTTTGTAATTAAATTTTTGATCCATTTTTTTTTTTTTTTAGATTTTTTGAATATCTTTGTTTACGTGTGTTCGTTATTATACTTACTATATACATATATGAATGAGTATAAATAAGTAATGTGTAATTAATGACTTTAAATTGAAAATCTGACTACTTATACATATATGTATAATGAGTATGAAAAAAAAAACAGTAGGTAATAAAAAAAATTATGATCAATATTATTGTTGGCTAATTACTGTAACCTTTTAACCATAATATCACTGTTATTAATTCTTTTTTTTTTCGTTTTGTTATCGATCTGAATCTGATAATATGTCATTTGTATATCATATGCATAAATCAATTTAACATATGTATTATTATGTACATATGTGATACACATATGATTATTCTTATTCACTAACTTATTTCTTTGTGTTTCTTAATTTTTTTTTTGGTGAAAATTTGCAAATTATGCTTTTCATATTTCTTTTTTTTTTGCATTAACTTTCTATATGTACACATATACATATGTATACGTAAAGCTACATATTCTTGTAGTACATTATGTATGCATGAATATATTATTTCCTTTTTGTTTTTATTGGATTTTTCCATTGATTTATTAGGTCAATAAGAAACAGAATGAATTTACAAACATTTAATAATATTTAATTATAAGCATAATATTGTATTTATATTTAACATATACGCATAAACCGTATACGTATGTGTATGTAATGTACGTAATATGGTAATATATATCAATGTACAGTATAATCATAATGTGTGTAATTAAAGGAAATGTATATTATATGAGTAATACAAAAGCAGAAAAAGAAAATAATAACGAAAATTACCTTAATAATTATGATTATTGCAATCTTGTATATTATATATAATATATAATTAATGAAAAAACAACAAAATTAAATAATTGGTAAAGAGATTAATATACATATTCATACATGGATACATACATACATATGTATATGTATAATATATAGAACACATACATATAATAAAGTTTTATTAAAATGATAAATTGAATCTGATACCACAGTATGCATAAATGTAATCCATTTAAAAATTCATAAATTCAAAAATTCATTGAATGAGAGACATTAAGTATATGTATCTACTCTATACATCCATATCCGAGAGCATATTACATATGTATGTGTATGAGTATATAACCGAAAAAAAAGGTTTTTATTTTTTTTGATTATTTTTATCCGACTTTAGAAGAAAATTATAAAAATAAAAAAAAAGTAAAAATTTCTTTTTCCTTACATTTTTTTTTTTTTTTTTTTTTGGTAATTTTCTACATGTATCATATTATACATAGGTAATGTATTAGCTATAGTACATGGAATATTATATGTATACATATTCATATATGTATATGGTCTGTTTGTTGTAAATTTACTCGAGAAAAGATTAAAGCAAACAAGATTTATAAAAAACCCAAGTAAAAAATATAAAAAAAAAACGAAAAAAAATATGAAACATTATTAATAAACTTTCAAATTATGCATTTTTTTTTTATTTCGAAGAAAATAAAGTAAAACATTTAAAAAAAAAAAGTAAACCGAAAATCATGAAATATGATTTTATACACATGTAAACATAAAGTGTATATATGTATGTATGTATGTATGCACCTTTGATATGAATATGAAAGGGGATTTAAAAAAAATTCTGTTCAGTTAATAACTGCATAATTATATGCATGACACAACAGGAGATTTTTTTTTAACTACTACTACTACTACTGCTATCTGCTACATTTATTTAATCGTTATTTAGCTGCTGTTTTTGGTTATACATTTTTTTTTCATAATATACATATATATACTAAAACTCTTTGACTGTGTGTACATATCTACATACATAGTATAGCATGCATTATATTGCTTCTCAAACAAATGTTATACATTTTTGCAGGGGGTGTTCTTAAATACAAAAATATTATAGATTATAATGTGCATTTGTTTGTCAAATAATTGATCAAGGAATCAAAAAAAAAATTCCATTTTTAATAAGTAAATTTTTTATTAAAGAAACAAACATTCTGAAGATGTACTGAATGAAAATGAAATTTGAATTTTACAATTATCCATGCAAGTATATTTGTTGACTGTCACATAAATAGTTCCTAATATGTATGTACATACAACTGTTTGGAACACCCTGCTTGTATTTGTGACATCTACCAAAAAATACTTGAATTTAATATAAATGATACGCGTATATAATACATATTTATTTTGTACCTAAAATGTGCCTACATATTTGACTTTAATCATAAATTTTCAATTTTTATAAAAATTCGGAATTTTATTTTATTTTTTCAGTAACACACATTATGTGTATACATGTCATTACAAATGATTAAATATACATATTACAAAATATGAATGCACACCGTATCGTACGTTAGTACTGCATGTATTCGTGAACACAAAATGAATTACATACTAACAAAATGTACTATGTATATACGTGTACTTACATAAATATACTCGTATGTGAATATGCGCACATACAATAAATTAATATAAATTGAATTCTTTTAACGCATATCACTGCATTTTTTAAACAGGGTATGCGATTATTTAATATAATATGAATTTATGTTTTATTTTGATACATTATAAATAATACATATGTGTATATTTATTTATTTATATACGGTAATAATTTTTTTTTTTATCAGAGTACGCATACATAAATTTGTTTACATATACTTATAAAAATATCCACATAACGCATTTAAATTAATTAATTGAAATTTTATTTTTAATTATCGCAATTATTTTTTCGTTTGATGATACATTTTTTTTTTTATTTATTAAAAAGAATTGTTTTAATTTTTTTTTTGGTGTGCGTAAAATCGTGTATTTCAAATTAAATTAATAAATTTCATATATGTATAAATTTATTATTGTGGTAAGAAAATACATATTAAAAAAAAAATAATAATAATAATGAAAAAACTAGAAATAAATAAATTACCATGCGACAAAAGTAACACAAATGTATACACATAATAATAATAGCAGTTGTGTAAATAATTTAGTTTTTTATTTAAACGAGAAAAAAAAAAAACGAAAAACCAACAAAAAATATTTTCATTTTTTTTTTTGAATTTCATCCAAAAAAATTTAATTCAAATCATTTGTAAGCACGCTATATACACATAATTAAATATGCAGCACACTTTTATATATTACACATACACTGCGCGACAAAATTATGTTTCAATTCAATTCAATTTTTTGGGAATTTTTAGAAAATTTTGAAGAAGTTTAATGAACAAAATATTGAATGTAGTTTTAAAATATGGGTAGAGTCTTCATTAAAAAATTAATGCTACTCCATTTTTTTTTAAAAACAAATTAGGTATACTTCAATTTGGAATTACTTTTTTATGGAATACAATAATTCCAAAGTTTCATAAAGAGTGTGACAAATGATTGTTAATTTTCATTGGGAAATTCTTGAAAAAAATTTTATGATGGCCGCAAAACATGTTGTCACTTAGTGTATATATATGTATTTTTCGGAAAACTATTAAGTGGTGCATGCGCGTTTCAAATCTAATTATAAGTACATGATTAAAATATCACACTACTATGCTACTATATCAATTGAGGATTTATTATTTTTTTATTTTCGATTGTAAAATCACATAATAATAATAATTAAACATTTAATTTGTCACAATCAATGAAGTTAGAAAATACTTTTTGTATTTGTACATTAATTTCGAATAAAAATTCATATCTAGAGTAATTTTTAAGAGTATAGGTTTCGACTTTGAAAAATTTCGAAAACAACAACAACGATTTTACATACAAACATTTTAAAAAATGCCTTTGCATACCTTTTAGCAGTGCTATAAAAATGGATTTTTGAATATTTTGATGAAAAAAACATAATTTTATTTTGTTAATAAAAATGGAAATATAACAAAGAATTTTGTACTTCTTTTTGTAAACTCTTGAGAAAAGTCCAAATTTTATTTTGATACCAAAATCATATAGATATATGAAGATTTAATGTATGAAAATACAAGTCAAAGTTGAACGATTTTTCAAAAAAAACTCTCCTTTTTTAAGAGATGTAACTAAATTTCAGGACATAAAATCAAAAATGTCTACATTCAAGCACCACAATATCCTTCAGGCTAGCTATATTCAAAATTTCAAAGAAATTGTTCAATCAGTGTTTGCTGTACGAGGTGCATTTGGAAACCGAAAAATCGCAATTTTAACAACTTTGACACCCTGTAAAAAGGAAACAAGGACATTAAAAAAAAAATGCTCCATTAAGCACTATAATTCCTATCAAAGTATCTATGTTTCGAATTTTATTGAAATCGGTTAAGTAACTTCTGAAATATGTGGTGCACAAGATAGCAGATATCTCGAATCCTAATCTTAGATATATTTTGATCAAAAATTGGATTTATGATAACATTTTCATAATTTGCATACATAATGTACACATGCGAATTATCAGCTCCTACATTATTAATATAAAATTTAATTGTTAGCAAATTTGTATTTAATTAATTAGAGAAACAAAATGATTGCAAAATATCTATACCTAATATATACATGAATTCTACGCATTACCACGAATTTTATACGCATAACATTTAAGTAATAATAAACAAAAATATATTAATGAATAAACATACATATATATACCTACATATATATGCATCATTATTCCCTGTGGATATCTTACAATTGAATTTCAAAAATTTAATTTTTTTTTCTCCCTCTTGAATAAATATCAATTTTCTTTATTTCATTTTTAATATATTTTTTTCACATATTTTTTTTTTGAGAGATTAACTGATTAGATTAATTTGAAATAAACCAAATTATAATTATCGGCCTTGTACAATTCAATAATTATCGCATTTTAAAATCAAGCACAGTAGGAGCAAATATTTCTTATTTTATTTTGTATACGTACATTCATATGTATGTATATATGTTATATTTGTTTGTTATTTTGCTTCATAAAAATAAAACAAGATAATATTTAAATGAATAAACAGTTATTACATATATGTACATTGAGAAGCTATATGACCACATGTATAATTGCGTTAAAGTTTCCCTCTTAAAAAGAAAAAAAAAATTTAATTTTTAAAAATTACATCGACCCTGCTTGTAATTATGAATAAAAAAAATAATTTTTATTACACCACACTGCCAGAAACAAATTACATTACAATATGGATTCATATACATATATATTTATTAGATGCACACATATACACATAGCATAATTTTGTTAATCATAAACAGAACATTTTTATGTTATGAAAAATTCCAAATGGTAAAATAATCTTACCACATCAGATCTAAGTACACGTATGAGTATGTAAGTACTTTCATATATGCGTATATCGAGCACTCATTACATATTTCATTATTTATATTTTATTGTATAAACAACAAAATTATATAATCATACACATACAAAGTATGTACATATATAATAGATATTTCATTTTTCAGATGAGAAATTGTGAGTTTGTTTTTTAATTTTACATAAAAAATAAATAAATACAAATATGTATTCAAAATTTAAACTAAATGTTGCTATAGCTGATGTAAAGTATTTATAGATACAATACAATGTATATACACAACATTGAAAAATGTATCTAAATACTTATTTTAATAACAGAAACATAACGATTATGTACAGCTATAATACAATTCACTGATCGCCTACAATAAAATTACATACAACATCTGCATATATGTAATATAAAATTATTTTTCTATGCCATTCGATCAGCATAAAAACGTTTCACTCGAATTCCATCATTTAATTTTTGGTTTAAATCTACATTATAAACATTTATGTGAAGCAGTAGGTATATATGGAATGACAAGAGATTATTTTATGTATGTATATAAAATAAACAAAAAAAAAAAAAAAAAATTATAAATATGGGGTATTCAAAAATATTTAATTACATGTTCAAAAACATATACGAACAAGTACAATGTACAATTATCTGCATGATTTAAGTACATACAATTATTTTAGAGTTCAAGGTAATTCAATGATTTTTTTTGTTGTTGTATGTATAAAGAAAATGTGAACATTCTTCTCCGTAATAAATCTCTGTAGTGTAACAGATGTATGTACATTCTTAAAAAAAAATGTCATTTATTGGAGACTGTTGGAGACGTTCACCAGAATGTTGGACAAATTCCACCTGTCTACTTAGTCAAATTAGGATTTAGCGAAATCCAAATCAAGTCGAAAATAATTTTTATATTATGTACATATATATCTGAATAGTTGTTGAAATTGAGAGGCGAAAATGTTGCAAAACAAGATGCATTTTAAAGATTTTTCTTAATACCTTTAAATGTTACGAAAAATAATAAAACAAATTATATATTAAGTATGTAAGAAATTCTTTTTTCCTTCTTCATAATTTTTCGTAGACGTCATTATAAAAAAAATTGATAATTATACGATCTTATTCTTGTTTTCAATTTAGAATCGTTCTTTAGAAGATAAATAAAATCTAAGTTATGTATATACGAAGGTAGTACTATTATATGAAATAATCTTGTGACGTGTGTCTATCATTCAGTATTAACACAGCAATAATAATGTCATTCATTTTCATTCCCGTACATATTCATAAAACTAGTGGTCATTTTTGCCTTTGACCTTTTGTATTCTACAATTAAAATAAAAATACTTGGACATAATATAGGCTTGTATTTTTCAAAACATTTTCATATGATGGTCCACAATTTGGTAGGTCCATCATTTTACCATAAACAGGTATTTTGCAATTTCTTGTTTCTGATCTCAAAAACTAAAAAAAAAAGTAATTTACATACAAGACCGTATTGTACAGTTTGTAGTAGTAAAATGAACAAGAACAAGAAAGTAAACAAAAATGAACCAAAATTTAAGAAAAAAAATTTTAAATTGAAAAAGTAAATACGTACACAAACACAGATTTTTATATATACTTATGTATGTTTACAACAAAAAAGGACAAAAAAAAATTATAATAATCAACAGGTAGAACAACGCGTGGTTTCTAAGTAATAATATTTTTGTTTTATTTTTTTTTTTTTTTTTGATTGTACATTGTATACATACTAGATGAATTTTATTTTACGAGTATAATAGATATGTGTGTCGTATATACCCTTAGACATTAAAAAAATATAGGTACAAAGAATATTCTATTCCTATATAATATTAAATTCATACGTACAGGTTTATATATATTATATACCTACATTTTGAATATGGAACCGGTTCCTCAGGTTTTGTTATCTTCTTAAGAATATTTTTAAGAAGACAGGAAAACCAAAAACAAAATTGCATAAGGCACATTTACTTTTATAAATTTTAAAAACGACACAAATACCGAATCAAAAAAAATTTTTAAAAAATTATTAAATAAATAAACTTGATTTTTTCTTGATATTTATTTATATGTAATGTAAATATATATAGTGTTATTATAGTGTGTACGGTAAATTATGTAAATACTTAGGTACCTATTTTATTTTTGTTTTTAAATTTTTGAATTTCCGAAAATATAAAATAAAACTGATATTTTTGTTTGCATCTCTACTTTTTTTTATAACTCTAAACCTAAATCAATATGTAGGTATGCAAATGTATGCCTAATAATTTTATTTAAAAAATTTATCAAAAAATTTGTTCGTTTTAACATTTTTACATACCCGTTACATACATATATACATAATGTGTACAAGAAAATTCTTTTTTTTTTAAATCAAAAATATTAAATGTGGAACCGGACATTATTAACAGAATTCTTTTTATAAAAATGTACAATAAAGTATCACAATAAGAATTTTCATTTCGTTTCATAATTCTACTACATATATAAATTGTAGTACATATAAAATATTAAAAATATGAGAATGTACATGCTCGACTCGAATATTTATGCATAACTGAATTTTACAGATGGCATGGAATGCTACAAATGCACATAAATATACACGTACATATTTATTTTTAGCTTTTTGAATTTAATTAAAAAATTTAATTAAGTCACTAAGTAATCTTATACATACATGTAATACGTACTCAGGTTCTCAGGTATACATACCAGCACCAGCACTATCTTATGTATGTGTATATGAATGATATTCATGAAATAAACATTAAATACAAATTACAAATTACCAATAATCATATAATGTAATACTAAAAATAATTATTATTGTTATTATTATGATGATAATTTTAATGATGATGATGACGATGATGATCAGGTAATTAATGAGCCATGTTAAATGAATTTCAGTAATTTTTTTTCCTTGTTTGTAGTGTAAATTGAATTTAACTACATGAATATGGTTTTAGATGTAGACATACTATATGTATGTTGTATCTTGTAGAAAATATAACTAGAAATACATATGTGCATAATATACTGGGCTGTTTGATAAGTCTTTGGTCTCACAAAGAGATGTCGTCTTAAATTCAAATTTAAAATAATTTTTGACAATAGTGATACTTCAAACATCTGTACATAAATTTTCTTCAAGATACGGTAATTAGTCTGTGTTTGACAGTGATTAGAAGCAAGCAACTTGTGACATTTTTGGAATAATGGAAAAAAGTGAATTTCGAGTTTTAATTGAACATTGTTTTTTAATTGGGAAAAATTGTGTTCAAACAAAAGAATGGCTTGATAAGCATTACGGGGAATCTGCACCATCGAAATCAACATCACATACTGGCTGAATGAATTTAAACATGGTCGTACAAGCACGAAGGACGCTGAACGCGTTGGTAGACCAAAGGAGGCAACAACTCCAGAAGTCATCAAAAAAATCCACAAAATAATAAGAAACGACCGCAAAATAAAAATTCGTGAGATAGCTGGCATGGCAAACGTTTCAACCGAACGTGTTTTTAATATTATACACGAACATTTGGGAATGAGAAAACTGATTGCAAAATGGGTGCCGCGCCGCGTTCACTAACAATTGATCAAAAACAGCAACGAGTTGACGATTCGGAGGAATGTTTAAGGCTATGGCGATATGATCCACAAGAATTTTTGCGGCGTTACATCACTGTTGATGAAACATGGATTCATCACTACACGCCCGAATCAACTCAACAGTCAAAACAGTGGACAAAGCCTGGTACAAGTGCACCGAAACGGCCAAAAGTGAGTCAATCAGCTGGAAAAGTTTTGGAACAATATTTGTCGATTATCTTGAAATAGGAAGAACTATAACAGGAGAGTATTACGTAAGTTTATTGGATCGATTGAAGGATACACTTAGACAAAAACGACCGCATTTAGCAAAGAAAAAAGTGATTTTCCACCATGATAACGCACCGGCTCACGCATGCGCAATCGCGACTGCAAAACTGCTAGAATTGCGATACGAAGTGCTCCCACATCCACCATATTCTCCAGATTTGGCGCCGTGTGACTTCTACCTCTTCCCAAATTTGAAAAGATGGCTCACTGGACGCCGATTTTATTCAAATGATGAAGTAATAACCGCAACAAATGCATATTTTGAAGGTTTTGAAAAATCATATTTTGCTGATGGCATAAAAAAACTGGAAAACCGCTGGATGAAGTGTATCGAGTTGGAAGGAGACTATGTCGAATAATAAAAAAAATTTTCATGAAAAACAGTTTTCTTTCTTACCGAGACCAAAGACTTATCAAACAGCCTAGTATATAATCTCTGTAAATTACAATTTTAAAAAATTGCAATATTTTCAAATTATATGCATATAAGCACATGTATATATCCACGTACATATGTAGATATATGTGCATATATTTGATACAGAATTTGTTCATATGAATGTTCGAGATATGAGTATGTAGTGCATATTATCACATATGAACATAATCATTTACTTATTTATATGTCAATGTATTATTAATTTGCTTTTGTTTTCATTTTTGAATAATAGCTTACTCATTTCCTCTTCTCTATTTTTAATTTAAAAACAAATTTTTTTAAAATATTATTTAATGGTCATCAGAATTATATATAGATAGTTAAAATCGTGGGTAATATTCGTGTAATGTACATATATGTGCATGCAGCAATATTTACTTAAAGAAATTAAATTTTTTTTTTAGAAATTAATTTAAATAAAAATAAATGAAGTATACATATTTATAAAATGCTCACCAAATAATTTCATCTTTAATTCAATTTTTTTTTTAAAGAGATTAAGTGTTATGAATGGTCAAAAGATGATTCATATTTTCATTTAACTTATATATTCATGTATATACGTACACCGATTTAAACTACTACAGATTGTACCACACACGATTTTTAATAAGAATGAATTGCAATTTTTCAGGTACCTACATTTTATACGAGAACTGTATTAAAATCATAGAAATAAATTTTTTGACAATTTTTAAATGTTCTACAATTTATATGTTATAGTTTTTGAGGTGCCTACTTATCATGTTTAATCTGTCAACCAAACTATGTATGTCCAAAAATGTAAAATATTTAATTTTTACAATGTACAAAAATATAATCTAAAATTAATTTTAATATATTTCTTACCAATAATAAAAAGAATAAAATTGATTGATATTCACCTTTTTCCTTACCTGTAGAAGAAAAGAAACAAAAAAAAAAATTTAATTAATATGAAATTGAAAGATCAAAATTTATAAAAAAATTACATAAATATTTTAAATGAACTTTATAATATTATTTTCATCAAAATTCTACAACCATTTGTACTCTAAAATACAATATTCGCATATTCCATTGACAGATAAAATCAACATTTTCGTAAAATTAAAAATACGTTAGATTACAGGCTTACATGTACTGTTGTTATAGTCAATCACCCACACTCCTGCAGCAGAGTGTGTATAAAGGAGAGGAGCAACTATTAAATGTTAGTTGATTTTCCATGTTTTGTCATGTATGTACGTACATTATTCCCATTGAGAGAGATAATCAACTTTTTCTGAAGAAAGAAAATACGAATGCACATGTATAGGGGAGCAAGTATAAAATGTTGTTAGTTGTTTTTCCGAGTTTGTTATGTACAATATTCGCATATTCTACCGTGAAAGAAAATCAACTTTTTATGAAGAAAGAAAATACGAGTATACACATCGTAGCGTAGCGTATAATATAGTTACTGTTATAGTCAATGACCTCCACTGCTATGAATGAGTATGTATATGTGTGGAAGAGTAGAGGAGCAAATAAAAAATGTTTTTAGTAAATTTTTTGTGTTTTTTGTCATGTTCTCTCAGAGAGAAAATCAACTTTTTCTGAAGAAAAAATTTTTTGTGTAAAAGTAGGTACACGTGATGTGTGAAATACTACTCAAAAATGAAAAAATTATTTGGCTTTTTTTACAAAAAAGTTTTCATGTAATTTTATTTTATGTACATTGTGTACGTATATCTATTACATGTAACACATATCGAAGGAAAAAAATTGTTCTGTTTTTTGTAGTTTTTTTTATTATTTCTTTTTGTTTTTTGGGTAAATATTGAATGACATAAAAGATAATCTTTATCACGTTACCTTGACATTGTTGTTTATTATATTAAAAAAGATTACACAAAATCAAATAAAAGCTAAAAAAGGAAGACAACATAAAAAAAAAATTAATAATAAAGATTAAATAAAATAAAAGAGGAAATAATCACAAAAAAAAATGTACATATCAAAATATAGATTCAAAATAAATATTAATAATAAATATTATGTATTAAGAATATTATTACTCGTATTTTCTTTAAATGATGCGTATGTACAAATATCTGCTCGTATTACATATATGTAACATTTTTAATAGCTGTATAAAAATGATAAATTTATAATTTTTAGCTTTTATATTGATTCATATCGCACTTTTTTTTTTCAATAATGTATACGTACATCGCTTTATGTATATGTATTTTATTTATACATACAGATAAAAGTAAAATTTAAACTTTTTTATTTTATTTTATTTATTCTGTCTTTTAAATTTAATTTTAATCAATAAAATAAAAATCTTCAAAAAAAAAGTTATTACATTTGAATCGTATTGGCATTATGTACATTTATTTTCATATCATGTGATGTAGGTATGTATACTATTTATACTCGTACAGCCGTACAGTCAGTCACAAAACAATATGATAAATTTTAAATGAAATTTGTATGTAACTTCGACTTTAATCGATGACTAACACCACACATACATTCAGCAATCATACAAAATTCATTGTGTATTGGATTGGAATTCAATTTCAATTCAACTATTGTTTTGATAGTGATTGCGTTGTGAGCAAATGGCAGTCTATACATAAGCCAACCATGAGTCATTTAAAAAAATTAAACAAAATAAATAATAATTGGGGATGAGTTTAAAAATCATAGTTCAGCATTTAATGTTTATGAATTCGAAAATATTCTTTTCTAATTGATGGCTAACAAATGAAATTTGAAATCTAAGAAGAGGTTTTCAATTTTTCAGTGTAAAACAAATATGTATATATACATATTTTAGAAGGCCCCTCACCATTATTTGGCTTACAAATCTTCACCATCCACAAAAGTTAATTTCGCCCTGGATAGTGGTCAATCGCGTTATGAGACTCACTGTACTTGTAAATGATATTTAATATTAACATGAAATAAGATAACATAATAAACATAACATAACAAATAATAATAACATAACATACACAAATAATATCCGTACTGTATTAATATTACATTAAAATATATTTTAATTTTAATTCTTTTTTTATATTTTTATATGTATATTCTATAATTTGCAGATATATAAGTACATATACATACATACTTTTATTAAGTATTTGTTATGTTTAAATATTATAAATTATTTTCGTTATAATTGCGTCTTAATATAAAATAATAATAACAATAATAATCATTTTTATTACCATTACCAAAAATACATATATGTACAATAATTTGTATTTGTAATTTATTTTCATTTATATATGTATGTATTTCATTCTGATCTTTATAATATTTTCACAGAAAATGACAAGAAAAATGAAAATAAAAAATGTTTGAGTGGCTATAGAAATAAACATATACTATACATACCGTTATAATGTACAAATTAAAATTATTTTACTTATTTACTTGATATATTATAAATAGGAAAAAAAATGTTGTCTTTTTTTTTATTTTTGTAAATTTTTTTTTCTGATAACATTATCGTAATTTTATACTCCCATATAATAATGTAAGTGTAAGTGTACATAGTACATAATGTATATACATATATATTTATCTGCTATATAAAATATACATATATACATATAAAACGTACATATATGATATGATATACGTACGTATACCTCTACATTAAATTCGATGCAGATAAATTTTTTTTTTTATTATTTGAACAAAAATAAAATAAAAATTTTATAAAAATATGAATTTATTTTAGAATAAACATTTTACTGCTGAACATTTCATGTACATAATGTATACATATTTATGTATTACCATTTATATAGATTATGCCACCAAATGAAAAAAAAAAAAAGAAGTCAAATACAAAATAAAATGTTTATTCATAAATCAAAATTACGCAAAAATTATATTTTCGAAAAGTGAAGAAAAAAATTATTTTTTCTTTTTCTTATTTTAATACATATATGTATTTATTTATATATTTTTTTTAATATTTATTTACATAGGCACATAATTTTGATACTGCTTATCATTGCAAATTTTATTTTATTTTGTACATATTTGATTTCGATTCAAATTTATTAATTCCACATTACATTATAGAGGAAATTTCAATGATAATTTAGAGAAAATAAATAATAAATACAAAAATTTAAATTCCAAAAAACAATAATGGACAACATTATATTTAAGGTTGCGTCCGATCAAGATTTTAGATTGGGAAAGTAATATCCATATAAACATTTCTGGACGAATAAGAAACTGAAATCAAATTGCCAAAGATCATCTAGGGTGAATATCTTCTATGCTACAGGAGGTTCAAGTTCGAATTGGACTATGAAGAAAAATAATGAACAAAATGAATCAATCAATAGAGTACCAGAATAGGACAACGATTCACTTATAAAGTTATCATCTAAATGACTCTAGTATGATAAGGTAGAATAAATCTGTTACAGTATTTAATTATTATACGCATGAGTAATTAATTTTTCTAAAAAATTTCTTTTCACTCAAAATCATAAATTTAAATGGGAAAAAATTTCATTTTTTTTTGTTCCTGTTCCTAATACAAATTCGAATCAGTAAAATTATACACGTATAAAAATTTAAAATTTATTGTAATTTTATCATTCATTTAACAAAATTTATGACTGAATTTGACTATATATACATATACAATACATATATGTATTTACCGTAAATTTTTGATTGAATTGTATACATATTTATAAATATAATAACATAAACAATGTACTCGTAGAATTTGTAGATTGTATCGTAAGGAAAGAAAAAAGAAAAAACAAAATAACAAATTACTTATATCAATCTTCATAAAAAATTAAAAC
The DNA here is from genome assembly GCA_951394055.1 of Villa cingulata. Lineage (NCBI taxonomy): Eukaryota > Metazoa > Arthropoda > Insecta > Diptera > Bombyliidae > Villa > Villa cingulata. Next base: position 13,441,998 of record OX596023.1, on the reverse strand, counting down.
AATTTTTATTTTCTTTATTATTTTTTTTTTTCAAAATATTTTTAAAATTTTTTAAAAAATTAAAAACATAAATAAATAAAATACAAATAAAATAAATAATAAAGAAGATTATATTGTACATACGAAAAAGATAAAAATTTGTAATTGATATGATTTAAAAAAAAAAAAAAATTATAAAAAGAAAAATTTCGAAAAAAAAAGTGATTAAGAGTAGGTTTCGACTTTGAAAAATTTCGAAAACAACAACAACGATTTTACATACAAAAATTTTAAAAAATGCCTTTGCATACCTTTTAGCAGTGCTATAAAAATGGATTTTTGAATATTTTGATGAAAAAAACAATTTTATTTTGTTAATAAAAATGGAAATATAGCAAAAAATTTTATACTTCTTTTTGTAAACTCTTGAGAAAAGTCCTAATTTTATTTTGATACAAAAATCATATAGATATATGAAGATTTAATGTATGAATATACAAGTCAAAGTTGAACGATTTTTCAAAAAAAAACTCTCTCCTTTTTTAAGAGCTATAACTAAATTTCAGGACCTAAAATTAAAAATGTGCTGCATTCAAGCACCACAATATCCTTCAGGCTAGCTATATTCAAAATTTCAAAGAAATTGGTCAATCAGTGTTTGCTGTACGAGGTGCATTTGGAAACCGAAAAATCGCAATTTTAACAACTTTGACACCCTGTAAAAAGGAAACAAGGACATTTAAAAAAAAAAAAAATGCTTCATTAAGCACCATAATTCCTATCAAAGTATCTATGTTTCAAATTTCATTGAAATCGGTTAAGTAACTTCGGAGATAATTGGTGCACAAGATAGCATAGATATCTCGAAACCTACTCTTAATAAAAGTTTATTTTTTTTTGTTTTTTTTTGATTTTTGGCAATATGAATTATTTTTTATTGTTTTTTTTTTTAAATGTACAATTTTCATATGTATTTTCGTTCTCATCAAAAAATCTAAAATTTTTAAATGAGAACCAAAATATTTTTGAAAAAACCATAAAAAAAATAAATACAGAAAAGAAAATTATTTTTTTTTAAAGAAAATCATTTAAATAAGTATGTACGTACTTATGTATGTGAGAGAAAATATATATTAATACATTCATATAATTATTTAATGTGTGTGTATATGTAATTTTTATTTGTATTGTATTATTTTTAATATGATGATGATGATGATATGATGATAAGTGCAAGTCATTCATATTTTTAGAATTTTTATAAGTACATACATATGTTTGACATACGTTCTCATCGTAACTATCTTAAATATTCTAAATAATATATAGACATATAAAATACATACATATGAATGTAAATATTTATATTGATGTAATATAAATTACATTATATGTTCATATTATAAATAGCTATGAATTGTACATCATTATTATATTGTATATACATGTAAATGGACATCTATATAAATTTGTATATTTTATTACATTACATTAATAATAATTTGTATGTCATCAAAAAAAAAAAAAAAAAAGAAAAAAATACGCATAATATACATAATATATTTTTCATATTAATATACGCACCAATAAATATGTACATATAACTACTTCTTTAATGTACTTTAATACTTTTACAAATACTTGTGCTTGTATAAAGCTACCACCACCTATATACATACATATAGTTGAAATTGAAACATCAGCAATAATATGTTGAAGAATTTATTATTATTTCTTTTTTTGTAGCATTTTGGCTTTCTGAATGACAGAAATATAATTTTTTTATGCCAGAAATTTACAGTGTGTTTATATATATGTAGATCTAGATATGTATACAGGGTGTTCCGGAATTGGTGAATAATAATTCAAAGGGTAAAAGTGGAGTGCATCTGCAGTGGAAAATGTTATATGACATTTTTTCGTTTGCGCTTTATTTTAGACGGTAGAGGGCGTTTAAAATTTTGAGTTTTTATCAAAACCTGCCAACACAAAATCAAATGTAACTTTTTGGCACACGCTACGTATCAAAATTTAACATTCTAGCCAATGACAGAAAACAAAATTACCTTTATTTTGATATACTATTACAGGTAATTAAGAATTTGGTTCGTAGGAAAAGAATACCAAAAAGTTATACTTGATTTTGTTTTGGAAGGTCTTTATAAAAACTCAAAATTTTAAACGACATCTAGCGTTGAAAATAAAGCGCAAAAAACCAATAACATATAGTCAAATAACATTTTCGACTACAAATGCACTCCACTTTTAGCCTTTGAAATATTATTCACCAATTCTGGAACACCCTGTATAATATGATTTGTGTTTTAATTTATTTGTATTTAAATAAATATATGAGTATTCTGATATCTAAATATTTGCTATTCAAAAGTATATAATTTTGTTAATTATTGTATATATGTGTACTACATATTTAGAGAGAATATTGAAAAAGAAGAAGAAGAAATATAATACATACTGTTTGTTCGAATACAAAAAAACCTGCAGCAATACAACACGACAAATATAAGATTTGATTTTAGGTGAAGAAAGATTTATGTAATTTTTGAAAGGTTCAAATTGAAATCACCTCAAAAATAAAAACAAAGAAAAAATAATTATAAAAATGTTTCCAAAACGCAGGAAAAATTTAATTAAATAATTAATGTTATAAAATTAATTGCTATACATATACCACAAAACGACTATATAAATGTATAGAATTCAATTTAAAACATTCAATTTGGAATTAGAGTTTTTTTTTTTAGATCAAAATTTTATAATTTTTTATTCGATTGTTGTTAAATCGATAAGATATAGGTACTTGTATGTACCTACATGTGAGCATGTAAATGTGCAATTAAATGAAAGATAAATATTTCACTATTTAATTACAACTATAAATTTTTATGTACACAGGGTGATTTAAAGTTATTATATGGTTCAGAATTTCTATGGAATAGATGTGTGTTGAAACGTTGAAATTATGAAGAATTAAGAACTTGTGTCTTAATGAGAAAAATAATTTTTCATAAGTATACTTCTTCTTGTTCTTTCATATCATCTATTATTAGAATGATGTAATGCTCTAATAATTTTTTGTGTTAACTGTTGCTAGCAAGTATAGACTACTTATCAGCATTTCTAAGCTCTTTTTTCCAGCAGGCTGGTACTCATTCGAAGCTGAGTGAATTTTTGGTGGTATTGAAAGATGGAAATAGGCAAAGAAAAATCGTTTCTTACTTTTGCCGTGGGCAGCAATCGAACCTGCACTCTCGAGATCAGAAGCCAGTTGATCAACCACTTGTGCCAACTAAGCCCCCTTCATAAATATGCTAATCTCAACAAAAAAAAATTAACTCAGATTGGATTTAATATATTCAGTGTACCAGTTACGATGTAGCTCAGCTCTTTTTTCCATTCTCAATACATTAAGTTGAAGGATCTTCTATACAAATCGTTAAAATATTAATTTTGTACTAAATTACTTGACAATTCCTAATATTATAAAGTGCGATATTGAAAAAGAAGTCAATAATTTTTTAACATTCATATTGATTTCACGATTGAAACTGAATTATCCTTTAGGTAGGTAGTAACTCATTAAATTTTTTGGTTTCTTTTTTTCCAAATTTATCGATACTTACACCTTGTATGTGCATACTTGTATTAGATACATACATTTATGTGTATGTGATGCTGATGATACTAATGACGCAATGATGGTGAACAAATAATAATCTTATTATATGAAGAGGAGATCGTTAAATTTTTTTTTTCGTTTTGATTGATATGAAAGATATAATGTATACAGTGTAACAGTGTACGTATATCAAGTACTTATTTTCGTATGTCAAAATAAAATTAAATTTAATTAGCATACAACAAAAAATAAAATAAAATAAAATAAATAAAAATCTTCATCTCATATGAAAACCAGATTTTTTAAATTAAAGTTTTACATATGGCATATCTTCAGTTTACTCACATTATTACTATACGTACATTGTATGTAGCATATTTATGCAATTATATCTAACTTAGTGATTGTAAGATGCATCATATTATAATATCTGAAATTTAAAATCTTAATTAATTCCTTTTTTTTTAAATTCTACTGTGTATGCAATTAAAACGACATCATTTGATGCAGTATACATATAACATATATTATGTACAGTTGGTACTACCATAAAAAAGTTTTCATATACATATCTTCATCATAATATATAATATGTAGATTTAAATTATTTTTGTGTACTACAAGGAATCGGAAATAAAATATAGGTATAAGTACTAGGTCATTCAAAAAGTTCGCAGCCTAACGCATACGTGACATTTCTAGAAACAAAAAGTTATTGGTGTTGGCAACATCAGTCCTTCATATGAACGTACCATAAATTCCAGATCGATCTGTCAAATAGTTTAGTTTAAACAGTTGATTAAATTACACGTGCTTGGCTTGTTTTCAGAAAATGGATAATTTAAAAAATCGTGCGGTGACTGAATATTTGTTTAAAAAAGGATTAAGTGGGAAAGAAATTTTTGATGATATGGTAAACGTATTAGGAGACAATGCTCCTTCATATGCAACTGTAAAAAAATGGGTTGCTCTATTTAAACACGGCCGTACAGACATCAATGATGATCCACGTTCAGGACGTCTAAAAGCAGCAACCACGCCAGAAATTATCACAAGGTTCATGATTTTGTTTTGGAAGACCGCCGAATAACTGTGGTTTATTTAGCTGAGGCCACAGGCATCTCAACTGGGTCAGTGCGTAGTATCTTAACTAGTGAATTAGGTATGAGAAAGTTATTGACAAGATGGGTGCCGCATTCGTTGAATTCTCAGTGAAGCTTTCTCAACAACTTTTCGGTCATTTTCAAAAGGATAGAATTGATTTTGTGCGTCGATTTGTAACCATGGACGAGACCTGGATTTATTACTATGATCCTGAATTGCGACAACAAACAGCGGAGTGTACCGAGCCCGGCTGTTCGGCCCCAAAGCAGCCAAAGCTCTCAAAATCTTCAAAGAAGGTTATGGCATCAGTTTTTTGGGATGCAAAGGGGATTTTACTAATTGATTACCTTCAGACGAGTAAAACGATAACAGGAGAATATTATTCAAATCTTTTAGGCCAATTAGACACAAAAATTCGGAACAAGAGACCAGGATTATAAAGGAAAAAAATCATTTACCACCAAGACAATGCACCAGCACACAAAGGTGTCCTTGCAATGGCCAAATTGAAAGAACTGCACTACGAATTGTTGGAGCATCCACCATATTCACCAGATGTGGCTCCGTCTGACTTTCATTTATTTCCAAATCTCAAAAAATTCTTACGTGTTAAGCATTTTTCATCAAATAAAGAAGTCATAACGGATGTCGAAGAGTACTTTGGAGGTCTCGAGGAAAATCACTTCAAGCAAGGGATAAATGAATTGGAAAATCGCTGGAAAAAATGCATTGAGCTTAGGGGGGAATATATTGAAGATTAATTGTATTTTGGTTCATAAATTCATACTGCTTCATTATAAGGCTGCGAACTTTTTGAATGACCTAGTACATCTATCTGGTACTATTACTATGTGTGTGTGTTGTGTATCTGATATTTATTATTTAATTTTTACTTTACATGTACATATATACGAATGTATATACAAATTAACAGATTTACAATCAATAAAGTTTCTCTATGTGAGAATTATATATACATATACATATATGATGTATTTAATTTACATACATGATCTAATAAAGAAATCAATCTTATATGCGATACGAGTATATTTACAAACATATTTAAATTGATACATGAAATGTGTATTTTATTTTTTACATCTTTCAGTAATTGATATCATAAATATGCTTATGTGTACATAATTCTATTTTTTATTTTTTTCATTATTTATTTTATTTTATATTTTTTATATGAATCACATATATACTAGCTATGTATGTATAGTAGATACAATGCACATACATTTATATATCTATATATACGATATATACCAATACACGAAGAGCAGATGTTATATCTGCTGGTCAATGATATGTAAAGAAGAACACCTGGTCAATGAAAATACATGTATACACATACGTATAAATGCACATATTCATATTCACGTACATACATATATTTATATACGATTTTATATACGATTTATATAAATAAAATTTTTATATGCACATACTACATATGTATCTATATACTATATGTAATGTACCTACTCGTATATGTACATATATGTATATTAATTTATGCTCGGGTATAAAATAAATAAATTCTACTAAAAAATAGTCTTAATCTTAATCATATTATATCTAAAAAAAAAAAAATAATAATAAAAATAAAAAAATGAAGCTAAAAAATAACAAAATGAAAAATGAAATAAAAATAATGATTATATTTATTATTATAGATTATAGTGTATAATCTAAACACAGTCGGGAGTCTAATTTATAATATACGTGAATTTTTATTAATGTTAAATATAATAAAAAAAATCAAATATGTGTACTTATATATGTACAGATTATACAGGTATGTATGAGAATATTATATTCACGTATGTACACATATCTATATATGAGTTTAATTTAAATTTATATTATATCCATATCTACAAATTATATTTCAACTAATATGAGTATGCATATCATATAAATGTATATTTAGATACATATATTACCTTATATTTATTTATGCTTCATGCGCTATATACGTAGCTATACGTATGTGTACATATACATATGTACATTATAAGTAAATTAGACAAAATTTTATACTTATAGCACATACTTATAGATGTACAATGCACATACAGTGAAACATTTCATAAACGGTCATTAAAATATTCTAGAAATTATGACAAAAGATTTTAAATAATTAATGAAAATAGGTACATACTATATATTCAATTTGAAAAAAAAATATTTTCATTCGAAATTTTTTTTTGTCATTATAACGCAAATATGATGTGTATCACGATTGTACATAATTTGAAATTTTTGACATTTTGTATACAAATTTTGTAGTGCATAAAATAATATAGAATTTTTGATTTTGTACTTTTCATTTAACAGTTTCATTTTGCTTTAATGGAAATGTAAAAACGCATATTACATTACGTACATATTTACGACCTGTTTCCAAATTTCATAAAAATGACACTCTTTCAATTTAAAATGGACACTACGATGAATTTTAGAATTCCACCATTTTGTAATAAATAGTGTCCATTATGAGAGTGAGAGAAATTCAACCTTGTATATCGTATATGTTTGTAAATACTACATTGTAAAAGTATTTTAAATAAATTATGTGAGTTGAAATTTAAAATAATCAACGCAAACATTCAAAATTTATTCCATCATACAATCATATTGTACAAGAATGTATGTACGAGTATGTATGTACATTTATGTACATAATGTATACATTATAATTTGTAATTTACATTATGTTATATGGTTATAATAATGCATTATTATTTAGAAACATAAGTATGATAAAATAATAATAATAATCAAAGACGAGTTATTTATAATATCAAAGTAATGTATATAGTTTTATTTTAAACAAATTTTTACTTTTACTAAATGAGGAATACATGTGTGTACATTTTTACTTACTATATCCTACATATACATTATGATGTAGATATTAATGTATACAATATAACAATGTAGTTAATAAATATATAGATATATAGTTAGATAGAGAAACGAATGTGAAAATTAAATGAAATCGGATTAGACGAATATTATTTTTTACTCGTATGTATTTTTCAAATTGACTGTTGTTTTGTTGTGTGTATATTGTATTTTGCTACGGGGTTTCTATTCCATTTTCATTTTCTCTCTTACTAATTTTTTACCCTGTCGTATGTTATCTATTTGCTTATGTAGTATAGAATGTGATATACTCGCATAAGTAAATGATGTACACATCTATCTACTATTCTAACTGACACCTTATAATTTTTGTGTCAAACCACTTATTTGATGTACATATACATATTGTACTTGTAATAAATGGAATGTAATCATAATCCAAATGAACATCTAATAATCACTATATAATTATAATAATAAATATTACCATATTACAGATATATAGATAGGGTATTATTATTATCCTACAATATCAGTATTTACATAAATTTTTTTTTTTTTTTGAAAATATGTTCGTGTGATTATATTTGTAAAAAAAATAAAAGAAATTCTAACATGAAAAATAACCTAGCGACCCAATTAATGTTAACTCGTCTCTCCATTATATTACTTACATAATATATACGTACAGTAGCAAATGAATATCGCAATTATTTTAAATGCGTATAGGATAATATTGATTCAATACAATCATGTTAAAAAAATTTTGAAAAAATAACCTATATTTTGTATTGAAAATAGAGAAGTTTTTATACTTTTATACTGATGTAGACACATTTTTAACTGATTACTTACATTTTTATTTCTGTAATCTGTAAATGACTGTCATAATATGAAAATGTTTTATTTATATTTTGATAAAATATGAAGAATTACAAAGCAGAGAAAAAAGTAAGTAAGTATGTTTATATGTACATATGAAAGAAAATTATATATTACGTAGAGTATAAGATTTTTATATTTTTTCGTTTCAATTTCAATTCATTTGTTTAACTTTAAAAGGATTTTTGTATTTTTATTTTATTCAATTAAATGGACAATTCAAATATCTTTTGATCATTTTAATCACCTTCATAATAATTAAATAAATGCTTTTCTTTATAAGTACATATTTATATTCTGTACATATACATATGTACATATACTTATGAATCGCATACATAGGCATACCCCAGAGCCAGTACATATTATTTTATAATATGACATCGTCATCATAATTCCAAATGTCAAGCTTCAAAATATACGATTATGAATATAAAAACATACTCATGGACATACAATAATAATGCATATATAGCACGGATATAATGTAAATCTATATATGTAATAATGCGCCCTATTATGAGTGTCGATACTATCGACTATCGACAAAATTAAGACGAGACGAGACGATGTAAATTTTGTATTATGTAAATCGATCGCCTCGACAGTAAGACATTGCCATATCAAATTATATTTTCATTAATTTTTACCATGTAATTTCTATAAAAATTGTCAAAATTTTATAGTTCATTTTTTTTTTTCAATTTTGAATAAATATTTAATTAATTTTTGTAATTTTTAATAAATATTTGATTAATTTAAATAATTTGTAGCTAAGTGTGAAAATATAAAACATATTAATTATCCAAAAATGACTTTTTTGGATAAGAGCATTAAAAGATGCGTTCATGTTTTTTTTTTCAAACAGCTCAAACAGCATTTTTGATGATTTTTCTTTAATTAATTAAATTAAAAACTTAAATAAATTGAACAGAATAATTAAATACATACACCTTATCTTATATAAAGCATATACATGAAATGTCAAATCACACAAGGCTACATAATGCCTGTCGATTAGTTTTAGCTGATCGACTTAAAATGTCGATATTCTCGCCTCAAATCGACACTCATAATACAAAATTTGTCGAGTCGAGGTGATAGTCGATGACGAGACGATATTATCGACACTCATAATAGGGCCCAATGGTATCTTTTTCATGTATGAAATTGAAAGATATAAAAAAGCGGTGACTTTTTTGAAGTATGTATGTATAACAAAATATAAGAGGCAAGAATATTGAAAATACAAGAAAAAAAAAGTACAAACATGAAGAAAAAAAAAAAACACGTGTATTTACCGTAATTTTAAAACATTAAAATAAAAGAATATAAATTGAAAAAAAAAATGTATTAAAAATAAAATAAAATTTTATAAAAAAAAATAAACACACACAAGGCAAATAATACAATACAAGATACAAGTAAGTAACTGACAAGATATGTATTAGCAAAACTATAAAGAAATGTATTAGGTACATTATGTACATTTATATGTATGCATATAATATAAAATTTAAAATAAAATAAAAAAGAAGAAAACAAAAACTTTAGGCACACGACTTCCATATCATATAATAATTGAATATATTCAATAAACTACCCGTGTATATAACAGCTACGTATATGTACATTACATACATATGCATATATATATTTTGTAAATTCATATTCTGTATGTATGATGTAGTGTGGAGTATTGTATTTATTTTCATATTTTTTTTTAGCCACATCAAATTCATCCATTCACTCTTCTCTTAAACTGTACGTTGTTTTATTGCAAATATTAAAAAAAAGAAAAACGACTGGGACTTGTCATAAATACAAGTATCTATAAAAATTTTTTCATTTAATCTATCAATACTATGTGCAATGTACAATAAATGCAGAATATATATACATATGTATAACTTATTGGACGAATGTAAAAGCAGGTATTTATAATTATCTTTATCCATCATGTATGTAGGTACATACATATCCATACCATATTGTACAGTTCCAATGAAGATATATATGTATGTATGTATATATATGTACATATGTACCTTTAAACGTAACTTGTATCTTCTTCTTTTGTTTACAATATGATGATGATATACAGCTACAAACATTGCGCTGGTTTTTCAATGAATACGATACTACTACTCTGCCAATCATAAAATAATGTACATAATGTACAGTCATAATGCATTAAATGTTCAATTATTATTATTATGGAAATGTACTATTGATATTTTCATCGTAATAAATGTACCTACTTTGTTACACTGTATATCAGTATACGTTTGTATAATTAAATAATTTAAATTTATTTTAATTTTATATTTGCAATTGGCATACACAACATATATTACTAATAGGTATTCTTGGTTCGACACAAGCTCCTACAATCGCATATATGAGTAACGTTCGTTCGCATATCATATTCCTCGTATTTGAACATAATTATTTATAATAAGTAAGTAGGTATAAAAATGAAAAAGTAGTGAATTTCATTTCTTGATAGATACATATTGAACATTTCTATATGCACACGATAACCACATACATCTACAATCACAGTTATGTAGGTATATGCTACACACTTGCATATATGAGTATATGGTTGTATAGATAAAATCTAGGTAATGTAAACTTTAAATATCTATATGCAAAACTAAAACTCGGTAACTAAAGTATACATGTCTCAGGCTCAGGTATGTATATTGAATGCTATTTGCTATTTAGCATATATATGCAATATTCATACTTGCACTTGTATCAGCGCTTACTAAAAATAATAAAAAAAAAAATTAACACTCGTAAAATAAAACGATAAAGAAAACATATACGAGTATGTAATCTAAAATTTTTGTTTTAAAAAAAATTACCACGTAGAATGAATGAAAATAGAATTGAAATCTAGTAAAAAAATGAAATTGTAAATGAAACGATCAAAAAATATAGAAAAGAAACAAAAAACAAAAATAAAATACCTTATATCCGAATAGAAAAAAAAATTATAAATATAAGAAAGAAAATAAACTGAACTGAAATCATAAAATGTTTAAATAATAAATAAAATTAAAAATAAAAGAGAAATAAAAATGAATAATAATGGTAATGCTAATATTTTTGTAGCGTTTCGTTTTTTTTTTTTTTTTTGTTTTTATTTTTAGATCGTACATTTCATACAAAGGCAAAAATAATAAAGTAGAATTTTATGTTTGTAGGAAAGATATATATAGCGTACAAGTATGTATGTATATGCATATGCATACACATATGTGTATGTACGTACTCATTCATATATATAAGTATATATAAGAATGAGAATGGTGTAATAATGTAATGATTATAATGCAACAAGTGTAGTTATTGTACAGTATAGTGATGATATTTCTTTTTAACTTTGTATTCTGTATCTGTTTTGAAGTAACAAAATGTAAAATATGAGGTAGGTATTTAGATTCGAAAGATTCTGAATAATTAAAATTTTTATACACAAAATAATGTAGACATTACATATATGTATATGTACGAGTATAAGTATGTATGTAATAAAAATTTGCTATCATTTAAATTTTTTTTTTTTATTTGCACAAACTTTCCTTTCGTATACTACCTCCTCTTCTTTTTAATTCAAAATTTGGAAAATCCTAATGTGCCGATTAAATATCATCGCCAACAAACCAGAATATGAATCTATTTGAAGTTGCTCTAAACTAAAGTTCTGCGCAACGTGTGATCAATTGGCTAAAGTAATTATACTTTTTACAAGGATTTGTCAAACAATTCTGTCAGTGTGTGAACACAAAATGTCAATAATAATTTTGAAAAAAAATTTGAGAAGACAATAAAAAAAAAATGGCTGCTGTGACATTTAAAAAAATATTTAAAATGTAGGACTTTTTTTGATGACCCGACGAATTATAAATAATTGTACATTTTTGTTTTGCCTAAAATATTATACCTATAAAAGATATTAATTTAAAAAAATAAATAAAATTGAATTAAATAATTAAAAGTCTAATCCGTAATAAAATTACATAATCACACAGAAGTACGCAAAAAAATACAAAGAAAAAAAAATGTACATATTGTCACTTTTAAAATTTTTGCAAAATTTATTATAATATAGCATTATAGAAAATATAATTTATGTATGTGCACGACCATCTTTTAATGTATGTATGTTATATTATGTACATTACGTATTTTTATATAAATTAACACATTATATATTATCTAATCTATAGAAAAATAAAAATGTTTAAAAAAAAGACATTTTTTTTTTTTAAAAACCTCATGACCTAATTACAAAAATATGTTCATTTATCTATGTTTATGTTGATAAACAGATTCTATTTTATTTATATTTTTATATATTTTTTATTAAAATTATTTATTTTGTTACATTTTTTATCTTTTACACTTTGGATTTTTGGCTCCTCCATTCTTATATTCACTACGTATATATCATTTAATTATAATTTTTTGAAAATATGTTTCCGAATTAATTTTTAATTATTATTTTTATTATGAATTTTTTTGTTGTTATCTCAAATTGTCGTATAGAAAATTTATACTCACATTTGTGCTGTATCATGGAGAAGCGCGGCGTTTATTTCATTATGTATCAAACTAGTTTTGGTCAGAACAAAACTCATTCTGGACGTTCGTGTGTCACAGTACAAAAATAAAAGATTAACACAGAAGACAGAGAAGTAGAAATAGAAATCGACAAGCAACGCAAACTAATCTTCAACAAATTTGACATTTAGATTACCAAGTAATACCAAGTGCTGATGTTCATACCATACTCCATACAGTCAAACTTTAATGAATTGATCGGAATGACCGAAATTTTGTAGATAGAAAAAAATTTTCTACTTTGTTTACAATGGCAAGACTAAACACAGATCAAAACCAGTTTGGTACACCGAAATTTACGCGATCATAGTGCTGTCAAATTAAAAATACCTATACATATATCTAAATTTTGACACCTGATCGAACAATTCTTGATTTAAATCAGAGTTACATTGTGAACTTCTAAATTACGAAATTTTCAAGGAGAAAATGTCTCTCTTTTTGGCGCTCTAATCTTGATGAATTTTGGCTTTTTTTCTTTATTAGATTGTAAATTTTTTAAAACATTCTTGTAATTTATTTTTTATTGTACACCTTTTGATATAGTATTTAAACAATAAACGTAATCGTAATATGTGGCAATTTATACCGTGATCTATTTACAGATTATAATAATTCTTTAGTAAATTGTATTAGATATAATTGTATAGCTCGCAGTTATAAATTTTTCCATAAATCGAATTTTTATTTTCATTTCCTGTCTCTACTATGTATTTATGTAAATGCATTATATACAAGAGAAAAAAAAAGTAGAAATATAGATATCTTTACTATATTATCATCTCTAGTTTTATTTATTTTTTTTTTTTTCAAATTTAATTTATTTATACTACATAGGTACTTAATTTTATGTACATTATATGACGTGTGCTAAAATCATAAAACTTCAACGTACATACAATCACAATATTACGTATACTATAGTTATGAATATAATTCAATATAAAATATTCATTTTAATTTGAATAACAAAAACAAGATCAATGATTAAAAATTAAATGGCAAAAAAACAGCAAGAAAGAAAGAAAAACAAAATAAATTAGTCAATAATAATAAGTTAAATAAAAATTAAATCAATCAAAATTATAACTAATTCGCCATTTAATACGTACAATGATTATATATATGATTATTATATAAGCAAAATAAGCGCTTACATTTGAGCACTTATATACATGGCCGTATAATCGGTTAGTTCAATGATTAGTTTACAAGCATTACCTGTATAATATAACACGTACGCATTCATCTAATAATATACGTAATCTTATATAAATTATTGTAGGTATATTGTGTATTTTTCTTAGAATTTTCTCTTTAAAATTATTTACTAATTTATGGATTTAAAATATTGTAGTCGTAGACATATGCAGTAAAATAAAAATTATTGAATATTTTCAATATTTACAGTATTGATACTTTGAATGCATTCAACTATTATTACTCTTTTACGTTTCAATATACATAGGGTGGTGGTCTGAATAATTGTGTCAATGATTAGTAAACGAAACAGCAGTTAATTTTACTATTACGATCTATGTATGAATTCCAAAGCACAATCTTTCTGCATTATTGATGTGGAGTTTACCAGTTTACCTTCTATACATGTTACACTCCTGATAAACGAGAACGAGAATGCCTTGATGATAATTCTTTCAAATTTTATTCGTCTGAATGATCATTTAAGGAACACCTGACCATATGTTCTTTATTGAATGATCATTATTCTGTCACTGTCATTCCGTCTGTCAAGTTTTTCTTCAGCAACCGAATCAGTAAAATCATTTAAAATGATTGAAAAAAATTTATTACAATTTTTAATTTCAATTCAAATAATAAATTCTGATGTGTGTGTTAAATAAATTTCCAAAAATAGATCTGAATGACTTTTTTTTTCTGTGCTCCACAGTCAAAACAAATAGAGTGCCACAAAAAAAAAAAAATTAGTAACAATTGTTATCTCTAAAAAAAAAAACAAATAAACGCTAATCAAACAAAAAAAAAAAAGAACAAAACAACTTTTCTTTTCCTTAATTTCTTCCGAAAAAAAAAAAAAAATCTTTTTGTTATTATATTTGATTTTAATTTCAATTTTTTTTAGATTTTTTTTCTTGCTTTGCTTTTTTTCAGTTCTCTCTTATCATTATACTCATATGATTGTACATATATTGTTATATTTATTAATTTTTAAAAATGACGCGTGTCTTTCTAAAAAAAAATCTACTTTTTTTTTTACTGTCGATCGTTCGATCCTATAAAAATGTTGTTTTTTTTGTCAAACTCGCTTGATTATTTCATTTTGTTTTTGTTTTTTTGTTTTTTTTTTAAATACATAAATTTTTTTCTAATCCACCAAATAAAAACTCAACCAAATCAAAAAAAAAAGTATGAGAAATGAAAAAAAAAAATCTTTTTACCTTTTTCCCCTTTTCATTTTGTTTTTATCTTTTTTTTTTTATTTTTTCCATTTTTTGCTTAAAAATTGTTCAACACTCATTTATAATTGACGAGATTTTGAAACACCTTTTTTTTCTAATTTTGTTTTAATGGTGTTGTATTATTTGAATTGTTTTGTTTTTCAATTTATTAACCAAACTGAACTGGTAAAAACTAAAAATTGTACAAAAAAAGAATGAGAATAGGTAAGTAAAAAATTATGAATTACTATCACTCACTTTTTTTTTATCGTTGACTTTTGTCATTGTTTTACGTTTTACTCCCTTTTTTAGATTATGTATTTACATTCTATTCTGGTCTATTTAATATTCATCAACACTATTATATATAATATATAAACAACAAATATCACGTATTATCATCATACCAATAATCAGTCCTAATCATCATATGTACGGTTAGTTACATTCTCATTCATTTGTTTATGCACATAATACTCGTATATCTATATCTCTACTTACTTTTTTTTTAATATGAATATTTACATACATTCATGTACAATTTAATAAATATTATAAAAAAGAAAAAAAAAAATTAACAAAAAATCAAATTTCCTTTTCATTTTTACTTTTCGCTAATCAATAATTCTAACAAAAAAATATCAAAATATCGAACATACATATGTACGAGTATATGTATGTAAGAGGCAAAAAAAAAAGCCAAAACAAATTTTCATCGTGAGAAAATTTTCACTTTTCTTTAATGTTATAATGATGATGATGTGATGATATTTCATCGAAAGTGAAATAAAAAAGTAAACATTATACATCGTACTCATCGTATATGGCTTGAGGAAAATATTAGATGAAAAAAAAATTTTTCTTTTTTTTTTTTTTAGAAAGAAAAATAAACGACCCGCTCCCGCACTATATACATACATAGATATATGTATGTATGTGAATTGAAACAACGAGTGAATGCTGAATGCGATTAATATAAATGTATATTGTGATGTGATGATACGATTATTATTGGCGGAAGAGATGTGTGATCATCATTAGTTTTTTGATACATTATTATTTATGTGTTGTATGCCAGAATATTGGTCGGAAAAAAAAATTGACTACTGTGTACCTCCTTTATCTGTATTTTTTAATAGTTTTTTTGTTTTTAAATACTATTTTTAACCTTAAATTATTTTTTTTTTTATGTACAAATGTACCTACATATTTTTTTTTTCAAATTCAAAAAAAAAAAAAAATTCAATTTTTTTGTGCCAAATGACTTGAATTTATTTTTGAGAAATCATTTGGTTTTAGTTTTTGACAACAAAATTTGAATGTTTTTTTAGTTTTTTTTTTTCTTATTAGAGATTTTCATTTCAAAAATTTTTCGAATGTTTCGTTTTTTTATTTTTTTTTGGATACAATTTAATTTTAGAACCACGCGCCATTTGAAAGTTTTTTTTTTATAAATTTCATCAACGTCATCATAATCATCAC
Source organism: Villa cingulata (assembly GCA_951394055.1). NCBI lineage: Eukaryota > Metazoa > Arthropoda > Insecta > Diptera > Bombyliidae > Villa > Villa cingulata. The sequence continues at coordinate 13,424,979 of OX596023.1, read as the reverse complement.
GATCAGTTCAGTACTTCTTTTTCTATACACATACAAGATTGGCAAAAAAATATATTTAAAATGATAATTTACGGGTGTTTTTTTAAAAAAAAATTTAATTTTGGTTTTTTTTTCATCGTTTGTGTTTTGCTTTTTGAATATATGTATCTTTTTATTTGCAGGTATTTCGTATGGCTAATATTGAAAATTAAAAGTGAAATATGTATATATGTACTTATTTGTTTTAGAGTAAAATTTGACAGTAAATTTGCTATAGAAAAAATAAATTGAACATGTATAAATACATTATAAACTTGAAAGGTGATATGATATGTTTTGACTTTTGTTATGATTGAAATTGAAAAACAAAAACAAAAAAAAAAAACAAATGCTCTATTACATAATTGAGAATTTATATTTTTATTAAAAAATTCCTTATCTTCGTATTCATCATTCTATTTACTGGATTATTTTAAATATGAAATCCTTGAAAAATGAAATGAATTAAAATAATTTCGAAAATAAATAAAAAGAAAAAAATATATATGTAGGTACATAATAAAATCAAATCAATGATGACGCAAACTAAAACTAAATAAAAAAAAAGTGAATCCATTTACATTATGTATTCATCCATAATGGAGTTACAAGGCTAAACTTCTGAATTGGTGCCGCCAGATTTTGAAACGAGACCTTCCGATAATGTGTATTTTTTCTCATTTTTTGGTATATTTGTGCATTTATTTTTTTTATTTATGCAGTTTCTACACATAAATGTGATATCATTGAAAAGAGGAAAAAAAAAACCTTTCAAATGATATAATAAAATATATATGTTATGCTTCAAGTTTAGAAGTTATACCGTCATCAAAAGAAGTTGAAAAAGTAATTTTTAAAAAACACGAAATTTTGACTTTAAGTCCTTATATCCCGAGAACCACTAATCCAATCAAAGTGAAATAAACTGTTCTCTTTCAAATGGTATATCAATTGATCCGATTCAAGATCAGGATTTCGTAAAATCCGCTATTTTGGACCAAACATTTTTAAGGGTAGGTTGCGTCCTTAAGATGAATTTGCGCCAACAGAGACATATACCACGTCAAAGAGGACATTCCAAAGTATCATTATCGGAAGGTCTCGTTTCAAAATCTGGTGGCACCAATTCGGAAGTTTCTCCGAGTTATAATTTTTAAAATCAAATCAAAATCAGTTCAAAAAGATACTTATATAAACATACACACATACCCATAAAGATATTGTAGTATGTATTGAAGATCACAATTCACATTTTTTTTTCTTCTTGTGTACATTATTTTAAGATTATATAAGATGAATCACTTTATTATAATGAAATATTGACTCAATTTTCAGATCAATAATTTTTTTTTTCGTTGTATTTTTTCCTTCTACTCATCCGTCCAGCCAACCTTCCATCCATCCATCTACATATCTATCTACTCATCATCCATTCATCTCCATTTTATTCGGCCATATGTTCAACACAAACATATACATATACTTTCCTATACCATACGAGTAGATACATTGTAATCTTGTATTATATATCAGATTCTGTATTATAATGTCAAATTACAAAAAGTAAAAAATAAAAAGCAAAAAAAGGACGAAAAAAGAAATATAAGAAGAATAAAAATGATGAAAATAAAATGAAAAAATAAAGGAAATCATGTTACAGGTGATGTTAATCTCGTGTGAATAATGCAAGATTTTTGAATACATATATAATATTAAAGATGAGAAGACGAAAAATAAATTGAAGAATAAAAAAAAAACGAAAGAAGATGAAGTAGTTAAAATTTTTATATAGTAGAGGTACGCAGGAAGAAAGGTACCTATATGAATAAATTGCAACAAAGAGGATTCGCGCAATTTATGTATAATATGAGATCAGAATGTTACAATATATCATTATTCGTTATATCATAAACAAGAAAAAAATTCATTTTTTTTGTAAAAATAAGGAAAAAGGAGCAAAAAAATAAATAAAACAAAGTAGGTAACCAATTTGTTTATACATGTATATGAGTTTCTGTAATATATTAAATGAGATTATGTAACTGATTGGTGTTTGGTATTAATTTGATTTATTTGATTTTTTTTTCTTTTGAATTTTTATTCAATTATTTAATTAAAATTGTATTGTTGTATGTCGTAATTGTACATGTACGTATTACATACATATTTTTATTATAATTAAGTGTATAAGGATTATTTTGGAGAAATTTTAGAAGAATTTTGAATGTAAATTGCGCATATCATCAATGGTACAACAGTATACCTACATATTTGGAGAAGCCTTGACCTAAACCGTCATCATCATCATCAGTCATCACATTTTTTCATGAATTTATCATGGACTTGATGTACCTATAGTTTGATGTATGTAGATGTAGATTATGACGGAATGATCATTCGATAAAATGCGTGCTTTAGAGGTTTTTATAAATGGAATTGTTTTTGAATAGAAACATAAACGAAAGAAGATCATTGAAAGTTTGTTAAATGTATACATTATGTATTAAAGGGCAAGATATGCATGTATATACTATATACATATATAACAAATGAAGAAAATATATTAAGAAATTTGAATACGAATAAAATAAAATATTATGGAAATGTGCAACAATGCGTGTACAAATATACATATATGTATGTATATGCATTATGTCCACGTAGATATATTTTCCCTATATCTTTTGGTTTGCTAAAAACTCAATTACATATAAATATTATCATTACATAGCAAGCAAATAAAGGACAATTTCTTTTATGAATATGATGTAACGTATGTACATACATTCATTTACTCGTCCTAATACAATCGTTATTATTTATCATCTTTCATCTTTCATAATTTTTCATATATTTTTGTTAGCGTTGTATAAGTACGTAGTATTTTATTTAAATGCGCATATATAAATATACGTGTAAGGAAGGATGTTATTTATTCACATTAAATGAATTTTTAATGGTTTTTATTTTTCGGTAACGGTTATACCACGTTATACATTTATGTATTCACGTGTTTAGTAAGAAATAAATTCAAAAGAATCTATATATAGTAGTTATCGGTTAAGTGATTCGGAATAACTCTTAGTATCTGCATATGTCGTTCAAATGTTAAATGCACAACTTTCCCTTTAAAAGTGGTCATATTTAATACGAATTATTAAATAAATGTATGTCTGTATTTCTGTTTTATAGGTATATGTATATATAAATACATACGTATTCGTACATATGTATATTCCAATCCTATACATTTCCATTATTGCAAAAGACACAAGTATACTCTATGTGAAGTCGAGCATTTTGTATAGCAGCTTTCTTATTCTTTGTTTTATTTTTTTATTTTTATTTTTGTAGAAAAATTGTAATTCTGGTATAAAAACAATACAATTTTTATCCATACCTCATTAAATTTATATACACGAGTAATATGAATGTATTATAATACTTAGAACGACACTTGAAAAATAAAAGAAAATTCGTAGAATTATATTTTTTTGAAAAAGAAAAAAAGTTAGATATGCCAATGAATTTGTAATTTATTTGCTTACTTGTCTATTATTTCTTCGCCTTCAACAGATACCGAACTAATCACAATCAGAAACATATCTACTCTACTCTATTCTATTTACGCCAAAGTATGTATCTACATAGATACTCATCACATTGTAGAATTACAATGTAAAGGTACCTGCTGACAATTATATTGTTACGATGTTATTTTATTTCTATTTTTTTTTTCTTCTCAAATAATCACAAAAATACGTACATATTAGAAAAAAATAGTATCCAGCAGAGTATTTTTAAGAAAAAAAATCTTTAATACCATATTGGATTTAATGATAAGATATAGATCGAATATATGTACACTCCAAAAATAAAGTATTTTGTGACATAAAGCATCATCATCATATGTATGTCGTATGTGTATAGGAACATAAATGCGAGTGCGAGTAGGATATTTTGACGATTAAACAAAACCTATAGATATAGCATATAAGACTAATGTCGCCTATTCATTTTTCAAAAAAAATACGTCACACAAAAGATCCAAAGAAGAGAGAGATACAGGTCATATATTTCTAAATTTTTTTTTTAAATTTTTGTAGTAATTTTTGAACTACAATTTTATAATAAATTACATTCTAGAGTGTAGACATAATTTGATTACAAAAAATAAGTTGTATAGCTGAACAAAAATGACTACACAAATACCATAGATGCATTTTTTCATAATTATTATTATTTATTATGGGAGAGAGGTTAGTAAACTGCCTCTCTCCCGCCCACACCACAACCCTCCAGAGCCTTTTGGTGGTTTTTTCATGATTAAAAAGATTTCGTTAATTCAGTTCAGAATTTAGCTGAAAATTTTAAATCCAAAAGATGGAGTTATTTATTTCACTTGATTCCATTGTTTTACAAAAGATGACTTACATCACAATTTGCTTAATCAATAAGGCAATTATTGGAATAAATGAGAATGAGAAATGAGATAATTAGCTATACCATCTCAAAGATGTTTTGAAACATTATCTTCATAATTTCTTCATTTTTACTAGAACTAAACTATTAAATTTCTGAAATACATTCAGGATACACAAATGTGATGTACAAGAAATTCAAAAATTAGTAGAAAAATGAAAAAATTCAACAAAAATTTTGTAATAAATATATACATTAATTTCTATATATGTACATATATAGAGATGTATCTATACATTATAGGACTGTGTATTGTATACATTATTCACATTAACTTGGCACCAATTATAATAGAAACATTCATTGAAATTAACTATTTTTAACTTTCAAACATTTGAAATTAACTATTTCATAAATTTATTTTTATCTTTATTATTCAAATGATTTTAAGCCACAAGTATATTTAAATACATAATAATAGTATGCACAGTTATGTACATACACAGATACCTGGATACATATTTATTATATATCACGGCATAGCACATATTCACAACACAATACACATGCGTATTTAAATACATAAATGTAAATATATAATTGTATATTTTTTAAACATAGAAATTAAAAAAATATATAAATTTACAAAAAAAAAAAAAAAAAACAAAACAACAAAACTTAAAAATGCACATAAAAATAAAATAATAAATGTTGACTCTTGCACATTATGTACATACGTGTAGATCCGGAAATATTATGTCTAGGGATACAAAAATTTTATTGACATTTTGTTTTTTATATTTTCTATAACATTTTCATCATAAGTATACATTTGTGATTTTATTTATATTTTTATATTGTACCTCCATAAACCTCCTATTTATAATCTACTGTGTGTTGAGTACATAGTATATGTGTATATAGTATTATGCGTTTTTTTATTTATTTTCATTTTTTTTTTTTTGTCATTTGAATGTGTGTATTTAGTTTTCTAATATGTTTTAAAAAAAAATAATAATATGAGTTGTGAGTTGTGACTTAATTAAAAATTAACAAATCCGTAAAATATTATGGCTCGCGTAATAATTAAAAATGAAGAAAATGATTGTCTCTCTTTTAACTCTCTCTTTATAACGGAATAATTAAATAAAAAATAGCCAAGTATCCATACATATAAAAACATTTTTTTTTTTGCTATTATATATATGCATACAAATCTTCCATGGATGTGTGTGTGTGTGTTTGAATTTATTTTTAATATTTTATTTTCTCCAATTATTTTCAATTCAGACTAGTTTTATTATTTCTAATAAAGTATTAGAGCCAAAAAATAAAAAATTAAATACGAAAAATAAACACAAAACATATACAGAGGCACATATAACTACTCGTCATATACGTATATGTACCTAAATGGCTTTATATAATTTTATTTTGTTATCAAAAGTAAATAAAAGTTGATAGCTGCATCATAAATCTTTTTTCAAAATTAACGTTATTTTTCTTAAAGTAAACTGAAATTATTTTAAGTACGAATATAGTAGAAATATAGAGTGCGTATACTCCGTCGTACCAAACCGGTCCAAGTACTAATTTGGTTCCGGTATATACTCACAGTACCAACATTTTTTAGGTCGACCATTTTGGTTCGAATTAATTTGGTTTGGTACAGTACGATGAGGTATATACTGGTTCGACCAAACTTTAGTAATCAATTTCCAAAAAAAAGAAAGAAAACAGTGACATTTGTCTTGTAATCTTGAATCCTAAATTTTTAATTTTTAATAAAATAATAAATGATTTAATCACGAGCTTGTTTATCGAATATTATTTGACGTTGACAAATGGCAAGTATGTTTATGTTTTCTTTCTTTCTCATGTTTTGGTACTCGTGAGATATATAGGCAGTACTAAAATGGTTTGGTTGTACCAAAACCAATTTGGTACTGCGGAGTATACGCACTCATAGTAAGATACGAATAAGTACGAATATAGTAAGATATCTCTAAAGCACCATACAGACTTTCAACTTTGTTGTCAACTTGTTGTCAACCTGAGTTGACGATCAAAACACACAGACGCTAAACTAAGTTGACAACTTGAACATAAACATCATTTTTTTAAATGATTTCGTCCCGAAAGGTCATTGTAGACATATTGTTTTTTGTTCAGAGTTTTTGTTTTTCTGTTTGACATATGCAGATAAATTTTTACCATATTTAATTATTTTTGTCTTTAAATTTCCTTATTAGGTATATGAAATTCTTGAAAAAATTTAAGTACACTTTATTTTAATGATGTTATCGATACGAATTTTAAAATCGAAATGAGGTTTTTCAACAAGTTGTCAACACAGATACAGACGCACAACTTGGTTGTCAAATTTTGATTTTTCTTCAAACGTTGATCAACCTAAAATTTCAACCAAAACAACCTATCTACAGACACTTCAACACGTTGACAACATGCTATGTTGACAACCTGGTTGACAACCAAGTCGAAAGTCTGTATGCTGCTTTATAGATAAACGTATACCATAAAATTTAACTTTACTTAGCAAGAGATTTTCAGGTTTATGTTTTTTTGTCGTCATACATTTTTTTTTACTTAATAAAATACGCTAAAGAAGTTGGTACGAGTATAGTATTTTACACATCATGTCATGTCCGCTGATATAGTGGCTGATATTTTCATTCTTCACAAAAAAGTTGTTTTTCTCTCTCATTAGAATATGCGAATATTGTACACAGAAAATCAAGTAACAACAATAACAAAACCACATTTAATAATTGTATTTTCTTTCTTCAGAAAAGCATGATTTTCTCTTTCAGTGGAATATGAGAAAGAGAATATTGTGTACACGACAAAACACGGAAAAACAACTAACAACATTCAATACTTGCTTCTCTGGTCTATACATACTACGAGGAAGGGGATGTCATATTGTCAAATTGACTATCTATGACAAGACTATACAGTATCTATAGCATACGCTACGCTAGTATACGAGTAGTATTTTACATTTACACATAATGTGTACTTGTGTTTTTATTGCTGAGAAAAATTTGATTTTCTCTCGCATTTTAAAGTAGTGCTTGCGTAAATTTAAGTTTTGTTAAATACAAAATACAAAGCTGTAAAAGAATCAAATGAATACACCAAAAAATTGCAATTGAGAGAATATAGGTATTTGGCTTCATTATATACTGTTAATATTTTTTATTTTAAATTTCTTTTTCAAATTAATATTTCCAAGTACACATATGAATAATAAATAATTAATTATTCCAAATACAATACAGAATATGTGTGCACGATAAAAAACTATCATTTGTACTGATCAATATAAAGAAAATTATCTGTTTATTTAAAAAAAATATAATATCTTTTTTTCTTCTCATATTTGCCCTTAAATTTTTTTTCGTTATTTTGAAATGCTGATGTATAATTATCGAATTTCACTTAAGTTGTTTTACACATAATATAACGTAAAATTGTAAAGTAAAAATATCAAAATAAAAATGAAATATATATATGTACAGACATGTAATCTTTATTTAAAGAAATTTTCAAAGAAAACTGAATAATAAAAAAAAAAAATGTAAAATTAATAATAAAATTTTTGACATTTAATATAAATGAGTTTTATTGCATTCAATTCTATGCATTACGAGTACATTATATCTTATATGTATGAATATTTATTGTATATATATTTTGTGTTGTAGGTACATAAAGTATTTATGTACAAAATATGTGCATATAGGTATGTATATGTAATAATTTTCAGGAAGAAAAAACGAAACATACATATATGTACATAAAGATACTTTACGATACTCGTAATGTGCTGACTTGTGTACATACATATATGAAATAAGTTTTTTTTTATTATTTTGTTCAATTATATTCTGAGATTTTCATGTGCTCACATAATGCATATATTGATATATGTATGTATGTATGAGAAAAAAAATATATAAAATCCCAGAAAATAAATGAGATCATACCCTTGGCTTGTCATATTCGTCACTTATAAAATTTACACTGCGGTATTTTGGCTATGCAGCGTATCTGTGGCAAAATTTTTTCAATGTTTTCAGTATATACGAGTATGTGCAAAAATGATTATGAAACAAAACGGAGAAGAAAAAATTGAAGAAAATTTTTGAAAAAAAAAATTTTAAAAATTCAAAAAAAAAAAAAAAAAAAAAACATCAAAAAATGATACCAAAATAAAGGTATCCTTATTAATGTTGTGTACATTTTGTGAAATTACAAATAAAGTATTAAAATGAAAATTATTATTACAACTTTCTATAATTTTTTTTTGTTCTGCTTTCTGTACATTTATGTGTACATAATACATTTATATAACTCATGACGATTATGTGGTGCTTAATGTTTTCTTTTCTACATTCAAATATAAGAAAGAAAAAAAATGTTAAAAATAAAAAATTCTTTTAGTTAATTTCGTTACCTAAATTACTACATATTTTCTGTATACATGATAACATGTATACATATGTACATATCTTATAATCTACTCGTGTATTATATATATGTGTAGTACACTATTATTGGTTTTTGCTTATTAATAATTTCATAAAGCCACCAAAATTTCACCAATTAAATTTAGCAGCAGGTATTAATGTCTCTTTTTAGGTAGATTTCACTTTATATATTCATTGTTTCATTGTTCTTTTGATTATTATTATTTTTTTGTTTGTTACATATACCTATAAGATTTTTTTTACAGATTTTCTTCTTCTTCTTTTTTTCCTTGCATTTTATATAGTTTTTTTGTTGATGTTTTCATTTTGTTTAAAATCGATCAATTTATTAATCGAATCGTGTAAATTTAACAATCAATAAGATAAAGGTAATAATCACAGGAAAAATATACATATATCAACACAGCACATACACATAATGCATATATTGTGAGGAAAACTAAAAAATAAAGCAAAAAAAAAAGCTATGCGATGCATAAAATATGGGTCATTGCGAATTAAAATAATAACAGACCGAGCAAGTATTACCTACATATACGTATTATCTCGTATACCAATAAGAATGTGTGAGCCATTTTATTCATTTTTTTTTTTTTTTTAATTTTTTCAAGAAAACAAAAAATAATAACACGTATCTAGATACTCCTCAATTCTTTTGCACTTAATTTTTCTTCTGAAAAATTTTTTTTTCTTTTACATACATATAATTCTTTTTGAGACATCAGGATTTTTTTTTTCTTTATTTTGGTTTTTGTTGTTTTCGATTCCTTAATTTAATCATTTCGTATACGAAAATTTTCTCAATTATTTTTTTCTTTCTGTTTATTTAATTTTCCGATCATACAATGTACCTACGTAATAATATAATATTTACGTACAGATTTATGATTATTCACTGATCATTATATATGATACAAGCCTGTATAGTATACATATCTTGCATTATTTACACAGTGAAATTTCTCTAGACCGAAATTTCTTTGATCAAAGTTCATTAAATTAGACAAAATAATAATGAAGGTATTGAATAATTTGACTGTATCTTAATCGATCTAGTATATATAGACATTTACTTACAGATTGAATTATGGTCGAGTGTACATTATTTACAGTGTGTACACAATATAATTTCAATGCATCATTAAATGTGAGTAATGAACAGCAACAGAAAAATGAAAATACATACTAAGAAAAAAAAAAAATTATTTTGCTCTGATATAATATTATAATGATTATTTGCGGGCAGGGCAATCAAAGCCTATATTTAAATTTCTAAAAAGAAAAACATTGAATAATATGTAAATATAATGAAAAAATAAAACAACAACAGCAGCAACAAAAAAAGAACACTGTACTAATTTAAAATACGCACACAGTGCAATTTTTTTGTAAGTTACTTAAAATGCAATTAAGTAATTGACGAAATGTAAAATAAAACAGTAAGGCAGTTTTTAAAAAAAAAAAAAAATGGAAGAAAATTAGCGAAAATTCATCTTTTTTTTTTTGCTCTCTCTGATTTTTCTTATAATGATTGTATCTATGTGCGCGCGCATACGCATTTGTATCGCATCAACTCCTTAATAATAATTTTGCAAAAATCAAAACGAAAAAAAAAAAAAAATACAATTTTTTAACAGTGCACAGCAAAAAAAAAATCGCACACAAATTACAAATTTACGATAATTAAGAAATAAAAAAAAAAGTAGGTAGGTACATATTAAACAAATCGATTATTTATTATTATTATGTGATGAAGGACAGAGAAATTGTAACAATAATCAACGATATATGTAATTTACAAAATACAAAAAATAAAAAAAAATGAACGAAAAATAATAATGAAAACATTGCTCTGTTAATCGTTTTTTTTTTTTTTTCATTTCTCTCATCTGACTGAATCCGTTTTTATGTTTACTGATGGTTTATTATTTTTTTTTTTTTGCTGTTTTGCGATCATATTTTTTGCTGTTTTCTGATCTTTTTTACCATATCTCGTACAGTTTTTTTTTTTACAACAAACTTTTTTCTTTGGTTTTTATGAAGTCACTTTTTGCAGTTTTTCAAAAATAAAAGAAATGCACAAAAAAAATTCAGCAACAGAGTGTATGAGAAAGAGAGAAAAAAAAGAAAACTGAGGCGCCGTGTATCAGTTTTATATTTTATTCTGTTTTCATTTTATTTTTATTTTTTTTTTCTTGGCTATTTTTTTTTTTCTTTTCTTCTTTTACAAAACAAAATAAAAAAACAAATATTTTCATATAATGTGACACGAATATATGATACTGGTACTGATCTCACATACCCACATACATTACTTATAATATCGTAAGCGTCGTTGTAAGTAAAATGGCAATGGCAAGATCAGATTTTTAGATCTCATCTCTTTGGATCTGGCTGCACGATGATCGTATTAAGTCACCGTTGGAGGTTTTTCATGATAAAATATTTTTTTCCTTTTATTTTCTAAAACCGAGATGCATCATCTTTCAAATGTATAAATATACATATGTACGGCAATGTACAAACATACATTATAATGCAAATGCAAGGCAAGTTGCAACTCATGCATTTTAATTCTTTTTTCATAGTTTTCTTCTTTTTTTTTTTTTTGTTATTTTCATCTAGACAATGCCCAGATGAAAACTACTTAACTGTTCTGTTACTGAAGAAAGTACATAATGTAACTATAGTACATATGTATCTCTTTACAACTCTAGTATGATAAAAGTAAGTACGTACTTCCTCTGCATAATATGCAGATACAGTAGAGTTTCAATAGTCCGGACACTATCGGACTATCGAAAACTCGTACTAGAACATAGTAGTATATCATGAAATTTGTCAAAAATAATTTGGAACAAACATTCGGACTGTCTATAGAGATCATAACTATAAAAAAGTTTAAAAATTTAATCAAAATTAGCGCCTAATTATATATACCGAAAGACGCTTTAATTAAAAAAAATTATGTCTATTTATCTTTATAGGAAATACAAAGACTCTCTTTCTATCTTCTGCTTCTCGTGTTAATTCGTTTTGCATTACAATACAATACAATATACAAATACAATACGATTCTTTTCAGACCATTCTGTTCCTTGTATCTTATTTCCATTTGGATCCTTCCTTATATATACTACTCACTGTATTTAATTTCTCTTTGACATCATTCATAGATCTTTTCCCAAGATCATCTACCTTTCTCTACAAGCATTTACATTGTGTTTGAGTGTATAATTTTTTTGTTATTAATTCAACTTGTCCTTTTCCATTCTAAATTTTACTCTATTCCATCCAACATATGCTGTTTGCATTATTGAAATTCGAATAAGTAAGACTCTACTGTACGTTACATGCATACATATGTATTGATCAAGTACATAAATGCACACAAATCTGTATATTTTCTTGTTGATGGTGCTATGTAGGTACTTATTTTTTTCTTTTTTTCATTTTACTGTACGTTTTTAATTTTTTAAATTTTTTTTTTTTTTTCATAAATTTTTATATAGCTTTCAACAAAACTGAATCCGACATCAGAAATATTTAAAAAATAAAAATTGTAAGCGTCGATTTTATGAATGAAATTCCCGTCGGCAGTAATGTAATATCACATAGAAGAGATATGAGTGAGTATATGTTTGTATGTAGGTATGACACATTATAATGTGATGTGATATAATAATACTACGACGGTTTATTTTCGTTTTTAATATTTTTGTTGTATGCTCACTTATCATTTAAGTTATTTATGTACGGAATGCATTTGTACTTGTTGTTTTAATTTATTTTTCATTTTTAAAATTTACATGAACTCGTAACATATAAAAAATAAAACACACAGAAATGTGTTAACGTTTCATTTATTCATATTTTTTTTGTATTACTTATGTACATTTTGTTTAATTTTTACATTTTGGTTGAAAAAAGTATATTACATTTACACTATTATGTGTTGCAGTGTAGATAATTATTTTCGTCCTGTGTCTTTTATTATTATTTATTTTTTTAAAATAACGAATTACGAAAAGAAGTAACAGGTGATGTTTGTTTTTATTTTATTTTTTTTTTTTTTTTGTATGAAAATAAATTCGATCAACACTTATCGAAAGACATGATGAAGTGGTTTTGTAAATTTATTATTATTATACAATCTATAGAGGTATGTACATATGTGTAGGTACTTTTATGCTAGCAAATACATACATAGATAGGTTACTTATATTGTTATTCACATGTAATTTACATTATGTATACTTGTGGTGCGTGAATATTTTTTAATTTTTATTTTGTAGGTACCATTTTTTCTTATAAAATATTGGAACATATTTTTTCTTAATTTAATTTTTCCATTTTCTCGGTATGAAAGTGAACCTATTACCGATGTTTTTTCATTTCACTTAAATTCTATTCAATTTTTGTCATTAATTTTTCTCTACATTTTCCCATATTTTAGTTCTGTTAAAGTTTAAAGTTGAAGTAGGTTTAGACTTCTTATCTGTTTTACGTTTTTTATTTCACCAATTGAAATCCTTGTGTACTACTACTACCACTACTACAATAATTAATTTTTATTTGATTGTCCTTATCGTATTATGATTTATGTTCAATTAAATTGTCTCCAAAAACATGTTTAATTGCTACTAAGTAGGTATGTATCATTATATTATTATATAGGGTGATTTTTTAAGTGTTTGGTTTTTAGTTTAAAAAAAAAAAACAGTAAAATTGGAAAAAATTATAAAATTTTTATTGAGGATTAAAAATCAATCCTTGCCATTTACTTTTTAAAGATTATTTCATGTAAATGTTGGCCACGACTATGTTTTACATGATCCATACGAGAAGTCCAATTTTGAGTTACTTTTTCGAGCATATCGGTTGGTATCTCACCGATAACACGTGTAATGTTATATTCTAGTGCTTGAATCGATGCTGGTTTATCGGTATAAACAAGAGATTTGACGTTACCACCCACAAAAAATAGTCCAACAGCGTCAAATCGTACGATCTAGGTGGCCAATTCACTGGTTCAAAATGAGAGATGAATTGCTCACCAAATTCATTGCGCAATAGGTACATTGTTTCGTGTGTTTCGTGGCATATGATACCGTCTTGTTGAAACCACATATCAACCAGATTCAGCTCATGTATTTTGGGCAATGAAAAGTTGGAAATCATTGCACGATAACGATTATCATTGACAGTAACGTTGTTCTCATCGTCATTTTTGAAGAAGTATGGGCCAATGATTCCTCCGGACTACAAACCGCACCAAGCAGTGCTTGTGGCTGCTCATCGCACCGAATACGGCAATTTTGCTTATTAACGTGTCCGTGCGAAAGAAAATGTGATTTGATTTTATTTAATAAAGACATTTTTTATAGAGCACTGATTTTGATAATAAAATTTAATGATTTGCAAGCTTTATTCGTTTGTAAGTCTTTCCATGATGAAATGGCAATGCAAACTGAATAACTTTGACTTTGACATATGGCACGAATCACGCGTGATCTGTCAAAAACAGAGTGTTGAAAAACCAAACGCTTAAAAAATCACCCTATATAATGTATACTTGAAATCGGATTAAAATTTAAATTTTCGTCTACAATTTTTATAGAATTTTATTATTAAATGTGATGTGACGTAGAAATAGAATTATGAAAAGTAGAATGTAGAAAAGTTTATGAATTTTTTCCTGCTATTTTTTTTTAGTAATAATTCGCATCGAAGATTAAAAGTTTACGTTAAGTTATCGTTTATGCAAATTATTGTTTTTTAAATACTGTATGATTTATGTTTTAATTTTTATTACAGAATATAAAATTTTTTTAAATAACTTTTCTATTTAGGTATCTAACGTTTGAAATAAATTTTTAATTATTTCTTACGAATTTTTGTTGTTGCTGTTGTTATGAATTTCAACTGTTTTATAGAAATAATTTTCCGTAGTAAATATTTCAAAGAATTCATTTTATTTGTATTTATTTTATTATTTATTCAAATTCATTATTTTTAATGCACCTATATATAGGTACTATTTCATTTTTATTTTAGATATGGTACATCAGGACATGTTTATGTACGTAGTATGGTAGTTATTTAATATATAGAAAAACAATAAATCAGTATATGCAATAAAGATTTTATTTAAAATCATAATAAATATACCTATACCTAACTGAAGAAATTGAAAACGCATTATAATTTATAATAGCAATCATTACACCAATCACAATCATACACCATACTTTTTTTTTCAAAATTCTAAATTTAGATATGATTTAAACGAAGAAAATTCTCGCTTATTTCAGTATTTTATATAATATAACAATCTTCTATTACGTACATAAATATGTACAAGTACCTATTACGTGGTAATATTTCTAATAATCAGAATTTTAATTTGAATTTGTAAAAAAAGGAAAAATAATAAACAGAGAATTATAATAAATTATTAATTTGAATTTAGTCTTCAATTTTAACAATTTTGTTGTTTCCTTCTTTACTTTTCTACTATTATAGATTATATAATTTTCGTTATATTTTTTAGTTTTTGTGTTCATTATTTAATAACTATGTAGGTATATAATGTGAAGTTATTATTAAAGTAAATTATGATTAAATCTAGTTTCATTTAAAATCACAGCTATACATTCATATAATATGCAAATATGTACGCAAGTATAATACCTTCGCGTATACACTATTCCTGATTGAACAAATTAATCGATAATTTATGACAATAATTATTATTGTCTAATTCAATAAATTACAAATGAATTATCTTGATGTATCCATTATATAGAAATATGTGCATATATGAGTGTGAATATACATCATGTGGATACATATAGGTACTTAATATTTATGAAAATTAAAACAATAAATTTTAATCTTAATTAAAAAATTGAATTGAAATAAAAGCGAAATATGAATTTAAAAACAAAAATATGTACGTATTATATAGTTGACATTTTCGAGAAAAAAAAAATTGTTTTTCTGCAGTTATTTATTATGAAATTGGAATTTTTGAAACGTTAACTCCAAATGAAATCTCTTATTAACTCAAATTAGTATATGTATATGTACATTATGTACTTGTGTATTTATGTAGATACATATGTACATATATCTATATATTCACAATCGGATATTATGATTATAAAGGATTTGTTTGGTAACGTCAATAGATAAATAATTTAACTAAATTGCAAATGCGAATTATGTTCGAAAATTGATAATTGATAGTAATCCGAATCAAGTTTTTAAATGTCAGACCGATCTAATTGACGTATTCATACATTACGTATTTAAAACAGCAAAATTTCCAGTAGCTATTTATAAAAATTGAACTTTAACACTTTATACGAGTAAGGTAATTGTTTTTTTTTTTTAAATGTGAAAATTGATTTTGTGTTACTGGAAAAGAACATGATCAATAGAACAGTAGGTAGGTATCTAATAAATAATTTTTAATTTTAATTTAATTAATAATAATTTAACTAATTTCTTACCTTCGGTTCGCCCATTTGTGCATCAGCAATTGATAGTGGTGTTGGTGGAGTTGATGGAGCACTGTACGACTGTTTCATATCATGACCCATTTGTTGTTGTTGCTGTTGTTGCTGCTGCTGTTGCTGTTGTTGATCATGTCGTACATCATCACCAGCCTGCTGATGATGATTTGTATTATGTCCACCACCATCAATTTGCTGATTATTATGCTGTGCTAAATTACCATTTTGATGTTGTTGTCTATGTGATACAGTTACCGTATTATTATCTAAACCATTTTTTGTATAATCTAAACGATCTACCATATTCTGTCGTAGATTAACAATATCAAAAGGTTTATATTCTTGTACCAAATGTGCAGCACGAAGATCAGTGGTCGTTAAATGACCCAATGATCCAAGTACACCGCGATCATTCATTGAACGCAATTGATCTATAGAACGATGAAAATAATCTCCAGCTGGTATTTCAGCCATTAGTGGTGAATTATGATAGTCCAGCCCACCACCAGGCCGGTATTCAACAGTACGACCCTCCAGGGTAATATTATTTTTTATAATTAATTAAATATATTATAATTATCGGTACCTATATATGCAATTAAGTACCACCGACTTACGCGATGGTTAATTAGAATGAAAATTTAATTTAGTACAAATTTTCTTATACGATTTTTTTTATTCTTTTGCACAACTTTTTTTTTAAATAACTGTCTGAAATATATTTCCAAAATGAATTTTCAACGAAAATGAAACTAAAAAAAACAGGTAAGCGAATGATATTTTTATAAAAAAAAAAAAAAATAGAATATGGAAAAATTGTTTTTCAGTTACTGTATGTATGGTATCTTATATATTAATTCATACGCACTTTGAAAAAATATAAAAAATGAAAAACACAAAAAATTTTTTTTTCACAAATCGATTTTAGAAAGCAGAAAAAAAATACCCCACTTATGTAAATATTTTCTGTGTATTTTATGTTATATGTATAGCACTTTAGAACATTTTTATTATATCGAGAAAAAAATTTCCTTTTTTTTAAAAGGCACTGTTTATCATATAATATTATGTATAGTATGTGTATGTCTGATATATCTATGTATATGTGTAGATATTTAGCTTTTTTAAGGACACTTTTTCTTTTTGTGTGTAGATTATTTTGCAACTTTTTCAATTAAATTTTGCTTTTTTCCAATTTTAAAATATGTTTAATGGTATAGAATGCACAATAAAAAAATAAATTAAAAATCCAATTTGAATTTTGAACCAATCTTTTTTAAAAAAAAAATTTTTCTTTTTTTAAAACTTCACAATTTCAAATTCATTGATGATGATGCCAGAGCAACCTTCTTTCTTTCACTCCAACTGTATCTTTTTTTTTAGTAGCTCTATATGGTATGTGGTCGTGGTGGTAACTGTGTGTATATTATTTATATGTGAAATGAATGTGCGAGCGCAAATAAAAAATAAATGACATCAAAAAAAGGACGAAAAGGGGTGGAAATAGAAAGGAAAAAAAATGTACCTATGTATATTTCACGAAAAAAATTCTCAGAAGAAAAAAATCAATAAAAAAATGTCACAATACTATACTCATGGCAAGACTACCGAACGAAAAAAATATTTTTCACTATGCTTGTTTAGTTGTTATAATGTATGTTGTATGGTGTACCAAGTACGAGCATTATAATACGAGTAATGTAAAATAATGTTGTTTTTTTTGTTTGCTTAGAAGGGGATAATAGTAGTACATCTATCATTCATTTCATAAAAAATTATTTATAATAGCTATCTACATAATTATGTATGTAAATGCATATGATGAGTTATGTATTTTATAAAATTGTTTTGACTGAGTTTTCTATTTGGTTTTTGTTAAAACTGAATTCTCTCTCACTAAGGCACAACAATAAAAATTTATAATTTTCATATTTTTCATAAAAATACACAAGAGTACACTTCCTTCTCTTTACTATTTATTTATCTCGTCGTTGTTTAATAACACCCCCTTCTTTGTAAATATTTTACATATTATAAATTCAATTTCAATAAAAAATCAACGAGCAATTCGGCAGATTTAACGGTAATCTCAAAAAAACACTATGCAAAAGAATTATTCAGACCATCCGAAAAATTGTTGTAAATAAATACATAGTTGTATCGGTATTGTATGCAAAACGACGTTACACCACACTATATTTTCATAATCGTTTTGTCCGATTAAAATCGCAATTAATGATTATTTTTAGAAAAACTGAAAACTTTTTTTTTTGAAAATGTAACCGAAAAAGAAATCAAATCTAAAGTTTCGAAAGAAAACAGAAAAAAAAAACTGATAGATATTTATGTTATATTTACTTTTTGTGTGGGAGGAATTATTCTGTACGGCTGTACTGTAGTCTTAGAATATAATATAATATAGATTTATGCACAAGCACATTTATTATTATTATTGCTTCTTGTCAAAATGTGTGTAAGTAAACACACAACACACTACACAATGCAAATATAATGCACTATAAGGCCACGACGGCAAGACAATGTTCAAATGAAATTGCATCTATAATATTGTAGTATTGTGTTGTGAATAATTGCGTGTAATTGTAATGTGTGATTGTGATGTGATTATATGTTATATGATTGCGATAGCCACCGTTCGTTTTCGTCATAAATATTCGTTGTCACCACAGTCACAAACACAATTTCCAATTTTATAATATAAAAATAAATTCACTTTAGAAATTATGCACGTGCTATTTCCTTTCTGTCACGTTTTTTATTCACTCACTATATACTTCAAACAAAAAAAAAAAAAAAATTGTATGTAGCACAGCAAGTAAAAATAGAATCATATATTTTTTTATAGCAAAAAAAAAAAATTTTTTTTCTTCACCGCGATAAATTGAAAAAAATGAAAATAAAAATTGCAAAGTCAACGAATAAAAACAAAAATTTTTTTTGTAGTTTTTGTATTTTTTATAATACCTACACCTTTTTATTTTCAAAAAGAACAAATTAAAACGAAAAAAAAATGAAAAGAATTTCCAATTTACACCAAATCACCAGTATAGACAATAGTGCAATAGAAATGCCAGTAGCTAGCTTTTACAATTTTTCAACTAAAAAAAAATGTTTTTTTCTAGTTAAAAACTACCTAGACCTACCGATAATTATTTTTTAAATATTATTATTATTATTATTATTTATATTATACGAAATATGATGTGTATCATTTCGAAGCAAAAACTCGACTCGGCTATATGTTTGCGGCTATTATACAAAAAAACTTTTCGACTCCACTTTTTCAGTTTTTTGATTATTTACATGTATAACATAATATATAATATATAATATGTGTTCATTTCATATGTATTTTAAATTTTTTGGTAGTTTGCCCAACCAGCCACCACTGGTTCTAATAATATATAAAAAACACACTATATATATACATATCCATGTATAAAACAAACACACCACACCACACACATTTAATTTTATAAAATTTTTTATTTTATATTTAGTTGCATGCGTTTGTATTGAGTTTGAGATTTGAGTAATGTAATAATAAACCAACAGTAATGAAATGAGTATAGTTTGCTGCTTTGCTGGTTGCTGCTGCTGGCTGGAAGAAAAGAAAGAAGGAAGAAAACACTTTAAAATCTTTTTGCTCCCTTCAATTTTCAGTCGTTATGTCGACAAAAGTTTAAAAAAAAAGAAAAACACAATAACATTTTTTTTCTGTTCCACTCTGGTATTTGTTTTATTTCATTTGAATTTTTATATATTTTTTCCACTTTTCAATTTACATATTCATGTTTCATGTTTGTATATTCATCCATATGACCATATGCATGTAACATGTAACGTAACATTTGTTCTTATTTGTTGGTTTGTATGGATAATGAATGGAATGAATATATGAATGCGATGTGAATATGAAGCACGAATATTCCATAATCGCAACACGACAGCACGAAATGATAAATACACACAACACAATACAAACAAACATATATATTCAATATCTATTACATCCAACAAATCTATCGTTACGTTACATCTACAATATGTACATATAAGTATAGTACATGTAATATAACTTTTATATCATGTATTATTTGTTGTGTCTAGTGTACGTACACTATAAGAAAAAAATTAAAATAAAATAAACCTACAAAAAAAACTTCATAATCCATTCAACTCAATTTATTCACATAATCACATAAATGCATATAATGTATATATTTTACTTCATTTACTATCTATCTATATATAATAAATGTATTTACATATATGAACATATCATGCATATATGCCATGCATGAGCCTCATGAGCATGTAAATGTATGTACATATCATTCCTATTTATTGCCGCATTTTTTCAGTACCATAATTTTTTTAGTACGTTTAGTTTAGTTGCCTTTTTTTTCTTTACTACTAATTACTATTTCACTCTTTTTTTCTGTCATTTCGTTCAGTATCATATAAAAACGTATATACGATACGTTAATAATACGATAGTGTACCAGTTAAGTATGTGTGCGAATTGAACCGCAAAAAAAACTAGAACGAGAGATTGTTCGACGATGTATTTTTTTTCATATGCAAGAAAGAAACAAAAAAAAAAATTACACAATTACACTCTAGAGAGAGAGAGAGAGACCGAGATCCAGAAAAGCGTAAAAATCATGAAATGATAATGAAATGAAATTCTCTATTTCTTCTCTTATCGTTATCTCTCTTCTCAACGAAATAAAAACACTAAAAAAAACAGAAACTCAACTCAAATCTCAAACTCAAACTAGTCAGAGAAAAATGAGTAGAAAAAAAATATTTCAAACTGTATTATCATCATCGCAATCGAATCGCACGTGCAAAATGTAAAAATCATAAATAACTCATACCAAGCCCAACTACTATCACATCATCATCATGTGTGATTTCAGTTCTCTTTCATTCAAATCTCTCAGCTCCTACATCATTTCCGACTGAATACCATACCGATACCAATTACCGATTCCGATTCACACACTACCAAAGTACCAAATTTTTAAATCATAAATATGTGAATTCTCCGCCATATACATATTTATGAAATATGTTTATGAAATGAACGCAAAGTCGAGTAGAAATATCGCGTGCTTATGATCTGCGATTGAATGCGTTCATACAGATGAGTGTCGAATGAATGAGATATAAATATAACCAAATATAACTGAATACTGACTATGTGTGTGTGTGATTGAGCTACAAAAGCCGGTCAATTTGTGAAATTTTTTAACATGTGTATAGGTATAAATATAATCGTATAATGTATAGTTTATTTTAGAATTTGTTCTACATAAATTATTATAAGAACAATAACTGTATTCCTGCATTTATCTTTTGTTTTAGAGAAGTAGCAGCTGATTCTGTTTTTACTCTGATAGTCAAACAATGAAACAAACGAAACCAACAAGTAGAAGTAGGTTATGCTATGATTACAATTTACGAATACGATATTAATGAAAAAAAAAACAATAATTTAATTAATAAAAAAATAAAAACCAAGTCGATTACGTTACGAGCAAAGAATAATGAATACACAGTAACGTAACGAAAAAAAAGTATACGTTACGTCGTTTACATTGTCTGATGATTTTACGACTTTAACCTGAAGGTTGACGTTGTGTTTTGCTGTAAATATTGTAGAATTTTATTTAGAAGTTCTCAAAAAAAAAAAAAATCTAAAACTAAATTTATAACAGGATAAATTTATATTTGAAATTTGACCGAAAACAATTTTATTTATACTGAATTTGGTTGTAAGGAAAACTGTGTTCGAATTTTTATAGTGAATTATTGCGATAGTGACACAAAAATTCGATACTCACTTTAGAAAAAAAAATGTCAATTAATTGCATTTGTATATTAAAATTTGTACAAAAAAAAAACCATTAACTTGATTCATTTAGCTCACTCTCACACTCAGCTCAGACTCACTGTCACTCGGTCTCGGTTCGGTTTCGGTACAACGTACAAAAACAAAATACAAATGCTTTCCAGCGCAGTTTAGAAAAAATTTGTTTTCCTACAACTTGAAGTAAATACATTTTTTTAAAAATGCAAATGTATTATTTTTTTCCAAATGATTTTTTTTTACATCTGGAGGGGTAAATAACATCTCACCCATCTCACCGAAATGACACCAAACCAAAACCTCCACATTTTTATTTTATTATATCGGAATCGGTTCATGCCATGGACGGTAGAGAATTGTTTGAAGCAAGTTTGAATTTGAAGCACGACTGACATTCATCCATTCATACATGTATAAGTAAGTTTAGTATAAATTAAATATACTATCTCCAACCAAACTCGAAAGTCGAAATAAAACTAAAAATCAAATATCTCTTTTTTACTTGCTGTATTATGATATAATTTTTATTTTTTGTTTCATTTTAATGATGGCATCGCATCATAACATCATCATCATTCACAAATTATTCACGTTTTGGTTTTGTACATGCAGTGTAGTTGTGTCTGTGTGTATATAATGTATGTATAGTACCAATAGTACGTATAATAGCTGTAGATAAATTTATATAAAAAAAATTCGAATTCGGGTAAAGGGTGTATAATGTCAGTTTTTTTTTTCCGTACGTATTTTATGTTGTGTATTTAAAACGTTGACCATATTCCATATAAATAATGAATGTGCGAATGTCTATATATGCACATTATGTACATACGTACTAACAAAGTCATTTATATGGTCTTTGGTACTACATAAAATAAATTCGATTCTATTTTCTATACTCTAGTTAGAGTTAGGTTAGTAATCAAGTAATCACTAATAAGTCACATTTTTTCCCCTTTTTTTCGAATAAGGAAATAATGTCAATAGGATCATAAAATATAAAATATGTAATCATGATAAGGTAAACATAGGATATTTTGTTTTTATTTGTAGGTAAACTTAAATTTTTTGCATTAAAATCCACCTACACTAGATAAGCTAGCAGGTATATCACCACAAACAATAAACTACGTATGCTTATTATTTGTAATATCACATACGTACGTGAATGAATATATTCCCAGCTGACCAAGTGAACTCATAGTGAATTCATTCTGAATTCATTTCAACGAAGTGATTCTTCACGTGAACGTTCACAGTGAATTCACAGTGAAGATATTTTATTTCAAAAATTTTTACGCTATGGCTGGTCACAGTGAATTCACTTAATGAATTCATTTTGAAATCACTTATTGAACATTTAATGAAAACACGAAATGAATTCATATTGAATGCACTTTGTGAGGGTAAAATATCATTCACAATGTGAGTAATCAATGAATCCTGGCTCTAATTGTTATATTCTTACTTTTCGATTTTTTTTCCATTGATTTAAATAAAAACTCTTTAATCACTTAATAATTAATCACTTCGTTATTTTTTATTTATTTTACTTTCTATTTTTAATAAACTAATATTACACAGAACTTAAAACACTTACTTATTCCTTATTCTTAGACTTAAATAACTACATTTTATATCGCTTCAGTTTACAAATTAGTACCTACATGAAAAAGAAATACAAAATTTTACTTTACGTTCACTAAGTGATTCCATAGTGTTAGCCTTTGTGAATCGCAACCATTTTACGAAGATAAAACGAATGAATTCGCCGAATCATAAAATTAAAACAAGTTTACATAAATCGTCATTCATCAAATGAATTTTATATGAATATAATTCATATTTCAATCACTTGGTGTATTCATAATGTACCCATATTTTTGAATAATTCACTTATTTTTCATTTCGTGTTTTCAAAATGAATAAGATAAAAATTATTCATTTCGTGAAGATTTTTGGCATTCACTATGAATTCACTGTGAACCTAGTTCACTGAATGGTCAGCTGGGTTTGATTCTATGTATATACATATATATATGCATTTATATGAGTAGGTATAATTGATAAATAGATACAGTAGGTATAATGGAAAAAGAATAAATAAAATTGAAGGAAGAAAAAATTGTCTATATAGGGTATATAAGGGAGGTTTTTTATTTGAAATATGCATGCGTTCATTGTAGGAGTAGAATATTGGAATTAAATTTGGATGAATGTTTTTTATTGATTTTTTTCTTTCCAAATCTTTATATTATGATGGATGGAAGGAAATGATATGCGAAGAAATATGAATGACTAATGAAATATGAATGTGGCGGTAAACGTAAATTAAAGTAATAAGTACTAGTACGCCTATAATATGAATTACAAGTTTTTTATATTTTGGTTTCGTTATTTGATTTTTTATTTTCAGTTTATTTTAGAGTTTATTTCTAAATTTAATACAGTAGTAGATAAGTTGTATATACATATACTATCTATATACATATAATGGTTAATTCTAATAAAAGGTCAACCTATTATATGTCATTTTTTAGATTTCATTTTTTTCCGAATCTAAGTAAAAAAACAGATATTTCAAAATAAATGTAAATGATATTTCAAAGGATGTTTATGTCGCCAACATTTTACAGTATGTTGCCAACAGTTTTGTAAATTCAGTTAAAATTACAATTTTTCTAAACTAGTGAATGAAATGTCAATTTATTACTTATTATGGAAATAGTTATAAAAATTATTTGAATTTACGGCTTGAAACTTCGAAGAAATTTAGAATTTTTATCAAGATGTCAATTTGGTATAATTTCTTCGAGTATGTCGCAAACGGACTTTATTCTTTTTATATCTTTTTGGATTAAAAAATTTTTGACCAAAGATTTTTGGTAATTATCCACAAAGACTTCTACTCTACTTTGAAATCGTCAAAAGAGTTTGAATAATTAAAGGGATGTTATTGAGTTATAACTCGTTCTTTATCTTCAAACTGTATATGTCGCCAATTTTAGAATTAGACATATACATATATATATGTATATTATTTTATTATAAATTTATCATTTATTATATTTTATAGACTTTTTTTTTATTTATAAAATTTGATTCGTATATATGAAATACAGAATAATGCTATACCACGTTATCTATATTATGTACATATAGATATATGTATATCTATTTAGATGATCGCATCATAACGTATCAGACTTGTTTAGTGTTTTTTAATGTAGCTAATTATAGGTAGTATTTCATAATACATATTTTACATTCACTATAAAAAAATAGCATAAAAGATGTCCATTTTGATAATTTTTTGCAAAAAAAGCTATGATATTTTTGTTATATACATAGATAGTGCGGTATATATGGACACATATCCGCCATATTTTAAGATATCAATTTATATAGATATATATGCATGTATGCATACACTTGTGTACACAATAACGTATACATTTTACATACTACGATATTACATATTTCAAGATTACTTCATGTGTATTTGGTACACTTTAATTAAAACCAAAATGATTTTATTGCACTCTGTTCCTGTTCTTTATTATATTATATTCCATTAAAACACGTGTCATAAAATTACTTTTACTTTACATATACATATATACATATTACATTCACATATGTATGTAATATATATGTAATGTAAACACATATACATTAAATATAAATAATAATTACATACTTATTATTATAAATTTTGTCAAAAAATTCAGACAAAATTATGAGAGAATTTTTGCAATAAAAAATATATAATGTATGTACATATAGGTATGTATATAATTTCTTTTTTTTTGCTTTTTGTCACGTTTTGAAATGACGTAAATTACATTCATATAATATATTTTACATTTACATATTTATACATTTATTATGTATATCTAAAGTATATTATTAAAAATAAATATTTATAATATTTTTTTATATAGATATATAACCGTCTACTTTATAGTTAACATGCTCTACCTACTCACACCGTTTATACTTACATATTTAATTTGTGTGTACAATTGTTCATAATATAGGCGAGTTTTTATGCCTACCGCGAAAAAGATTTTACAAAAAAAAAAAAAAAAAATCAAATAAAATTTAAAAAAGACTGAAAAAAATTTAAAGTAGTATATAAAGCATAATTAGTCTTTTTTTGTTGCAAATATTTTGACAATTTGCCAATCTAAATTTGAAAATTTTTAATTTTTATTTTCATTTACACAATCACAACCACAACATAAATAGTATACCTATATTTAATGTATTAATTATATATATAAAAGAAAATGTAAGTATACATATACATATATACATATATATAAGTGCTTGTATTATGTAGATATATATAAATATTTTTCCATATATGTATGTATGTACGTATGTATATGTATATAAAAGAAAATATATAAATTACAAAACATTTAGCATATATGTAGCTGTGTAGGAATTATTAAAGATATATGTTTATATATACATTTGTATTGTATGTAGATACATTTATTCATAAATGTACCTATATACATATGTACATATTTTGTAAAGGTATACGCGTATACCTACATATAACAACAAGAAAACTTTCAAATTTGCTTCAAGCAAAGCAAATCATTCATAATATAAATTTCATTTCTTGAACAAAAAAATATAAATTCACATGTATGTATGTATGTATGTAAATATGTACATAATATAAAACTTTTATAAATATGTACATTCCTATATATAATGTAAATTTTTAATTTTATAGTTTTTGAATATTATATTATTTTGACATGATAATTTAATTGCGTATAGAACCTTTTTATTTTTGATTTCATACATGTATTTAGAGGTCCATCATTAAATAAATCATAATTTGTAATATCATAATGATGAAAATGAATAAAAAAATTTAAGCAAGGAATAAAATACAAATAAAATGTTTTTATCATAAATATGAATTTCATTTATGACAAGTTTTTTGATCATATTAAAATTTTCCAGGGCTATTTTTATTCTTATTATTGGCATTCTATTTTTCAGGCTTCTATATCTTTGCATCCGTATATCTACATAAATGTATTGCGTGATATGATTCGGTATTAATAATAATTAAATTAAGTGTGAAAGACAAAAAATTCTTTAAAAATAATAAAAGAAATATGTATGTACATACTTATATGTATGTATATATGTTTTGGACCACCCTTACAGAATTTTAAATAGAATGATTTGAAAATTTTAAAATTACATTACAGTTTTTTATAATATGAAAAAAATATGATGCACTCTGTAATTTGGTGCGTAAGAGATATTTTATTTTTCAAATGGCCATTGTGATATTCATTCAGGCAGATATAGACGGATAGAATGATGGGTTGTCTATACATACCTTGTAGGTTGGTAGGTACTTCGATTTTATATATAATTTATACGATATTAATTAATGTAAATATGCAAATTAGTCGATATGTTCTTAATCTCAATATAATTTTGAATTAATTTTTATAATTTATGTTTTAGAATATAAGTAAAACTTTTAGGAACTTAAAAGGGACATAAAACAGATTTTTTTTTAAATATTTTTAAAGTATAAATTTCTAGTTCTAAATCATGGATTGAAATAAATTATATAATATATCTGTAACTGTAAGTATTCATATAGTATAGTAATACATCTGAATCCATGTAGTATTTTAGTATCATTTATATTCATATATGTATATGTACTATAATTTGTAACTATATATGTGTTTAAGAATTAATTAAAATAACGAATAACAGAGCTACTATTTTAATGGATATACGCATATACTTATACTTCTGTTAGTAGAAAGTTGCAATCGAATTAAATTTCCATAAATTTAAAAATTGATCTATATATGTATTTTTAATTTTATTTTATTGATACAGTTCTATAACAAAAAAAAAAAATTTTTTTTTCATTAGAATAATTTACACTGAATTTCAATTAAACCAAACCAAACGAAAAGGAAAAGGAAATGCTATTAAATTATAAAACTTGTATATACCCGTCGAGAAAAAAGAATTGAACTTATTAAATTATAGGATCGTATCTATCTTTCTTTACATTTATATCATTGCATAAACGTAACACAAACATTTGTACATACGTATCTCTGTATAACCTCTAGTAGTTATTTGTGGTAGATCTATAAAACAGGTTTATTCACTTCAATAAAGAGAGTTATTATATAGAATTTATCATTTGGATATCATATAAAAATTAGTATTACACTTCTTAAAAACTAATAAATTTTTACCATAAAATGTGTGAAATCTATGTAGTTAATCCTTTTATATATTTAGTTTAAAAGATTTGTATGAAAAAAAATTTTTTTCTATAATAAAAAACCAATAAAAAAAAAAACCAAAAATTTTCACATTTATCATATACATATGTATATTATAGAGGGTCAGGATGCCATAGAAAGGCGGAATAACATGAAAAAAAAAGTTATTAAGATAAATGAAAATTAATTTAAAAATTTGAAACATTTATTATTCATTATAATCATATACATTTATGTATATATTAACTAAATACATATTTAATACAATACAAATTTATTTATACATAATACATGTAGAATCGTTTATAGGAATAGGTATATATCTGCTTTCATGTTAAAATATTTTATTTTGTTATGAAAAATTGTTAAAAGTAACATCTACCTATAGATACATATACATCTTATATATACGAGTATACGAATATTTATATACTTAAGTATATTCAGTTACATTTTTCTTAAAATATATAAATTTTTAATTTTTTAGGTGCAGCTTAAATTTAAAATTTCGTATAGAAAATTATATGCATAAATGCTCCCATAATATCATATATTATTTGAATAATGTACATTAGATTACATTAGATTTAAGTCTATACACATACATGAAGATACATCATCTTTATCATCATAGATTGTGCATCAATATTACA
This sequence comes from Villa cingulata, assembly GCA_951394055.1. Lineage (NCBI taxonomy): Eukaryota > Metazoa > Arthropoda > Insecta > Diptera > Bombyliidae > Villa > Villa cingulata. The sequence goes on along the minus strand of OX596023.1, from coordinate 13,395,654 downwards.
TGTACATGTACACACATAATATAGCTATAATACTGTAAAATCTCTTGCAGATGTTAATTCTACAAATGAATATTGAATCAGGTGAAATTTTACAATGTCGTGGCAGTTTACGAGACTGTTGTACTATATATAGTGCACACGTTAATCTAATATATGTACGTATACATTAGTTGTATATATATCATCATATATTGTATATATACATATATACATTTTTATTTATTTATTTATATTTTATTTTATATTTTTTTTAAGAAAAATTTTTCCTTATATTCATTATAACTCATAAATGACATGATATCCCGCTGTAAAGTGTACTTTTATTATGATTTATTATAATCGAAATTTTATATGATATTTTGTCTTAATATACGAAAATACACACCAACACATAAGAACAATACATAAATTTTATTACATAGTAACAATAATAATATATATATTTTTTTTGATATTCATTTTTTCTTCTCTTATACATGAATTTCTTTTCTCTTCTGCCCAAATAAATGTTAGAAAAAATAACACTATACATATATATATATATATATATAGCAGTACTTGAAACTATATATATATATATACATACATACATAACATATACATGCATACTTTATTATTTCCTAAATATTATTTATTTTATTTTATTTTATATTTTTCTTAAAAGTGTTACTAAAATTTCGATTTAGTCATATATTTATTTAAGAATTATTCATTTATTATACACATAACATGAAATTTATGATAACAAAATAACAGTATATATGTAGATTGCAAGAAATGTACATACAAGACAAGCATATACAACATACATATATAGAAATGCACATTGAGTAAATTAGTTTCTATATTTTCTATTTTATAAAACCGCGCGTATAAATATCACATAATTTATATTTATATGTGAATATTAAAAGTACATATATTGATTATTCGTATACCTAAAAAAAAAAAAAACAAACACATAAAATTAAGATACCAGAAAAAATATTTTTAAAATTTTTAAAATAAAATTATTGTATGAGAAAAAAACGATAAAAATAACTGGAAAAAAAGAAGAAGATAAAATAACTATATGTATGATTTTCTATATGAATTTGTATAGGAAATAAATACAAGATACGAGTGTAAAACAATTAAAACTTATTAAAACCTTTTTAAATGTTATTTAGGAAGATGAAATATTATAGGAAAATTTTATATGTATTTGTATATAAATATATGTATGAATGTATAATAGATCTGAGGATAGGTATGTAAAATATATCCATACATGATATATAAAGTTTTTGTATATAGCACAGCACATAATAAAGATTGATATACATATACTCGTATGTTGTATCTTGTATATTATCATTATAAAAAAAAAAAAATTTTCTCATATTTATAAATATTGGTATTTTCTTAATAATTACATATACATACATGCACAATATTATTAACATACCGATAGAAAATAATCAAAAATAACATGAAATATTATAAAGGAATTGTAATTATGTATAATTTCAATTTATTTTTTTTTAATTAGAATTTCAATATTGAAATCTTATACATATATTTATTATAATGATATCGAATATACAAATACGTACATATGTATATACTATATACCTAATGTATTTAAAAATATAATCAATTTTATAATTTACATATAGATTAATATAAAAAGTAAACATTTTAATAGTGTTTTAATGATATCATCATCATCATCGTCATTATCATTATTAGTGTTATTACTACTATTATTTTAGTAATGATCATCATCCAAAAATCACGATTCATTTTATCATTATAAAAATAATAACAAACAAACACATACATATATGTATACGTACATATACATACTTCATTGCTCACGATTTTATTCTTTTTAATTTGTTTTTTTTTTCACAAAGTTTTTCCCTATACATATGTATAAATCCGTATTAATTTTCCTTTTCATTTAAGTTTTATTGATTTTATTTATCATTAACATACATTTTTAGATTATTATTTATTATTTTATTTTATTTTTTTTAACATTTTTTAATTTAAAAATCTCAGTAGGAGTTTAACACTATATAAAATAAAGCAAGCATATCTATATGTACATATGTATGTATGTAATGTATGTAAATTGAGACTAAATTAAATAAGAAGGTTCGTTTATTATCTTAAACTAATATATACACATATGATCAAGCGCAATTAAAAAAAAAAAAACATTATATGCATATAGTTTTTATTTTTTTCATTTAAATTTAAAATGATTTGACACAAACTGAAAGTAATCATTTTTTATTCAAAGAGAAAATTAAATGAGAAAAAAAGTAAAGAAACAATGGAAAACAATAAAATTAAATAACTGGAAAAATAAAAGTATAAATTATAATATAAAAAATAAACCCTTTAAGTATGTTTTATAAATGTATATTGCATACATAAATAATTTCACAATACACACTCATATACTCGTACATATGTATTATATATATATAGAAATAATAATTCTATGTGTATAGGTAATAATATGGTGTGCAATTGTCAATCAAAATACAATAAATTTATAATTAATTATTGAAATAAATACTAAGTATTAAGTGTATAAGGCAATGTGTCTTATTTATTAATATGTATTTACTAAATCAAACAAGGTTTACAGAAAATACTAAAAAAATTATATAAAAATTAAAAATTGTATACTTATAATTACCATATTTTTCATATTGTACAACTTTTATTAAATACATATAGAAATACACATAGAAATAAAAATAAGGTGCTTATTATGATTTTCGTAAAATTATCGAATATCTGTCAAATTCAAATTTCGCTATTATAGTTTTCGATTTTTTTCGAAGCCTTCTATTAAATCGAATAGCTTATTCGATCAAATTTTTACTGACGAATTGTCATATTTACGTATAACAACATTGAACAAAGAACATTTAGAAAAATGGATAGTTCAAAAAAATGTAAGTATTATAAAGCTTTCAGGATTTTTTCTTTAATTATTTTATTATAAAAACAATATAATGATGTTGATGAATATAAATAAATAGTTTTAAATAGGAAAACCTCAAGCAACAGAAAACGTTGACTGTGCTAGTCCTAAATGAAAATCGTTTCCTACACTACTTTGGTAGGATCCTTGCGCGAAGAATCTTAAGGTGCACGCCAATTTTATTATCTCTGGTATAGAGGAAGACCGCTTTGATGTAGTCATTTTCGGAGATATATTCTCCAGTAGATTTATAAATACATCTTTTGTTAGACGGAATGTTTGTTTAAAACTGTATAAGAAATTTAAATTATTCATCATCATCATATTCTTCAAAAAAATTTAATAATTTACCAAAATTCATCCAAATCTAGAGGATTACATGCATCTCTTATTAATCTTCTTGTTTATTTTAGTAAACAAGTTTCATTTCCATTGCTTTCTTCATCCGAATCCGAATCAAAACCGAGCTCTACGCTTATCATTTCAATTGATTAAATGAAGAGCACAACAACAGCACAGTTAAACAATTATTTTAATAAATTTATTTTGAAAATACAATTCATGCAATTTTGCCACAGAAAATTTAAAAAAGACATCACTTTACCAAGAAAATATTCACAATAATTCAAAATAATGACATCTGACATTTTCAGTCGTTCGATTAACTTACATAATACCAAAATTAAATTTAATCGAATCGAAGAAGATTCTTCGATCAACCATCGAATCGAAAACCATAATAAGCACCATAATAAAAATATATTCAGAAAAAAAAATCCACTCGAAAAAATGTAGAATTAAAAATGTACCATATGAAAATAATTGTCTACTAATAAAATTATCTGCATACATACGATACGAGTATGAGTACATATTCTTAAGAATATAAACTAAAATCACACGAACAGAGTATAAACTCGCACTAATAGCATAGCGTATATACTATAGATACTGGTTTTAGTTTTAGGGTTTAAGTAGCAAGTTTTAGTCAATGACCTCCACTTCTTCAGAATCAGAGTATGTACAATATGTATGTATATAGAAGAGTAGAAGAGCAATAATAAAACATTGTTGTTGTTTTTCTGTGTTTGTCATGTACAATATTCGCGATGTTCTACTGAGAGAGGAAATCAACTTTTTCTGAATAAAGAAAATACGAGTACACATGCATAGAGGAGCAAGTATCAATAATGTTGTTATTAAATTTTCCGTGTTTGTCATGTACGATATTCGCATTATACTCATGATACGACATATACGAGTATACATGATGTGTGAAATATGTACCACAAGAAACTAGTACTATCGTAGCGTATAGTATACGAGTACTGTAAAAGAAGCCAATAACCTCCACTGCTTCAGAGTGTGTTTTTAATTGTTTCAATTTTTGTTTCATTTATATTTTTATTAAAAACAAAACTTAATATTCTCTTTAAAAAAATAAAAGAATAATTTAATTGATTTAAAAAAAAAATAAAAATTAAAATTAAAAAAAAATTAAAGAAACATTTATTTTTAATAATTCTTATAATAATAATAAATTTAATGTGTGAAAAATAATAATAATGATAATAAAAATTAAAATGATAATAATAAAAATTAAGATAGTAATAATCATAACAATGAGGATAATATGAATCAAAGATAAATTAAATTTAACGGTCAATACTTTTTGGCTCGTGTTAAATTTTTGTATTTGAACCATTGTCCAAGAGCATGTGATATATACAGTGAGAGACAAAATTATTTGTTTTCCTGACTGCAATTTTTAGGCTGTTTTTCTGATAGTTTAGGTTGTAAATAACACATAAAATTGTGATGTACCTAAATATATTCTGGTTACAGAATATCACAAATATTGCGAATTAACTAAAAGAGATTAACAATTGAAAAAAAAAAACATGGTAGAACAGGGAAAAGTGTAAAGAGCAAACGAAGATCCATTTTGGACTATGGATCATGTCAGTTAATTGAAATTGTCATCTTCATGATGTACGAATATTTTTCACTCGCACTGTATGCGACAACTCTGTATGTGGCAGTATCCACTTTGTTTAAAATTGATCTACATCATAATTTTTTTAATGATTTTCTTTTCTTTTGATCAATTTTAATTTTATTTTCATATTATGTTCATTATTTTCATTATTTTCGGGTGTATGCGTGTGTGCGTCTGTGTAATTAATTCCCCTTTGTTGTCTTTGGAAGTAATTATAATTCAAATTTATGTGATATATCTATATAATAATAATTTATTTAGCGAGAAATTTTAAATTTTGCAATATATGATTAACTGCATATGTATACATATATGTAAACAGACGTACTCGTATAGTCGTATCTATATTATTTCTTTACAGCTACTGGTTTTATTCCATCTTTATGCGATCATAAATTTAAAAAAGAAAATGAATTTTAATATAAATTTTAATATCAATTATTATGAATATTACTAAAGAAAAATCAATGAATAATAACAAACAAAAAAGTAAAAGAAAACATAAATTAACTTAAGGTAAAGAACAAATTATTATTTTTTTTTTGTTGAATGTATATAGTTTCTTTGGTTTTGGTTGTTGGTGTGGAAATATAAGGAAAAATCAGTCAACCATATAGTCAAATTATATAAAATTTATATGCACACTCATATTCGTACATAAATGTAAACGATTTACGATTATTTAATATAATTATGATCATGGTAATACACCAGCAAATACTACAATATTTAACGATAAAATATAGAAAACAAAATACTTGTATGACAAAAACATAAAAAAAAACAACAGAAAAATAAAACAAATGAGCGTTACAAAAGTCTCATTGTGATGTGATGTATAGTTGTAGTATGTATGTATGTATATATCCGCGAGCTTTTTGTATATTTATGTTTTATTTTTCATATGTAAACGATAAGTATGTATGTTATTCTATTGTTTAACTTTTCTTTTGTTTCCTTTGTTTTATTATTACAATTTGTATGTTAAACGAAAATTGACATATCTATATGTGTAGTGTAGTACATGGTAGTACTTATAAATTTTATCAATGAATTTATGTGTATTAGTACATATATACTTAAAATGTACATCTGTACAAAAAGATTATTTTGAGGTAAAATAAAATGTGTACGGCAAACAGAATGTAGATGTAGATTTAGATTTAATTTGGTGTAATTGCGTGGAGCATACGTTTTATTAATTTGATTTAAAAATTATTCTTCTCAAACTGTTGATCCTATCCTCCAAACAGGAAATTTTTTGTTCTATGAAACATAAAATTTCGTTTTTTTTTTTTAATTCATTCTGCATTTTCTAATATGCTTCCTTCACCTTGAAGGTATGGTAGGAATCCATAAAAATCATCTCCAAAGACACAAGTATTATTTTGACCATCACTTTAATTTGGAGCCTCTATTCTAAATGTTTACCAAAATTATAAGGTCTATTCAGATTTGCCTGTAGAAAGTATACTAGAAAATTCTTTTCATATTATGAAATTCTCACTTTAAAATGTCTTAAAAACACCCTGTAGAATTTTATCGTTTGACACCTACACACATTTTATCAAAAACTGAACAAAAAACAATTTATATACATACTATGTACTATCACGTACTATGTATGTACTTACGTACGTTGTACAGCGCATAGGATGCTTATAATTACATACAATCATACATACATATGTATATGCATTTACATATTCGAGTATGAAAGGAATGACAAGAAAAAATAAAACGAAAAAATAAAAGAAAAAACATTATTACAATGTTCCCACGCAATTGACCTTGAAATTGAATTAATTTAAATACAGCAAAAAAATAAAAATAAATGAAAAAAAAAAGTGGAAAAAGAATGATGGAATGAATAAAATGATCAAGTGAACGAATGAATGGATTATAAATAAAATTCGAATAAAAAAAAATATTTGGAATTATATTTTAGAGGTGTTTATGAGAATTGAAATGAAAAAAATGTTTTTTTTTTGTACTTTGCAGAATAATTATTTCTGTTGTTGTTGTTGTTGTTTTTGTCAACATTTTTATTTCATTTTATTTATTTTCAATTTCATTTTGAATGAAAACGTCAATTTGTAAATTTTTATGATTCTACTAGTACGAGTATCAGTATGTTGTGTATAGTAATATATAATCAGAGAGACACGCAGTCTGATATTTATTTATCAATGAATAACGGATATAATGTAGAAACTTTAAATTGTATTTAATTTGTATTGACACAAAACACTTACTGCAATCGTACCCGATTTTTGGCACACTGCAGTTTTATACTGCTGTCTTTATGATAGGGATGGGAAGGATTTGTAGCTCCTCTATAGAGACAGAAAGACATGATTTCTCTCAAATAAGGCTAATTCAAATTAAAACAATCAAATGTTATTATATATTTTTTTTCTAATTCTTTTTTTCTTTCAACAATTTCGAGTACTCTCATCTGAGATTTATGACAGAAAAAAACCCCTTTTTTTAATTTAAAGAAAATGAAAAAAATGTATATATGTATATAATATAAATATAATGTATAACAAAAACACAAAAAATAACATGAAATCTATGATTTCGATGGTAGCCATTATAGCGCCATCCAACACCAAACAAAAAGTCAGAATGTTTCTTTATCGTTTTTTTTTTGCTTTCTTGAAAACTCTACTGTGACTCACTCACATTAAATTGAAACAGTATAAAACTTGTACGAGACACTTGTACAGAAAAATGTGAAGAGAAACTCCAAAAAAAAAAAGAAAAATGGTTTTTTTTGTGTTGATTTTGAAAATCTTTACAATAAGAAAGATTACAAGGAACAAAAAAAAATATTTTTTTCTCCTTTTGTACGAAAAAAAACAAAAACAAAAACAAAATGAAATGAAAAAAAGAACTCTCATTCCTCATAATATAATGTTGTATAGGAGGACAAAACAAAAAACGTCATATTCTAGAAATTTTTTTTGTTTTTTTTTGATATGCGGAATCTAACCTATAAAAAGTCATGTATACATAATATAAATAATGTATGAATACGAGTATTTTGTACTCATATGAAAAGGGTGCGTTAAACATTTTTTTTTTCGATTTTTGTTACAAAGTGTGAATTCACTTTTTTTCCAGTTCTTTTTTTTTTTTTTTTTGGTTGATTTTTCTCTCTTTTTTTGTGTACATTTTTATTGACGATATAATGACGAGAAACGACTTCAAATAATGAATTTGAATGACTCTGCCTGTATACATACGATGATGATGATAATGATGACCTATAAGATCATAACAAAAAACAAAAACAGGAAAAAACTTTAGATTATAATAGATGGTAATACAGTACATTATTGCTACTTTTATATGGTAACTTGTTGCTTGTTGATTTTAAATATTTTTTTGTCTTAATATTGTGTTATTTATATACATATTTTTTTTTGTTCTATATACAATCTGAAATGTATGTACACACATTTACGTTGGTACAAGTGAAATATGAAAAAAAAAAACATTTGTTTTTTTGAAATTGATGGTGTTACTGCTATAACGAATGATCAAACGATCAAACGATGAAAGAACAGTGGTAATTGTAATAGGCAGATACCTATGGATTTTTTTTCTCATTTTTTTAAAGAATTATAAGTTCCGATTTATTTTTTGTTCAGTTTCTGAAAAAAAAAACAAATAATCATTGTTTACAATTTTTTTTTTTTTTTTTTTTTGAATAAACAAACTGTATTTTAGGTAAGGTTTATTGTTTGTACAGAGTGAAAGTGAAATTATTTTATCCCTGTGTTTACAGTTTTTTTTCTTCCTTATTTTTATAAGATCAAATATTTTTACCGATAAATACCTACATGTGCGGTTGCGTAATAGACCTAGTTATGTTAGCATATGGAATAGTTTTTTGTTGAATATTGTAGGATGTAGATACTTACCGGAATATTGTAGAAGAATTAATGGCATGATTGTCTGGAAATTCGTTCGATCTATATACATATCTGTATAATTAGCAAGTTTGTATAATCACAAGTGATATCTTCTGAATAACCGAGATTGTCCTGTAATGATAATTTGCTGCATAATAAAATCTTTTCATATTCTGTTTACATAAGTTTATTTAATTCCAACTTAATGGAAAATCCAAATCATTTTCTTAATTTAAATTTGAACATATTTATTATCATTATTATCTCATTTAATATGTATGTATATACATACATACCTATCTGATATAAAATGAATACTGAATAAATTTTATGTAATACTGGTAATACATAATTATCCTTTTTTATTCTTAAAGTGGAGAATTAAAATTACCTCGTATTTATTGAACTGTTTTATTGCAATTTTTTCTGTCATAGGTATTTATTATTAATCTGATCCGATATTTATACGTATACATATAAAAGTATAGATATATTCACCTGTCTTTTTTTGTTCAATGAATACAAGCCTTAAGCACATTAAATTAATATACAAAAGATACATAAATATGTACCTAAAATGAAAGATAAAATATCAAATAAAATATAATACCAGGTGTAATAAAAATTGCAAATTTTCTTACAATATTTCTTTCAATCGAATTTTCTACTTTTATAATTCTCTTAATTTTCTTGTTTTTTTACTAAATTCATTTTTTTTTATTTTTTATACACTATGTTACGTAGTATTTTATGTTTTCCTGTTTTGTGTACAAATATCATACATCATATACACTTAGAAAAATGTATACTAAGTACGTGTTTTCAATATTTTATTTTCAAAAAGATTTTAGGTAGTTACGTATACTGGTGTAGTCGGATGTATATGTAGAATTTGGTACAGTACATAGTAAAACATGTTGCAGAATAATGTTTTAATTCCCATAAAAATCAGAAAGTGAAAAAGGAAACACAACAAAATTAAACTTAAGCAGAATTTCATATATACTATATATTATTTACCTGTAGATGAAAACACACCTGTTGCCAAAAGCGAACTCTTGTTTTGCTTATACTATGTAGTAATATAGTACAAAGAAATTCAACAAACATAAATTAATACACTCGTAAATATTTTATTGCAGATAATATGACTGAAATCATAAACACATACATATAAACACGAGCATACGAATGTGCATACACCATTATGAGCGGATAATTTAATAGTAAATTTTATACAGTGCACCTACAATGTGTAGAATTCTTCCTTTTGTTATATAGTTTTTCTCTTAAATCAAATCACAATATATGAGTATGTATTCATTTTTGTATATGATAATACCCGGTTCTTTTATAGTTTTAAATAGTTCATTTAAATCAGAAGCCAAATTTCGAGGGCGCGAATGAAGACAGAATGAATTTCACATACATATTCGTTTTTAGAAAAATAATGTTACAAATAACAGTAAAAAAATATTCTCGAGTAATAGCCACCCATATTTTAACTAAGTACATTAATTATTATGTATCGCTTGACTTCCAATCAATATATGGCTTGATTTTGACATGATTGGTTCAGTTTGAACCAAATAAACAATTGTACGACATAAAACATACCGAATCTAGAGTTTAAATTTATTACTCATATGTTTTGCAAGTTGCAACAATCTGAAATTCTTCTCCAAAACTCGCCTATACTACAATGCAGTACATAAATTACACAAGAAAATAAGAAGAGAAACTACTATTCACGCATTTATTCACTTTTCTTTCTACTTCTCTTTTCTCATCTCGAATATTCAAGAGTTCAATGACCATGTTTGTTTGCAAATGAAAATATAGGTCATTTAATGGACATTTAATGGTTTTTATTATACACGGATCTTGTTTCAACCTGATATTCTTCTCCGTACGCGCCTACTACAGGGTAGTACATAATTTACAAAAAAGGGAAGAGAAACTACTATTCGCGTATCTTTCTACTTTTATTGCTACTAACATTTTCTTCTTATATTCTCTTGTGTAAATTTTAATATATTCACACTGCAGACTGCAGTAGGTATGTACAAAAATAATTTTCAAAATGGATGGATCAAGAACAAGATGGATGGAAAAATGCGGGAGTAGTAATTTCTCTTCTTCTTTTCTTTATCTTGGGTGACGTGAAAAAATGTAAGTTTTTTTGCTTGAAAAACACAGAAATTGAAATTTTGTGCTGTTAGGAAAAGAAAAACAAAATTAAAGTTTAAAATAGTACATTTTAAACAAAGTGGGCGAAAAGTTTGGAAGTGCTCCGTGCGCTCAAGAGGTTAAATCCGGCTCTGTATGTGATATACATAATTTTTGATTATTGTATTTGTAAATTTTTTTCTACCATCTTTCATTTTATGTACATATATAAAACATTAAACGATAGGAAGTCCTTTGATTGAAACAAATTATAGCGAACTTCCTTATTATTATCTTGCATATGTTTTTATTTATTCATAATCATCGTCTTATTATTATGAAATTTCGTATATATTCGAGAATTATAGGAGAAAAATATTTAATATATTTAGTAATGCAACAGGGATATTGATACAAGAGTTTACTCGTATGTGAAATAAATTTGAGGATTAAGATCGATACAAAAATATTCTGATCAAAAATACTAGGTCACTGCTATATTTGTTTGATGCAAAAGTTTAGACTTGATATATATACTGGTATACATTAGACAGCCGTGATAGAATTAAATTGAGATCTGTTGTGTCTGGCCAAATAGCGCAACTGTTCCAGTGTCCTAAGTCGCGGTATTATAGATGCATCATAAATCCGTGAAACCACGCTAATACTCTTATACATATATCATCTAGTACTAAGTAAACAACAATGCCCATCCGTATATATAATAGAAGTCTGGGTTTTATTACATTACATACGGATGTATATCGTCATATATCGGATAGGGACCATTTGGTCGTTGGAATCGTCTTATGTCTTTTTATATAATATTAACATTTTTATGATAAAAAATATTTTCCCACGTTCAAAAACTGGTTTCACATATAAAAGTAAAATAAATTCTTGTGTAAAAGATCAAAGCTGTTTTACCTATCTTATTAAAATGTTCATATATCTACATTACGAGTGTGTACATATCTACATCAGAGTATATATACATGTTAATATGTACCTTTCTTACCTTATTCATATACATACGTTTGTATCTTATTCGTATACCCTCCATACAATACTAGGTGTACAGATAAAATTGCGTAAATGGATAGAGATTTTAGGAAAAAACTACAAGAAAATAATAAATAAAATATAAAAATCTTTTTTTTTTTCCTATTTCACATAAAATTTTAAAAATTTTTTACATATTCCACTCTATATTATCTGTACACAAAATTTGTGATAATTCGGTCTGAGTTTATTTTTACGTTCTATTCTATATACCAAAGATCATATAATGTAGAAAAGGTAACTGGAACCAAAGATAAAAGAATTCTAGTAAGAAGAAATTATTATAGACATTTGATATGCTAGCTACACATATATATACATCAAAATGTACTCGTAATAATACTAATCTCAGGTAGATTTTAAATCCTTGAATTATGTACGTATACGTAATGTTATGTACATATATAGTTTTTAAGTACACACATAAATCTTTTACATATCCAGCCATATAGATTGGTATTTATTTTAGCGACCATATTACGTAATCTGTATTTGTGTCCAGTAAAATTAAATGATACCTGAATAAAAGAATTTAAATCGAACATCTATAGAATGGACACAATAATCAAATTATATGAAATATATTTAGGGAAAGTATAAATTAAATACAGATGGTAATATGGATAAATTGAGAATTTAAATCTTTTGGAAAATAATGTTAAGGGTGATATTCTGAATATTATGGTTGAGTGACTAGATAGATGTTGAACTGAAAGATGGATATTTATAAGGTTATATGAAATGACTATGAATTAAATTTGCATGCCAATTACTATAAGGTATAGTCCTGCAAAGATTTTTCAAAAATGTGTAATCACAATTTTTTCATTTTAATACATATTAAATAAAATAGAATCACTAAAGTGGTATTTCTTTGAGAAAGTAAATTCTTGTAAGGCGAGCATGATGAATTGATAAATCATGATTAAAATCTCGAAATTTTGTTTTTTTCGGCTTCTAATTGACGAGAATTGCAAAGTTTTAATTGTATATTCTTTTCTTTATCAAATTTATATTCTACTTCGAAAATATACCTAAAAAATAATGTGATTTACGTCTTTTTTATATTGTTTTCAATCAATACATTGGGCATCCCTTTAAATGGAAATTTCTAAAAGCTTTGTCACAGACTCGATTATAAATATTTGTTCTATGATTTCAACACCGTATTATTATATCAACCGATAAAAAATTAAAAGGAAAAAATCTTCAAATCTGAATTTAATTCTGTGCGAAACATTTTCCCATGAGAACATAAAATAATTCCTTTTATATTCTATGTACATTCAAAGTCTTTTTGTACTTCAAATTCTTTTCATTTGTACTTGTGCTTAAATCAAAAAATTGCACTTGCATTTCAAAATTTTTAATTTAATATTTTTTTTTTCAAAAACATAAAACATACATACACACCTGTATCACATTGAATACGATACACAACATCAGCACATCATCATCATCATCATCATCGTCATCATAAACGGTCATTTAACATTTTATTTTTTCAATAATTTTCATTTTTTTTTTATTTTAGACTTCCTGTTCCTCAGTGTATATATGAAAAGCAAAAGTCCTTTGATAATTATAAATAACATTATTGAGTTCCTTCCTGTTTTATTATTTTGTATGTACGAGTATGTATTTTCTTTTATAACTCTGATATTCATATTCATATGTACATCTACTACATACTCGTGTAAATTTTTACATTTATATAAAGCATTTCCGTGTAGAATAAATAAAAAATTATATCAAACCGCCCAGACATTATAATTCTGCAAAATATATTTTCTATAACCACACAAATTTAAATAAAAAGTAAAACATAAAATCAATTATATCCTACGCTACGTAGTTTATGTGGATCTTAGTGATGTGATACGTACAATAAAATTTTACATACAACAGGCAAAAAGATAAAAAATTAAAAAACAAAAAGTAAAATGAAATTAAAAACAGGAATATTGCACAATCAAATAATTTCCTTAAGTATCAAGGTACAGTATGTAAGTATAAGTTCACTTAAGTACACTGTACACATATGTGCGAGTATATCCATGTACTTTTTATATTTTAATTTATAAATACATATTTCTTTGAATTATTTGAACCTGTTCTGTATACTTTGTGTACAGAACATTTTATTCGTTTTAGAGTTTTCGCGAATTCAAATGAGACATTCATGAATGACAAATGAGATCGCTTGTATGTAATTTCTGTATTCGTCTTCTATCTTTCATGTTCTTTACTTTAATGCTTTAATTCTTATATTAACAATAGAAAAAATAATGAAATAATTATTTGCGAAATGTTTTTATAGTTCTGTTAACTTCATTAAAAGAATGTTATGTATACATCATGTACGAGAGGTTACGTTTCATCCGTTCTTTTAAAATTAAAAATTTTTGTTTTTATTATTTTTAAAAGCAAAATCCAAAGTTGAACAGGTAAAAATATTTACTCGTACAAGTACCTGATGGTTTGTTTTTTCTTTTGTTTTGATATAGTGTAGGGAAGTTGTAAAATTGCCAAAGAAATCCGAAAGTAAAAAATATTATTTTTTCGATTCAATGTTCAAGTTCAATGTCTAGTTCATTCGAAATGAATGTGGTCGTGATCATAACTCTATTTTTCTTTTTCAAACAAATAAATTATACACTATATCCTATATTCACTATAAGACTCGATAATTTGTATGTTACATAATATCCCTAAGTAAAAAAATGTACAAATCATAAATATTATAGGTGTGTGAAATAAAAAGGTATCCTTATAGTGTACATACATACATGTAATTATTATAGGAAATTATAATAAAAGGGTTAGAAATACCTATATCCTATATCTATTCTTTGAATCCTTGTTATAAAATAATAATTTTTAGTTCTATTTTCTGGTGAAGTGGTTGAAGGTTATCGAAAAATGTTTTTACAACCTTGTAGTAGTGTTAATTACTTTGTGCTAATAGCATTCGGGATACAGTTGCGTATCCACAGTGAAAAATATTTCTAAAAATACATCCATATTATATTATTTATATACGTACAAACAACAACAACAACTGTATTCTTACTTAAGTAACATTAAATTACTCCTATTCATATCAATTTTATTGGTAGTGTGCTATAATGATGCTTGCGTGTAGCCACAAATCTTAAATTTTAAATCTTAAAACATATATTTTTCTTCCACTTTCATATTTCATTGGAAATCTTTTCATTCAATTTTTTATTGCCTTTTTAAAGGCAGTCATAACACATATTTTCGGAGGACAATATAAACTAGAGAAATTTTTATAATAATTTTCATTAGCGTGTAATATATTGATTATTAATCACGAATATATTGATTTTTTTCTATCCATGTAGTTGTTATAAGTAAGATTTAAAGGAAGATTTTGTCGAAAGAATGCCCTTTTTATCTATTTCTGACTAGAGTGGGTCATTTTAAGATACAATTAAATAGTGCGTTACAGTGTATTTTTCAATATGAAATTTCCATTTATCTGCTTTGCTATAATGACCTCTGTAAGACAGGCTGATATGAGATTGCGCCTTATCATTCAGCGATATCTATCGGTGGGATTGACATTTTTGTTACACTATAGTGCTACTATAGAGACAAATTTTTAAAATAATAATAAAGATTTGTTCCAAAAAACTACAAATAATAATTAAATTCAATTTAAAATTAAAACAAAACAATAATAATCATAAATAAAATAACAAGAGATATAAAAAAAAGATAACCGATCGAAGAGTGATTATAATCAAATAAAATAATTTTATTATTTTTTATAATTTTTTTTTTCGTTAATTTGGATTTAGATTTTATTGTATTATTGGTATATAATCGTTTTAGCGTGTTAGTCCAAGATGATTTTCTAAAGAAGAGAATTTCTCATCATAAAAATCAAAAAAAAAAAAAAATTATTTTTTATGATTTCTTTCATTTTTTGTTTAATCTAATTTTTTATTACTATGAAATTTATTGTGCGCGTACATTTATATAAATAAAAATATTTTTAATTTTTTTAGGATAATCACCTCATTATAATTTTTTCTTTGTTGGTTGTCTGATTTCAATAATAAATAAATAATGTATAATTCCTTTTATATTTTTTTTTCTTACATATTATTTTGGTAATTAATTTGTGTATTGACAAATTTATTGTTTTTATTGTCTTTAATTTTGCTTAAATTTTGTCATCAGTATATAGAAAATTTCATTAATACTTTGGGTCATTGATCAAAAATCTACATTGTAATTATGTGGATTTAAGTTATTGTACATATGTATATGTATACTCGTGTCTAACAAAAGTTATTTATAGTGTTTTTTAGGTTTTAGATTGGAAAAAATCATAAAAAATTAATAATAAAAATGATTTCTAAAAATGTTTTCATGTGAAGTGATGGCCATGGGATAACATTATGTCATATTATGTTATAAAAGTGCGATCTTAATAATTGCTTATATATGAGCATATACTTATATTACCAATTACCAACATTTGGAGTGAGGTATAAAAGATGCATATATAGGGTGGAGCAAAAATAATATCATAATATGAATCTGCTGCTTCTTTTAGAAATGGGTAAAAAATTGTACTCTGTTTTCATAGAATGTTTATTTGAAAGTGCAAAACTGATGACCCCTTGAATCATTCGAAGGTGTAAAATTGTCCAATCCTGTACATACTTACTTAGATTTCACAGTAGTATACATACACTGACCAATAAAAATCATAAGTATTAAAAGTAAAAAGCAGTTTTTAAGTATTCATATACATACATATTTACGTATGTAAGTATATACGATTCATTGTTTTCGTTGTACAAATATGTACAGAAATCGAACTTTCTTTCTTTTTATAATTTGAAGCATTAAATTTGTCTTGGAACTGCCTGCATAATATTTACAAAAATTTGCTTTTATTTTTATATTTTTATACATTTATAATGTAGTAATAGGATTTTTTATAGGCGGAGATATATGCAATTCTTAAAGTAGCTCACTGGACAATTGAAAAAGGATGGAAGGCCTTATTTGGAAGGTATTTATAGCGACAGTCAAGCTGCGCTGAAAACATTGAACAGCCCAATCGTCTCCTCCAAAATTGTTCTCGAATGCAGATCTAGGTTGAATTATGTTGCAAGATATAATTCCGTGGATCTCATTTGGATGCCAGGACATCATGACTTTGAAGGCAATGAGGCAGCCGATAGCATCGCTAAAGAAGGCGCCGAAACGCGTTGCATAGGCCCTGAACCAGTAATTGGTGTACCTACTACGGTGGTGAGAAATGCTGTAGATGGACTCACAGGTAATCTGCATGAGAGTCTATGGCAGAATCCCCCAAAGTGTAGGCAAACCAAGCGCTTTATCAAAAAGCCAAACCGGGCTCTAACGGCTTTCCTACTCAAACAGGGAAGGAAGGCCTGCAGAGCTATGGTCAACGCTCTTACAGGGCATAACTCCTGTGGAAAGCATCTCGCTACCATAGGAGTCATCAGTGATGCGCTGTGTGCTTCTTGCGGAGAGGAGGAGGATACCACGGAACACTTCTTGTGTGAGTGCTTGGCCTTCTCCTCTATTAGAATGCGCATTTTCGGCACTGATGTCATTAGACCCGAACAAAATGGGCCTGAAATTCGAGTGGAACTCCTTCGTTATCTAATAGGAACGAAGAAGTTTGACTAGACGGGCGCTTCGAATACAATGGACAGCGTTATGTCTGAGTGCTCTGGTTTCATACCTCCCCCCTAACAAACAACAACAACAATAGGATAAATAAAATATTAATAATAAAATTCATAAAAATATAAAATTTGAAATTTAAAATTAACAAAATATTTTGAAAAAAAAAATAAGAAAAGTAAAAAATCAATAAAAGAATTAATTTTTTTTTATGATTTTATACAAAACAAAAGATAAATCAATAAAATGAAATTTAATTATCATGATAATAATGGATGATAATGATGATCACAATAATGAAATGAATGCGGAATTTATTTTATATTTTGTTTTGTCTCGTTTTATAGTTTTGATTGTTTTTATTTTTATTTTCTGTAACCCATATACATCGTACATAACCATATTATTTCATAAGCAAATACATGTAACACATCAATGTATGTAAATTAATGAAACTTTAATTGTCTTCTATAGAAGGTAGTAGAATAATACTCATACGTACACATTTGTGTATGTATACATCAAAGCCGGTAAATATTCAAAAAAAAAAAAATATACAATTTTTGTCTTCCTAATTTTCATTTTGTAATAAAATGTAGGCAAATGTATAACCTAACATACCTACACTTGATTCTATGCAATAAATTTAAATTAATCAACAATTCATTAATATACATATAGATATTAATTAAGAATAATAATTGTAAATAATAGAATATTGATTTTTGGCTGGAGTTCCGAATAGGTGTTCCCTCTGATCCTCTTGAAATTTTGACCACAGATTTTACTCGACAATATCAGAAAAGTCACGGAATATTTTTTGTCGGAAAGCCCTCTATCGGTCACAATTCGCATTTAAAATTTTTTGTCAAAATTCTTATTTTAGCAATATCTCTGTAACGGTACATGATGCAGGTATGTTTTACAGCTCAAAAGATGCGTCTTAAGATGCTCTATATTCTAAATAAAAGAAATTTTCAAATGTGTGCTTGCGGGTATAATGACAAATTTGAACTGAGAGTAGTTTGAATTGAAATTTAAAAATTTTTTTTGGAAAAATAAATACGTAAACGTATATATGTATTGTCGAAGAATTTAGTAGTTTAACTAGTGGCCGCTATACATGTATGATAATTCGATACATAAATAAAGAATATGAGTATAAAATTTCAATTTCTATTTTTGGTTCATTTAAAATTTGATCATGAATGTGTTAGGCTAATTAATTTATAAAATAAAATTGGAAGATAGGACGAAAAAATTATGAAGTTATTTAATATTAGTTTTGAAAAAATCTAAACTTAACGGCAAAAAAATAATCTTTGTAACATCTGCTTTGATCCTTATTCGTATGCGTATTTACAAAAATTGTTGTCCTTTTGTTCTCTCGTATTTTTTTGTTTTTTTTACTTGTAACAATTGTAACAGACCTTTGGCTGTCATTTAAAAAATTTTTTCGTGTATTCTAATCATAAATCGTTGTAATTTGATAATTATTCTTTTTTAAAGTGAATCCTTTTTTAATTTCTTTATAAAACTATACAAAAAATGGACTACATACACACAGACTTACGTATACAATTCAAGTATTCCATAGGGTGTCATAATACAGACAAATAAAAATTAGTCGTTAATTGTTATTCATTGACACACACATACAAGTGTGAACGATTTTTTCTCCTGATTTCGTTTGAAATCAAATCACATTTTTAAATTGTTTAGCAAAAAAAAAGAAATGTACAATTTTTTGTTTCTTATATGATTTTGTTTTGTATTGTTGCTTGTTTGTTTGTCAAATATATGAACCGTTCACATCACCTGTTGTCGTGTTGCCAAGATCATTCTAGTCGTGCGCAGTATTGAATTACTTAAAATAAAAAAATATACATGCTGCACACACATTCGTATAAAGTCAATGAAATAAATAGAAAAAAAAATATGAAGGCAAAAAACCGTTTTTTTTTCATATAACGGCAAAAAAGTGAAATTCCTAAGGTTTAATATGAAAAGATCAAGAGATGTATGTTGATTTATTTTTAACGAAAAAAAAATATTTTTTACATTATTTTGCATTTATAAGGATTCAAAAAGGGTTCTATCCAATTGCAAATAATAACAGAAAAAACCTGTTACATATTATACATATATGTTTACCACACACATACAGTACCTAAATGTAAAAACGTTTTATAGGCATTCAAAAATAAATAAAAGATAAAAGTAGAAATATAAAAAAAAATGTTCAAAATAATAAAAAATGGAGATGTTTACGAAGTGTATCCTGTATAAACTTATTCGATAGCTGCACTCTACTGCACACTGTACTGCAATCAATATTGAAAAGAATCAAGAAAAAAAAAAGTACGAAAATATCGAACAGTTTTATAAATTTTAGTTTCGCACGAGTCTAATTTGCTTTTTTAATGTAAAATAAACCTTTTGAAGAATACATCAACTATGCCTCTATAACATAATCTGTATATAGCTGGCGTCGCCATTTATCGAGATTCAGTTACCATCATCTTTTTGTTTTTCAAGAAAAAAATTAATGAATGAAGTCAACGTATTTCGTTTCGTATATGTGTGCAAATATGCGAGCGGTTCAAATTAGAGAGATATCTCTCTATAAAAGGACATTGTATTCATAATGAGCTGAAAATATACGAGCACCTATAAAAAGAATAAAAAATTTAACGTTACATGTACATACTATATAATGTATGTTCGATTATTATTTTATTAATAATCAATCTATTGATTCGAAACAAATCTGATGTATTCGAAAGTAAAATAAAATGAAAACGAAAAAGGGTTCAAGAACAAACAATACACAACCTTGTACTTTGTACATACTTATTCGTATATAAAAGTGTAAAAATATGACAAGAAAAAAAAATAAAGAAGATACAGCGAACTTTAAATTTATTTTAATAAATATTTCAGACTTGAATATAAAAGGAATAGAAAACTAAAATGTTAAAACTTGAATACTATTAAATCCTTTTCATAAGATAACCCCAAATTTTTAGGAGATCACAATTAGAGATTTAGAGGTATCTAACTATGTACGTATGAATATGTGTACATAGGTAGATAAGATGCATATAATGTTTGTTAAAAGAAAATAATAAATCTACAAATATAAAACAGATATTATTATTAACATTAATGGAATCTTTTTATTATTAAATATTTATCTTTATCTTAATTATATTATTGGATTTTCATTTATTAAGATTATTGTGTTTTTATGTGTGAATGTATTTACATATACATATACCTCAATAGATAACATTCATAAAAATTTTCTCCACTTGATGAACGCATAAAATATTTTTTTCTTTTGAAGGAAGATACTATCAATTGATATGCTAATATTCATTGGATAAATTTGTTTTTTTTTTTAAAAAAATAGTTCTTGAAATAATTATTAAAGATAATGAATGTTTAAAGTTGTAAATCATTTGAATTTTTCAAGTATATCATAAAGATATTTCTATTCAGAAAGACAATCTGCGCATACTGATTAACTTTAAGAAAATAATTTAAAAGAAAATTAACAAAAAATATGAGAAAAAAAAAATAAACCAAGAAGAAATTATTTCCAAACGCCGATAAATTTGTACACAATTTCCTTTCAAATTTTATTTCTTTTGAAAAATGTTTACTCAATTATTATTGTTATTAGTTATATTTTAAGCAACATGATATGTATGTATATAAAATTAATCAACATTCATTTAAAGAATCTGTGCATATGATCTGAAACATCATCTTATTTCATTCCCCATTATAAAAATGTTTACGTATCTTTACTTACATTACTCTCTATACAAATTCTGCTTTATCTTTATAACGTATCTATATTATACTCCCACACATTCAAAATTTAATACCCTTGTCATTATATTTCCATGTAAGAAATCAGAGTGTGTAATCAGAGATTACAATTTATTTTCATTATTACGATATGAGCATCACAAATACAGGGTGTCCCGCCTCAGGTGGTCAACCGGCACACAGCAGATAGGTCTCGCCGAGACAAACAAAAAATCGTTGTACAGTAGGGGGGGGGGGGGTTTGGCGGTGATAATCTCAACCGTTTAGCTGCTAGAGGGTGATGAAGATTTTTCGCACTTTCTCTACGAAACACCCTAGAACAACTGCGATGTACTAGCTAGAAGAAAGTATAGTCTAAGAAAAATCTGTAGAAAACTCCCCCCTTTCTGTAATGATACCTCACATATCAATCTGCATTTTTTCTTTCAAGAGTTATTGTGTTTCAAAATCAGAATTTAGTAGATTTTTGCCATTTTTTTCATAAAAAATACAGGCTGTGGAAGTACAGCGCCCTCTATATTAATTTTTACTTTGACGAACAGCATTTTGACATTCTCCTTAAGCCATATTTTGATGGAAAGTTTTTATTTATCGTTTCAGAATTCAATTTGTTCCAAAGTTTAATTTTTACAACATTTTACAGTGGGACACCCTGTATTATGTAACTTATACATCTAAGTATGGATATCATGATGAGTTAACAACGTAAATTTTAGATCCTTGAGAAATAAATTTTTTAATAAATAAAAATGTAAAAAACTTGAAAAAAGGATAACATATAATAACTAAAGATACGTAACAAAAAAAAAATGAAGTCAAATCACGTCAGATGCATACTTACATGACGATGATGATGATAAAAAATGATCGCGTTTTTGGGCAATAACACATTCACGAGTATTACAAATAATTAAATAAAAATTTTTTATAATATTTTAAATGAAGGCATTATTGTGTTACATCAATCGTTGATATTATCCTTTTGTCTATTCGATATTATAAAGATGCATACATTATGTATCTACATAAGTTTATTTATTATGTTTAAGTACATTTGTTATGTGCTTATACACGATTGTTATGTAGATCGGTACATAGGTACATATCACTTCTAAAGATCATTCAAAATTCATGATGATGTTATATTTCGAAATAATATTTGAAAAGTTCATTACTAAGTATATTGTATCAGCTGTCAGATGTCTAAAATCCTAAAACGGATAAAAAAATTTCATAAAATTTAATTAGTAACCGTAATAGAATCTGACAGAACTTAATAAACCATTCATATTTTGATATATATATAACATACGAAGTATAGAATTCATTACGAGCTATCTAGATGCCAGGCTGATATTCATATGTAATCTACAAAAAAATAGAAGCAGTGATATTTCGTTTAGCAATTAACTGCTATAGGATGAATTATTGTTTTTTTTTTTTTTTATTAAATATTATCTTATAGATAAGTAGTTTGCTATGATAGATGAAATCAAAAATTAAAAAAAGTTGTGATTGTAAAATCATAAAAATTGAAATTAAAATCAAATAGTTCAAGGACAATAAATAAAAGAAAATGCACAACAGCTAGAGGTACATACATATATTATGTACTTACAAAAATGAAGTACTAGAAGGCAATAGTAGTTAAAAATATTACGCACGATGTGTGAAATAATGAAATACTACTCGTACTATCGTAGTGTATACTACAGGTACTCTTATAGATAATCAATTGGTCAATGACAACCGCTGGGCTGCTTCAGAGTATGTATAGAGTATAGAGCAGAGGAGCAAAAAATATTAAATTTTTTTTAGTGTTTTGTCATGTACAATATTCGCAATCTACTCAAAGAGAAAATGAAGTTTTTCTAAAGAAAGAAAATACGAGTATTAATTGTTGTTAGTTTTTTTTTCCTTGTGTTGTTGTTATGATATGTATTCCTGCATGCCTATATTGTCTATTCCATTTCATAGTAATTATTATATTTATGTATGTTTATAATAATTATAGAAGTTACGAAATTTAATTTCAATTTTAAATTTTATTAAATTAACCAAACAAAAGATCATTTAATCAAATTAAATATTTCAAGGTGTTGTGTTGTTATATAGTATGTTATTCTTCTCACACGTATGTTTACAAACAAGTGGGTGTACTTGCTAGATATATACATACATATTAAACCAAAGACACAAAAAAAAAATAGGTGTAATTTCTGTGCAGCAATATTCATTGCCTTACGATTACAACAATGTTATGCGTATTCTTTGTACAGTGTACAGAATGATGTATAATGAAATTATTTAAAAAATAAATATAATAAGAATACGAGCAAATAATGTAAATAATTATGTGATGACGAGACACCTTTATTACACGCATGTTTTTGTACACTTTTATTGCGGTGTAGTACCTAGATTTTACAACAGAAATTATTGTAGTTAGTATGTATGTATCTAAATGTTGAATTTTTAGTACAAGTATGTATTTATGTATATACATTATTTTTCGTTGTAATTTTACCTTATATTATTTCTATATTTATTGTAGAATTATTCTACCAAAAAAATGTCAAAAAAACAAAAACAGATACCTAAACAAATAAATTATAAATTCATTGTAGTGACATTTTCAAGGTTATACAGTTGAATGCGTTTTATAATGAAGTGACAAAAAACAACAACAATAAAAACATACTTCCGTCATCATTATCTAACTCATCATCCAGTAAGTAATTTATGCACGTGCGTAAGATATTTATAGCTAAACAAAAATATTTCATTCTGAAAATGTGTACAAATAGATACAAATGTAAATATAAATGCTAACAAATTCTTACAAAATACAGAATAATAAATTTTATTAAAAAAAAATCATGATTTTCATTCCCTATACAAATTTTTGTACGATGTGTGTATGTGTACATTATAGAAACAAAGAGAATCAGAATATAAGAATGGATAAAAGGAAGATGATTATAACAAGAAATATTGAGCTATTATACCATCTATTATACCAGTACCATATATTTAATACCTTCCACAACACAATACAATAAAGGGTCATCCAAATGTGACGCCTAGATGTCAGCACTATATAATTTTTACACGTGACATCTTTTCAAATGACATAAGCCATTTTATTTTAGTAGAAGGTAGTACAATTTTAACCATGGACAGGTTCACATTGCAACAACGCGTTTACATCATTCAAACTTATTATGAAAATGGGCGTTCTTTGAAAAATACCCATCGCAAAATTCGTGATTTTTTTGGTGTAAATAATCGGCTCATTTCACAATGAATGGATTCGTCAATAAGCAAAATTGTCGTATCTGGGGTGATGAAAATCCTCGTGTTATTCATGAAAAATCTCTACACCCAAAAAAATTTACTGTTTGGTGTGCATTTTGGGCAAATGGAATCATTGGGCCATTTTTCTTTGAAGATGATGCTGGAAATGCTGTTACTGTGAATGCTGAGCGATACCAATCAATGTTGAGAGACTTTTTATGGACACAGTTGAGTCATATTGAAGTGTCTGACGTCTATTTCTAGCAAGACGGTGCTACGTGTCACACAACTAGAGAAAACATTACGTTTTTGCGATCAAAATTTCCTCAATGTGTAATTTCACGAAATGAGATTTCAATTGGCCTCCAAGGTCATGTGATCTAACACCATTAGATTTTTTTTTGTGGGGTTTTTTGAAAAGTCGAGTATATGCTAACAAGCCACAAACAATTAATGATCTAAAGAACAA
The DNA here is from genome assembly GCA_951394055.1 of Villa cingulata. Taxonomy (NCBI): domain Eukaryota; kingdom Metazoa; phylum Arthropoda; class Insecta; order Diptera; family Bombyliidae; genus Villa; species Villa cingulata. The sequence continues at coordinate 13,370,209 of OX596023.1, read as the reverse complement.
CATTCAAGTTGCAATTCGTGAAATAACACCAGCAACATGTCGGAAAGTCATTGAAAATTTCGATATTCGGATTGATGCCTGCAGACGCAGTCGTGGTGGACATTTGAATGATATTCTATTCCACTTATAATTGTAATGGATCATACTTTTAATAAAAAAAACAGCTTGAAAAAATTGCAAATAGTTTGTGTTTTATTTAAAAGAAACATATAGGCGCGTTTTTTGGATGACCCTTTATATTAGTATTACATTTTATGATTATAAATTAGCAAAACAGATTAGTTGCTAAACAAATAAAATAATGGATGCGTTATGGTACGTGTGATGTTTAGAATACGAATGTCTTTCTACTTTACCAAATTTGTTTTCAATTAAATAATTTTGGAAAATTTCAAACCTATCTGCAGGTACAAATACATATGAATAAAATTTCAAAAAAAATCATTTAATTTAATTCTTCCTTTTTGCTTATGAATTAATTAACTTTAGGTGTTGAATTAAAAATTATGACTTATTTAAAATTATATTTCAAAATGTAATAATGAAAATAATATTTAAAAAATATTTCTTCTTAAAAATTATAAGGTATACTCGTTTGTATGTTTTTTCTAATTTTTAATGTAGATATTTTTATTTAAATACAAAAATGATCTTTCGTATGTGTTTGTTTGTATACATAAAGATTTCGTGAGAATTTTTAAATTCAGAAGTCAAATAATCTAAAAATGGAAAAAAAGTATTTTTATTTTCTTTTCGATTTCATCTAGAAAAACAGTTTATAAAGAAAATCAAAATAAAACTGGAAAGAAATCGATAGAAAATCATTTATAATGTTATTGAATATGAAATATATACCTATACAAATAGCATTATTATTGTCTACTTTGTCTCTATGTAATGTTCATCGATAGATATGCAGTTATAAGAAATATGCCTTTCAAGTTGGACAAGAGTAGTCTTTATATATACAGTGATTCACAAATTTTTATATTCGTAATTGAAAAAAATCAATAATCAATAATTATTATTTAGTAGAAATTTCTATTTGAAATTTCACAAAATATTATAAAAAAAATAATTTTGTAATAACTTTAAAAAAATAAAAAATCCTGCAATTGATCAGGCAATAAGATATTAAAAAACAAAAATTTGCAAAGCAATCCAAGTGGTTGATTTGTAAAGTGAAAATTTTTGACTCTTCAGGTAGCCCAATAGTTCTATTCATATGCATGCGCATTCACATCAAATTGATAACTGTTTAATTGTTAATTTGCTAGCCATTTGCGCATACAAGTAGTGCATTGATGAAATCACATGGCATGTAATGTTTCCGTATAACTTGAACTTTTTTGAATCACTGTATTCGTATGTCAATATTTTCTTCGGCTAGAAAAGAATAAACAAAAAAATTTTATATGTTTTCTTTAACAATAGAAAATTAAATTTGTTTATAGGCATCTACTACACAAGTCATCATAACAATTATTAAACACATTTGCATGTACATATAATATGTACCATATATGTATATGAATTTGTTCGTTCAGTTAAATCAATTCTGAATTATTATTCCATAATATTGTTAAAGAGTTTTATTAAATGAATTTTAATATCTTTACATAATATAATCCACTTACACACGAACACATATGAACATTTATGTACATACCAGAAACGTTATAATTATTGATATATTTAATAACAAAACAAGATTCATCCATTCATTTTATTTTATTAATGTTTTTTAATGTTGTTGATTTTCTTGCATATTTATATTTTTAGGCAAATTTGAAATTTTAAAACCTTTGAAAATTTTGAGAAAAAAAAAGATGTGATACATTGGGCCTTACCACGCCTTACTAATAGCCTTTAACTAAGTCGTTAGTAACGACTTAGTTCTTTGCTAAGGAAAATTAGGTACTAATAGCAAATTCAATGACGAGTTTAGCTTAATCACGACATTAAAATTTAATCATAGAGTTGCTATTAAAGTTACATATTTTATAAAATCAAACTTTTTCTTCCCTTACATGTACAAGTCAATAAAATCTTTGGCTAAATAAATATCAAAAAGATTTCTTCGTTGCTTATATTCTTTTACTTTACGGCATTATATTCATTTAAAATATTCATATCTGGAAATATGAAGTCGTCGAAACTATCCATTTTAACCTTTTTTTTAAATAACACATAGCACAAAACCAGAATTTTTTTCAAACAAATTTGGTTATGTCTCTTTAATAACAACTTAGTCTTGACTTCTCTATGATTAAATTTTAATGTCGTGATTAAGCTAAACTCGACATTAAATTTGCTATTATACTATTTTCAGAAATCGAAATTCAGTACAGGCAAGATAGGCATGCTTTTCTATATTCTTTCACATTGCGTTTGTATAAATCTATCTCGTGTGTGGGGTGATCAGATCTCAATTAAATCCGAGGGAAATTTTTTAAATTGTATATTATGAAGGGCTGCCAGTTTGGAAAAATTTTTTTTTTAGATTCTACAAAAAAAACAGGTAATTTTGTGACATTTTGGGAAATTTTATGAAATATGTTCATTTCTTTACAAAATAACATATAATAACAAGCTGATTTGAATAATATGATAGCAATTTGCATTGTAAATAATTTTCTTTCTTATTCTAAGAAAAGACAAAACAAAAAATAAAATTCAGAATGTAACGGTAACGTAACGAAATCATTAACAAGTACATAAAGGAAACAAAATAGAAGAAAATTACTAACGACTTAGTTAAAGGCTATTAGATTAGTAAGGCCCATTATGAATAGAGAAAAATAATCAATAGAAAATATTTAATTAAAATTTTCCTGTTTTTGTGTGTTTACATTTACACATGCACATGCATTAGATAGGAATATAATAATAGGAATATATTTTCCTGCTTCCAAAGACTCAATAAAGTATACTGAATTCCTGCTTCCAAAATAAAAAATTAATTACTTGCATGTGTATGTAAAATGCAAATAAAAAATTAGAAAATTATGCGAAATTATCACCTTATTTAGATAAATACATAGGTAGGTTAGTATTAGAAATCATTATCAATAATACAAATTGTCATTAAATTTTATCCATATAATAGAACGATGAATACATCTAGGAATGTGATGTATGATGTATGTAATCATGATATACGAATGTTCTCATAATGTTTTTGGTTTCTGTTTTGATTTTTTTCAAATACATATTTTTCATTCTCAAGTATAGATACATAAATGTATGTGCATTCGATATCAATATATTGGTTATTTATTACACAATCAATATTTTGTGCATATCTCATTCGTGTATTAACTTTCCAAAATACAAATTGCTTATATTATTTACTTTTTTATAAATTTATTTTGCTATAGAATGTAATTCGTAATGCAAACTCCAAAAATATACTCCACACAGAACGAATTGATGATATGGAACAATTGATTATGAAAAAGTTAATATTTCTTTTTGGGCAAAAAAAAAAAGGTTCAATAAACCTATCTAAATAAATAAAATTATACTTGAAATACTAAAAATTTTGTAAAATCAGAGCAAAATAAATTTTTTATTAAAATTAATGTGCAATTACCGAAAATTTCAATTTCATTAAAAATTATAATTTAATTCAAATTTTTTTATAGGTCTTTTGTTACCAATTACCAATTACCAACATTAACACGAATGTACTTACATCCATAATATACATACATACTTGAATTATTGTGTTGTGTTCATTAATATAACATGACATTATGTAACTAAAAAGAAAAAAAGATTACGATTAATAGAAAACTAATTTTTAAAAAACAGAAATTATGTTTCATTATTTTTATTATTATTATTATTTGGTTTCACTTATTTTATGATTTCTTATATAAACAAGCATGAATGTATGCATAAATCTGTTGATACATTCATACATTTATGTATATTTGTTATACGTGATAGAGGGTAATGGAAATTGTCTAAATAAATTTTGTAATAAAAATTGCAATTATATACATATTTTTTCCAAAAACAAATATCAATAATTTTCGATTTAATTTTCTTTGAGGTATGAAGGCTATAAATTATTATGTACGAGTCTTTGTGTTTGTATAGTTAATTTTACTTATGTATACATACAATAATTATTTTCATATTTCATTGACTTTTGATTTTGATTGAAATAATTGAATTAACATTAAAATTTAGCAAAAACTAATAATATACAGATTGATTTGAAATAAAAATTATAGTAAAAAGTAAATTATAATAAGCTAGACATATACACACACTTAATACGTATTTTATTGAATTCTATTATACAAAAAAATTATTTTTTCGTATGTATACTATACATGCAAAAACTATAAATTATCCATGCAGATTTTTAATACGTAATACTCGTGCACATATTAAACTATAAAAAATACAACAAGTAATTTATTTTTTCGGTAAAAGTAAAGACAAAAAAAAAAAATGAAAAATTGGAAAATTTCCTAATATGTATGTACATTATACATTATATAATACACATTTCTATTAATATATGAATATATTTTAATAATTTAATAATTTATTTTATAATTTAATAATTAATGGTTTGTTTGTTTTCTATGTCATTGCCAAATTTGTACTATTTTTAAATTAAAAAATTGTAATGTAAATTTATGAAAAAAGTGAAGAATTACAATTTAATATATATCCACTATAGCATGAAAGTGTTTAATCAACTATTAGTAGAGTGACTTTACCTGTATGTCAATATATAAGCAGACAAATTCACGCATTTTAGAGTCTGATTATAATTATTATTCTTTTAAGTAAAATTATCTATGGTAAATGTGTGAATTTTTTGTTAGAACTTAAAGATTAAGGCAGCAAAAAAAAAACAAAAACAAATCTTGCTGATATATTCATTTATTTTAGGTGCATATTTATATTTTTTCTCATGAATGCGTACCGTATCAATAAAATATTTTATTCGTATTCCTGTTATTTATATTTTTTGATTTTTTTTATTATTTTTTTTAATTTCCCTAAAATACTGAAAAAAAAAATTCACAACAGATTTACACGTCATGTACGTACGAATATGATAACGCATAATCATATATGTACATCTATACATTTACTTTATTTACATGATAGTAAGTACATATATTCATTTGTGTAATATGTATAACGCCTCCAAAAAATCAGGTTCACTTCCGTTTTTAAATCTAAAGAATTAAAAAAAATGTTAAAATATAAAAAAATAAATATTTTTAAAAAATTTATGAACACTATATACATTTATATGTATGTTGTATGCATATAGGTAGTATTTACCCTTATCTTGATCAATACGAGTGTGTATATATAAAATAAAAATGATGATGATTTTTCATTGATGCTGCGATGATAATGATAACGATGTTGACAATTTTTATGCTATGATGATACAAAAATGCTGCTGATGATGATGATGATGATGGTGGTGATGAGAAGCATATGTGTGAATATTATTAAAAAAAAAAGAAAATTAGAAATATTATATACTCTTAAAAGTGATCAAGTGTTTTAGAAAATCATATACAATGAACTTTTTCAACTATACAATACGTACATATATGGACGTTATTTATAATTTTAGAGGAAATCTTTATAATCTTTCTGGTGTGTTTTATTATTAATCTATGCAAGCATACACATAAAGTACATATGAATATGTGAATACATTCGATTATTTAGATAAATATAGAGAAAAGGAAATGAAAACTCATGAAATTTATCTTACCTATTTAATATACTATAGATACTAGTATAAATAATCATAATATGATCTTTGACAATTTTTTATTATTATGTTCATGCTATATATTGAACTACAATGTACAAACATATATAGTATATATATATTTATGTACCTGTATAATTTTTAAGTATTGATATAAGCGTTTTCGTTCATTATTATTTACATTTCATGTTTATAGGATATCAGATATGATTCTATATTTTTTTTAAATTATTTATTTTATTTCTTTGTTAGATTTTATATATTTTTCCTTTTTTGATTTTTTCTAAAAATATGTGTGATTAAAATCTAAAATATTTTTGTCAGTTAATAATGTTACTCGCTTATGCATATGTATAATAATGTAGTATACTCTCCTCAATATACAATACATTTTATATTATGATCACGCGGTTATACATAATATTAAATAAAAATGTTATTGACTGCACAAAAATAAAATAAGATTCATTGATCAGATACTGTCATCATGCTCATATAAATGTAATAGATAAAAGATATATTAGTATTCTTTATTTTATAAAATTGTATATGTATGAATGCATAGATGATAATTTATACACTATAATGTACACATATTGATGTGTATATAAAAATTTGATTATGATGATTTTTATGATAATTTATTTATTTTTATATAATTTATCCAAAAGTATAATGTTAATCCCTGAACAGAGTTTTAACTTAAATACGTATTCAGATTCAAGTATATAAATGAGACAGTATATGATTTTGATCGTCAGTTAACGTTTTCAAAAAAAATTTCTTAGACAGTTTAATGTATTTTGATGTTTAACTTAATCGAATTGTTAATGTCAGGCATTGATTTTATATTTACAATTCTATTGTACGTAAATATTTGAAATGTGAAAACATTCCAAAGTGTGAATATAACACAGTTATTTATAAATTTAAAATGAGAGTTCTTGAAATTTTCAATCAAACCACATAATAATTGCGTTCCTTTTGACCAAGTAAAGTACTCCCAAGTACTCGGGAGTAGATTGTAAATGGAATGCAATATTTTTACTTGGAAATAAAAAGTAACCTCAAATTAATATACAGACCAAAGCATACACATTTCTAAAGCAATATAAATATTGGAGTGACAGTTGGCCGTGCTCAAATTTCAGCTGTCATGTATTTCAAATTTGTTTTGTTGTTGATTTTAGATTCTCCATAACCTTAAACAATAAAAAGCCACCTATTGAAGGAAACGTGTAATGCAAATATTACAGACTTTAACCTATTTCTTTATAATCTCTAACGATTGAAACACAAAAACCTCTGACGGCGAATTTTGGTGTAACTAACCATGCAACTGAGTAAATTACTCGAATACAAGAGGTGGTGTATACTACAAGTACTTGGGAGTACTTTACTTGGTCAAAAGGAACGCAACTAATAACAAATCAAAAAGATGATCAGTTATAATAATTGTGATATAAAAAAATGTCATTTTTTGCAACAAAATGGCGATTTCATAAAATTCAATTTTCAGTTCTAATTTCAAATTAAAATTTCGATTCAAAATCGTTTCGAATATGTTATGATCATTGCATTATAAAATTATAAAATGTAAAAACTACATATTACATATATGCATATGATTGTAAAATGTACATATTTTTTAAAAAATGATTATATACTTACATATCTATAAAATGTAGTTTCGTATATCATATAATTATGTATACGTATATAATCATTTAATCAATATCATCATTATGGTTGGGTTGTATATTCGTATTCGTATATACATAGTTATTTACTGACCCTTTGTTGATTTGTCAACTGATTTAATTCATAATCATTATTAGCTACATATTATAACAAGGTTAAATACATAAATTAATATGCATCTCTTTATAATATGAATGATTATAAGTATATGAGTTGAGTATAAATGCATACAAGTTATATTCATGAATAAACATATTTTTTTTAAAGATTATATCTATATGATATTTTATGATAGAGGAATAATATAACAGTCATATTATTTATGTATTTATTTATTTTTATACATAAAAAAATTATTATGATGATAACGATGTACCTATAGGTATATACTATAATACCAGTAAAATTTTAAAAGAAAAATATTATTTACAAAAAATATGTATAATATATGTACATACTAGATATAGCTATTTAAAAATTTAATGAAATTATTAGTCGAGTTAATATTTATATATATGTATTTGTATATATATATAGATATAGTACCAGTATATAATATATGCTGAGTGTATAAATGTGCATATGTTTATTTTAAATATAATAATTTTGTGCAACAAAAATATATAGTGTTATGTAATATATATTATATATATATCGGCTTAATTATATCATATATCATTTCAAAGATATTCATTTAAAATTAAGAAAATAAATTCCCATGGTTTCATTAAAAAAAAAATTTATATAAATTTATCTCAAACGATTTATATGTATAAAATGCATATTTTTGTACATACATACATATATTTATATATTTTAGATACATATTTTTACTCATTTAGAGTATATCTTTAGAGTTTTCAGTTAAGAAAAATGGTTTTTATTTTTAATTAAAATTTTTTAAAATATCAAAAAAAAAATATATGTTTGATTAATTATTTTGAATTTTGTATACATATATGGAAATATTTTTCATATCTAAATTCTTCATCTATTACATATGCATGCATATACATACTTATGTTTGTATGTATATAATCTTTTGAAAATAATATTGTAATATATTGCGAGAAAGAAAATTTCGTTAGGTAAAGGATAAAATATATAAAAAGGGTGAAAAACCAAATAACAAACACAAACATTTTTCAATTGAATCGAAATCAATTCATCAATTAAATAATTATATGCAAAGTACTATTCATTTTAAGTCCTGTATAAGAACTTTATATACCTATGAAATTTGAATACGAAATAAGAATTATTTTTGTCATTGGGTTGGGTTGAAAAATAATACCAAACATTGAGAAAGCGATTATCTATAGATGTGTATCGTTATTTTATTTTTCGATAAGCGGAAATATTGAAATACTCCATTTATTTTTGTATGGTACCTTTCTAAAGAATCTATACTTCGGATATAAGCAGCATAAGCAGTGAGTGTTTTTTTTCTGTTTACCTTTTAACTGACATTATTAGAGATAAATAGATTTTCCGACCATAAGATTGATTGAGATTTATCCTTATATCCTATACAATAAAATAATATGCCGATGATACAGCCATACTACTAGATGTGATGTATACGTTTGTGTATATGCAAATTAGTTTGATTGTCCTTAGGCGTTAAAGATTTTTCAGTCATTTCTCTATCTAAAAAAAAAAAAAAATACAGATTTTTACTATTTAGTTTATTAATATGAAAAATGCCACTTGAATTCTTAATGAAGGTGGAAAAATGTTCAAGTATACGTACTCCTATATGTAAATATGTAAATACATTATATGAATGTGTGAATATAATGTTATTTTTGATGAGAAAATACTTAAAATATTTTAATTTGTAATGATGACGATATTAATGTTTAAAATGAAAATATCGTGAGAGAATATAACAATCACTAACATCTGTCTAAATTTCGATAATGAGATGTGACTGATTCAATTGAAAAATTTGAAAAATGATTCTAATGATTACAAATAAGCGTTTGTAACTAAGGATTTTGAATGTTGTTACTCGTATGTATTAATGAATCTTTATATCACATTATAATGTGTAAGATGACAAAATTTTGTAAGCACTTTGACACTAAATATACAGAGAATATTATTTTTAAACTAAAAATACAAGAAAATCAACACAAACGGATTGTTGTGTTAAAAAAATAGCTAAAAGAAAAATGAACAGTAAAGAAAATTAATGATTTTTAATTTTAGATTTTTGCTTTTTTTGTCACTATATAACAATCTACAACCGTATATGTACGACATATGTGAGTAATTTTTTTTCCTTTTAAATATATTTTATTGATTTTTTAAAATAAAACAAGAGAAAATAAATGAAGATAATTATAAAAAAAAACATTAAGAAAAATGTATATTTCGTATCACATATGCATACATTTATGTAAGCCGATTTTATTTATATGATGTTCCTACTTATATATACAATAACGAACTATTAAAGATTTTATGTCAAAAAATTGGAGGTAATCTTCTTTGTTTATATACATATTCTCTTATGTTATATGTTAATTACAAATTTTAGACTCTATTGTTTTAATATATAAACATTTAGATATGTAAAAACATACATGTATATAGATTAAATAGGTTTATGTATGCGTATATTAAAGTAGATATTTGACGGTGTATAAATTGAGATGAATATATAAACATTAAAAATAATATTAAAAATATATTAATATGCGATTAAATGGATTTCATTCATGATTTTAATGATGATGATATAGTGATGATGATGATGATGAAAATGATAATGATAATTGCGATTAGTATACAATGCACACACACTATGTGCTTTAGATGGAGTACGGATTAAAACTTTTCATTTTAAATATGAAATTGACATATAAATACAGTAGAGTTCGAAATAATGTAAACTATTGCTGCAATACGTACTACATAATTCATATGAAATTTGTGTTGAAAAACCAAAGTCCTTATGAGAAAGCAATATGTGTTGTACCATTGGCAATATTAGATTTAAAGGAAGATCGAGAATTCGATGCTGGAACTCGGCCAAAGAACACATGAAAAAGATAACAGATCGAGAATACCATAGATTATAACTGAGACCACGATTCGCTTTAACAAGATGAAAAATAATAATTTTGAAATTTGATGAAGCGAATAATCTGAAAAAATTGAACAAGCAATGCAATAAAATTAGTTCACATTCACACTATATACCGCCTCCACTGTATAACATTTTAATGCTGTAATAAATGAAAAATGAGTAAAAACAGAAGCATTTTATAATAAAAGAATGACCATATACAGTATGCTGTATATCTATAAAATATAAATTATATTAAATCATGATTATGTGCATATAAATGTACGTATACGAGTATGTATGTATATATCGCCTTCGCCTACGAATCATTTAGGTATATTAATGCACACATAAAATCCATGTTATATTAACAGCTAAATAAACATATATTTTTTTAATTGAAAATAAAAACTATATATCTATAAATAAAATAAAATGTGTAATTAAAATAAAAATACAAAATAGCTTCATTCATCACATAATGATAATACGACTACTCGCATTTTCACAAAAGGAAAATAATAATAATAACAATCAAAATCAAAATTCGAAATTAAAAAAAATAAAATTCTTTTAAATTAATGTGTGATTTAGTTGTTGTTTTTTATACTAAAAAGATGACTTACATACACATTATATACATCTAATGGCGTATGTAATATAAATGTAATCTGTATATAGTACATTGTTTTTTATTTATTTTTGTTTACTGTTTTGACACATTTTTCTTAATTTTATTTTTTATAAAAGCATTCATTTCGAATTTTATTTGAATTTGTTTTTAAAATAACTTTGATTATATCGTTTTTTCCGTTTTTCTTTTTGTTTTCTTTTTGCTATGCTGATAATTTGAAAAATATAAATCATTTTGATTCAAAATAAAATTCAATATTTAAATTAAGATGCGAATAAAAAATAAAAATAAAATAAATAAAATAAAATTGGAAATATGTATAAAAAAAAAACAAGATTAGAAATAAAAACAACAACAAATAAAAATACAAATTAAAAGTCAAAATAAAAAATATTTTTTTTTTCCAAAAAATTTAATTACTTATACCATTTACCATTTATGTATTATCAAAGATACTATTTATGTACATATGTATTCTATAGTATCTTTGGTATTATCCTCTAGATATATTCTCAAACGTATATATTTAAAATTGACACCTACATACCATATACGAAATAAAAATTTAAATTACATATATCAAAATAATAAGAATAAAAAATACTTGTATTAAGTTATGTACGAGTATTAGGTTATGTATGTTGTTGTATAGTATTAAATATCATCACATATCCGATCCATATAGTATATATTACTAATTCTCGTATCTCATACATACATATGTACATATATGCATGATACATACATATATGTCTCTAAAATCTATAAATTTAAAATTACTTTGCTACCCACTATGAGATACATATGTTTTTTATCAATAATAATCAATAATTTTTTTATATATTGCCTATATAGTATAAATTACACATTATTTACATATGTTTACGCACACGTACATATATTACGTATGTATACGAGTATGCATATAAACAATAAAATTAAATAATAAAAGTTTCCATAAAAATTAAGTTAATTTAAATTTTTATCTTGAAATAAAGCAGAAAAAAAAAACATAATCAAAAACAAACAAACAGACAAACTGTTAAAAATAAATATTATTATATAAAAATATTCTTGTAATTTTTTGTTTTTGATTCGTTTTGTTTTAATTTTTTGATTTGTTTTTTATTATTTCCGTATTAGAGAGAGCAAAAAAAAAATATAATTATATTACACTACACATAATTTAAAATATTATAGATTTATGTTTTTATGCATACCTACTCAGAAAAATCTGTAAAATATTTATAGATAAATCTGCGTTGATGTGGAAAAATAGATATAAAATAAATTTAAAAATGAAAAGTAAATCATTCGTAATGAATTTTCAATTAGATTTTCTTAATAAGGGATCGTACAGATTAAATTTTTAATATTCTTTTGGAAATTACATATTTGGCTATTATTATGCAACATTAAATGTTGCTAGAAACATTTTAATAAAATTATATTATACGAATAGTTCAGAATATCAACTTCAATCTTTTTAATCAGAATATATGCATTAGTAAGTAGTTCAACGGGTTTGAACAGTTCGATAGTTGTAGTGTCGGCCTTGTGATCTTGAGATCGCTGTTCGAATCCCAGCCAGCGCGCTACTTTCGCCCAAGTCGATCATTAATTTCCCATCAGCAATGTACCCCAGTAACTGATTACTGATGATAAACTGAATGATATATCTGACAGAATTACTGATCGGCGAGGTGCCATAATGGACTTAGTATCCGTGTGCACTTTAATATATTATGTATATTTAACAAAAAAAGTAGTTTAACGCTGAAGAGATTTTTGGGTGATCACTTCAATGAATAATGAAAGAAAGTAGTGGAGTGGATCAATGGTATTATTAATATTTTTGTTCTTCCTACTTAGCGATTGGGGTTGACAATATGATCGAAATCAATGTTTATTATTTGTAGCTAGTATAGATTTCAACGTATACACAATAAATGATATTCAGAAATTTATTAATTCTAGAGGATTTTATATTTTCCAGTTTTTATAACTCATCCATGACCTATATTAAAATGCTCTACTTTCTAAAATTCTTTCTAAAAAGAAAAAAAAAAATAGAAAAATTATTATTAAATTCCTTGCTTTACTTTTACATCAATAAAGTACCTAATTTAATGCTAATTAGTATGGTAAAACAAACAATATTTTTTCGATCATTTTTTGTTCCATTACACTTTAATTTCATTTCATTTTGTTCATAATAATATGTTATGCATACATTGTACATAATATTAGTACACATAAATGACATTAATTCTCATATAAAATCGCCCACTTAAAATGTCATCAAAACGATTTATAATAAGTTTTTCTTTTCTTTTATGTTTTTAATATTTTAAGTAAAAAAAAAAAAGGTTTAAAGAAATGAGATTTTTTCAGTGTGTAATGTATTACATATTGTATATACGTACATTTTTATTTTGTTTTCTTTCGGTCAAACAACGGATATAGATCACACCGAATGAATATACAAATTTCAATCGCATCTATATATCAAGTTAATTTGACACAATAAGTATCTATATACGAGCATATGTATGTAATGTAAATAAAATATACAAATTTTTTATATTATGTATTTACAAGCTGACAAAAAATAAAATGTGAGAAGAAAAAAAAAACTATTAATAATAATAATAAAAATATAAAATTTACACATAATGAATATGCGTATATGTGTTAGACATACATATATGTATATTAATAGTCATGATAAAATATATAATCCCGAATCCTGAGTTGAATTTATACGAGTGTTTACGTACATTTATATTAAGTGTAAAATCAGTATAAATATTCACAAATTCACATATTAATGTGAAATATTTTAAAACATTTAAATATTTTTTTCAATAAAATTTGTGTATGAGTGTTTTTACTTGCTTTAAAAGAAAAATATAAAAAAGAAGAGAAAGAATCAAAAATCTACAAACATATTTGTGAACTATCAAAAGACCATATTATATTGGTCTTTGGTGCTACCATACAAAATGGTTTTATACGAGGGTGGTCTGATAAGTAAGCTACCTAATAAGGAAAACACAAGTTTTTTTCTGAATATATATTTTATTTTTCAACGTAGTCCCCTTTAAGCTCGATACACTTATTCCAACGATATTCTAACTTTTTCAACCCATTTAAAAAATAATCTTTCTCAAGCTCTTCAAAATAAGCATTTGTTTCAGCGATGATTTCAAAATCCGATGAAAATCTTTTCCCAGCTAACCATTTTTTCATATTACAAAATAGGAAAAAAGTCAGATGGCGCTAAATCTGGTGAATACGGAGCGTGTGGAAGTATTTCATACCTTAATTCAATTGCGTTTATAAAGTTCTAAACACTGCTTAGAAGCAATAACTCTTTCACGTTTTTGGTCAACAGTTAACAAACGCGGCACCATCTTGCTGATAGTTTTTTCATATGCAAATATTCATGTAAAATATTTCCAACACGTTCTTTTGAAATCCCTACAACATCAGCTAACTCACGTATTTTCACTCTACGGTCATTCATTACGATATCGTGGATTTTATCGACGTTTTCATCTGTTGTTACTTCTACGGGCCGACCACTACGTTGTTCGTCACTTGTGCTAGTTCTGCCACGCTTAAATTCAGCAAACCAATATTTCACCATATAATCTGATGGTGCTGATTTACCATAATGTTTATAAAGTTTTTCTTTTGTTTCCTTCGCGGTTTTCCCTTTCAAAAAATAATGTTTTATAACGACGCGAAATTCACTTTTTTCCATTTCTTTAAAGAACAAAAAACCCTTTTATGTATACGGCTGTATCACAAAAACTAAGTGACGTACCGGCCTGACACTTTGTAATTAGCAGTTTGACAAGTTTTAAAGAAAAACAAAACAAACTAGTTTTGATTTGGATTCAAACAGGTTTCAAGGTAGCTTACTTATCAGACCACCCTCGTATGTATAATAAGACGAAAGGAATCATTACCATACAATGTATATAGTACGAGTAGTTTATGTTTTAAATTATTATGTAAGAAAATTGAAAGAGAAATTAAGAAAATTTAAGCATAAAATATGTTTAAGTTTATAAGGTATTTAAAACATTTATGTGCAAGAAAAAAAAAATGATATTTATGTATCTGTTTATAATGCAGGTGAAAATTACTTGATATGTTTTTCGGATACGCTATAAATTTGTCCATATTTTTTTGTCCTCTTTTAAAAGTAATGTACCTACACATGTGTATAAATATAAACATTTTTTGAAAATGTTATTTTATTTATTTGTTAATGAATTTTTTTGTGCTAAAATTGTGTGAAAAAAATGTATGTAATTAAAATGTATTTATATATATATGTATGTATGTATTATGTGGTCATTAGTAACACAAGTGAATCAATTAATTTATGAAAATTTTTTTTTGTCTTATATATCTGTGCAGTTAGAAGTTTCAAAATGAAAATTCAAAAATGTGTACACATGATGTGTAAAATATACTACTCGTACTATTGTACCGTATGCCACAGATGCTGTTATAGTCAATGACATCGGCCCTGTCCAAAAACGTCAAATATTGATTGCAGAAAAGCATAAATGCAGCAGCATCACTTTAGTTTTTACAGTATTCGTGTTTGAATTTTGTTTAATAGCCACATTCGTCTGTGAAAATCACATTTAATTTTTGCTAGTAAAACAAAAAATATTACCTTTTTAGTTTTTCTTTTTAATTCTATTATTTTCTCTACACTTTGTTGAATTAGAATTTCAATATCCGCATTCATTTTTTTTATTATAATAATAATTAATTCACCCAAAGTCAAATTAAAATGCAAATATAAACTTTCTATACAACAGCACAACAAAAATTCACAAATGTCAAATGATACTAGGTTTATACTAGATTACATGTTTGTCAGCATGCTAAGTAGTATTGTTCATACCATGGTATTCATACCATGGTATCGATACTAGATGTCTGTCAATGGCCTTAGTAAACAACGCATCAACACTTTAAACGCTGCACATATGCACTGCATTATGTGCATACATTTTGATCTACTTACTACGTTTTTGAACAACTGAACTGCTTTGCCTGCATGTTTTTGAACGTCATGCATTGATGTAAAGCATATTTTGACGTTTTTGAACAGGGCTTTCCACTGCTGAACGGTATGTATAGAGTAGGGGAGGCGGAGCAAGTATTAAATGTTGTTAGTATTTCTTTCCGTGTTTGTATTGTTATGTACAATATTCGCATATTCTACTCAGAGAGAAAATCAACTTTTTCTGAAGAAAGAAAACACAAATGCACTTGTATAGAGAAGCAATTAAATACTTAGTATTAAATTTTGTTACCGTTATTACATTTGTTACATGATGCTGTTAGTTATTTTTCCGTGTTTTGTTCTGTACAATATTCACATTCTCCTTAGATAGTAAATCAGCATATTTTCTAGAAAGAAAATATAGATAAAACGAAATTAATCAATAAAAAAATGTTTATTATCTAATCTTATCAAATCCGATAAATTAATGCCAATTATATTCATAAGTATACGATATTTGTATATGCATATCTGTACACATATACATAACCCACTAGTATAAATATTCATATAAATTAAACTACGTATGCAAATGGAATTATCGGGAATATGGAAAATTAAAGAAAAATGGAATTAAAGGGCAGATATATTACTATTCTTACATTTCACATATAATATATATTCACCCGAATTTAAAAATTTTTCATATGTAGCACATTTAACGAATATACGCACAATTATTGATCATGATGTTATTGCATACTTACACTGTTAACCGTTATGATTTATATAATGAATGTATGTATTTATGTAGAATTTATGTAATATAGGTATCTTCTTTACCAATTTTATTACTAAAATGCAACTAAGTATACGTATTTATGTAAGTGTTACATAAAGAATAAGATTTATTAAAATAAATTCATTCTCAAATTCAAATTTTTTTTTACATATACATATGAATATGTATTATAATGTGAATATTATTATATATTATAATTATTATTTATTTTACTAAATAATCAATTTTTATTTTTTATTTTATTATCATTTCATATATTTATTTTTATATTTTCTTTAAAATTTAATCTTTTCAGAAAAATCAATCTTCAAAAATATTCGTATCATGAGATATACGAGTACACTAATATCAAAATATTATGGTGATAAACTGTGGAACAATTATTATCCTCATCTATAGTGAACATATAGAGTATGTTAGTAGATTTTGACACATTTTTTTTATATATTTTTTTCTCAAATATTTTTTTGGTTAATATCTTCAACTCAAATTTTATGGTCTAATATTAATTTTAAAAATTTTTTCGACAATATGATTATATATACGCATCGTTCGTATGTGCTTAAATCCTCTAAAGAAGTTTTATATATTGTTGCATCATATACATATATGTTTTTTTTAAATAGAGAAGAATGTATTAATAAGTAGTACATAGGTATAACAAGAGAGAATTATTTTTTTAAAGTCAATACTTATTCTTAATTTAAAAGAGTGCTATGGAAAAAGAATAAAAATAAAATCAATCTACATACATACATTCGAATTTGTATAATCATACCACAATTTTGTCGGTCACATCACAAGTGATGATTATATGAATAACATCTAAAAATTTAATGACAGATTTTAAAATTTTTCATGTCATCATCGTTGTTTTGATCGTCGTTGTTTTCATCTTATGTTTTGGTAATCTCCTTTCTCTTAAATATATCCACTATTGCATATTTACTATGAATAGGCCAAGTACATATGTATATACATATGTATATTGATGGGCTATTTGTTTTTAAATAATCGTTATGATATGCAAATTTTTTTAAGTAAGTAAATATGTATGTAGGTACCATATGCATATATGTACGTATGAACTCGTACATAAATTGCTGTAGTCGTACATTTGTTTGTATAAAAATGCATATATGTACATTATTAGAAAGATTTTTTTTTCTTCGAAATTTGAAAAATTAAAACAAAATTATAAAAATGAAGCAAACGAATGTAGATTTAATATTCGATTTGAAGTTATTTTGAGTGATATTTCTTGTTAAATATAAAGCATTTGCATAAATATGTAATAGAGAATATACATTATGTATATCTGTAGATAAGTGTATAAATTATGTACAACAAAATTTATACAAATACCTGTAAGACCAATGCATCTGTGTTAAATCTTCAACAGCACATTATAAGTAATGTACGTATCTTATTTGCATTTACGAATAAGTTCTCATCATCGCATTTGTATATTCGTTATTGTTTTACGTCGTATCAGTAATCATTATGTATAAAATTCACAAACTCAAATGTGAAAAATTAAATCAAAAAACTTTGAAATATTTTTCGAATATAAAAAATAGAAAAACTTCTATTATATAATTTTGATAATGAAACTCGATATCTGTTGTACACCTATTACGTACAATTATTGAAATTATTTAAGAGTTTATTTCAATTTCTCAATCAAAAACTAATAGAGTCTCATGTATGCATGTAGGTTTATGAATTTTTTTGGTTTTGAAAAAAAAAAAAAATAAGAAAAATTAAAAATGAAAATGAATTTTCTCATAATAAATTATCGTAGAATAAAAATATTCAATTTATGTAATCAAATTGAAATCACGAAATATACATACACAAGAGTTTACAAAATAAACAGAAAATATATATTAAATATTTTAACGTAATCATCGCCAGCCGAACAAAATAGTATCAGATTTCAATTTTTATGTACTACTTATGTACTTATACTTCTACAGATAGAATCATTTTTGATACTCGTATTCTCTTATCTTTTATTATTATCTACTCGATATGATCAGTTAAATTTTATAGTTTATTGGTGAACGCGTAATATTTTCTTTTCGAATAAAATTGATCTTTTGAAATGTTTGCATCTGTGAAGATACATCCCTCGGTCATGTATAATCGCATATAACATATGTTATGTGTCTTGGATTTCTGTATCTGTATCAGAATGTGACATCAGTTTTTTTCTCAAAGTTTTAAATTTTTTCCAGTTCTTGAAGATGTGTTAAATTTTTATTAGAATTTAGAATAATTTTATATTGGAAAAATTAGAAAAAGAAGATAAATTGGTATAGAAAAGAAAAAGATCATTTGTGATCATTATGAATGTGACAATAAATCAGTAAATGAAAATGAAAACTCTAGTACTTATTTGTTTATATAAAATATAAAATTCAATTGAATATGATAGCATGTAATGTTCTAGGTTTTAGTTTTCAGTCTAATGGAATGTAGTTCAGGTTTGATGCATGATTATTGTTTATTTTATTTATTCATTTTTTGTATTTTGGCTTTGTCATAAATGTGACCATAGTACAATAAATATATGTATTTATTCTTCTGCCGGGATAATAATCCTAATTCAAGTGAACATTTTAATGTTGAAAAAATATTAAAAAAATAAATGAAAATATGAAATGTGTTCCATTAATTCACTGATTTTTTTTTTGTACCATTATCCCATTATGTAGTGTCATTATTATGTTTTCAATTTTCACGTAAATAAGTTGAATAATATAAAATATTTACATGTTGCATAAACTTGTTTACATGACAGAGTCGGCTAAAATCAGATACAGTTAAATGATGTAATTATGGTGTGGCTATAAGGATGATAATGTCAATTATCCACATATAATATTTGTAGATTTTTTTTTTCCCTTAAAACTTATAAGAAAAAATACTCGATTTATTTAATTCAATTACGAAATAATTTATATTTTTTTTCAATCTTTTTAAAAACAGTTAAGTTAATTTTTGCAAATTTTCAGTTAAAATAATTTTTTGAAAGTTTCCTTTCATATTTTTATCTTATCGGTTCACCTTCATAAAATATATTATGTACATTAGCATTTATTATTAGTTTTTATTTAATCCGATAAATATTCAAATGAATTTTTTTAATTTCATCAATATGAATATAACGGGCATATAAGTATTGTATGTATTATGGAATTGGTGATTGCATTAAATAATAAGATTTTCGTTTTTGAATTAAAAAATTTTTTTTCAGTTTTTTTTTTCAATCAATTAGAATTTATATTTTATTAGGTATAATAAGTACTTTTCAGTAAAATGTTTAAATAATAATTTATTGAAGTGTAAAAATAATGAAGACGAAAACATGAAAAAAATTCATTGAAAAATGAGATTTCATTTTTGAAAAGAGAAAAACATTTTTTGGTGCATATGTATTTTGATTTCTGATTTTTGATTTTTATCAAATCATTATTACTAATATCTGTATGTGAATCTTATAAAATTAGTAACAATTAAATATTAAAAATACGAAAAACTGAAAAATCAATGTTTACCTACATATGTTATATATGTACCTTAGTAGATTACGTAAGAAGTTTCAATTTTTAAATGAAAACATTAAAATCGATGATAATTAATTTTTTATACATTTATAATACAAAGTACAGGACAGGATAAGAAGTAAAACAGAAACACAGAAGCATAAAGATAGGATTTATGAAAAAAAAAAGAGAAAAGAAAATAAATCCAAGGAATAAACTGAATATAAAATTATAAACAAAAATTTCAACTATAGGCAATATTTTAAGAATCATCTAGATGTAACTGGTACTGGCACACATATACGAGAAGTTTTAGTTAGTTACATTACGATAAGAATTGTATTTTTTTTTTCATTTTGATAATAGTTTTTCTTCGAAATCTTAATTAAATATCAAAAATGAGATGTACATCTTTAAACTCATTAATTAGACGCATACTTAAGAGTGTATATCAGTATGCGATGCGCAAGTTTGTATATCTGTAAAGACATGCGCAATATTTAAAAGTGAATCTTATTTAATCACTAAAAACAATCTATAGGTGAATTATAAAAAAATAAAAATAAAATAAATCAAAAGATAATGAAAAACTCTTTAGGAAAATTAAAAATTAAAGATTATTTCTTGGTTTTTGTTGTTCTTGGAAAAGCATCCATAGAAAAACTGCATACATACATAAAGTTGTAAATATATACAGTATCGATAGTAAGTGTTCGAAATATATTTGTATTCTAAGAAATCAAGTAAAAAAATTTGATGATACTGCATGCTACCATACCTACTTAAATTAAACGAAAAGCACACTTTTGTGGCACTATAGTACATTGCGCATAAACGTAGTTATAGTTTGAGCATGATTGGACAATAATTTTTTCGACACTTTTATTAGAAGAAACTTTTCTTTATCGATTTCAATCATTCTTTTACGGAGCATTTTATATATTAGTAACGAGTATAAAAATGCAGTAGTACATTACATAAATGTAGATACATATGTTTCTTTTTGGACAGTTGAATTATACCGCTTTGTAAATTTATTCCACATAAATCCATATGCACATAACTAAATTTTAATAGACTTAAAAAATATGAACCCGATTGTAAATATAGGAGCGGTTGCAGTAGTCATAAAAATTAAGTAAAAAATATATTAAACTACATTAAATTAAACGTACTAAAAATGCTAAAACAAAAGGATCATTTTTTTTAATGATTACCAAAAAATTTTTCCTTCATCCAATCAAATACTTCAAAGATATGGATCAAAATGATTATGATGAGGATGATGATGATGATGATGATAGTCATCAGCAACAACAGTAACAGCAGCAACATTTATAATAATAGCTAGTTGCTTTGCTGGTAATAAAAAGTTAACAACAAAAGCATTACAATACACGTAATATGTGGTAGTAGCATCAATTTTTAATATAAAAATTTAACTTTTGTTTCATTACTGGCTGTAGGTACAGAGAAAACACTGTGTGCTCATATGTAAAATGCGAGTAGATACTATTACTATAGATAGATGGACTTCATTGGTATGTATGTAGTGTAAATGGATTAAGTTTTATGGTTATAAACTTTTGACACGCTACAAATAATTATAATGATGATCAGAATGTATATTATGGATACATACTCGTATGCTTGTATGTATGTAGTGTAGTACATACAGTGAGTGAAGAATGATTGACTGACTGACATGACATTCATTCATAAAAATGATTGTAAATCAAAAAAAAAGAAGATCTGTGTAAGACACTATTTTGAGTTTTTTTTTTTTTTTTGCTCATCGAATCTCAGACTAAGATCTAAAGTTTATCAACTAAAAACAAAAAAAAAAAATGGTACAAAAAAAGAAGAACGAGAAAAATGAAAGATATACATAATAATCAAAATTAAATTCGGAGGCATCCTAGAGGCAAAATAATAATAATAATTTATTCATATTATCTATACACATATACATACAGTATCAAAGAAAATATCTACATAAGTATTATACTTGTATATCGTCTGTTAAAATCTGTATCTAATTTTAAATATTTTTTATTTTTTTTGATCGCATCAAAATTATTTTTGACCATATACACATATCATATGTAAATGTGTTCATACATAAGTACATTACTGCGTAAAAAAATATAATTTTTAAAATATTATATGTATATTTTTTTATGTTTTTAATTTTTTTATTTTTAAATTTACTCGCGTATATATACCCAAAGTGTGGTAGAGTGATTGGCATTCAACATTTTTTTTTTTTTTATTAATGTTTATCTCAATGCATGATATGACACACACCACTGTGAATATATACTCGCGTGTATATTATAAGTGTACGAGTTATATACGAATACATATATCCGGCGTGTTGTACATACATATGTATATATCGAATGATACGTACATTTGTAATTTGACTTTTTAATAATTTTAAATCTCTGTAAAAGAATCAATCAAAGTGGACATTTTGAAATCATAAAATTTCATTTAATTCTTTTTTCTTTCATTTTTACCTTTTCCTATTTCCATTTCTGTTCATCATCATTTATGTATGTGCATTCCTAGAGTATTTCATTTATCTATTAATTGATTAGATGGATATTATGGCATTGGATACAAATGTATATATGTATATACTTATGTATGTCTGGACATGTGTAATACTTACATAAAATGATGATAAAAATCTGTTTAACAATAAATAGGTACACGAGATAAAGAGAGATGATCTTATCAAAAAAAGAAATATTATTAAACAGAATAAAAAATAAAATAATATGCAGAACAATAATAGAAATATAAAGATTCAACAAACAAAATGTGTATGTATAGATGTGTAGGAGAAAATTTAATTTCTGAGCAGTACAAAAATGCATGTTAATTGAATTTTTAATTTCAAGTAGCCATAATTTCGGTTTAATAAGCATCTAAAGAATTGTACATAACTTCTTTAGCTCTCTTTTTAAATTTTATTTTGATAATCTCTAAAGATTGTAGATTTTTGATTTGAAATGGATTTCATGGCGCTAATCATGCGTATACAGCCATATAAAATATGATCCCAAAATTTATCGATGGTTTTCATTTATCTTCTCTCTGTCTTTGATTACAAAGAATTTATTTATAGGATCTGTGTAATGGATTGAAAAGTATTTTTAATTTTTTTTTATTATTATTATTATGACCACCCACTCACAAAATTTGAAACGCAATTGTAGTAAAAAAAACCTTACGAATGCGTGTATGATGATAATTAAAAGAAATTTAAATAATTTGCTTACTGTCGTTCCATATACATATACTTATATGCTCACCTCCTGATGATGGGAAATTATTGCAGAGCTTATTTTATAAAAATGTAATTTAATTTTCATTTGAAATACCAAATTATTTCACCAAAGTATTTTCAAAAAATTTATGACACAATGTTGACTTCTTATAACTTAAACTCGTGTATAGATCACTATTTGACATTGAACTATAATTCAGGACACGATCTAATGTGACCTTCGAAAATTATTTTTTTGTTTTTCATTTCTCTGAATACATAATATCATGGATGAATGAATATATACCCTTCAATGTGGTTCAATTTATTTTCAATACGCAATTACATACTATAAGTAAGGATTCAGATTTATTATCAATGTACTAATCATACTGTGTTCTACCTCGTTTTAAGTCGAGGATTACCTGAAAAAAAAACGAAAAAGTTTTTTTTTCGGTATTTTATTGGATAAACAAATTTTTTATATCGAAAAAAATTATAAGAGGACATATGTTACTGTGACGCATAAAAATAGGGGTCAGGGTATTTATCAAAAGTTTCTGAATTAACAAAATATTAAACAAACTAAAGGCATCTAAAAATTTCTATAAAATCTTACGTATGTAATGTTTAACTTAACTTGTGTACTCCTCATTGAAATGTGAAAGGACATGCAAATCATTATGTACGAAATGTATTTAAAAAAAATGCATATATTTTTTTTTAATTTGAACTCTATACGTTCACATTTTTTTGTCGTTATTGTCGTTGCTGTTGTTGTTGTTGTTGTTATTTTAACTTTGAATGAATAAAAATCAAACATTTGTTATGATATTTATTTTTCACATAACATAAATTCATTCTGATGATGATACCAAAATATGAAACTAACAAAAAAAAAATGTATGAACATTGAGTATTATATGTTCTGATCAAATAACTTTTACTCCTTTGCTTGTACGAGTATGTATATATTATCTTGTATCGTATATCGTATCATATGATGATGACGATGTTGATGATGATGATGATTATGATAATGATTAAGTGAATCTGTGCAACAGATGTTTTCATTTTTTTTTATCTTATGTAACATACGTGTACACTTTAAATACATATACTCGTAATACTGAAAGGATAACTTAACATTACTTAAAAATTTGTCTTGATATTAAATATGTTATAGATATGAATGGGAAAAAACATCTTCCCACACGTTTTGTCTATCAAAATATAAAAAAAAAACTAAAAAAAAATTTAAAAATAAAATTAAACGAAAAACAATAATATACAAACATGATACATGAAAAAAAAATAATAAGAAAAAAGGATTAAAGGGTGGCATGCTTGAAATCACATCGACGAATAAAATTTGTATTTTTTTCTTCTTCTTCATTTTATATTGATGAAAAAAAAAAATTGAAAAATGTTCGTCGGGATCAAAATATGTTGCACCAGTTAAACATGGTATATGGTCTTGTGTGTAGGTTCAAAGGGTTAACCACAATTATTATGTGGTATAGAAAGTAAAAAAAAATGTTTTTTTTGTTTGTATAAGTTGGCTTGTAAAGAGGGTTTTGAGGGAAAGTCAAGATAAAAAGTGAAATTTATCATTGTTTGTAAAATTAAATCAGGTAAATAATAGTAATAATAATAATATTGATTGAATCACAAAAAAAAAAATTAAAAAACGAAAACTAGAAAAAAATTACCCCTAGATTGCCAAAGCAAAGACGAATTGGATGGATGGATATCAATAAAATTGATTGGATCTTATTTTCTTTATTATCAGTGAAAGTTAATTGTACGATTGGTACCTATAATATTTAGTTGGCTATAAATAGAGTTGCTTTTGATTCAGCTGTTCTTACGAGTATAGATATACAACATGCACATATTCGAGTAATGCATCAAAAAAAAAAAAAAAACAAAAAACAAAAATTAACATCCGGGTAATTTATATATCTAAAAAGGAAAATTATAAAACAAAATAAAATATTTGACTAAATGATAGATTTTTGTCATATGCGCCTACATAGACTATAATAGAGTTGCACCTATAGAGTATAATTTGGATTGCAAAAAAAAAATTGTTGGTAGAGAAATAAATCTACTTATATGTTGAGGTTTTGGCTGATCTATTTTTTACATGCTTGCAAGAATTCTTATAAGTTGGGCATTTTTGGGGGAAGTTTTAATGGTGTAAGTTTAGTTTTAGACTGCATTAATGTGGCATCGTACATCATTATCTATTTTAAAGTTCAATCTTCTATCATGCAATGAAAGTAAAAATGAATTTATAATAATAGAGAAGACTATTATAAAAATTCGAAACTATTGTAAACAACATGTTTCTTTTTTCATTTCATTTTTAATTTTTGAGAAAATTATCTTGTGTATTATACACATATGAAACTGCGTGGACGACAAAAATTATTAAATTTCTTTCGATATTTTAGATCGTTGAGTATTCGGGTGTATTAGATTACAACAAACTTACCTGATCATATCTTGTAATCTGTAAAATTTTCAGCTAATTAAGTAAAAAAATGGAATCGGATTGTATTAAAAAAAAATATTATGATAACAATGAGAACAGAAAGCTATTGGCTATTAGGTTTATTTCTATTTAAAAAGAGAAAAGTTTAAATAAAATGAATTTTTTAACATTTTTATTTTATTTCCTCTTTAAATTTCTTCTTCTTCAAATTTAATTTGAACTGAAAAAAAAAAATCAAAATCTCAGGCCACCTAGTCAAATAATAATTTAAATATATGTATATAAATATCTCGAGCAATCTTACAGTCCTTCTAGTAGGTAATATATAAAAGTGTGTATATGTAATATGTGCATATGAAGAAGTACTTAGAAAAAAAAAGAAAAGAAAAAATATCATATTTCAAAGTCATTTCACAGCCGTAATCACATTCATACTTGCATGCACTATAAAAAAGATTCATTTTTGACAAAATTGACATTATTCCGTTAAACATTTATGCAATTCAATTATTTAACTTTTTCCTGTTCTCCTTATAAAACACACAAAATAATTTTATTTTTTAACGATATCAAACTGTGAAAATAAAAACGTAACATAAAAGAAAGGCGATTAGATATAAAGTTATTGTTTATATTTCATTTTATAATATTATTTTTACGTCTTTTATTTTTATATTAATTTCATTTTTACCGGTCAAACATCCCCAAAAATTATACGAGTATATATGAATACTATGTATATACAAACCTTAACTACTTACTTACCTACTACCATTTACTGTACCGCATTTAGGAGTTGAATGACTTTTACATTTTATTCGTACTGTACTATTCACAATATATAATTCATATACTATATTTGTACACATAAGAAATCATAATATATGCTACTACTTTTAATAATTATTGTTCAGAAAAATGAAGAAAAAACAAAATTAAATAAAAAAAATAAAATGAAAAACAATAAAAGAAAATATAAAAATCTGATAATTTATTTAAAATTTGAATTATTAAGATAAGAATATATTTTTTTATATATTTATTTTTTTAATTATGTTTTTATTTTAATATTTTATTTGATTTTGATTTTCAATAAAAAAAAATAAATAAAGAATAAATATATATAAATTTCTTTCAAAAGTAAATGTGTATGACGTCGTATACACATATACTGCAAACTAAACTGCAAATTTATTATAATTCTAAATTTCTTTTATTTTGACACGAAAAAAAAAACATATCAGAAAAGATATGTATAAAGAAAAAGTTGAAATTTGCATATTATTTACATTGGATTAAAAAAAAAAATTTATAGATGTTTGAATAATAACATTCCAGATACATACAATAATAATTTATAATGTGTCCATCTATCTCCTACAAGCATCTTTGTATTTTATGTAACATATATGAATATACATATATGTATTTTTGAATGTGCAAAAAATAAAAATGCAGATATTTTGCAAATTATGTACATTTATGATGTGTAGATTATAAAGATTTTTTATTATATTTGTACAAAGTAGATTTGAAAATTTTTCATAATGATGAATGCAAATTATGTATTTTTTATATTGTATTCATTTTTTTTTTTCATGTATTTATGTACATATATGTTTGTATATCATATTCATTTTAAAATTATGCATATAGGTCAGTCTATAAAGTCCGAATTATATTCGTAGATTGTAGCGCTTAAAAGATAAAAATTATTATCATATGCATATTTGTTTATATATCTGAACATAATTTAAAATTTATTTTTTTTTTTTTTTATTTCGATTTGCATTTTTTATTGTTTTGCAAAGTGAAAGCTGCATTTTAAATATTGAGACAGAAGAAAAAAAAAATTATGAGTTACTGATAGATATGAAAAATTTAATTTATAAGTATATGCAGATAAAAATATAATATTCAATTTTTATTTCATTATTAGAGGGTATTTCAGGTTGAATTTCGTATGATAATAATTGTCAGAAAAATTTATATTATTTAATGTTTTGATATTTTTAAACACACCAAATTCTATCAATTCTATATACATACTAGTCGTAGTGGTTCGAATTAATTTCTCAAAATACATACAAAAATAATATACGGATCACCCTATAAAATATAAAAGAAGATAAATAATAATTTTCACTATTTATAGATTTTTAATTTATTAGATTTCTCTCATAAAATATATCTGTTGCAAAAATAAGAAAAAATAAAACAACAAATTTAATTACATACATGTTTAAAAATTCTTTATATAAAAATCTCTTATTTTATTATCATTATACTGTATCAAAAAATAATTTAAATGAATTATTTGTTTCGAATTTTTTTTTTTTTACATCACCTAATATATAAATATGTACATATATTTGTACAAATATGCATGTATGTGAATATAAGTCAGTTTTAAATTGAGACGATATCGACGACATCCAAATATGCAAATTAAATTGCGATAAATTTCAATTTATTTTTTCGTTTGAAAATTTTCCATAAAATCACAAGAAAAAAATATAGACATAAATATGACAACAGCAGAGTAGGACTGGCACTTCAATAAAACTTCACTTTTGTGTAATTTTTATTTGTGAATAAATTACAGTTATTAGCTCCGAGAGATGATAATGCTTCAATGAACAGCAGAGCAATATACTAACTTAACTAGCTAGTTAACTAGCTAACTAAAGGTACGATCACACATCGCTATTTTTCTTGTTGTACAACCAAAAAAACTGCGAAAGTCAAAAGTAGCAATATGTGAATTACTTTGAAGTATGAAAAACTGCACTTGCAGCTTGGTTGCTAGCGCTACTTGCAACCTTAAAAACTGCGATGTGTGAACAGCTGTTTAACAAGTTGCAACCGCTGCAAAAAAAATATATTTTCAGCTGAAACTTTTGTAGTGCTAGCACCTGCAACTGTTATTGTTCAGTTGGTGTTATAGCTTTTCTCATCCATGTATTTTGTTTTTTTATGCGTGGAGTAACCAAACGTAGAAGTTCATCAAAGTGTCTTGATGAGATACTCTTAGAAAATTTTTGTACACACTTTCAACACCTAATCGTAATTCAAGTACCAAATTATTTAGCTCCACTATGCTCTCTATTTTTAATCCATGGCTTCACCCAACATTTTCTTCGCTTTTTTGTGTTTTTTTGTTTAATAAAACAACTAAACAACTTGCTGCTAGAAACATCGTCAAAACAAATTTTTTTAAAATTATAATTTTGACATTTAAAGAAGTTGTGCAGCAAAAACAACGCAGCATCAAAGAACAGCTTTGCAACTTTTTCCTTAAAAGTTGCATCTGTAAGGTTGCATGCAGCCAAAGTAGCAGGTTGCAACTACTATGTTTGAGTGAAAACGCTATTTTTGCAGCTGCAACCTTGAAAGTAGAGCAGCAAAAGTAGCGATGTGTGATCGTAGCTTAACTAGCAATAGCAAAGCAACTACTGTACCGAACTGAACTAGCGAAAGCTAAGTGATTTTCTTTTTTTTTTTTTTTATGTACAATAATCGCGTATTCTAACTGAGAAAGAAAATTAATTTTTTCTGAAGAAAAAGTTAAATACGAGTATAGGTTAGTTACAGAGTAGAGGTAGAGGAGAATTTATAAAATGTTGATAGTTAATTTTTCGTATTTGTTATGTACAAACAATATTCGCAATTTGCAGAGAAATAATCAACTTTTTATGAGGCAAGAAAATACGAAAGAGTGTAGAGCAGAGGAGCACGAATAAAATGTTTTTATTTGATTTTCCGTATTTTGTCACGTAAATAAATATCCTACTTACAGCTACTACCAAGTAGCAATAGCAACTACTAACAAACACCAAACAAGTAACATTGTTCCATTTTGTCTTCTATTTCATTTATTGGTGTGATGTTGTATATAATATCATTGTGGATACGATATTTTAGAACAAGTGTTATTCGAATGTTTCAATGCCATTTAGTGGTTAGATGGAGGATATTAAATTTTATTTCAATCTTTTTTAATTTTATTTAAATTGTTTAGGTTTTTTTTTATTAGATAGTTATTAAAAATTATTATTATCTGAAGTATTATTTTAAAATTTATAACTTTTTATCAGGCACAAGCACAAATATTCATTAATGTGTGTGTGGTATTTTGTTTATGAAAATTTTATATGTAGCTATGAAATTCTAGAATAATATGCTGGTATTGAATTTATTGTTTTTTCTTTATATGTCTGTTTTCTTTTGATCATGAAAAGTTTATTAAGATTTTTTTTTCTGGATAGATATTATATACAGGAAGAATGTACGCATATTAAAAAAAAAATATGTCATTTTATGATTATTTTTAATTTTATTGTATTTTTTTTTATAATAACTACTTATATAAACCTAATTATTGTTTGTGTATCAAATTTTTATTAATTTTTTTTAACGATTATTTAATTATAATACGAATAATACCTATATCATATTAATATTAAGTAATATGGTAATATTGATAATATATTAATATCACATAGATGAACGAGTATATCTTAATTTTAGCCATTACTAAATCACCTAAAATAAAATTAATGTTTTTTTTTTTATTAAATTTCATATATAGAATATTTATATGCCTACCTGTAAACAAGTTTTATAGTCGTCGGTATTATAATTTTTCTGTATACATATATTGTTCTCGCACATATTAAATTTATATTTTTAATAATTTTAATTTTTTTTTTTAAATACATATTACTTTGTTGAAATCTATACCTTGTTTTTTTTTTTTTTAATTATAACAGATTATTAGCATAATAAAATATCTACTGTATAAAACGAACGTAATCAAAATTGTGTGGCATACTAACTATATGTATATATATAATACAGTACTCGTAAATATGTATTTGTACATGAATTTGTATATTATTTATCATGCAGATATGTATGTATATAACAGAATCATGCAAGTAATATCAAATTTTTATTACCTAATTTTATTGAAAATATATTATATATATATTTTATAAAAATTCAGTCCTAAAAAAATTTTTTTTCGCTATGTACACACATCACATAAACAACTTAAGATGCTTACGTGATGTAACTGAATTTACAGTTTACAATTGAATTGATTTATAGCTCATTGTATGTGAAAATATTTAATAATTTTTCTTATTTTTCGTTCACTTCCAGTTTCATCTAATTAATACTAATAATCGTAGTTATTGCACACTTTCAGGAAATAATTTTATAAAATCACTCTTCGATTAAATTTTCACCACATAGTAAATCTGAACTGAAGATGTTTATAATATAAACTCAATACTGGTATCCTCCATGGTGTAAATACTACTACTTTAACACCATATTGTCATTTTCTTCAGTTCGTTCACCGTCGATGATTTGTTGGTTTTGAATTCTGAAAACAAAGGTTTTAGCTTTAAAATTCTATTATGAATGTAAAGTAAAATAACTTATTCATACTCAGTCTCAGCTAGCAATTCTTGAACAACTTTCTTTCTGGTTCTAGTTGTCAATCTTTCATCTCTCTTATTGATTTCATGTTGAAGTGGCAAAAATAATGTAGGAATTGCATTTTTATTCAATTTCCAATTTTGCACTTTCGTATTTAAAAGATAATTAACACTTTCTTTTAATTTGTAACTATATCATCCTCAAAATGAATCGAACAAACTTTCGCATATTTCATATTTATATTTTCTTTGCTGCGATTACATGCTTTTATCCACTGTTTTTGAAGGTTTATATCTTTCGGAAAGAAATGTAAACCCAATATGTTAATCTGCAAGTTTTTGTTTTGTATTATTTTTGCAGCCTTTTACACTGCACCACACCATTGTATCTTATTAGAATAATTCACAAAACTTGGAAAACTATGTTCTATATTGTAATTTATTTATTTTCACTTAAATCATTCATACACTATGCTTATACACAACTTTTTGTTTATAAAGAGGTACTCTATGTTGCGTCATTTGACAACCAAATGGCGATTCAAGAAGAAGACTTACCTCACCTTAGTAGTATTTAGACCGTAGTATTCTCTATACACTTTACACATTTATATGGACAGTCTATTGATTTGCAATAACTTAATTTCAATGAAATAATCTATAATAAATAAATAAATAAATTTAAAAATAAAATAAAGATATAAAACACAGTAAAATTTTCGCTGTTGTATTTTAAAATATATAAAAAAAAAATAAAAATTAAACAATGCAATAAATAATAAAACAATATTTTATATTTTTGTATCCTTTTTATATTTATTATCTGCTATATACACACATGATGATCTAACACATAGTATATGTATAAATATTATAATATAGTGTATTGAATTCAAATAAAAATGTCCCATTTAAAAAAGTTATGTGACCCTTTTTTATTGGTTATAATTTTTGCCAATATTTTTGAATTATGTGACAAATATATATAATATTAAAAGATTATATTATATCCATTAAATGCATATAGAGTTAAATATACATAATAATATAAAAAGAATTATCAATAAGAAGGGGTTCTAAATATATATAGTGTAAGATTTTAGATATAAAAATATTTTCTATATATGAAAGGGGTATTATTATTATTATATCATTATAAGAAACACATAAAATTATAAGAAAGGGCATAAAGAAAATTACACATACATATATGTATACTATATGTGCATGTTTGAATGCATATAAGATATTTATGAAAATCGATTTATTGAATTTTGTTTAGAATTTATCTGATGGAATTTTTTACAATTTTCTTTTGTGAAACTTATATACTTACGTACCTTCTAATGTATGTGTATAGTTTCACAAAAGAATATATCACAAAAATTAAATAGACAGAATAATAAGAAAAGAATAAAAAAAAAAATCTGAAGTGAAAATAAAATAAGGATATCATCACCATAATCTATCATGTCATCGTTAGATAGTATTATGCACTCGTTCCTAGAACATTGAATAGGAATATCTTAGAGTCCGCATATTACATACAATCCGCATATACTAGTATATTTATCTTACATTATTGTATACGACGAGGATATGAGATGAGTTATGGATGTTTTTATTTTGCTATATTTAATATGAGTGATTTTTGCATTGTTAAATATTGATTTATTCTGTGGATTTAGTATTGCAAAGAAAAAAGTACAAGAAAAAAAAAATGAATTAAATAAAGGAATAAGAAAAGAAGATAAAGAGATAAAAATTGAATTGAATTGAATTGCATCTATAAACATCCGCAGTTTTGCTTGATCGTATTTACAGTACATTGTGTATATGTATATCTCGTAAAATATAATGAAGAAAAAAAGGGGTTTAATTGTTTTGCAATATTATGTTCTGTGTTTTCATTTTTTTTTTATTCTTATGTGAACTTTACATACCTGTGTACACATGTAATACACGTATGTACATACATATATGCACATATTCTGTGATTATCTTCGATTATAAAAGGATCGTGTGCCACGACACACATTTTTATTTTTTCGTCGTGTATGATTTTTTGTTTTGAATTTGTCTTTTGTGTGCATTACAAGATTCCATTCGTTTCTCTTCATCTGTAATAGTTTATAGAATAGAATTGAATTGAATAGAATATATAGAAATGACATTACATATCTGTAAATATGTACATAACATGTGTAATATAATTGAAAATAAGATCGTCAATAACAATTTTTCAATAATAAATACAATAATTGATGATAAGATCGCATTTTTTTTTTTTACTAAACAAACATAGCATGCCAATATTGTAAAAAAACAAACAGTAAAATATACAAACCGTCTAGCTACTCGTGTATGCACAGAGATAAAAGGTGTATTCGTATCGTATCGTATGTATGTATGTGAGGTGCTTTTCATATATTTATTTGAAATTAAAAAAGTATGACAACGCGTAGATTATTATGATTATCAAAAAGATTTATTGAATTTTGAAATTGATAGAAATACATATAAAAAATGAAAAATTAGGAGCCGAAAATATGCGATAAAATGATAAAAGTGTTGATTGTATATGAAATGAAAATAAATATTAAAATCTGTAGTTCATGAAATCAATATTACTGTAGCTGTATGGAATGACACGTTTACATAAAGCGTGTAATGTTTATATTTTGTGAGTATATGTACATATATGCATTTGTATATTTTGGATAATTAAAAATGAAAAGTTCATAATATAAAATTATTATCGAAAAAAAGTTATAAATTTCGGTTTACATGGAAATACATAATAAAAATAGAAAATTCGTTAAAATACACAATATGTAGATAAATGATGGCTAATCCACATGACACGAGAAAATTTGAAATTTATATCTAACGTAACGTGATATAAGAATATAGGGTGATCAAATTAGAGAAAGTATATACACAATTTTTAATTAATTGAAATATAAAAATAATACGTTATGAGATATTTGTATAATTATTTATTTTACACTTTAATGAGGGAAATTTTGTTAAAAAATGATTTCATCTGAAAGATCATTTCTGAATATTGTTTTTTGTGATATTTCGATTCCAGCAGATCAACAATTTTTAACAATTTTTTCACATAAATCTGCTGTTATTTTACTAATAATAGCTGCTGGAATATTTAAAAAGTTTATAGTACTAATACGATCACCTGATATTTTATATACGTATTATACTCGTACATACAATGTTTATGTTTGCAGTTATATTATTATAAATTATTAAATGAAATTGAATTATCTACTCGCGTTTTTATTATTAAAAATAAAAGATATCAGAAAAACTGATGATTTTTTTTCTTAAAGATAATTTATGCATGCGTAGATAAAATGATTTTCATATATGTATTTGAGAACATTATACATATTATAATGTACAATATAGCACACATATAACTTTACATTAAATCCACTTTAACAACATAAATCTTTACAGTATGTGTAAATTTAGGTCAATTTTTTTTTAATTGAATTAATACTCGTATATACTTTTTGGTTGATTTTCATATGTGCATTTATGAAACAACACCCTACTACACATAACGTGCAGTATACATATAAAATTATGAAAAAATTGAAAAATTGTAATTTTTTGTTGATAGTTTTACAATGTAATTTATTTTTACTATTTTTACCTCTTTTGAAAGAGGTTTTTTCTGAATTCTGAACCACTTCTTTTTGTCACAATAAAATCAATATTATATGTCAAATGTAATTTGTATTTAATTAAAAGTCAATAAAAAACATAAAATTTTTTTTTTTTTGATTTACTGTACATTTTTAATTCTTTTTTTCGTGATTTAATTGATGATGCATTTTTTCATTTATGTACATACTTTGTATATATGTAGGTACCTGTAGGTATGTTCTTGTACTGTTCGTTTACTCGCGTACACAGTAGATACAGCATATACACAGATGTACAGAAAAATGAAAATAAATT
This sequence comes from Villa cingulata, assembly GCA_951394055.1. Classification (NCBI taxonomy): domain Eukaryota; kingdom Metazoa; phylum Arthropoda; class Insecta; order Diptera; family Bombyliidae; genus Villa; species Villa cingulata. The sequence continues at coordinate 13,334,429 of OX596023.1, read as the reverse complement.
TATTGGATTTAAGATTAAAATTGAATAACTACATCATATTATATTATTTATAATCACATTTATTATATAAGAAGAGAAGATAAGAAATTATTATACGTACGCAAATGTATATATTATATAGTAATATGTATGTCCTACTGATCATAATCATAAAACGATTTATATGACGACAATTTAATATTTTTAGTTAATTTTGTAATATCAAGAAGATCGATCAAATCGACAAAAAAATAAATAAAAATAAAATAAACGATTGATATACGAGCACATAATGTACGATCAAATACTAATATGACAAGTATTCAGTATACTTATGTAATACGAGCAAGTATGCATGTATATATATTTTTTCGTTGATGAAAGTTAAAAATTTAATTATCTGGAAAGGATCATATCATTAATATCCATTCATATAAACATATGTATGCACGTATACATACATATATGGAATCATGTAAACATTAAAATAAAAAAAAAATCGAAAATGTGAATATATTCACAAATTTACAAAAACATTTTTTGTGCATATTTTGTAATGCTTTCATATTTAAAATTTCATTTATCTTTTTATATACTTTTTGTATAGGAAATGCAATAAAAAATACAATTTATATTATGCTTGATAGTTTGCTACTATAATAAACTGCTAGTGTACTTTAAAATATTATAAGATTATTGCGATCGTATAATTATATCAACATATTGTAAGAAAAAAAAAATGGGACAATAATAAACAGAGAAGAATAAGCACAAGGAAAATATTTCATAAAATATATTCTGTATGCAATTTATTTTCATTTATAAATTTTCGATCTTCATTCCATAGATCATTATGCTGAGATTACTATAAAGGCACAAACAATAAACATACGTTTATGTTTATTGTTTGTGCTATAGGTCGTTTTATAATTTTTACTTTGAAAAAAAATTATATTGACTTAATAAATTTTCGATGCAATAAATGAAATTAAAACCATTAATGCAAGTACCTTTGTAGTACATTATATGCATGTCCATGTGAGGTTTGATAAAAAAAAAAAAAAATAATGAAAATTGTCGTTCTTCCTAAACCTCTAAAAGTTAATTTTTATATTTTCTGTCTAATATTAAATTCTTTTGATAATTCTTGGAAAAATTTTGTACACACAAAGTAAATATTTTAAATCGTTTATTTAATTTTATTCGAAAATTTATATATTTATTTGGTAATAATGGTAGATAATTTTGGTGGTTTAGAAAAAGGCGTTTTATTATCGTCATAATTTCATCATTGCACATTACGATATTATACAGATACAGAAAAAATTTTTTTTTTTATTTTGTGATATTTTTGATATTCTACTGATAAAATAAAATTTGAAAGTTCATATGATATGTGTTTAGTTTGAATTGTGTTGATGATGACGATAATGATGAGTAAGTCAATGAACCTTATAGCCTCAAAGAGCTTAAAAATTGATCATATATTGAACCAGAAATATATATAAAACAAATTTTATTTTTATTTTTGCTTTTATCAAAGGAAACAATTTAGTGCAGATATTTTATGTGAAAGTATATAAGCATTTTGTAAAAAAAGAAAAAAATAAAAAAAAAATACAGAAATAAATAAATTAATAAATAAATGAAAGAAAAGTTCATGACAAATTTATAATAACAATAAAATTAATAAAAAAAAAATGCATTCACAGTACATACGTGTAAGTCTACTGTCACATGAGACTGATTCTGAATCTGAAAAATTCCGAAAATTTCAGAATCACAATCAAATACATTGTAGTATATGTGACCTGTTACATGGCTCTGAAAAATTCATCTGCTGAATAAATTCCGGTTTGTGTTTCCGTTTTGTAATCTGATTATTTTCAGAATAGAAAATGAAACATGCTGACAATAAATGTAACATGTCACATGTACCTGAAATCTGAATCTGAATTCATAGCTAAACCACTCAATAAATTGACATACTTGTTTATATACAACTTGAAGATCGTAAGATAGAAGACAGAAGACAGAAGATTAACTTTATTTCACCCTCCATTGAAAAGTGCGTCTTACCAACGTACTCGCCACTCATAGTAGTTATTGTTCGATGGTTTAATGTTCACTCGATAAGTAAAGTGTTTTATAACAATAACAAATTTAAAGAAAAATATTGAAAAGGAGTTTTCAGATTCAGAATCAGAATGAACAAAAAGTGAATTCTGAATCTGAAATTTTACGTTTCAGATTCAGAATCAGAATAATGTGACAGTAGACTAAGTGTATATATCTAGTAATTTGAAATTATTTTTCTTACGTCATCCATACATACTCGGGCATTTATGTACTTTTATTGTGACCACCCAATAAAATTTCATTTTATTTTGGAAAAGTGAAAATTTATGATCAATATTTTCAAATAATTTACAAGTTGTACACATACATAATATGTATGTAGATGTACAAACATGTATATAAGATATAACAAAGACAAATTTTTTATTATAATTTTAGAAAGGTGTAATGATAAATAAAAAGATATATCAATGAGGTTTATATGCAATTTTTGTTTTATTATACTTGTACCGTACATATCTAGATTTTATTTTTATCTGTTATGATTGTTATGATGATGGTAATGATTGTTATATATGTAGTTTATTTTGAATGTGCACATAACGACATAACAAATCTTTTAAATGTACAACCATAACACACATTTAAAATCACAAAAAAATGTTAATCTTTTTGAAAAGTTACATATGTATGATTGTGCTTGGTTAGAATAATATTTGTATAATATATAGATGATAGAATGTGATAGAATATGTAAAAGTGAGCGTATGTATTAGAATTAGAACCTACATATTTAGTAAATTACATATCAACCCGTAATCTTGACGTTTCAATCAAATTAAGATGTTATATTTTTTTAAATTTATATGATTTGTTGTTAATGTGATGAAATAAATCGAAAAATTAATTTAAAATATTTTTGATATAAATTTGGGTTATTTGTTTGTAACAAATATCATATCTTTAACGCTATATTTTTGCTGGTGATTTACATTCATTCATCATTAGTTTATGCAAAATTAATTAATTCTATTAGACAGATGCATTTTTCTCTAAATTCTAATTATACTCTGCTCTACTGCTCTATTTACTGTGTATTCTCTTAGTTTGTATACTTCTCGTGAGTCGTGGTACGTTTATATATTAGCTGTGTTCCTTTCACGTGAGCAAAGTACATACTTAAAAATCAGTTTGATTTAATACTTCACTAAATTTTTATGTGTGAACTGCTCAAACAATTTTTCAAAAGTAGTTTACTCATACTTTGTACGTAGTTACGTTATTTCTTTCTACCAGATGTCTTTTTAGTTTCAGATTATCCAGCAGATGGAAATTGACTGTTTAGGTTAGATTTCTTGGTATAAAAAAATATCATATGGAGTGTTTTATATAAATCTTTAATATAAATTTTTCAAATTTAAAGTAAAATAATTTTATGGTTATCTTTTGCTTCACTTGTAAAGTTTATTTATGTTTCTTTGAATAGTTTGAGTCATTGCTAAAATAATTGCTTAGAAGTACTTCGCTCACGTGAAAGGAACACAGCTATTATGTAGTGCAGAGAGTGTATAAGATGAAATGAATTTTTCTAATAAATTAAAATACAAGTGTATTCCCGCGTGTCTCTTCCTTTTTATCGTATACATCTCATGGTGTGTAGTTTAAAGCAAGTATAAAAAGAAAATGAATTGCTATTACCAAAGACTATAGAACTAATTCTATGGTCCTTCCTATTGCCTATTACTTTCTGTCTCTTCCTGTTTCTCATATATTTCTCATGGCGTGACGTGTAGTGCGTAATGTAGAGCAAGTATAAAGAGGAAATGCATTTTTCTCGTGAATGAAAATACGAGTACATATGTGTATGGTATGTGAGGTACTACTACCGATGCTGATATTCTCATTGCCACTATTTATTTTTACTTCCTGTTTCTCGTATTCTTCTTAAGGAGTATAATGCAAAGCAAGTATGAAGAGAAAATGAAATATACGAGCGCATTGTATGCAAGCAAGGTATTCCCATATGTATAAATGATGTACAATGAAAAATATAGTCATTATCCGGGGCAAAAAGACATAAATGCTGAAATTAAATATTTTTGTTTCCCAAAAGTTGTAGATTCATCTAATTTGTGGTTGAATGTGGTTGAATGCTGTAAAATACTTGTGAATATCAATTGAAGTGTAATTTATATATCAGATGGCAACAGATGGTCACAATTTTAGTTGAGTACATACATATATTCATAAATTTTTTCCAAAAAATAAAAACAAAATCTATTAATAATTTATGAATGATTAACTACGGAAGGGTGTATTTTACAATTTTGGTTCACAACATTTGATCCATTTCAGTAAAAAGAGATGTATCCCTATGAATGAGAACCATCAATGGATTTTGAAATTTTTTTATATTTTTTTGTCGTAAATTCATATTGGAGCGATACATGTAATGTAATACCTGGATATGTGTTTATCTCTGGTCCAATATTTCAAGTAATAATATGCTTGCTTACATAAGATCCATCCATGTGTCATCTGTTGGCATCACATAAAATTTGTGAATGAAATTTTAAAAATATTCTAGAAAATTCAAAATCTTAATTAAAATTCAGTTCTAACACATTTCCACACTAGGATACTACACACAAAATAAATTTTATTTATTTACACATAACATAAGTATACATATTTCGAATAAAAAACATAATCATCATTTGTCACATTGGTTTTGTGTTTCATGCACGTAAATGGTAAATACTTGTAGATTTCTTTTATAATTGAATGCGAAAAATCATCATCATTCATCGAGAAATTGTTTTTTTTTTTAAAAAATGCAAATAGGTAAGAAATGAAGAACTTTCACGCAGTTCTATTCACATATGCATATTTTAAGGATTTTCTTTTTTCTTGATTGATTGTGTAAAAATCTTATTAGAAACTTGATTAATGATTCTCTCTGATATCCTTTTTATGAATTCTTACCTGTATCACACAGTTATGTATGTAGGGATAAGCATGCACATAGAAAATGACTAATTTAAAAAATACAAATTTCTGATATTCAGTCATTTAAAAATTTTTGTCACGAAAAAATTTTAACATATACTGTATTCACGTATTGTGTACCATAATTAAAATATCCGTTTCCTTAGTATGCATTTATTCATGTATATAAGCAATTTGAAAAATTTAAATAATACTTTCATGAAAATTATTTTTGTGTTTGTATATGGATACTGATAGTGATATTGACGATCAAATTTTATAATGTACAGCATCTTTATTATTTATTACATATTATGTAGCACAATGTCATAATCCAAATATAATAATGATAATCATAACGATGGAAAGTATACATACTGTATGTTTAGATAAATGCACGACATAAAGATGATAATGTGTGTATATTATTATTATTATTTTTTTTAAATAAAAATGAGATATTTGCATTTTTTTTCCTTTCATCCTAAAATATGTACATATGTATGTATGTACGTAGGATATCTTAAGAAACCCTTTTTTTTATGTAGTCTATACATACATTTATGTGGTGGCATATTTATCTTTCTTTCGTTGGGAAAGAAATTTATTTGAAAATCCTTAGGCTAAAAATTTTACGTTACAATGTACATACATACACATATGTATACATAAAATTTATATAGAATTCATTTTTGTCATGGTCGATAAGCTTGACGAAATTCATTGAGCCATTGGCTAAAAGGATTAAAAATTAAAATTTTCATTTTTCAATATGACTATATGTCCCTATATATACTTATATATGTATATAATACATAGTATGTAGAATATATTACATGCGAATAGAGTACTTAAAATTGAATTTATATGATAGATATATGTAGATAAAATATTTTATATTTTAATGATAATAATGAAACATCTTTAAAATATGACATAAATACACACCATACCGCTCCGCTACACATAAAAATATGTAAATATGTGCATATACATGTTAATATACGTTCAATAATCTTACGTATGGTATGTACTACGTGATAGTTTTGATGGATGTATCAGAAAAGTAAAAATGAATTTTTGATAGTATGAAGTATACCTATACATTATTATTTGTGCACATAAATGTATGTATGTATGTAAATAGAAGGTATATACTTTATCAACAAAGTATACATATATGTATCATATAATCTAGATACATATGTAAATGTATGTCTGTATGAATTTATTTCTTTTGAAGCCGAAGGTAATGTAATACATATCGCGTCGCGCATATATACTCTTACACGTAAATTAGTGTAATGTGGAGTAATGTTTCATATTGAAATTTCTTTCTTTCATGAAAATCCGATAGAAGATAGAAGCGAAAATAAAAAAAAAATAAAATAAAAGAAAGACTAAGAAAAGATTACCAGTAGGGGTCCTATTACATATTTATGTCTGAATTTTAAAATTAAAATTTTTCAAATAAAATTAAGCTTGAGATAATTTACAAATAAAATATGAAAAGAAAAAAATAAATTATAAAATGAAATTTCAGAATAAGAATGATGATTGTAATTGTGTATGTGTGATGTTTATGAGTGTGGATATAGACATAAATATACATAAAGTGTATTATCTATGTGCGTATATATTTAATAACTTATTTTATCTGATAAATTATTATAGAATATACGATCATCACTCATTCATTTTTGTATTTAAACAAAAAAAATTAAATTGCAACACGAACAATTTAAGTACATATCTGAATACTTACTCTTACCAAAAATGACAGCTAGCTATATAGCATAAATAAGTAATAATAACAATAGAAAATTTATGGAGAAAATTTGAAGAACAATCTATACGTACATGTTATGATGAGTAAAGTGATGCGCGATGAGATGAATGTAATATTATTCTAATTTAAAATTTACTAATGATTTTTTACTTTTTTTTTTTCAATTTTATATATTTTTTCATTTTTCATTTTTGATTAGAAATGTACTGATATGAACTTCTGTGATTATGAACCCTATATAGACAAAATCTTAATGGGTAACTTCCTCTTTTCTATATAGTACAGAGCCATTCATACGTACATACATTGAGTGGTGTGTATAATATAATGATTATGATTACGATTACGATGATGAGAATGAAAAAATAATTTACCTTTACACATATACCTATACTGTCATAAATACCGCAGTGGAATATAATGTCGATACTATGTAAAATTTTACCTATTATTTTGTTTTTAAGTTAATGGCTACCCGCAGGTTTAACAATAATTCTATAGTGTCTTGAAACGAAATTACAATTCTAACTGCTGTTGCTGCTGCTGCTGCTGCTGTTACTGTTGTGATGATGATGATGATCATGATGCTGTAACTACTATTAAACATTGGTCTGAATATATAGGATATATATTAATGTTTGATACAGACGCAGAGATACATACACAGATATAAGATACATACATTATAATATCAAGATGATATTTAATGTAAAAGTCAGGTGTTTGGTGTTTCAAACAGGTTAATATTAATATTTTCCAGTACGTATACATAAATTCGTACATACTTGCTATATCAAACGACATTTTAATTGTTTTTCTCTGTTGGTCTGATCCAGTCAATGAATTTAATTTTAACTACATACGTACATGTACATCATATAATGTATAGTTAATGACGACTATAATGCGAGTACAAATCATGTACAAAATCTAGAGAGATATCATCATATGTATATATGTATGTAATAATTTTGTCTATTACCTATACGAATTATGTTACCTTTATGTTATGGTTCTTATAACTATCTTTTTGAAATTTTAATTATTTTAAAAAATAATATCTGTTTTTGACAGCCTAAAGATACTACTGCATACGTACCGGGTATTGTCTGTACATTACAGTACTTTTACACTCGTTTACTTATGTATCCAAAAAACTCTAAATAGATAATCAATGCAATCGTCATTATCCATAATAATAATAATCATCATCATGATCATGATCATCATGATCATAAAGATTCGTTCATCATTCATTCATTCTATCATTGCGAGGAGAAAGTTAATGATCTATTGGATACATACTTATTTTTCACGAATATTAGTTGAATATGACTTTGAACCCACTGTAAGCAGTGCACAATCAGTTCAAATGTCCATATCGCTGATGAATCCCATACATACATATATGTAGATACATATGTGTGTGAGTGTGTGTGTTTTTGTGTATTAACTTTTATTTTTTGTGGGGCATTAATATAAAAATTAATAATAAACAAAAATATTAAAGATAACACGATGTTATTCATGTTGTACCTACACTTGTAGTTTCAATCAATTTTCAATACGAGTTATACATAATCGAATTTTATCGATATATGAGTATCTATATTTTCAGAATTTTAGTTATCTACATATTTATATTCAGATACATACTTACCTACATTATACACTGACATGTGCATATGAGCTTAAGAATTTTAGTTTACTTCTTATAATTTAGAAGATTGAAGTTAATCGATTTCCTGCCATTAAAACGCTTCAAAACAATTTATCATCTAATATTCTAATTGATTCTGATATTTAATGCTAGAAGTAAACATACATATGTATGTAAGTATGTACATGTATGCATAATAATTAATATTATGAATGGATTTCGTTCGATTTCTATAAAAGTCTGTGCCTGCGTTTATGTGAACGTTCATATGTGAAATAAGTAGAAGTTAATATTAGATATTAGGTATTACCATCCCAGCTGACCAAGTGAACTCATAGTGAATTCGTTCTGAATTCATTTCACCCAAGTGATTCTTCACGTGAACGTTCACAGTGAATCATTAGTGAAGATATTTTATTTCAAAAATTTTTACGCTATAGCTGGTCACAGTGAATTCACATAATGAACTCATTTTGAAATCACTTACTGAACATTTAATGAAAACACGAAATGAATTCATATTGAATGCAGCTTGTGAAGGTAAAATACCATTCACAATGTGAGTAATCAATGAATCCTAGCTCTAATTATTATATTCCTACTTTTCGTTTTGATTTTTCTGAATAATTTAAACAAAAACTCTTTAATCACTTAATAATATTAATCACTTCGTTATTTTTTATTTATTTTACTTTTTATTTTTAATAAACTAATATTACACAGAATTTAAAACACTTGCTTATTCCTTATTCTTAGACTCAAATAACTACATTTTATATCGCTTCAGTTTACAAATTAGTACCTGAAAAAGGGATATAAAATTTTACTATACGTTCACTAAGTGATTCCATAGCGTTAGGCTTTGTGAATCGTAACCATTTTACAAAGATAAAACGAATGAATTCGTCTAATCATAAAATTAAAATAAGTTTACATAAATCGTCATTCATCAAATGAATTTTATATGAATATAATTCATATTTCAATCACTTGGTGTATTCATAATGTACCCATTTTTGAATAATTCACTTATTTTTCACTTCGTGTTTTCAAAATGAATAAGAGAAAAATTATTCAGTTCGTGAAGATTTTTGGCATTCACTATGAATTCACTGTGAACTTAGTTCACTGAATGGTCAGCTGGGATGTATTACATTTTTCAAATGTGTGCTATATGCATGTATGATTTGATTTGGATGTTTGATGCTGAAAATTTTTTAAATTAATAAAAATTTTAATGGTTCGTGGTTCTACCTTAAATTTGTGTATATGGTATGAGTATGTATGTATATGTATAAAATTGTAATTTATATAATACATACCTAATATATGTGTTTTACATTCAACCCCATTTAAAATGAAACTGTTCTTTTATGATAATATCGTTGAATATGATGATATCATACACCAGTCAATTATTGTTCTAGAAATAATTCAATTAAAATTCTAAAAAAAATTGAATCACATTTTCTACACGTTCTAAATGACAATAAAATCGAAATCGTTGCAATTATCATTCATACATAATTCCATGTAATACTCAAACGTTTCAAATATCTTTTTGTTTTTTATTATAGAGTATCTAATGCGTTTTCAATCTATGAATATATTACGACCGCCACATTTATTTTTCTTTTTTGCTATACCATTTTGAAAGTGATAAAAGTTCATTTTAATTGCTAGTAATCCTTATATTGAGTTAACACCTCATCTCTGTATGTAAAAAGTGCGCAATAAAAATACACCACCCTAATTATTTGTAATCCTTCTTGAATTTTTTTAAGGTTTTTAGGCTTTTTTTTTGTTTGAAATTTCATTAAGTTTACATTAACACCAGCTAAATATTGCTCACATTGAAATAAAAACATTTTTTTTCACGAGTCTTTCATTACGCATTTCACCATTTTACTCTTAAAATTTTTTTGTGTAAACTTGTTTTTAACAAATAAAATTTGAAATTTTTTATTTTGCTACTTTTTTTTTAAATTTATAACGACAGTGAAAATGAGCAATATGCCATGAGTCCATTAAATTTTTGTTTATTTGATTGAAGAGGAAAATGAGATCCAATATACATACCATTTTTACATATACAAGCATATCTATTGTCAATACCCATATTTAAAATAGAAAAAAAAAACGTGTATTTATACAGACATTATATTTTATAAATATTTATCTCTCATTCCATATAAAAAACAGAGGAAATTGGGAAAATTTTTTTTTCGATACCTATCCAATATTAATATTGAAGGAAAATTATATACACCCTATGGATAAAAAAAAACGTTTCCATGTGGTGTTGTACAGTACATAAAATAGAAAATTTCGTTTTAAAAAAATGTCATTTTTTTCCTACTTTCAACCTTTACTACACACGGTGTTTTTATTACTATTTTTTTTTTTATATTTTTGGTTCTATATTTAAATTGAATGCGGAAGAAAATCTATAATGAATATTATCATGGTATATCAAATCGTATCTTGTATGTATATACATTTGTATGTATTTGAAATAATAATAAGGGAATGTATTTGATATAAAGTACTCCGAATCCTCCGAATATATTTATGAATGTATAAATGTATACAGCATTTGTGATAGTTTTGAAAAAAAAAAAAAAATTTTACATCCTTTTTTTATACACAACGAAATATATGTATTGATCATAATAAGTCTGATAGTCCGTAAAGTAGCAACTAGCAACTGCAAGGGGTTGAGTTAAAATTTTTAAATTAAAAATTCACCGCCTTTTTTCTACACAAAACTTCGCTATGTTTTCAATTACAAAAAAAAATAATATTTATTTTTTATTTTTAATATAAAAGTGCGTAAAAAATGTAAATTATAGGGAGGGTTTATTAACAGCAACAACCAAAAAAACGATGGTAATGAAAAGAAAATACATTCGAAATAGGAATATTTTATTCATTTAAAAATAAATCGTAATAGAGGTAATAATAGAAAGTGGACTATATATGTGTAGAATTTTCGAATCAAAAATGATAGAAAAAAAAAGGATAAAATTTTTGAATAAAATAAAACGTAATTTCTTGCACGTGATTCGTTAAAAGAAATTCATGCATTGAAATTTTAAAATCAAATTCTTTACATACCTACTCTGAGTTAACTGAAATGTACATATACGAGCATGCATGCAACCATATACAACCTTTGGTTCTGACTTTTCATCATGATTATGTTAGTTGAATAGTGTCACAGAATCTTATAGTACATGTACATCAAAGGTCAACTATACTATATGTATGTACATACGAGTATATGATTTGGCGTGAGATAATAATAAGAACTCGATTATGAAGGTTTTAATATGTCTAAAGTAGGGATAAAAAATATACAAAAGTGCGTAGGAAACAAATGTACGCACATTGTAATTTATGTTGTTATTCAATAATTTTAATTAAGAAAAATATAATTTAAAAATTAAAATGCAAGAAAAATGTGATTAACTTTTTTATGCTCCATTTATTTTTTGTTCGTTTTTCCTCGTTCAAAAATAATTTTCTACGACTACAAATTAAATTTACAGATTTATAGATGAATAGAGATGTTCCAATTAAAAATTTTCGAATTAATTTTATTTTTTTCTTGTTTATCTGAGTTTTGAATTTTATTATTTTATGTCTTCCTAACGCCTTATAATTATAATTGTTTTTTTTTCTTGATTATGATTTATACTATAATTTTCCACCTACTGGATTATATTTTTTTCTTATTAGCATAGCCAAGTGCATTATCTATATACATTCGTGTATCGAAAAAATAAAATTTAACAAACATATAATTTATAAACAAATGAAAAAGATCTTAATTATTATCTCTCTGTGAGTATACATACAATATACCTACATATATAAAACTGTATATAGGATCTGAAGGCGAGTATTTATTTATGTTTATATAAAGACATTCACAAAATTTATGAAAAACAATTAAAAATTCGGAATCAAAAAATTTGTATTCCACCTATAAATGCGTATATTACATAGATGGTATATAATTTTATTTTAATTGTTATCAATTTTTGAACAACTTTTTAAATTTATACATTTTATCTTTTTATATAAATATTTTAGTAATGTAATCTACCAATAGTATAATACAGTAGATATAAGGTACGTCAGTTAATTTACAATAGATAAAATGACGTCATTGTGTCGACTGTTATAATTAAAAAAAATTTTAATTTAGAATTAAAATAAAAAAAATAATAAAAAAAAACACAATCCTTAATGACAGTTGCAGTCGATAGACTTACAAAAACTAATCCAAAGAAAACAACAACAATATCAATCATTTTCATTAAAAAACAAATTTCAAAAACATTAAAACATGGATCATGACATGAAGAGAAAGAGAAAATTGTTCGATTCTATGCATCATATCAAATCTACTCTTTTATTTCTTGCTGCCATGTACTCGTATTTCATTCATAACAAAAATTTGATATTTTTTGTGCCATTCCTTAACTTAACTTCCATTGCTTTGTACTACAATCCATAAGAAGAATACGAGAAACAGAAAATAAAAATAAGTAATAGCAATGAAGATATTGACAGCTTCGATATACGATAGTAGTACCTCGCATTGAATGCACTCGTTTTTTCATTTGCGAGAAAAATTCATTTCCTCCATTTTATATTTGCTTCATACTTGCTCTGCAATACACATCAAAAGAAGTACATATACGAAATACAGGAAGAGACGATAAGTAGTATAGGAATGTGGTTATTAGCAGCTAATTAAAATACAATATACCTTAGTACCTTAGTGGTACCTTACATACCATTTACTCGTATTTTCATTCATGAGAAAAATTCATTTTCTCTCCTTAAATTTATTAGTAGATGAGCTACCTATTGATCAATACGCATGTGAATATGTTTAAGATGTATCTAACATGTATAGTATCTACTATCTACCTATTTAGGTCTATGAGTAAAATCATAAAATTCATATATTGAACAGCATGGATACATAATTGGATGGAAAAAAAATTTTTTTTTTTTAATTTTTTTCTGATTAACATACTAAAGATTTTATAACTTAATTTTCAAATACAAATTTGTACAAATATACAGACACAACACAACACAATTTCATATACATATTCAAAAAAAAAAAAAAAAAAAAAGAATGGAGAAAACGTAAAAAAATATGAAATATTTTATTATTATAATAATATGCATTCAAAAATTAATTATTATTCATTTAAATTTCATTTCATAAAATATTCATTTAAGTAATATATACGGTACAAACTCGAATAATTAGATACGAAATATTCGAATTTTTTTTTTCTTTATTTAGGAAATATGTAATATTTCTGTTTAAGAAATACTCTAATACTACGATTGATATAAAATATACATTTGCATATATTGTCGCATCCATTCATATCGTGAATTAAGATAAGATCATAATTGAAATAATTCCTAGATTTATTATTATTATTGTGAATCATAGAGTTATTGTAACAGAAACCCAGAAACAGATTCAATTGCATTTAATTGGGCTCGGGTCGATGTACATAATACATATCTTCCATCCAACTCTCCATTAATTATTCCAATGCATCTTTGAAATACTACGTTTCATCAACTCATAGTTTTAATTAGTTTGGATAATCGATGGTGTACTGTAAGTATACAATATATGAATATAAAATAAAATAGAAAACCGAATAGAAAATAAAAATAAAATTTTTTTAATGGAATATTATTCCATATTTTATTGAATTTGTATACGAATATCTTGTACACGTAAATTTTTGTATACCGCACTGCAGGTATTTATATTTTAAATGTAATATATTATTATGTATACTTACATATGTATATGAATATGTATATGTACTAGCATATAATCCACGTTAATTGAAACGTTATCATAATCATAATCATCATAATCAATTTAAATATTTTCAAACAATTTTTTTGATAATTAATTTTGGCATATTTCATCATGTGTATATGTATGTACGTACATATGTACCTACTTTTAAAATGTCACCCACAAAAATTTATTTATATTCGTATATGCATGTACAGATATGTATGTGTGTATGTTTTTTTTTTTGGTTTTCATTTTAATTTTTTTTTTTTTTTTTAATTTTAAAACTTTTCAACATTTTTTTAGTGCAATTTATAATGTTTTATTATAAATATGGCCGCATATATCCGTGTACAGTAATATTATAAATATAACTCCTGCTGTGCATTACGTGGTATTACATAAATATGCATATTTATTAATATAATAATATTGTAATATGAATTACTGATAATTGTACTCTATATATACAGATATTATGGTCTGCATGAGTTTTTATACGATTCATATACGTTTTATGCATAAATACCGACGATTATTTTTTAAATTTATGTGAATTTATATGAATAGAGGAGTAATTATATGAACTGTAAAAATGTCTTCTTCGACAAAAAAAAAATACTACTTAGATATTCATATGTTTCGATTATTATTTGTTGATTTTTTCAATTAACTCATTTTGTATTAATTTGAATTGAAAATTTTTACAAATAATCAAATATTTGATATTTATTTTATGATGTTGTCCTACCTACATACAAATCTTCATGCAGATACACGTATCCAAAAGAATAATTATTTATTTACGAGTTTATATAATTGACAATATTGTTTTGTTTATGGAATAGGAAATGATAATTGAAAAAATTGTATATAGCATTCGGTTTTTCTATCTTTTTGACTTGTTAATTGATTGCACTTTCACAATTTTTATATTAATCAAAATTAAATGAATATCTTCACTTGTTATCTAATGAATAATAATTCCAGAATTTTATTTATCAAAGTTTAATAAATATCCATAAAATTATAACGAAAAAATTAATTATTTTCCAAAGTTTGCAATATTGTTTAACGATATAATGACTTGTAAGAATATGGTATCTCCTATCACTTTTTGCACTACACACAATTCAAGTTTTTAATTCATAAAATTAATCACAAAATTAATTTGGCACCAAATAATTAAGTACTTATAAGCTTTATGTACCGCAATCAAAAATTGTTACAGATCATAAATTTCCAAATTTTTTAATTTATTGCTGAATCTATGTATAATTTTTTTTTCAGAAACTTAATTTTCAATCTTTTTTTCATATTTTCTAGGATAATTGTGTGCGAAAATGAATTATGAATTCCTCTTATTTATTTATTTTTTTTTTAAACATGAAAAATAACTTTTTTTTGGTCTTTTTTAGATATAGAAGTAGAACACAATAAACAATTAATCTAAAAAAGTTGTACATGAGTAAATCATATGAAGATTTCTGTGTTAAATTTTAATGTTGGAAATTTTAATTTTTTTTAATGTCTTATCTTTGTTTTGTTAAAATAACTCGTATACAGATAGTTGTGTTAAAAAGCTAAATGATCAACGAGCTGTGTACAATATTTTCGTTAACCTAATTCAAGTAGATATAATGATGATTCATGAATAAAATTTTTGCACAAAAGTTCATTATAATTTTTGTTTGTCTTTCATAGTATGAAACTTAAAATTTAAATCTCTTCTAACATTCATCAAATAAAATCCTATACAAGATTTCTAATTAATTTCAAGTTTTACGAGTGTTAGATTTGTTAAGAAGGTTCTAATATATTTTATTTTTAATTTTTAGATTTACAGTTTTTTTCCTATTATTTTTTTTTTTTAATTTTCTTTGTATTCTTTTCCGTAGAAAAAATTTGATGATGGTTTTTTTTTTCTAAAAAACATTTAAATGCCGTTCGTAATTAATGTACAACATATGTAGACATTTCTTTTTTAGTATAGTATTTTTATTTTTTTCAAAGTTTTTATTTTCTCCCGGTATATATTTTTTTTTTATAAAATTTAGTGTGTGCTGCAAAGTTTTGTGTTGTATTTTATTTTATTTTTTTTTAGTTTTTGCTCCCCTTGCTTGATTTTTTAACCATCTAATTTAACTAAGATTTTCGATTAGGCATATCCGGTCACATATAGTATTTGTCATTCAAGCATCTTTACAACATTTTGACATGGCTCATTGCATTTCGTTAATTTTTTTTCCTCATCATTTTTAAATTTTTATATTTCATTTCTAATTTCAAAGGTATTTTCTAAACTTTTATTTTTTTTTTTATTGTTGTTGAAGCAGAAGAAGAAATTGATGTTTTATTTTTTCAAGCATTCGTTCATCGAATATTACCATGTTGTACATACATAACAATAAGTTTGCTTTTAAAAAATTCGATTTGTTGTACACACAAGATTATTGAGATTCAACCATACAATGAATATAGTGTGTGTATCAGTTTAAATTAAAGAAAATATTTAAAAGGAAATTAATTTTAAAAGGTGTAATTAATAGGTGCATGCACAGTATAAATTAGTGTGAATCATTCGTACATATGGAAATTTAGATTTTTATCTGCATGTATATATGATGTGGAAATAAATATACTAAAATATTCTGCTTGTTAAATTTTTTTATAATATAAGTAGCCATTTATTATGGTAGAAAACACAGAAAATTGAAAATCTCGTGTGAACTTTCCATACATCAAGCATAAATTTTTTATGTGATACTAATTTGTGAACGTATATGCAAGCGAAAAAATAATATATTTTCATTCAATTTCATAGTACAGGTAGAGGGTACATACAGTCTGTTCAAAAAGAGACAAACTTTTATAAAAAAAATAAAAAACAAAAAGAATAATAATCTTAAACCTATTTCGCATTAGCACTAGTATACAGTCCAATTTCCACTGTTTTGAATTATGAGGTGACATCTTCTGGTACAACTTTCGCTCAATTTTTTGGCATACTCATTGGAAAAGCTGTTCCGTAGTCTCTTTAACGTTCTTTCCGAGTAACGAACGCCCTTCATTTGTTTTCCGCGAAGTTTGTGCTTCATCAAAGCCCAAACGTTTTCTATGGGATTGGCATCCGGGGACTGTGATGGCCAATCCAACACCTTAACCCCATTTCGTTCTTTCCACTGTGTACACAACTTATATACAAATATCACTTCAAATCTTTTTTTATAAACAGAGCTCATTTTGTAAATATCTAACTGCTTTAACAGTTTGAACGCAAATGAAGAAAATCTTAGTCAGCGAAATAGACAAATGCAAACTAAACATGACTCATGTACTTAACATTTTTAGTATCTTGTCATTTATTGTGTTTTACCCGACTGTCGTGTCGTGTCTTTTTGAACAGACTGTATTTTATTTATTCGTAATTCGTATTTACTAGAAAAGTTGACCCAAGAAAAAGAAATAACTAAGATATGATATTATATTCGATTTAAATTTTTAATTTTTCCATTTATTTTCTAAAACAAAAATCAATTTTTTGTCTTTTATTTTGTCGTTTTTTTTTTCTAGAATCTCTGTTGAAATTTCTTAATTTAAAAATCTGACACTATTAATTAAATTTATAATTTCTTATTCTATACTATATACGTGCTTCTAATTGTGTGTCATAATATCGTCTGATTTACAGCATCTGTTTGTATCTGAATAAGTATATTATTTAAATTGATTTGATTAGCTGTCGAAAAATTTTCTAGTTAAAAATTGAAAGATCTCGCATACAAAATATAAAATATTTTTTCCCATCATTTCGATAAAAATTATTTTGTAAATTACATCGATTTATCAATTGACCATTTTACCTCACTCTCACTCGTACATAAAATATTTTCAATATTTTGATATAAACTAAAAGAATTTTCCATTAAAATAATACAGTAAAAGATTATTATTAATATTATTTATCTCGAAATATGAGATCCCCCAGTTTTGAAAATGACTATACTTTTTCCAATTAAGAATTAAACTTGGTATACAACAAGCATATGTACACATACACCTGCAGATTATATATTGAATATACGACTACTATACGTCAATACATTAGTGAACTGCTGCTGTATGTTGTTCCTGCTACAGCTATATACAGCTAATTCATTTTTACTCTTGCTCATTTTTTTTCACTATACAACTATCGATTTCACCATAGTTCCACTAGCTTTACTACTGTTGTTTTTATTTTATTTTTTTTTTTTTCAAAAAGTAAAGTTAGATACAGAACCTTTTTAGATAAATAACATTTTATTTTATTTTTTTCCTCATACGAGTATATCTACATATATACTATTTTGAAAATTCATTTTCAACTTTACTTTATTTTTATATTGTTTTTGTTCAAAAAAAAATCTAGAATTAATAGCGTTTTGATTTTATTTACATTTCTCGCCTATTTAATTTGAATAAAAATTTAATTATTGATCATTTTATTTGAATATTATTCAAAAATTATACACTTACACATATAAACTCATAGGTATTACAATATTTACATGTGCCTGCATGTGTAAATTTGAACAAAATATTCTCGCATAGATAAAAAATATATAAACACATAGGTATATAATGTACAAGAAACTTTATATGAAATTTTGACCTATTTTCCGTTGCATTTTTATATAATTTGGATAAACATTTTTTTCTGTATTCTCCCCTTTTTTTCTTTTGTTATTTTTTTGCGGTCAAATATTTCAAGAGTTGTATAGTGATTTTTGTTTTAATATGACGACTGATATATTATGTCAGTGGCGTAGCTAGGTAACCAAGGGCCCTGGGGCAAATTAAAAAATGGGGCCCCACTGCTATGTAAACTGATTAGGTTTTATCAAATAAAAATATGAAATATACAAATACTTTAAAAATGCTAAGCTACTTAAGCTTTTTTTTGTGCACTGCAGGGCAGGTAATAAAAATATTAAACAGTAACAACATAAATTACAATTAATACTTGGTGTAGGCTTGGCTAATAAAACGAAATAGAGAAGATTCAAGGGTTTATTATATAACAATTATATTTATTATTAAATAACAATTATATTTACAATTTTTTCCTAGCTTTAGTTTTCGCAAAAGTATCAATGACTTCATTTAAATCCAGGCTTGATGCGGTTTTGTTTTCAATTGCTATTAGCGATAAATGTCGGAGTCGAGTTTGGCTCATATTATTTCTTAAATAATTTTTTATTATTTTTAATTTGCTAAATGACCTTTCAGCTGCTGCAGAAGTGACAGGAATTGTAAAGAATAATAACATTGCTGTAAATACTTCCGTTAGATCGCATTCTAGCACTCCATATTTGCTCATTATTTCCTTACATAATTGGTGAACAGTCCATGCTTGAGTTAGTTGAGGTAAAACTAGGTGGTAAATATTAATAAATTGAAGTGAAAAACTAGGGCCTATTATATCTGAATATTTTCTTTGGAATTCGTCACACTTTTGTAATAAAGTTGCTTCATCAACATGTAATAAAAATGTTGGTGTTAGAAAATCGAATATATGACAGACTGCACTCATACCAATAAAACGTGTATCTAATTGAGATATTACTGTGTCTAGTACATTATTGAAAATCTCAATTTTAAATATTTTTTCTCGGTTTGGAAATCGGTGATCAGCAGCTAATTCATCAAAATGTTTTTTAACTTTTCTTTGCCTTTTTTCTTGAAAATGGGTATCAATACCATATTTTCTTGCATATATTTATATATTTTTTTGGATTTAGTTTTTTTAGAGTGGTGTCCGATTCGCCAGTGAATTTTGACAGTAGATCCCAACGTTTGATGCTGTTTCCGAAAAAGTTATACAAATCTTGCAACGTTTCGAAAAAAATCTGTATTTCCACACAACTGCTAACGGCATCATTTATTACCAAATTTAAATTATAAGTAGCACAATGTACGTACTCTGCGTTAGGCTGGATATCCTTAATATGTTTTTGTACACCATTATACACACCACTCATCACACTGGCCCCATCATAACCTTGCCCCATACATTTTTTTAAATCAATATTTTTGTCGATAAATAATGTTGTCAATTGGTTGACTAAATCTACTGCGCCATGTTTGATGGCTGCTTAAAAGCCTAGAAACACTTCTTTTACTTCTATATCAATTGGCTGTCCACTTTCCGATCTGTTTATTACTGCATACCTCACAACAATGCTTAGCTGATCTACCTTCGATATGTCCTGTGTCGTATCCATTATGATGGCAAAAAACGGAAGGCTGACTAAAAAACTTGTCAATTTTGGGCAATTTTTGTTTACTATCTTCTCTTTCTTGGCGTTGTTTGCGTTTAAGTGCACCACTAGGTTTCTTCTTTTTATCCATAATTTTCTAATATAAATAATTCTAAAATTTTTTTCTAATATATATAAAATAAAACACAAATTACTTTTCTAACAAATTTTATTTAACTACTTAGTTTGCCGAGTCGCCAATAAGCAATAACTAAATGATAATGATACTAAAAATTAAATTATACAGTAATAATCAAATGCTTATGCTTAATCTTCTAATTTCTATGTATCTACAATTCTTCTTTATTCTTTTCTTTTCTTTTCCTTTTACTATTTACTATTTTCCTTTTAACTTTTGCAGGTGTTCAAATACAATATATTTTGTACAGTTTTAATAAGTACAGTATATTTTATACAGTTACACACGTGTTACAATTTTGCTTACTACAATTTAAACAATACAATATTGTTGTAATGTACCTACTGCAGGTGACTTGCATTTTTTTCACGATATTTCGCGTTATACAATGAGCTGTAGCCGAAATCTATAGATTTGACACGATTTATTGACTTAACGGACATCAATATGAGTGGTAAAATCAAATAAAATTGAACCACTATATTGACCAGTACAAAAAAGTTTATTGACATTAGCTTACTTACTCCTGATACAGCATTAATTTTTTAACCGTTTTCGAAAAACAAATCTTAACTCGAATTCACAATAAAACGCACATCGATGAATAATAAAACGCACATATCACTATCCGTCAAATTGACAACACTGCCAACCTACAGAAAGAATTTAGGGGAATTCCTAGGCATAACTTTTGAATTTCTCTCAACCTAGTTGTCATGATTAAAGTGGGGTTGCAACCTGTCATATTTATTTTGAAAATGGGAGAAATTTCCAAAAGTTCAGTTCGATCGAATTTCTGGTAAGGATTCGAGGGCCCCCTGAGCTTGAGGGCCCCGGGGCACTGCCCCGCCTAGCCCCTAGGTAGCTACGCCACTGTATTATGTACTCATTTATTTATTTGGGTTATTGAATATGTTTTTGTTTTGGTTTTTTAAATGGAAAATTGTTAAAATCTTATTGATACTCTATATACGGATCAGATCTGTTTGTATGTAATATAAAAAGTTTTCTGTATTATGTACAATGTATATATCATATTTTCATATATCAGGAAAAAAACAGTACAATCATTAAGATACATTATTAATATATACATATTTTCTTTTATTCTGTTTCATACTAATAACTTTTATTTAATGCAATCAATTATGATTAATCAACAAATTAATTAAAATCTTAATTCATAAATTTTTTCATTAATTACATTAATTCATATCACATACACACATAATCGTATGTACTTGTATCATCGTATGTAATAATGAACTCGTACAATTTACAATTATATCAAATTTATTTTGTGAAATACTACAATAATTTTAATTAAATTTTCAAGTTTCTCTCTTAAATTTTTTGTTTTTTTTTTTTTTTTTTTTGATATTATATACGAGTAAAGTAAATTTGAACGTTATTGCTGCTCTTTCGCTACGTTTTGGTTTGGTTTTTTCCTTAATTTTCATTTATTTATTATTGAATAAAAATGAATTTTATTGAAAAGAAAAATTATTTTACGAGTATGATGTGATATATGTATGAGAATTCACGAATAATATACTCTCGTAAGTAACATATGTATACTATATGTACTCGTTTAATGTAGTAGGTACCTATACAAAATACAAAAAAAAAATAAATAAATAAAATATTTTTAATAAAAAAATTTATATGGATATTTTCAGTTATAAGAAAACTTAAAATCAAAACATAAGATCAAAGTAAAAAAATACAACAACAAAAAAAAGAATAAGCAAAAAGTAAAAACATTTAATACAAATTTATGTGTATGTAAATCAAGATTTAAAATTATATAATGAACGATCAAAAATACATGTATGAAAAAAAACAATAATACACCTTGTTCACTTGTACAATTTTACGGCTTGCTCTTACAAAGTTGTTGTAGCCGAACCGAATGCGATGTTATTTTTATATAAAAGTTGTGTGCATAATAATGTGTGTATCTCTTGTACATTTTGGAACGAATGTTTACATGCATTTGTACGTATGTAATACATGTATATATGCATGTCTGTATGTTTAATCGTGATATAAATTTTTTTTTAATGTAAAATTTTGTGAAAAAAATTTTTCACAAAAATATATATACTCGTATGAATAAATACAGGTATAATATCATATGTATACAAATAAAATAAAAAAAAAGTAAAAATTTAAAAATATAAGATTTTCGTTTTATTTGTTAAATTTTTTAATCTTTACCGAAAATTTGCTATTAACATATGATATAGGCATGTATGGGTAAATAAGATATGTGTTATCTTTCTCACAAAACGTACATATACGTATGTAGTGTACAGATATATGTAGATGTAGATAGATATAATAATTTTGTTGGAAATTTCGTGGAGTTTAATTTGGAATATAGGTGTTTCTTTGAACTTACGTATACATATATTTTTTGATTTGTATTTATATAAGTATTATCCACACAGTATACATATTATGTAGTAAAACAGCTAGTTTTAGATGATTTTTAAAATTTTGAAAATCTTAAATTGAATAATTCTTAATACGTATAGTCATTTACACTGAAAATGGACAGTTGGACATTTACGCTGTAAATGGTGTCATTATTTTTTTACCATCATACATTAGCTCATAAAATATGAATGAATATTGTACATTAAGTAGTCGCTCACGATTTGAACCAGCTAAAAGTTTTGATTGCAATCTAACAAATGCAATAAAGTAAGAAAACATTATGTATGTAAATTAAAAAGAAATATCGTTAGTGCATAAATGAAAGAATCTGGAGTCCCAATAAGAGTGTAAAAACTTTTAAAGAGCTTCGTCTCAAATCAATGCAGAAAAATGTCATGTCATGTTATTATGCAGGTGATAAAATTGAGAAAAGTCTCTTTTCATTTTCAAAATTTGCCGTAGTGTGTATACTTTGATAATACTCTGCCGTCGTAATATTTACTAAAAATATATGTAAGTATTTTATTTTGATAAATCAGAAAAATTTAACAAAAAATGTAAAATAAAAACAGCATTATTTTTCACTTTTGAACAGTTTTGATAGGTACTATATAATAAGGCGGTAACTTTTCTTAATTTTTGATATTTTTGGACATTGATAAACGTGTGTAGTGTATATGTACCTATTACAACAGTCCAACATTTTATATAGTTGTTGGTATTTTATCTGCTGGAGGGAAATCCACATATGTAACATATGAAAAAAAAAATTTAATATATGAAATCATTCAATTTGATATTCAGATGCAATTATTTAAATGCATCTATGATCCATACACACGGATATTATACATAATATTTTTGGTTAAAAAGTTTGAGAAACAAATTGTGCGGAAAAAGCGGAAAAACAAGATGTCGTATTTGTAATTTTAAATTTATTGACTGCTTATAATTTTAGTATTATGTACTTAGTATTATGCATGCGATTATCTACAGAAACACCTTCTGCATGGCCAAACTACAAAAATATGTATGTATCTGAATAGTACATATTAATATTTAATGGTTTATTGATTTTAAAATTTGATTTCGTGAACAGTTACAATACAAAAGTACACTCGAGTATGTATATGAATCCAGTACCTATTACGACCATAACCATACACGATGTGTATACAAAATACACATAATGTGAACGTTATTTTTTGGTACAGTATATTTCAGATTTGGTACAACCTCTATTCACTACATATTGGAGGAAATCTCTTTCGTTGTTTTTTGTTTTAGTTTAGGTTTAGGTTTGTTATTGAATTAGTTGAATTTATACAGAGATATATGAAAATTTTCTATCATATGCGTGATCATATACCTTAAAAATATATTTGTTATGCGGTTGTATTTGATAAATTAATATGGATAGTCGTAACTGTATATTTTTATATGTTAATGTGTTTTGTTTTGAGGAAAAAGAAAAACGTGTACATATCTACATATCAAGTAGGCAAATAAGATTGTTTCAAATACAAAATGATTGGTTGACAGCAGTACTAACATTAAACTAACAACAAACACGAAAGGTTGGAACTGCACTTAATTTAAGGTCTAAAACTTTGAATAGTATAGAAAAAAATATCTAAAACGAAACAAAAATTAAAATTATAATTTTCTCATATTCAAATGGAAAATAAACATATGCATCTATACTAATATGTATCTGATTATATTGTATATATATATATATATGTATACATATGTATGTATATATGCATATGTACTCGTAGGCATTTGTTTGTGTGCGAGTAGTACACCTAATTTTAAATTGAATCATTATTATTTTTGTAGGTATGTAAATATGTATAGTATATTTTTGAAGATTTTTTTCTTGTTTTCAAAATGTTTTCCTTCATATTTGATTTGTTAAAAATTATTTAAATGTATATACATGCATGATATGAAGATATGGAAGATCAATCACATTTAAGAGGTTTGAAGAAACATACAAATTTTAAAAAACAAAAATAAAATTAACATCTATCAAAATTTTTAGTTAGAAAGATCACAATAAATCGCGTATATTTATTTCCATATACAAAACAGCAGATTTGAATTTAAATTTGAATGTTATACGCGCTTATACTCGTATATACAAATTTTAAAAACGAATATGCCATTTAAAAATCAGGAGGCGGTTACATTTCAAAATGATTTATTAGAGTCTTTAAGGCATTCATATTGATGTTACATTATGTACTCGTATACATACATATATAGGTATACAAACAGAGATGTATTTATCTACGTTTGTATACATACATAATTACATACATAGGTGTACGTAACTATTTTTGTAACCATATAGATTTGTGGTGACTAATTTTTTATACGTATAGTTTTATAATTATAAATTATATTTACGTAATTTAATTCTGCATATCGAATTTCCAAATTAAAAAAGAAAAATAATTTGTAAGTGTAATGACTTGTATAATCACTTCATTATTATGGAATGTATTATTACATATAAGTGTGTACGTATTTTAATTCTAGTGAAAATATTTTGAAATTTCTAACGTTTATAAAATACATACCACGAAATGAGTGATCTTCGTTATGTGTATATAATCATTCAAACTCAACAAATTGAGCTGTAAATATTATTCGAGTTTACGACAAATAATAATTAGATGTTTTGATAGAATATATCTCACCTTACTCAAAAGATTCAAGGAAAATATTACCGAAAAAAAATTTCTTGATTGTATAAATATTTGAAAATTTTTTATTTTACTTAAAAAGTAATATAACACTTCAATTCATTCAAATATTGGTTGAAATTTGAAAGTTATTAAACTCATCAAATAAGATGAAAACGAAAATGACATAAAAAATACATTAACAAAAAACAAAAACATTTATGATTCTATAAACTGAAAATAATCGAAAATAAAAATTGCAAAATTTTTGATCAGAATACAAAAGCTCAAATTATCAATTCAAAACAAACAAATTTACGATCAGTTTTCACATCATAAATTATATAGAGTACATTATTTATTTTTTATTTATGTTTTTTTATTTTTATTTTTTTTAAATGCACAAATGTGTGTTTGTATGTACTGTATGACTAAAGAAAAAAAAAGTTTTGATCTTTAAAAAATATCCAAAAAAAAACAGATTTCAAATGTGTGCTTTAAAACAAAAATGATCTGAATACTAATTTAATAACTTTCTAAGAAAGGAAAAAATTATATATACACAAGATCAGAAGAAAAAAATTGCTTTTTTTTCAGTAATGTTTTTTTTAAGGAAAAACAAAAAAATATATATGTACATGTGATATATTTTTTTATACTGTCCTGTCCGCACGCTTTATCAATCACTTTGGTTTTTTATTTTTGTTTTTGTATGTTTTTTGTTATTAATTATCTCATTTAATTTTTGTTTATTTAGCGAAAAGGTTGAGTTGATATAGCGTTATATTTGTATAGCGAAAAATATATTAAATTCAGAAAAAAAATATTTTTTTTACATAATACATACGTAATACAATACATCACGTTTCATTTGTAGTTTGTTTGTAGACTAAAATTATTAAAATTTGAATAGAGAAAAAAAATGTGACTAGAGTTCCGAAAAGAGCATCTCAAGACGAATCTTTTGAACTTGAAAACATATATCTGTAGTATGTATCGTTATAGAGATATTGCTAAAATAAGAATTTTGACAAAAAATTTCAAATGCGAATTGTGACCGGTAGAGGGCTTTCCGGTAAAAAAATATCATAATCCTGTGCTTTGCGTCACAAAAACTATCTATAGTTGATCTTTTCGGAACTCCAGCCAAAAATGTAGAAAATCAGAAAGGATTTCAATTTGTTGATTCTTGAGATTTTATTGCGGTTCAACATTTTTTATGTTATTTTAGTTAAAATTTATGCAGAACAAAAAAAAAAAAAAATAAAAAGGAAAAAGGTGAGATGAAAACTCTTTAAAATAAGTGAGTAGTTGTAGCTGTAACAATAGTAAAAAGTATGAAGAAAATTCATTTTTTGTTTATATTTGTTATACGCTACACACCATAACACGAAAACGATACGAGAAACAGAAAGACATTGTAAATAGAGTAACAATGGTATTATTGCATTATTGACATTTATCTATAATATGATATATGACGTACACTAGTAGTAGATACTTTGCATACCATATATAGTACATATCATGTAATTGTATTTTCATTCATAAAAAAAATTCGTCTACTTTTTATACATGTTTTGCACTACACACCTTAAAAAGTGTACAAGAAAAAGGAAAACACAATAATTAGTAGCATAGAATAATAAAGCCACACATATTACCTTTACTATTCGATGGTAGTAGCAATGAGAAAGATCCTTCTTCTTTTTATACTTGTAACTTGTCAGTATGCAAGAAAAAGGAAGAACAATAAGTAATAGTTAGTAGCAATGATTTGCAGCTAACTATATAGTACGATATACGAGTACTCCTGTAGTTCCATGCATACTGCTGTGTACTCGTACTTTCATTCATGAGCAAAAATTCATTTTTTATTTAGATATACTTGCTCTGTACTACGTATACTACACACCATAAGCAGTATAGAAAATTTTTTCCATATCACATCATGTAATATAGAGCGGCTTTTAATTGTGTTAGAAATAAATTAAGACAAAATATTTTAAGAAGCTTATAATATTGTACATATATGCGCAAATAAAGTGTGTATTATAATAGGTAAACGGAAATTATTACAATATCGTAAATACATGCGTATAGCCGATTTATTCGTGAGTACGCGAAAGGTTTAAAACAATAATTCATCATTTTATACTTAAAGTATTATAGAAATATAGAAGTACAAATTTTGAATAAAATTTTAAAAAACGAATTGAGAATACGGTCTTTAATGATTAACTGCTTATTACCTTGCATCATAGCTTACTTAAAATAAATAATGTACAGTACATTAATTGATAGTCTTTTCTATTTTCAATTTAATCTCGTTTAATAGGTAAATTACACAATATTTATTCTCTATCCTCTATCATAGTGAAAAAAAAAATCAATAAAATAATATAAATAGCTAGAAGCTATATAATGCATTTTCATTTTATATTAATAAATTTAGTGTTCACAAGTAATGTTGACAAGGCTTACGGTTATTTTGAATACATATATTGTCTTAATTATCGTGCACATCTAATAGCTGTTATTATGTACATAAATGTACATACTGATACATACGCATGAAGGTGTGATTGTAAATAAATGAACGTTACTTATACTTATATATAAGTATTATACGTCTACATCACTACATCTTACAAGTATAAGATATGATAAATTACATTAATACCCTAAACAGATGTATACACAAGCATTTATGTATGTAATATACATATCTAAGAAAAATGAATAATGATAAAAAAATTAATAAAATGAAAGAAATAAGTAGAATATAACTCATAAATTCTCACATTAATTAAAAAATATTCAAGAAAAATTATTATAAAGAAATACTTAGCTATACTGCTATCTGCTATACATACACATGTTTAAATTAGAATTCTTACCTTATTATTTATAAAGTTTCATGAAATATTCATAAAATAAATATATAATTTTTTATATTTTTTCGATATATAGACACTTTTTATATCATCATTTATAACAGCATTTCTATATCTGTAATAAAATAAAAGATTATTACACGATTTATGACATGATCGATATGAAAATGATTCATTTTTTACCTATTTAACCAGCTGTACCTATATCACATATTCATTATTATTCATAAGTCACATACAAATATTCAGTTGTACAAAACCGTAAATAGTAAAATATCTGCGATATGATGAAACAAAAGTACAAAAGTATATTCTTAATTATATAATATAATAGAAAAATAAATATACCAATATGTATGTATGTATTTATACTCGTGTAAATACGTAGATACCATTAACAAAAATACAAATGTATGTATTTAAATCACGATTTTCTTAATTCTTTGTTCAATTATAAATCATTCGATTGTGACTCTATAAAATCTGCGGTGTTGTATACATACACACTTACCTCTGTACATAATATATAATTTTAGTATAAAATCTAATGTTAATCTAGAGTTTTGTACGGTACTGGTACTATGGTACTTTTGATGTCTTCGTTTTAGTTAAAAAGATTTTTTTTTTCACTGACATTAAGAACCAATTTTTTTTTTGTGATCAATTTATCTGTCATTATAATTATAGTTTCGATTCGATCTATTTAAATACCAATAACAACTGTGTGAGAACTCTAAGAATAAGCTGTTTAATATGGTCTATACTAGGATTTTGATTAAAAAAAAATTAAAATTCAAAATTTAACCTACATACATACATAAGAATGTATACAATGAATGATCTTATGTATTGAAGCAGTAATAATTAAAATTTTCTGTTAAAATCGTAACTGAAAATTATGAACAGAAAAAAATAAAGTAAAAAAAAAATGTATACAACAAAGAAATGAAATATATCAAAACTTAAGATGTAATTTAGATAAAATATAAAATTTATTGGTATTGGTATATACATTGTACTGTATACGAGTAACAATTATAGTATTAATGCTTTATAGGTATATGCGAGAATTAAAAATTTTCTAATGACACTGATGTTATAACCTATGGAAACCTTGAAAAATTGAAAATTATTTTTGTATTCATAATGTATCCGTGTGTTTTTGTATTCGCTTTTTGATCACACTCAAATACTACATAGTCCTCTATAGTCTACGTAGTCTGACATAAGGCGTAGAAACTCGTAAAATTTAATTTTAATGAAATAAAATGCGAAAATTTTTAAACAATGAATAAATAATAATTCTAGAAATATTAATTCGTACAATAATAACGATAATATAACAAAATGATCAATTATGTCAGTAAAAACCACAGCATGTATTCATTTCTGTACGATTATTTCTGTCTGTTTTTTTTTTTCTTATTCTGTAGTTTTTATTTTAGTTTCTCGCCATATAGTGTTAAATATAATTGAAGGTAATATTATAAAAATTGTACATACATTACGAATTCAACGATGGACTATGTTGTGAGACGCCTAACTGCGCGCGATTATATTTAAGAAATTTACAAATTTTTTACCTATTTTAATATTTTCGTAATACATGCATTACATTGGTATTGGTACATATAATTCCATCTAAATACATATATTCTGTGTGCATGTAAATTTTTGAACGCAGATGTGCATATACTAATGTAGATACAAATCTGAAAAATAATATTTAAAGTTAAAAATAATATTATGTATCTATAATTAACTATACAAATAATAATAATTTATCTTATGAAAATTATGAAACTATGCAATCAAATCAAAAAAAAAAAAAAAAATAAATAAATAACTCCGAATGCTCCGAATTAATAAGAATAAATTAAAAATGAAAATAGAATTATAAATAATAAATTAAGAAAAATATTTTGAGAAAAATCAATTGTAATTTTCATTTAAAAATATCAAATTTGGTATGTCCTGTTATATGTATACGAGTACCTACGAGTATATGAACATTTTTATTAAAAATATCGTACATGAATAATATGTAATCCATATGTAAAGAGTAGAGGAGCAAATATTAGATTTTGTTTGTTGATTTTTTGTGTTTTGTCATGTACAATATTCGCATTTTACTCAATGAGAAAATTAACTTTTTCTGAAGAAAAAAAAAATACGAGTATACATGATGTGTAAAATACTAGTCGTACTATCTTACATCTTAGCGTATCTACTATGGGTACTGGTCATGCTCAATGATTTCTACTGCTCGAGAGTATGTAAGTATAGAGTAGAGGAGAAAATATAAAATGTTTTGTTAGTTGATTTTCTGTGTTTTGTCATATACAATATTCGCTTTTCTACTGAGAGAGGAAATCAACTTATTCTGAAGATAGAAATAAAATAAATAGAATAATGATAGAGTACGCATGATTGTTTCTTATTTGCATGATACTTAAAAGTTGCAATTGCAATCAAGTGTGAGTCTTTTCTTTTTTTTCTTTTTCAAAATATACATATATACATAAATGTATATAGTATATATTAAGTGCACGCGGATACTCAGTCCATGGCACCGCCGATCAGTAATTTTATGTCAGATATACATATTTATCCAGTTTATCATCAGTAATCAGTTACTGGTGTACATTGCGATGGGAAAAATTTTTGATCGACTTGGGCAAGAGTAGTGCGCTGGCTGGGGTTCGAACCGTGATCTCAAAAGATCGCAAGACCGACACACAACCATCGAGCTATTCAAGCCCCTGTGTGAGTCTGAGTGTGAGTCTGAGTACCTTTACATTCTAAACTAAAGCTGCGATTCCACTTATTGACACTTTGTCAAATATTTGACCATATTTGATGTCATAGACGTGTAAACCCTTGTCAAATATTGTCAAAATGATGTATGGCAAGTATGGCATCAAATATTTGTTGTCAAATATTTTGTTGTGTGTAAACTCCTGTTTTCATATTTGACATCAAACATTTTGTCAAAAAAAATATTTGATAATTGGATGTCAAACAGTGTCAAACAACGTCATAGTTCTACCGCCTTTATACTACTTAATACTTATTTTAATTTATATACATATTATTTTACTACTGTCTTGATTTAATTTAAAAATTTAATAAAATTTTGTTTAATAAAATTGAATTATTTTAATAAAATTGAATTTTTTTTAATAAAATTGAATTTTTTTTTTTCAAATTGGTGTTAATTGTGTTTTGTAAAGAAAAATATTGAATAGAAAAAGGATTTATATACTATTATTTTATTACTGTTCCTGATTTAATTTAAAAATTTAATAAAATTGTTTAATAAAATAATTCAGATTTATTTAAAAAAGAACAATATTCAGAAATAAAATTATAAATTATTATTTGTAAATAAAATAAAATTAAATAATCTAATTCAAAATTCGTTTTAATTCACTTCACGACTGTCGTAACACATTATATTAAAATGTCGACTATGATGTCAAACAAAAAATTAACGCAATATGTCAAATAGTGTAAACCAACGTCATATAATGATGCCATATATTTACTTTGACACTCTCTTGGTCAAACTTTTTGACGTCAAATTGTTCTGTAGTGTAAACTCCCCGTGCCATATATTTGGCATTTCGTTGTCAAATATTTGACGAATTGTCAATAAGTGGAATCGCAGCTTAAGTATATTCGACTTTCGACGGTACAAATATGGATATTGCATTCGCAGTTACTCACCTTTTTATACATTTACTTATTCACTATACATTAACTACAGTGGTGAGAAGAGAAGAGACACAAATATATCCGTAGATTTCAACAAGTGTTTTATGAAAATAAAAATAATGTGCATTTTCACATTTAATTTATATTCGAATAGAACACCTGTTACTTTGTTACAATGTTTCATGTGTTATTTTTAGCGTTAACACGAATTTATTTGTGTGTGTATTTAATCGATGTACAACCAAAACAATAAATGTGCGAATACAACAAACGACGTACTAATATCAAAATTTTGAAAAATTGAAAAGAACAAAAATTACAATTTTTTGTTTTTAATTTTATTTTTCATTAATCTTAACCTTCAGAGAAGTGTTGTGCAAAGGTACAACGAAATGTATTATAAAAATTTTTTTTTTAATAAGATATTTGCTTAGGGGGTAATCTTGTATCTTTTTCGTTTAATTTTTTTTCTATCAAGTCATTTATATTATTCTCTATCGATGTACAAGTTATTTATAAGTACTAAGTATGATGTGTAGTTTAATAGAGAGTATCATGTACATATGTATGTATTTTATTACATATGTACTTACTTGTATTTGCGGTTACAAATGTTCATTAGAAAAAATAATGAAAAATCTGTAAGTTTTATCATCAATTTTGTTTTTGGTATTTTTTTTTTTGAAATTTTTCCTATTCACATATCACTATGTTATACAAGTTCAAGTAAATATAATCAATGTATACCCATATGTGATGACTATTATTATTTCTGGCTGGGTGAAGATGATCAAAATAATCATCATGGTCATGAACTTAAATTTGCAAAAATTTTATAAATAATGTACATATATATACATCCATATACAAACAAGCATAAAATTAAATAATTATATAAAATACAATGTACATAATGTATAAGATATTCACTTACATATGTAAATATACGTGATAGATTTATAGAAAAAATACGGAAGAAATATTTGAAATTTTATTATATAAAATACATATATTTCGTTATTACATCAATTATTATTTTAAAATTAAATATACATTGTATTTAAATTATTTTGTACACTTACATGCATATTTGTATGTAAATTCAGATATAAAAGCCCCCCATATCTTCTCCATATTTTATATAAGAAAATAAAAATGAATAAATGGAAAAGTAAAATTAAAATTAATTTTTATTAGTTTATCCATATAAGTCTGTGTCGTGTTTTGGAATTTATCTTTTTCATATTTTCATATGATGTACCCTTCTATATAACATAGAGCTATTACATTACCTACTACGTACAAGTAATGTGCATAAAATTAAAAATTTTCATTTTATAAGCATTAGAAATTAAAATTTTTATGAAAACTAAAAATTAAAAAAAATAAAAAAATAAAGAATTAGAAATAAAAATGAACACATATGTAAATTTTCAGTTGATATCTTGATAGTGTAAAGTCGTAAAATTTTTACTAGCTGTGCAGCTACATAGATAATATACAATTATTACTATATATTAGATGATAGATGCAATGAATATATGTACGAGTATATACTTCTAAAATGCACAGATTTAACGTAATAACGGTATTCACTTAATATAGTAAAAGGCTCGTAAACCTAGTTAACCTAGGAAAATACACATAACTAAACGTTTCACTCGGTATACATGCATTTTGCTACATTAAGTGAATACCCTCAATATATATTACTTATCTCTGTATATTACGTATATATATAAATATTAGACTTCTTGTCTTTACATAATGTATACCAATATAATATTTTTCTAACAAGCTAACAACAAAATAATTAAATAAATTTTTATGACCGGAATTTAAAATATTTTTAATGTATTCTTTCGATTTTTATTATATCAGATGATGCATAACTGAATATGTGATCACATAGTTTGTCTGTAATCTGTATGTATATGTAGTTGACAGAGTACATACATATATGCATACAGGTATAATAGGAAAACATTTTTTTTTTATATTTTTTAATGATCATCTACATACAAGAAGAAACATGAATTTTTGTGACAAATGTATTCAATTTATACTACATTTAATATTTTTAATGTTCATATACTTTATTACTTACATATACATATATGTATAGTATACATATTGATATATCGAAAAATTTAATGATGAGAATTCTACTGTAATTTAATTTTAATTTGTTTTAGAAAAAGAAACACAGAGATATGTAATGTAGATATACCACAAATTTAGTAAAAATATAATCTTGCATGTATGCACGTACATATGCATGTATGTTCATAAGATTATGTATATGCAATATATTTTGTAATCGTTACTGGTATGTGTATACATACATATATTGGACGGATATTACGATACTGTATATAGTATTTTTTATGACTTTTAAATATAAATTAGGAGCAAAAACAAATCAATAAGAAAATTTTTTAATGTCTCTGATATAAAACACATGTGTGCATAAATATGTATGAATGAATGTATATAAAAATGAAATCAGAAACCATAAATGTACAAATATTTATATGCCACATGTAATCATATATATTTACATATGTATATGTATGTGTATGTATGTTGATTATCATCATATCGATGTGTTATAAAATCAAAAACTAACAAGAAGAAAATTACTTTTTTTCATTCGAATAATTTAATTTTTGATGGCCTCTCCAATAATAATAATAATAATAATAATAATACCAATAACAATAATGTCTGATTGTTAATAAACAATAAAAATACACTTTTTCGGAATGTAATTCGTATTTTGTGTTGTATCTTAAAGGAATAATAATAAAAAACAAAAACAAGTAATAAAATGAAAATGACGAAAAAGTTATGCGTTTGCGCATGTTTATAATATTACATATAATTGTGCGCATGTATTTTTATCATGTGTCCGTCCGTGTAGATTACAAATTACCTACCGTTTTTATTTTTTAAATATTTTTTTTTTTTCAAAGAAAACTTAGGAGGATAAAAGTATTTTTTACTCATAAATTTTACGATTTTAAACATAGATTAAACGTGATTCTCTTTCTGTTCATGTCATGTGACGACACTGTGTTGATATTATATACACATTTTGCAGGTATTACAGTTTATTGGAGTAGTTTATTGCTTTTGCTTTTCTCATTACTACTACTTATTGTTTCTTCTTGTTCCTCGTATACTTCTTTTGGTGTGTAGTACGTAGTAAAGAGCATTAAACTTGTATTGTCTTTTCCTTTTTCTTGTATATTTCGTGCTCGTATATCGTACTATAATTAGCTGTCAATAACCTCACTGCTACTACTTTTGTTCTTCATTTTTCTTGTATACTTCTTATGATGTGTGTTTGTAGTCCAGAGGAATTATTTGGCTACTATTGCTCTTCTACTACTTATTGTCTCTTCCTGTTTCTTGCATACTTCTTATGGAGTGTAGTACAAAGCATAAGTATGAAGAGAAAATTAATTTTTCTCATGAATGAAAATACAAGTACATGGCATATGTACCTTGTTTCTATTTTTTTAGTTTTAAATTTTTCTTTGAATTAAAAAATAACCAAGATTCAAGTATGAATTTATGCAAACGATGAGTTAATTTATGAAATATGTTTCAAAGATTTTAGGATTGTATTGTATATTTTGTTAAATTACTATTCTGCTAATTATATCACACTGCATCGTGTTGTATAATTTGTATTTCTTTTTAATGAGTATTTTATTCATAATAAATTTAGTAGAACAGGAAATATTAAAAATGATTCTCGTTTACCATATTTTTAAATCTTCATTTCATTCTTAATTTCTTATTCTTATAAACTATAAACGATGGAAACATAAACATTGATAATATATAATATTTTATGAATTTATTTTAATTGTATAATAACGAAAGTATTATATAATAATCTATTTTATGAAAATTTTCACATGAAAATGGTTTATCAAACCGGAAAAGTTTATACATATTATCACAATCATTTCCAAGTATATGAATGGATGTGGATATAAGTAGCATACAAATACCTAAACATTTTTTAACATTTTTGACAAAAATGAAAAATAATTTTTAATAAAAAACTACAAACGCATTAGAGAAATATATTGAAATCAAACTGTCAAACATATACACTCCATACCTATGTAATGTACATATATGTATATATCAATATTTACGACAACAATAATTAACTAAAAACTTCCAATATTTGAAATTAAAATTGAGAAGAAAAAAATACATCATCAAATAAATTAAAATGCGAACAAATAAACAAAAACCTGATATAATCAGCTATTTTTAATAATTTATAACATTAAAAAAAATATTGATAAATATTTTTGTTATTTGCATTTTATTTTATTTTTCAAAGATACATTTATAATTTATTTGATATATACATACTCGTTTCGTTTATATATACAGTCATGTGAAAATAAATTGTAGTAGGTACTTTTGCTTTACAAAAAAAATTTATGAAATTCAATTTTATTATTAGTGAATTTCGTATAAATTTTCATGTGATCAATACTTACAAAAACACTGTAAAATGCTATTCAATTCAAACTCAGAACAGCCTTAAATGTCGTCTTCAATCTGTTCCGTTTTCTGCTTTAAGTCATTTATTTACGACTTGACAGTAGCGCTGCAGAATATTCTTCCAAATTATCTTTTAATTTTCCTCGAGAACAGTTAGGTTTTTGCTGCTGTTATCAGGTTCTGTTAAAGGTCTGCTTGACCTGGTCCTCATGTTTTTTTTTTTTGTCGGTAGGTGCCCTATCACCCATCTTTATATACTCGTATAATTTTATAAATTGTTTGTAATACAGAACTACTACTAAATTTTTGCACGTTACTATATGTAATATACCTACTCAAATTTTAGATTACGAGACGAATATATGTATACATAAATTTTATAATTTGAACCAATTAACACAATATCAACTAAATTAAATATGTGACTGAATCGTATATACTACATATGCACAAGTGATGTACGTATATATACTTGTATACGTATACGTAGATATATTACACATGTAGATAAATTTTTAAATTATAAACTCATTAATATATAATTTCGTAAATAAATTAATGGAATATATTGAGTAAAAAAATACACATTATTTACATTTATAAGATTTTTTTTTCGTTGTAG
Source organism: Villa cingulata (assembly GCA_951394055.1). Classification (NCBI taxonomy): domain Eukaryota; kingdom Metazoa; phylum Arthropoda; class Insecta; order Diptera; family Bombyliidae; genus Villa; species Villa cingulata. Next base: position 13,296,732 of record OX596023.1, on the reverse strand, counting down.
TAAATAATTCAATCTAATTGAATTGTGTGACAATTTATACAAAATTCACTAAAAAAATTGTACCTGAACGAGTTTTGTACGTGAGTTTGTGTGTAGTTTTTTTTTCTTTTTTTTTTTACTTTACATACATAATCATCTTCTAAATGATAAATATATATATACTTCATGAATAATTTTATCAAAATTTTTTCTTGATTTTCTATTTCTGTTTGTATCGAAATGTGTTCAAAAAATGTATTTATTCCAATTTTTTGATATTTAGATATAACACTGATAAATAGATCGATTTTTTCGTCTTAAATTCGATCTATACACATGCTACATTAATTTGTAATTAAAAAAAAGTTAATATCTTAAAAAAAAAAAATTATTGAAGTTAATTAACAGAGTGAAATAGGAAAAAAAAATTAACAAACTGAAGAAAAATTATTTCAGATACATTATGTCTAATAACATTTTTGATGTGTGTGTGTGCTTTTTTTTAACTTTTCCATTATACATATACATTTACTACCGTATGGTCCATATGTAGACAATCCCTGCATACATACATATTCATAAATTTATTTATTTAATGTTTTTTTTTTTTCGTCAACATTTAATTCGTGTCTGTACATATGTGTCTATGTATTGTATCTGTGAAAATGTATGAAAATGAAATCAAAGTCTCGTGCGTTATTGATTGTGTTATGCATATCTATATGATGTGTATGTTGCACTTGGTTATATATACCCAAAAAGTCTTATTGTTTATGTGTATTATGTTATAATGTTAAAAGGAAGTATAAATATGCCTATGAATTTTATATTTTATTTATTTTTTCCTTTTTTTATAATTTTTAAAGTTACACATACACAAACGTTATGTTATACTTATTTCGGTCTAGTGTGTATACAAGCCGATATTCGTTTTCATTTACCTTATTGGCCACCCAGTGATTAAGTAATAGACAAAAATGATAATTTATGAGAAAACACTTGACAGATTCAAGTTACATATTGCAATTAAGATAATTTCATTTTTATTTTTTCAAAAAAATTGACTAAAAAAAATGATAATAGAGTTGAATACATACATATATGTATATATAGATATGCATGTAGATATGTATAAACGTAATGTATTTAGATTTTGTTTATTATGTGTACAAATTTTTGTGGAGAGTTCATGGACATGCTATAGATACAGGTAGATTAGGTACGTTTAAATACGTATAAATGTGAATTCATACATACACATATATGTATGGTTATAGATGAGGATGTAATGAATGAACGAATAAATGAAAAGTGATTGAGACTCCTATTGCTTTTTTCTTTCTTGTACATAAATTGTATTATTATGTTTGTTAATATGAATTGAGTTTATAATAATTTTACTTTTTTATACATACGAGAATAGTTTTGCTATTTTTTATCAAAATTGTATAGTCTATTAGATTTAGATGAAGAAAACTTGCAACAGTGGTTTTATTTTTCATAATTCGTTCAATTTTGTTAGCTCTAAAATTTTTTAAAATTGCGATTATACTATGGCAATTAACACTCATAATACATGACTATTATATTCTCATATGATTGAGCTTAAATTGCATAATATTTAAAATTATTCATGAAAGCAAAATAAATTAAATCGTAAAAATGAAATTCTTTATACAGGTGATCATGAAAAATTCTTTAATAAGCCATAAACAAATTAATTAATTGGCGTAAAAAATAATAGACAAATCGTGAACAAAATTGTGAATAACGATTAAAAATAACCCAGCTGACCATTCAGTGAACTAGGTTCACAGTGAATTCATAGTGAATGCCAAAAATCTTCACGAAATGAATAATTTTTCTCTTATTCATTTTGAAAACATGAAGTGAAAAATAAGTGAATTATTCAAAAATATGGGTACATTATGAATACACCAAGTGATTGAAATATGAATTATATTCATATAAAATTCATTTGATGAATGACGATTTATGTAAACTTATTTTAATTTTATGATTAGGCGAATTCATTCGTTTTATCTTTGTAAAATGGTTGCGATTCACAAAGGCTAACACTATGGAATCACTTAGTGAACGTAAAGTGAAATTTTGTATTTCTTTTTCATGTACTAATTTGTAAACTGAAGCGATATAAAATGTAGTTATTTGAGTCTAAGAATAAGGAATAAGCAAGTGTTTTAAATTCTGTGTAATATTAGTTTATTAAAAATAGAAAGTAAAATAAATATAAAATAACGAAGTGATTAATTATTAAGTGATTAAATAGTTTTTATTTAAATCAATGAAAAAAAAATCGAAAAGTAGGAATATAATAATTAGAGCCAGGATTCATTGATTACTCACATTGTGAATGATATTTTACCCTCACAAAGTGCATTCAATATGAATTCATTTCGTGTTTTCATTAAACATTTAGTAAGTGATTTCAAAATGAATTCATTAAGTGAATTCACTGTGACCAGCCATAGCGTAAAAATTTTTGAAATAAAATATCTTCACTGTGAATTCACTGTGAACGTTCACGTGAAGAATCACTTGGTTGAAATGAATTCAGAATGAATTCACTATGAGTTCACTTGGTCAGCTGGGAAGATACACATATACATATATGTAAGTACGCAAATGCGTTTTAATGTGTGAAATTGTATGTAAAAATCCGTTCAAAATCATGTCCACAAATAAATTAATACGAACGATTATCGTAATTTTCACATTCGTGGAGGCATTTAGATTTTATTACGTATCAGAATCAGACAACACTCTACAAAACAAATCAACTATTATTGGTACATGTGTATGCGTATACATTGTTGTTAATTTTTTTTATTATTTAAAGCACAAAAAATATCCATTTACTCATTTATTTTCTGTAGATAAAAAGGAAAACAATACAAAGAAATGTTGATTAACACTTGGAAAGGAAATTTAAGAATCCTATATAATTTTTTAAAAATACCATATTCCTAGTTTATATTAAAATGGAATGGGATTATTTTCATAGAAATGAAAACTACCCTTTTTATCTTGAATGTAAAGAAACCAAAACATGACATAAAAAAGTAATAGAAAGAAAATAAAGAAAAACTATATACTGTATAAGAAAATTAGTATTTCCGTTACTTAACATTTAAATTGTGATTATAATATTTAGATACAAAAACAAGGTCTACACAAAAGTATATATTATGTATTTACATTGAACCCTTTAGGTTTATTGTACGAGTAAATTATGTGGTATCGTGGTACATAAAAGATTTATGGATTTTCTCTCACCTCTTTGACATCTCATGAACGTTTAATTTGTATTTAGGCGTGTAGCTTTTAAACCTTTTGGACATTATGCAGACGCACTGTGTATAAAAAAGCAATTACATATTATTATTATTATAATTTTTTTTTTGATTTTGTCAAATATTTTTCAATGTTTAATTGAAAGAATTACGTAATCATTTGAAATACGAACTATATCCCTTTATAGGTAGATATATAATTTTATAGAAAATTCTCACAAAAGATTAATATTAAAGGATCTCAGAGTTAAATTATGTACAAATTATTTCTCTTAATATAAGAAATGAGAAAATTTCATCTCAAAATTTATTATTTAATGTACCACCACCATGTGTACATGTGTGGTAAAATTTTAAAATCTGGAAGTGTTTAAAATTTAAATTTAAAATTAAAAAAAATTGTATTTTGAAAAAAATCAACAACTTAGAATGCAGAACAGGTGCAATTATGAAGACATTTTTTCACATTGGCTACAGACAGCATCAGTGTATCTTTAACGTTACTTACTCTACATACCGTCGTTAATATAAAAAATGTGAACGAAAACAAAGAAATACGAGCATCTTATATTAAAAAAAAAAAAAAAAATAAGAAAAAACTGGCACAAAAAACGCAAATAACCTGAACCTGACTACTTCTTAAACATATTTGACCGTATTGTAGATTGTTGTAAACAAGAACTGTGATTCAATCACACATTTTTTTAATGTGCATATTTTTTTAGCTTTGTTTATTTTGTGTCTCGTAACATGCATGTATATCAGTCGGTAGAAAAAAAGCAGAGGGATGATATAGAAAAAAAAAGGGAAAATGAAATTGAAAAAAAAAAATAGAAAGAATTAAAACAGGTTGCAAATATTGCACCTGGTCATCATCATGATCATCACAAACAACTCTGTATTTCACATGAATAACGGCCAAAAGGTGCTATCCTTTATGTATATACTTATATGCATAAGTAATTTGAAAATTTTTTTCTACATGGATAAAACAAGGTCTTTATATACTCGTGGGTACCTATAATAAACATCCACAACCACACGTAATTGGATTGTAATGATTTCATTTTGTAATTGTATACGTACATATACCTATACGTAAAATATTAAACAATCGTTTCTTGAATGAAGTTAAAAAGATCAATGAAAAATATGCAGACGGAGACGATGAAAAAGTTGCAGGATTCTGTGGTTCAGTTCTAGGGCTCTAGTTATCTTCTTTATTTTGCAATATTCTGAAAAAACTATTCTCCCTATTCGTATGCACCTAATGAGAGTAAAAAAAAAGGTTAAGTGCACGTTCCTTACATTCTTTTATACGTGTTTGATGACATTAGTAAATTTTTGTGATTTCATTTCAATGGATCCACACAACTTATTTGAAGGTATTTGCTTGGTGACCTTATCAAATTTGTTGAAAAAAAATTTCTTTTTTCTTTCTTGATTAGTTGGCACTATAAAATAGCCGCTTTTACATTTATTGTACATTGGATATAGGTAATAATAGTTGAAAAGAGTAGCATTCATATGTACAGTTGAGGTATAGTATATTGTAAATTGTCGACCTCCTTCTTATATTCCACACGAGTACTGATTATACGGTTCGTTAATAAACTGATGAAACATTACGACAACAATCTAGTTATAAATATATGCGCTGCGCATGTATACGCGTTTAGATGTAAAGTACATGACAAAAATAATGAAAATTATGGTCCAGTAAATCGATTACGTTGAAAAAAAAAATTAAAAATTAAAAAAGATGCGGTTGTAATCGCGAAAAGATAACATGCGCGTATCGATCTGATAGTTCGATACGCTGCTAATACATAATTTTTAATTTTATTATTAATTTCAAATACACAGGTAAATTATGTTTTTTTTATTCAATTATATTGTGGGAAGTGGGTATTACGGCGTAAGCATATACACGTATAGAGATCTAGCTGCAAGTCAAATAGCCAGCAACAATTAAAACAGAAGTTGTAGTACTAATGGAATACATACATACAAACATGGTTATTGATGATTAGTACCGCGTAGCTTATACATAATAGTTGGATGGGATCAGCGCCGGTTTTAGCCTCTTGGGCGACCGGTGCACTTCAAACTTTTCACCCTCTACGTTGAAACTTTACTATCTAAACTCTAATTTGATTTTTTTTATTCTACCACAAAAAATTCCAATTTCTACGTATTTTTAGCGTATTGTACATAATTTACACAAGAAAATGAGAAGAGAAACCTTCGCATATTTTTCTACTTTTCTTTCTACTTCTCTTTATATGTACATCTCAATTACTCAAGAGTAAAATAACCATGTTTGTTTACACATGAAAATAAAGGTCAAAACATTTATAAGTTTTTCTTATATAGACGAATCTTGTTTCAATCTGAAATTCCTCTTCGTATTCGCCTAACGCCTACTACAGTGCAGTACCCAATATGCGCGTTTAAATCATGCCATGACCAATCCATACTGATTGGGAGTTGGAGAATTAATGATTAATGTAGGTATAATATGGGTGGTTATGTGTGTATATCATTTTAGTATTTCATAGTCATATAATAGAACATGTAAGGCACATATCTCAGGTTGTAAACAATACATTTTTTCTTCATATATTTTTAAAGAAAAATTTTCGCAAAGAATAATTTTTTTTTACGTAGTATCTAATTTGTAAAATTATTTTTTTTTAAATCGGATATGTGACTTTCATTCTGACCTCATGCGAGCCCCCGAGATCGGCGTCCGGTTTTATTGCACCAATTCAATGTATAAAAGAGGCTGGTATGGATGAGTTAGTTAGATGAAATGAATCATGATGGCTAAATGGATTAATGGAATTAAAATTTTTTAATCAAAAATTAGTTAATTAGAGTGTAGTCCACCTATCAGATATATGCACACATGATGTATGTATACTTTATATAAAAATGTTAGAATTGTTGCGTGTATATTTTGAAAATGTGTGCTTTTTTTTCGTTTCGAATAAATTGTTAGCTGATTGCTTACCCATCAGATTGACGGATGACTGAGTTTACGATCATTATACATTAGTTACACTTTTCATACATAAACTATTACTAGATACATATAATACACAGGCAGACAGTAGATAGATATGGTGTATAATAGTATTTCAACTATGCGTTATGGTTATACATACTTATACGTGCTTATACGTTATACGTTATACCAATATCGGTCTAATTATTACCTACGTAAAAATGTACACACTAATGTAGAATATATGCCTGATATATCTGAAGTCTGAGTACAAAAATGTACCGCGGTCTTTCAGCTTAATCTACCGTCAATTCAATATTCTTTTTCAATTTCTACTAATCATTTATGTATATAATTGCTATAATATGGTTATCTATAAAAAATAAAATAAAAATTAATCATTTACCAAACACATGAAATCTATTTAGTCAAAGTTTAAGGTTGAAAATTTAAAATTTGAATTGAAAAAATTATTTGAAAATGAATTTTTCAATTTTCATTGATTAATATAAAAATATTTTCACGCACATACTACCTATAGGGAATTTTCCAAGATAATTTGCAATTTTTAGTTTTCTTCTTCTTTTTCTTGTTGTTCTCATCAAAATTGTTTACTGGCATTCTTTTAATTTATTTTTTCGGCGTCTATAATACGGAAAAATTTTTATTATGGGAAAACTTTTTTTTGTCAAAATATTCCTAATGAGAATACATTAAATTTCTGTATACACGTGGATTATGTAAATGATAATAATCTGTTAATAATCCAATCAAAATGAAATTATTTCTTAATAAATTTGGCTGTCATAATTGTGTATGTACACAGCTACATATCTATATACTGATTTTTAAATATTTTTTTTTTTTTTTTTTAAATAAATGCCTCATAAAAGTAAATTTAAAAATAGAAAAATGAATGAAACATGTGTGATTGCAGATAAATTAGAAAAAATGATCAATTTCATGATAGATTATCAAATCATTTTGTTAAAATTTATTAAATTAAATTTAATTTTTTAATTTTAAAAAACAGAAATTTTTACTTTCAAATTGTTGTATTTTTCAAAAATTTTATATATTTTTAATTTTTTATTTTATTTTATAATATAAATTAGCCAATTTAACAGATTCTCACGAATGTTTTTTCATTTTTACTTTTAGTTTTGAAAAAAGACACAAAATTAAATGATCAGATTCGAAAAAGAAAAATTACAAATCAAAAAAGAGAAAACAAAATTAGTAGGTATACTTGTAGAACCATAAAGTTAAAAAGATATCTTGTAAACTTTTTTTTGTATTCTCACGTTATTAGATACCATGAATAGGAGAGTACGTACATATGTACAGATTGCAGATACCTTTTATATCTGCATATACCTACATAAATGTATCTACATTAATTGTAGTATGTATTCGTAAATGTTAGAAATTTTGAATGATGATGATAACGACGACATGAAATAAAAAATAATAAATAAATAAATAAATAAAAATAAAAAAGTTGTCATTTTAGTAATAAAAAACTTTATATTTAGTTGTGATTTGTTAAGATTAAGAAAAAGAAAAAAAAAATATGAAGAAGATGATAAAATAAGAAAACGAAATGTTTTATTTTTCTCCTCCTTGTTTTGTTACAAATTGGTATCAAATTGAAGAACATACACCTAGACCTATTTATTTCTATTGCTTTTTGCCATTGAAGTATATACTTATGTACACGGTAAGTGATAACGAAACATTTTATTAGACAAGAAAATAATTTTATTTTTTGATCTTCTGTACCTACATGAAACTAAATAAAAATTTCTTGACATATTAGATACCATGCACACATAAATATACTCGTAGATAAAACTACAGCAACTATTTTGTGATACTATGACATGCAGCTAAATGGTATGAAAGTAAGTTACACATAAGAGTATGTAGATAGATGTATGGAAAACATATAAAATTGACGTTCTTATATGGGTTCTCTAATAAGTATATATGAGTTCTCCTAATGACAAGATATGTATAATATTATTCGTATGTTTAAGCACATATACAATATAGTCGTATATACGAGTCTTTACATAAATTCTTGTAAATATTTGCTTGCATGTATGTGTTAAAACACCTGCTTTTATACGAGTAGATCAGATAAGGATTATTTTATTATGCTGTTGGCAGTAACTGGCAGTAACAGTGTAGTTTTGCCCATCAACAACAGACACTTCGCTTTTTTGTATGCAATGGCAATAATTTAGAAAAAGTGAAGAGAAAATTGAAGAATAAAAAAATTATTGAGATATAAACGAAAAAAAAAAAAAATAATATGTTCTATGTCATATTATGAATGTACCTACCTGACTGATTAAAAATGATCAATTTCAAAGTGTTCATTCTTGTTCTTAGTTCTTGATTTTGTCTATAAAATGTACATTTTTCTTCAGATATAAGAGGATGAATTGCGTAATTAAAATATCAGTTCATTTAAAATTTTTTTTTTTTTTTTTTGATATCTGTACATAAATACATATCTTTCAATTTCAAGTTCAGTTTTTTTATTTTTGGACAATTTGCTTTTGCCATAAACAAGATCTTATAAGAAGAATATCTGCGCTTATTGTTACATAATTTTAAATTTTGAATCATGAAAATTGAATATTTATTACAGTCTGTTCTTTGAAAGACAGACACATTTTCGTGCTCCAACAGTAACAAAACAGGGTGACAATTTTTGCATTTGCTGTTTGCGTTCACTAATTAAATTTGAAATTCTAGAAATATTTTATATTCAAAACACCCTGCAATTATGATGATCGCACTAATAAAATACAAGAAGATGTGTGCATGCATGTACTTAATATTATCGAAAAAAAAAAATATATTTTTGTTAAAAAAGTAGAAAATTCTAAAAATTTTAAAGTAATAAACTCAGTCGGCATCATCATACATATAGTCACTCGTATGCAGAGTATAACAGCAGCCGATAATTGTATAATATTACAATGACAGCAAATTAAATTTTGATTGCGTGCTGTGATCAGTTTATGTTGTCACTGTGAAAGCAAAGTGTTTGTTTGTTTTTTTTTTTCTTTTTCCTATGATCCACCACATTTAAGAAAATCAAGAATGATGGTGTTCAAACTTCAAAACATCAAAAAGAGCTACATAGAGCATCTTCCTTTGATATGTATCATAACTACGCGGTTCACTTCACTGTGATATCAACTGCACAGCACAAAACCTGTACATTATGTAAATTGCTATATTTCAAAACATATACATGCAGTAATATTTACTATGTACAATGGTACAAAGTTTGTAAATAAATATGATGATAAAAAATAATTAAAACATCTATTTTCTTCCAGTTGTTAGTGTGCTTATAAAACGAAAATCAGAGTCATTTTAAATAGGTAGACATCGATCGAATATACTATATAAGATGCATATGTGATGTAATTTAATTTAAAAAACAGTTAAGAAAAAATTGTGCATAAATTAGCATATTTTAAAATTTTATTTTAGAATCGATCGTTTCATTTTCTACATATTTACCTATTAGTACTTCAGTACCAGTGCATATATAGTTTTGTACAAATTTTGTCCACTTAGGAAAGTATCTACGTATCAGCACACATAAAAGGGGCAAAAAGAAATGTAAATCATTATAATTCGAATATTAATAATTATTATTATCATTATTTTTATATGATTATTATTATTATTGGATGGGTATAAAGATATAGAAAAACTTTAGAGATGGTTTTACATATTGATATTTTTCCAAATTATAGAAATATAAATTTTAATTTTTCCTTAAATTGAAAGCAAATTCATGAACAGATTCAAACATGGTTCAAGTATGGCTAAGATCTTAGATTGTACCATACTGTAATTATCTTTTAATATAAAAATGTTCGATATAAATGTCGATATATGTAAGTTTGTTCGAAATGGAAATGATGCATATGGTTCATTTATTGGACAAGAATTTTTCATTTTTAAATAATCTTTGACTAATTGCTCGCATTTACAATTTTATTGCTTTTATTCTATCATCGTATTTTTTTTCATCTTTCAAAAATGTCATTTTATTTAGTGTAAATTTTTTTAATTTTTTCGAATTTTATTCATAAAAGTTTAGCTCTATAAACAAACACCTTTAGTGCTTTTAGAAAAACTATATCGTATCATTACTCTTACCCATACAACTCTGTGGTCACAAGCGATAACCGCTTAAGTCTAAAATTGTGGTTTTGAGTAAACACGGTTTAAAAATTTGAACATATTTTTTACACAAATTTGATGGTCAAAAACAATAATTTCTTGTTGAATGGAAGACTATTATGAGAAAAATTTTCTTAAATTGATAACTAAACAATTAAAAATTGAAATTATTTGAAATTGAGTATGTTCTAGAACAAAAATATTTGAGAATTTGAAATTTAGGATATTTATGCAAATTTGTAATTTTACATTTTTGTTACTTATGTCAAGTTAGGCGTTTATTGCAAAAATCTATTTTTAATTTTCTAGATTTATATTGATTTAAGTCATTATTGTAAAGTTCGATGATAAACTTTTACGTTCCAAAAACGCTTAACTCGAGATAGGCTGTTATGATATACCTTACAATTTTGAGAAGATGTTTCCAAATATATTGTGCAATAATAACTTAAGTTTAGATAAGCCTGCATTTTTAAACATAAAATATCTCTCCAATATTATTATGTTGATTTAGGCGGTTATTGCATATGTAAGTCACGAACTATTCGACATAAGCGATAATGTTTTTGCAATAACTTTGGCTACAAAAGTAATAAGAAAACCAAATTTTGTGTGCACATAGAGCTTGATGCGGAGAATATGTAAAACTCATAACTCATTTTTGCCTTATGTCGACTTAAGCGGTTATCGCTTGTGACCACAGAACTAATGCTGGTAATTTGTTATCGTCTTATAATTATCTATGTACCTACCTTTTTAAAAACTGGTATTTTTTTTTTAAAGAATCTAGTATTTAAAAAAAAAAACCTTAACAAAATTTTAAATTGAAAATCTTTACGAAATTTTCAAAAATTTTTTCAAACTTGAAATTTATACGCATTTTTTATATAAAATAATCTTAAAATTAAAATAATTTTAAAAATATTACGTACAGAATATAGTACAGTGCCAATAAATAAAATAACAACTTAAAAATTTGTTTGAATAATTTTTGTTAAATAGTCACCTAAAAATATATCCAAATTATTATCTGACACAGTACTGTTCGTATATAAATGTAATAAATAGATTCATTTGATGATCATGAAAATGAGAAAATAAAAAAAAAATACATATATAAAAAAAAAATTAAGAACGAAATTAAAATTATTTTTAATTCTATTTTTGTAAATTTACTCATACTTTATACTCACAAATACAATTGTATTTGTGTACACATACGGATATTTTTATGGTTTTCCAACCCTTTCGGCTATAAAATTTTCGGGGTACCTATAATAAAAAATATTTATTTTTTTTTCTAAATTTAATATTTATTTTTTTCAATTTCGTTTATTTATCATAGATTCTGAATACTATTTACATATATACAAATCGTTACGTAACGACAACTGTTGCTTCATTCACTTCCGATTTTATATTCAACTATTTTTTTGCTTAATTTTTTGAAAATGAAAAAAAAATGATAAATGATAAAAAAATGACCCTCAGGATATAAAAATTTTATATTAAAATATGTGTATGTGTAGATATAGAGCCATGTTGAGATGGTACGAGTGTGTACATAGTATATATGCAAATCAAATAATTTGTGTTGAGAGAAAAGATATCAAATAAAATTTGAGAAAAATTGTTATGTGTTCCTCATAATAAAGCGCAACTGGTATGTTTTTTTTTTTTTAATAACTAGAATATTCATCATAATATAATAATATCCTTTATGATGTAGCATATCTTTATATCAACCCTTTCACATATCGCGAGTATATTATATGCATGCATCTGTTTACGATTTATTTTGTATCATCATCATTATCATCACACAGAAATATTCTGAGAGAGAAATAGTATTTGCGTATCTGTGTGTTTATAAGTTTTTTTTTTATCAAATTTTTTCTCACCGTTTAAGTTTTTTTCATTATTCTAAATGTTTTTTTTTTTGCTTCATTTATAGTTAAACATCATTTTATAGTATTTGAAGTTGTATACAAGCATATTGCGAGTATGTATATTTTCTTCATTTATTTTCCATTATACGCATCGTGCGTTTACATTATATATACACACAGATGCTGTATAAAACATATTAAACAACGTGAAAAAAAAGGATATAACAATTGAGGATAGAACAAAAAAAATTAATTCAAGAATAAAAAAGGATCCTCTAAGTAGAACAATAAAAAATGATTTCTAGTTGTTTTTTTTTATGTACGTACACTTTTACATCATTCGTATGTAAATATATGTAAGATAGTACGGTGTGCTATACAGCTTCAAAATAATTCACGAAAATAATACATATACGAGTATGTAAATATATCTTGCATGCTTACTATACATGCTACTCATATAGACGATAGGAAAAAAAATGTATATGCTTTTTCCTTACAAAGATTTTAAAGCAGGATTTATGTGCACATCCATCAGAATTAAAATTAATTTGCATATTTGATCTTACATAATATTAGATACACGATGTCTCTCATTCCAATATAGTTAAATACGAGTAGGTACGTTCACGTTGTATAATAAAAGGATTCCTGAGAAAAGTTTTTTTTGTTTTGTGTGTACAGAATTATCATATATAGTCAACTTTTTATGTCCTTATCGTATTCTTATATGCTTGTACATATCGAACAACAGTGCGTATATGACGTGACGTGTAGTTATATACAAAAAATGTTGATGATCATCAGGTCATCTTCATTCACAAGACTCTAGTTTTATTTATTTACATATTTATGTTTTGTTCTTACTTTTGGTATATACATATATGTATATATGTACTTATATAGAATGTTGTATATAGGGTAAAAAATCTTAAAGAGAAAATGAATTTGAAATTTATAAAATGAATGACATTCGAGTGCTGTATATAGAATAAGCACTGTAATTAAATTTTTATAAGATCTATGGAAATTTAGATTCACCCATAAAGTTGATTTAGAGTTTAGAGGCAAAACAATAAGAACCAACAAAAAAACTTGATTCAAAACGATGAGAAAAAATTGTATAAAGTTTTTTCTTGTTGGTGCATTCGTGTAACGTTTTTATTTTTCACTTACTAATTTTTACTCATAAGACAAATGTCGAAAAAACAAGAAGAAAAAAATGACTAAAGGTAAAATTTGTAATAAGAAAAAAAACTTACCGGTAAAATTTTGTATCCTTAATAGCATGCTCAGAGATCTTATATGTGTGCATCCTCTGTGTGATAGAAATAATTTTTTGCTCTGTTTTTATCACCATGGATCTGTCTGTAAAAAATTTGTTTTGAGTACTTGATTTCTGAACTATAAGTTCAGATTGTGTCATCATTATGTAAAGGATTATTGTTAAAAAATTAAAAATAAAGGATTTTCATGTTCCTTTATAAATATTTAAAAGAAAAAAATAATAATAATTTTGTTTTGAACCGAAGCACGTGCTCAATTGTTCATTGGAACTGTCTGGATTGACTTCTAATTGATTAATTCACCTTCTCTAAGCAACTAGCCATTATTATGCATGAATTCATCATATTTAGGTCACAAAAATATCGATGCTACTCTTTTTTTACATTTTAGAATTCTACCTATAAAAAATAAAGCAAACAAATAATTGATATTTCGAAAAAGAAATAGAAAAATATAATTTATGTAGTACTATATTTTTGAACTTAAACAGAATGAAATTTTTGCATATGAAAAATCTTAACAAACACTGTATCCACATATTTATAATTGAGCATACAAATACCTAAATGTAACTGATCATTAAATCATTACATCTCCACAAAAACATAAAGAGTATATTTCGAATAATAATGTTAACGTTAGTATACATGTGTACATAATATATTCGTATACGGTAATTAAATTATAGAATTACATGTGTTCATATTTAATGTAGATATATTAATGCTTTGATTTTTTAATGTTTTTATTTTTCTTTTATTTTTTTTTTATTTGGAATTTGAAAGCTTAGAAAACTTATTGCGTATGAGTTCAAGGGTATTCTGTAATATGAATTGATCATTTTTATATATTACATAAATAAAAATTTAATTATATACATTTCTGTACATAGATAAATAAAATTAACCTTTTTGAAAAAAAAAAATGAAATGAACAAATAAATAAATAAGAAACAAATGAAGCGTACATTTTATAAAATAAATATTGCTTGAAGCTTCTATAGCTATACATTGTTGTACCGACGTACGATGTACATATACTTTTAATGAACTTGAAAAAAAATACTTAACAAATTTTTGCCTACATGATCGTAGCACAATAAACCGCGTTGTACGTACTATGATATGTACATGAAAATTATTTAATAATAGTAACGTATTTAAACAATAAGATTTAACAATTTAACAATTTTAACAAATTTAACAATTTAATTAAATAGCTTGAAAAGTACAAAATATGTAAAGATATGTATATGCATGTGCATTTTTACATATGTATATGATGTTAAGATAAAAATGTTTAGATAAATATGCTAATATTTAATACTATGCATGTACATTATTGTTGAATATTACATGTGCAATTCAACAAATTTATCCCATAATAATTATTTGTTTTACCTCTTTAGATAATATTTCAATCATTCTATTCAAATATAAATTAGTTGTTGTACATAATGTTTGCGAATTATCACTTTTTCCATAGTCGTATATTAAAAGACAATTCAAGGCCTACATATTTCTTTTTGCACCTCTATATAATCTTATAAATAAATTTGGTACGTCTGTCTGTCTGTTTGTCTATCTGTATTTTCGGGGTAATCTCGAAAACGGCTGAACCAATTTTGATGGAATTTTTTTATCTGAAAGAGGAATTCCTCCCGCAAATAATAAGCTACTTTTTTTCCAAAATTTATTATTTAAAACAATAAAAATTAGATTTAAACACATGCAGGTCTGAAAAAAATCTATAAAATTTAAGAAAAGCCTTTTCTTCTAAATGAACTGATAATCGTGGTTGATCGTGGCATCGTGGTAATTGAATTACAAACTCGATAGAAATGACGTAATAAGATGAAGCTTTACAAAGAGCTTCCTCGCTCTGGATCACCATATTCTGTACATCTTGGTTCACTTTATAGCTCTATGACAATGCGGACGAAGTCGCAGGCACACACTAGTATCACATAAATTTGTACAATAATCAATGAAACTGAAATGTTCACTTCAGTAATGCCAGATTTCAATAACAATCCATAAAAAAATCCAATTAAAATTTCAGGAAATTTGTGTGTATCTCTGTATATTCAAAAACTATATTCACACAGTTACCTAATAAATAGAGTAAAAATATTTATTGTAATTTAATTAAAAATATATGCATGTACATAATTTACTACTGTATTCGTATAATGAAAACTCATTTTAAGAAATTTAATTTAATTTCAAAACAAACCGAAAATATCGTAACAAAAACAGCAACAAAATAAATAAATAAAATTAAAATAAAATGTAAATAAAAATTATAATTATAGAAGAAAAAATTAGTAAATAGAAATAAAAGGTAAAAGAAGAAAATGATGATAATGTTGATGATGAAATTATAAAAAAAAAAAATAATTAAAAATTCCACCTATCAAATATTTAAAATATATACAGTATTTTTGGGCCGGTCTAAATGTATAATCATACATATAGTAGTAGCAAAAATATGTAGGTTTACGCATATGGATTTATGCATTAGGTCTTTAATGTACCTATACACATTATTACTATACTCGTATCACTAGTGGTGGATTTTCTGAGAATTCAAAAAATGAGTACACATAATGTGTATGAAATACTACTAGTGTATTTTTGGTGTACAAATTCAAAGGCATTGAATTTTGACGAACAGCCCTGTGTATCTCATATAGTAAAGTCGAGAGGAGTAGCCTACTGTCACATGATTCTGATTCTGAATCTGAAAAATTCAGAATCACTTTCAAATGCATTGTAGTAAATGTGACTTGTTATATGGCTCTGAAAAATTCATCTTCTAAAAAAATTCCGGTTCGTACTTCCGTTTTGTAATCTGATTATTTTCAGAATAGAAAATGAAACATGCTGACAGTAAATGTAACATGTCACATGTACCTGAAATCTGAATCTGAATTCATAGCTAAACCACTCAATAAATTGACATACAATTACTTGTTTATATCACTTTATATACAACTTGAAGATCGTAAGATAGAAGACAGAAGACAGAAGATTAACTTTATTTCACCCTCCATTAAAAAGTGCGTCTTACCAACGTACTCGCCACTCATAGTAGTTATCGTTTGATGGTTTAATGTTCACTCGATAAGTAAAGTGTTTTATAACAATAACAAATTTAAAGAAAAATATTGAAAAGGAGTTTTCAGATTCAGAATCAGAATGAACAAAAAGTGAATTCTGAATCTGAAATTTTACGTTTCAGATTCAGAATCAGAATAATGTGACAGTAGACGTATAGTACTCGGTACTGACATACTGGTATCTGGTATGATACTACAGAGACAGACATTAGAAATATTTATGTTTGTACCTAAATATGCGTATCTACCATTACGAAGGCAAATCAAAATTTTATTAATATTGTAATAAAATTAGTTATTTAGTTTACCGTGAAATTTTATTATTTGATAAATGAAAAAAATATATTTTTTAGAAGAAAATTATACAAATTATCGTTTACATTTTTATTACAATTTCAACAAAAGTAAAACATGAAAAATAAATAAAACAAGAACATTAACAAAAATATAGAAAAACATAAACAAGAATTCATATCATATATTTTTAATTAAATTGCATTTTGAATGACCGTGAATAATTTTTGATTATATGAATCTGAAATTTTATTTGAAAATATACTTGCATCATATGTGGTAATGGTAAGTCGTATGTGAGTATTCACTTGTGTGGCTGTGTGTATATTTTCAATTAGTAAAAAGAAATTCTAAATACATTTTTGTTAATTGAAAATCAGATTTTGATCAGAAGAATTCTCTGTGTGAATTTTCATTTTCTAAACTTTTTCAGTTTTTTTTTCAATTTTGAATTTTTAAATAGATGAAATAATTAAACAAAAATAATTAGAACAGAAATAATTTATTACATTTATTAATTTTTTTTAATATTAATTAAAAAATTATTTTTTTAATTTACTTAATTGATTTTTGAAACTTATGCGCATTCATGAATTCGTGTATTATGTGTATGTATGTACTTAGTTCTTATTTCGAGTAAATAATACGTGTGTGGTTCTATAATGACTTCCATAAAAATGTGAATGAAAGTCAAGTCGGCCGAAATATAAGTATGTAAGGGTGTAAGTTTAATTATATTTCGTGGAAAAATTATATAATAAGAACACGAGAAATTAGTCTTGAACGTTAAATTTTTCACTGAATTTTCAAATTTTTCTTATAGCTTAAAGCACTTTTAGGAGGACTAAGTTTAATATTAAACTTGGATTATATTTTGTGGATCGGGACTTCTCTTCTTCATCTAATTGGCTTTAAACGAAACAAAAATTTCATTTTATAATCAAGTCTGCATCTGCAAATTATTTAAAAAAAAATGTCATCAAATTTCATTTCGTTAAATATTTTGTTTTACTTTTATTTTGTGTAAATTTTTCAAAAATACCATATACTTACTCGAGTATACAAAAAGTATTCGAAATGAAAATGAATTTAATTATTCTGGAATTTAAATCGAAATCATTGTTGAATTTTTACAGGTGGACGTGTGTCTTCATAATTATATCAAAATACATATTTAATCAAAGAAAACAAATTTGTTCTTCTCTTTTAACTGATAACTCTAATATCAAACTAATGAATCTAATAAAAATCGAATAATAGCCGAATTCATTTTAAACCAGAAACTCGATCAAATTCTTCTTCTCATCATTATTTTTAATATGGAATGGATTTAAGAGACGCATATAAAATGAAGAGACGACAAATATTTCGGTTGTTTTTTAATTCAATTTAATATTTTGGTTTTTATAATGTTAAAATATGTAAAAAAATGAATTTGAATATTTCTTTAAATTCATTATTTGATAAGAAGGAACCATATCAATTGATTTAGTTATTAATATGTGTATGGTGTATTAGTATTTGCTTTCAGAAAATTAAAAATCAAATTTCTTTTTTGAAATTTATAAATAAATCAATAAAAAATTAATTGAACAAAAACTAAAAATTTGAAATGATCTAAACACTGCATATATGGTTTCGGCAATATTTTCTGTAGCAGAGTTTTTATTTACATACTCGAATTTTAATCATTGTTTTTATAATTTTCATTTTTTTTACATTTAATACTTAAACCATCAATATTTCATTTGATTTGAATTTTTATTCGAATTCTTCTAGACTTCTTATAATCTTTTTCCAATTGAATAATGATTAAGTATATGCATAATTTAATTCATTTTTGTGATGGTTAAACTAATTTTTCAATTAACATTTTATGATCTAATTTATTAATGAAAAATATGAAATAAAAAAATAGATATAAATTAGAAGAAAAATGATAATTCAAATAAAAAATGTGAATTCAGTATATCTAGTATATCTAGTTACTTGTATTTTGATACACATATAGAATTGTAACATATGTTTGTAATGAATACATTATACAGTCAATTCGCGATCATTCTGGATTTTGATTATCTCGAGCTGTTTTCAAATTATTTTCTTATTGGCTTGTCATTCATCATGCTGTAAATCCAAATATTTCTTCTTCTTCTTCTTCCTCAGCTTTATAACTCACGATGAGCCATAGCCTCTTTAACAATTTGCCGCTATTTCACCCTGTCCTTATAGCTAACGTTGGAATGTTGGTTACTTTCATTGTTTTGAGGTCTTCCATCTTTGATTCGTCCCACCTCTTCCTAGGTCTTCCCTGTCTTCTTGTACCTGAGATGTTCCCATTAAACACTTTCTTCAAGATCCTGTTATTCGACATTCTAATGAGGTTTCCTAACCATCTGATCGTTTGAGCTTTAATAAACCGAACAGCATTTTCATGGTTGATCAGACGCTCAATTTTATAGTTATAGAGAATTCTATATCTGTCATCTTCGTTTCTTATTGGGCCGTGAACCTTTCTTAATATTTTCCTTTCACGTGTTATTAGATGTTGAATATCACTCGTCTTTAAGACCCAATTTTCCGCACCGTAAGTTAGGACCGGCCTTATTATGATTTTATAGATCTTCATCTTAATTCGTTTCGAAAACCAAGAGGCTTTTAGTAATACAAATACTACAAATAGAAAATAGAATGCTAGGGTGCTTTTCGATTTTGTAGAATTATTTATTCCCAAAATGCATAAACCAACAGTGTTACATCCGATATCTTCATGTTACTCAGATACGAGAAACTCCTTCAAACTCAAAATTTCATCGAAGTTGTTTCATTCTCTCCTCAACCATATAGTAATCAGAATCTGCATTAATTTGTGATATTACTCCGCTCGTATCAATTATACCGAATAATCGAGGTTCAGCTGTATACTGTTTAATAAATTTTATTTGTTCTATTTTTCTAGATTTTTATTTTTATGTGTAGGCTGATCATATTTATTAATGTTTTAGACGCGATTTGACCAATATGACAACAAACTTTTTCTTTTGGAATACTTAAATACATATGCTTACAAATGTACATACGTATGTATGTACTCGTAAATAAATTATTAAAAACGGTTTGTTGTAATTTGTTGTTTAAAGAATTTTTTTAAAAAGAAAATAAATTGATATTTATTTATATTTATATTTTTTTTGGCTACCAAATTGGAGTAATAAATGAAAAAGAAGTCTTTATTTGTAAGTTAAATAAAATTTAAATAAGAAAAGAAAAAGAAAATATGTGACAAAAAATGAATGAATAATTAGAAAAAATATATAGTTATTCAGTTTCAATATTTAATTTTTATTTATTTATTTCTATCGTTGATTATTGGGTAGATATGAATTCAATATTTTTTATTTGAGCTTGGATATTTTGAAGTACTGAAATTATAAGCAAGGTACGAGTGTAATGTCATTGTGTGGCACTTTGCCGATATTATTTGTATCTTTCACGTATAAGCGTACACAATATTTCATCTATAACTATCATCATCATCACCACTAATGCTCTAGATGAGCCAAGGCTTTCACTGAAGTGATTTCTAGACCATTACATTTAACTAAAGATACTACAAATACTTACATATACATATAGTATCTTTGATTTAACTCATCTTCTTTAGCGTTTATTCCACTGGAGTAGGATCTCCTTGTCTCCACTTCGTAAGATACGCAGCGCTACGAGTGTTTAAGCCAATTGTTCACATGTCGTCGTTTACTTGTTGGAGCCAACACTTTTCCTGTCTTCTTCGAGGTGTGGTACCTTTAGGATTGATTTATATTGTAGTTTTGGCGACAGATTTAATACAGCTTTTACTAAGTACATGATCGTGTTTCAGATACTATTTCATCTAACTATAGATACTAATATACAATAGAATTAATAAATGCATCAATACGCGTACAATTAATAATAAATAAGAAGCAAGTGAAAACGCCCACATTCCTGAAAGAAATAGGTTTTTTCCATTATGTCAGTTTTTTTTTCACAATTTTCTAATCAATTTTAATTTTTATTTAATTTCAATATTGTTTTTTTTTTTCGAATAATTTTTAAATATATTTTATTTAATTAGTATATATCATATCGTAAATTTATTTTTATTGATACATATTCATATTAAAGATGAGACATTAAAAATTAGCGTAATATTGATAGGCACCCTAACTATGAACTTATACTCGTAATTTTATATAGAATTAATTTATTTTGTTGTTGTTTTTTTCATCTTTTTCTATACATACATATTTTTTTTTCTTTTTGTCATACACGGAAGAAAATACAATTTTTATACATATTATATTATACATTTCAATATACGAATATTCAAAATTAATTTTCAAATAAAGACAAAAAAATATTTTTAGAAAATCTTTGAAAATTTATCATTCAATTCATTTTCTGAATGGGTGATCAATTTCCTGAAATGAATATAATTTCATTTCATTTCATCTACATACATACGTATTTTTATTAGAAATATATGAGCATTGCGAGTATGTCTGCATTTAATATCTGCCCACATATAAAAATTTTGTTTATACGTTTCGTATATCTGTAAGTTTACTTTTGTATGTGACATTTTATATTAATGATAATATGAAAATTGATGTTGTTTTCTATTTTTTGTATTTTTTGACTTGTTTTGTCGTTTTATAATTTTTTTTGAAATATTTTTCTCAGTCAAAACAGTTATATACCTGAATTACTATAACATAACATAGCTTACCATATTAAATGTGAATTAGGTGAAACAATATATTTTAACATAATTATTATTATTATACATTTATGAGTATGGATGAAAGATATTTTTTGTTTTTTTTTTTCATTTTAATTTTAATTTTTAAAATGTTTTCAATGTTCAACATGGACATTATTACGTTCCGATTTATTTTATTATGCATGCAGATGTAATATATAAAAATTTTTATAAAATTTAATTTATTGCTTTGAAAACAAATATAACATCTATCTGTAACGTTGTAAATTTTAAAAGTACGTATACGTATGTATAACGTTCGTGTGATGTAGTCTCTCAGTGTTGTGTATGACGTATATTATGTATAATACCATAATACATATATCTAAAAATATAGGTGTATAAAATTTAAAATCTACTTGTATTTGTATCAATTTTTCTGAACTAATTTTAGACAAATTATTTGATTTTATGATATATTTGATTGAAATTTATTCATTTTCTATGCTTGTACGATATAAGAAACATGATTTTTTATACTTATTTCTTAGCTTTTTTCGTTTTTAAGATTTTTGATTTTTTATTATTTCATGTTGTGATGCACATAAAATTCACTCAAAACGATCGGAATATTGAAAAGAAGTATGTATGTACGTTCCTGTGAAAGTTGAATGAAAATCAAAAAAGTAAAAGTTCATGTAGACAATTTTTTATCGATATTTTGACACTCATTTGAGGAGCAGGTTTTATTTTCTGCATAAAACTATAATTAACAATACGATAATGTATACATATAATATGCGCATATTTGGCACACGATCTATCTAATTTTCGCTTTTATCTTCACATTGTTATCTCAAGAATCGATTCAATCAATGATAAATAGAAGGAAATCAGTTTTTATTACCTCTATATCTTCCTTTATCAAAAATGAATTAAATATTTAACCAAATTCTATTGTATCCTTTATTTTCATTTCATAAAGATAAAATTATAAAGAGGTTATTTTTTTTTTATTTTTTTAATCGAACAATTGAATAAATGAAGAAAAATAAAATTTAAAATGCAAATAATGGATGTTACAAAATACCTTCTATACTACATAAAATACCGAATAAGTGTGCTTCTTATATTTTGTTGCATGTGTATTGTTCTGTGTCTACAATACAAGACGACAAAACCATATCATCGATCCTTATTTCATTTTTTTTTATCCCTCATCGATCTTTAAAAATCATTTTGATTTTTACCCATCGATGTATGTTGTGATCTTTTCTTCTATTTATTTTTTTCCATTTTATATATGTTTTGCAATCTAAAAGTTGTACACGTATTCAGATAGAATACAACCCTTTTTATGGCTTTCCACAGAATAACTTTAGGATAAAATCCCTTAAAAATTTTATGTTTTTTCTTTGTTATTGAAATCGATAATCAAACCTACAATTTCTATACAATGTACATTATTACTTTTGGTTTAAGAATATACCACGATACAAGAAAATAATTTATTACTGGATTGATATTATATTGTCCTTTATCCATTATCCTACACATAAAAGATCATAATAATTTTTATATTTTGAAGAAGACATTTATGCGATTATAATATGATGAATTTTGAAAGGATATATTCAAAATATGTAATTTGAAATAAGAAATAGATGTGAAAGGATACAAAATGAACTCGATAAATCATTTAATATCCGTCAATTTATGTAAACTTTCTTCATTATTATTTATTTTAAAAGGAAGTCTATATTGAGTGCTAATTACATATGTATATACAAAGTACCTTTTTAATTTAGATTTATAAAAAGAATTAAGGACTAAAAATATTTATTGTATTTCCTTTAAAAAATCACAAGTCACAAAAAAGATTCAATTTGAAACACTTTTCATTTTGATCATTTAAAAAAATTTAATGGTAATAGAATTCATAAATGATCCTTAGAAAATGTTCTAGTTTCTTTATTTTTTTTTAAAAAAATTTAATTTTCCATCGTATTATATCGCATTCTCAAAAAAAAACATTTCAAATCCGAAAAAAAACACAATTTTCGTCTAACATCCTGCGATTTAGTAGACATTGAATATGAAAAAAAAATTTGTTTTTTATTAGAAAAAGTTGAATGTCCTTTTAATTATTGTACATACACGTTATTATTAGATTCTACCATTCTACTATAAAAAAAATTATTTACAGGACAACATAAGAAAGAAAAAAATTGTTGTTTTTTTTTTTTCAGTTTTTTGTTGCCTCTGTCCTGATTTTGTTTCCGTCTGTTAACAAATAAAAAAAAATTGTTTTTTCTCTACATGAATCTTCTTGTTACTTCTGCATGTTTCACAAGGTGTCAGAATTTGACCTACAAATTTTCTAAATTTCAAAACATCAAGAAAGAAATAAAAAAAATATAGGAAAAA
The DNA here is from genome assembly GCA_951394055.1 of Villa cingulata. Taxonomy (NCBI): domain Eukaryota; kingdom Metazoa; phylum Arthropoda; class Insecta; order Diptera; family Bombyliidae; genus Villa; species Villa cingulata. The sequence goes on along the minus strand of OX596023.1, from coordinate 13,272,449 downwards.
GAAAAAATTAAATTCGTCCTTTTACGTGCGGTTCATATTAGTCCCTGATGGTCGTGTGCGTTGTATGTGTGTGAATTTTTTGGGTGATTTCATCGATTGGTCCATATATTCGAATACCATATTACATTTCATTACAACAGATGTTTGCGGTTAATTAATGCGGTATGTATCCTGTGAGTATTTATTTTATAGTAATGTTCTATTACATGGTTACGTGTTTATTTTCATCTCAGTACAAAATACACAACAAGGTGCCTATGTATGTACCAGGTTTTAAAAATGTAGGAGCACACAAATAAATATAATAAGGAAGTTGAATTTGATTTTTTTATTAAAAAATTATTAAAAAAAAGAGAAATAAATAAATATTTTTGTTAGTCTTCCCTAAATATATTCCTTCTTTAAATAATTTGAATCGTTTTTAAATAAGTATTTACCACATATGGGACGACAATTTTAAGGAGATTTATATTCGAATTTATAACAAGGAAAGTGAAATAATTAAAAATGTTTATAGGGAAATATACATAGTAGAAGCAAATATAGAGAATTGCTTATAGATTTTTAAAATGTTTTTTTACGAAAATTAAATTTTCAAATGAAATTAACTGAATACAAGGATATTAGATGTGGAAATAAAATTCTAGTTTTTTAGAAAAAAAATTTTCAAAATATTTTTACTCTTCTTGTATGTTAAAAAATTTATAAAGGAAAAGGAACTGGTTAGTCGGTAAATTTTCTCAAACTATAAAAAATACTTTACTACATTCAGTTTGTCCTTAAAATGAAAACAACAATAACAAAAAATGTAATGAGACAAGAAGGATATAATAAGAAAAAATGACATCTAAGAAAAAAATAAAAAAATAAAGATTCACGCATATACATACACAAGAATCAGAGTCTTCAAATATGCAAATGAGACAGCTTTAATGTCCTTTCACCCTTTTTTTTAGTTTTTATACATTGTATGTATAGTTTAGTTTGTTTTGTATACATCATATATGTTACGTGTGTAAGAATGCAAGGATGAACATAACGACAGTAACTGCTTTGAAAGTCTATTTTTTCCCATTGTTCTGGAAGGAGAATCCTTTTTTTTATCTTTTGAATTTTTGTTTTTTGTTCTCCGTGTACGATGACAATGATGAAAATGAATTTCAATTATTATATACTTTTTCTGCATGTACTCGCACATTTACGTACATACATATTCTATGACTACATATAATAATTTTTCTCGTATTATTTGTGCATATACATACCTGTAATCCTTAAATATGCTGTGAGAAAAAAACGCTACACACATATCATTTGGGAAAAAAAAAAACATGTAATCGTCGTTTTTTTTGTTTTGTTCTGTTGTTTTTCAGTTTGATAAATCTTCATTATTATTATTCGGAAAGTAATTCTCGCATAATCAGTTATCATCTAGCATTGTGTGTGTTAAAACACAATAAAAAAAAAAAGAAAATATAAAGGAACTGTTGCATCACTCAAGGAAAAAAAAGACACCCAGAAATATAAACTACTAAAAGTTATGATATTAATTTGCATATTATTTACTTCACAAAACTGAACTAAAAGAAAAACATAAAAAAAGTAGAGGAGAAAAAAATTGTTTTTGTTAGGCACAGTACATTGCTTCTGGGACAATGATTTACTTTTTCACGGGTCATTTTTTATAAAATTATGTCTTTGAAAAACGTGAAAATCGAAAAAATAACAAAAATATATACACGAATTAACAACCGAAAATTTAGAATGCATTCATTCTGCGTAACCGTGAAATGAACAGTTCTACTATGATGAACGCTAAGGCATTGAAGGGATGAATGTAAATTATGTGTTTAAGCATATATGTAGTTGTAGATACTTTTCGTCTGAGATTTAAAATTTAAACGTAAATAATTTGTATTTAACATTTTCAAATTTAATTTCATAAGTAGAAATCTCAGCACTTCCATGAATGGATGAGAACTTTTTTTTTTTAGAAAAAAGTCTTGAATATTTTTGACAAATCACCTACGTTACGTATAAACCGTTGCGATACAACATTATTTTTTTTTTCAATTTTTATTCCTATCCCGGTTCAATAACACCCACAAAATTTTATTTTCTTTCTAAAACATTAACGAATATAATTTTATCGCGTTTCTATCATGATGAATTGATTTATTATAATGAATTTATTCGATTTTGTTGTTTCAATTCTAAACAAATGACTTTTTTTTTATGGAATGATAACATAAAGTTTTCTACCAAATAACGGAGCATCATCATCTACTCCTAATTTTGATGGTATGTATTTAATTTTATTTTTATGAAATTTATCGAACATTCAACTGTTCTTTATCGCATAAAATTAATTAATGTGATTTGATCAATTTCTTCAAATTATTATACTGCGATAGTCGTTGTTATATTCTATTCCACTAATGCTATTTAATGTATGTATCTTTCAAATATCTAACAAAAAAGAATATAGAAGAAATACGATCAAAACTGGAATTCGAAAAAGATTCAAAATAGAAATTTAATATACCGATAAAAATGCATATTGATTTGCAAATTATGTAAAATAAATCCAATTAATAGCGTTAGATGTACATAAATGTATGTATGTTATACCAAATACCACTGTATGTATGAATGCATATATGAATCTTCAAAATATTTTTAAAATTTTTGCATTTCTATTATTCAAAATAAAAAATTTTATTTTTCAATTTACGTAAATAGTCAAAAAAGTTTTGGTCAAAAAGTTTATTGACATCTAGATTGTATTTGTAGCAATTTGAATTAATGACGCAAAATTAAATTAAAAAAAAATGCAAATCTATGTTTATATTCACCTAACAGGGTGAATAGTCTCAAATTTGTTAAACGAGAGTAAATTATTTAATTGAGTAAATTGATGGTTGACAATTACTTGAGATGAGATTTAGAAATTGTACTACTAAGTACTAACCTCAACGCTACTTTACTACTTACTGTCTTCTTCTGTTTCTTCGTATATTTCTTATGATGTGTAGTGCAAAGCAAGTGTAAACAACAAATGAATTTTTCTTATATGAATCAAAATACGAGTGCACAGTCGGTATACGAGATATTATAGCGTATATCGTACTATAAATAGATAGATGCCAATTAACTCATTGTTGTTATTTACTGTATCTTCCTCTTTCTTGTTTGCATCTTATGATGTGTAGTGCGAAGCAAGAGTATGAAAAAGAAAATGAATTTTTCTCATTGCTACTATTTACTGTCTCTTTCTCTTTCTTGTATAATTCTTGTGGTTTGTAGCAATGAATAAAGAATATAAGAAGAAGGTCCACTCTCAAATGGTCCGTTATATTTACTTTTCACCCTCCCTCGGGGAAAAGAAACTCACACACACCCTGACAAAAAAATTCCCATTAGTTAGAAGAACTGACTACATTAAAAAAAATTTTAAATGAAATTTCCTCAGGTTATAAGTGAGACAAATTATACATCATTCAAACAACACAATTGCACGTTCGAAAATCTTCATGTACATATACGAAAAATTTATAATGCATTTTAAATAGCCCAACTATACAGCAGCAAAATTCACGCATATCATATCTGTACACAAGGTGCTTTCAAGTTTTAATGCTTTTCAAATAGCCCAACAATATTTTTTGACCTACACATAAACAATTTTGAAATAGTCGGGCAGAAATCGATATATTTTTTCATATATTCCTATATAATTTTTTTACACACAGAAACATAGTTCGTTACACCGTAGAGCTTTCGTTTTCTATGCTGAAAGTGATCTCTAGCACATACATTCACTCATCATATACACATTCATCAATTCATGCTTTTCAAATAGCCCGACAATATGATTTTATATACACATAAATATTTTTAAAATAGTCTGGCAGAAATCAGTATATTTTTCATATATTGTTCTTGACACGTAGATCCATCCCAGTTAACCAACGAGGATATATATTCCACCTATCTAATCTTAGATATATGACTTCGTTATCTTCTCGGGTCTCACGATCAGATTTTTCCTATATAAACATCTACTAGATATCCATTAGATATATTTTAGACATATCATTTATGTATTCTAGTGGATATATATCTTATGTGTCTATTTTCTGATACATTGCTTCGTCACGTAGTCGTGATTCCCGAGTAAATTTGTTGACATACATCTTTTAGATGTATTTCTGATACATCATTCATATGTCATAATAGATATACACTTGTCGCTTGATCGTGTTTTCAGAATTCGTCTGTATAACTGTCTCTATAGTCTAAGCCCGACATAAATTATATTCAATCGGTAATATAATATAATAAATATAATTTTTACAAATATATAAATAGAAAGCAGATAATACGGATATTGGTTGTTAATTATTATTACTCACCTAATTATAAATTTTCATTACGTAGCTTTGAAAAATGTTATTTAGACCACGAAATGGAAATTTTATAAAAGTTAGTGAGTATGCATATTCATAAATAATAATAAATGTATTGATCATTTTCTATTTCTTTTACATTTTTGCTCTTTTTTCATAAAAGTATGTCTAAAAAAATATCTAAAAGATATCTAAAAGTATATATTATTGATATATCATAATGATACGTTTTTGATAAGTACAATCGTGCTTTGACAAATTTTATTGAATTTTGTCGAAAAAAGCGATATTCTGCCTTGTAAAAACATATATCATTCATATGACAAAGGTGCATCTAAAGGATATATCTTTTATATCAGTTAGATATATCTTTCATATATCAATGATATATTCTTGGTTAACTGGGTTTATTTTCCATGCTGAAACATACAACATATAATAAACATGTTATAACATATACATTCACGCATCATATACACGCCCGACTATGCGACTTGATCTTCACATAAACATTTTTAAAATAGTTGGGCAGAAATTAGTATATTTTTTTATACATTTTTAACTAATTTTTAATGAAAAAATGACATATATGATATATTTCATGCATTTTCTTCATGATTCATTTCGTATAATATGATATTATTAATTTTTTTATTCATGATTTTTGATTTGAAAATCAACTGTTTATACGTAAGAAATTTCATGTATACACACAGAACATTGTTCTTGCACACGTAGATCCTTTATTTATTTCTATATGCTGAAAAATATAGTCGGGCTCGAGCAATTTAAAAGTATTGGTAATTGGTTGAAATTATATATTATATATAATATATATATACCTCTAACATATACACCCATGCATCAGGATCAGATATCAGATATAATAACGCAGAAAAATAATATGAAAAACAAGTTTAATATACAAAAACGCATTTCTGATGTTTCTGATTACGGATAAGGGCTACCATAGTGTATTCGAATGTATATAATTTTTACAGTTGTCTGACTAATAATTTTTATTTTCATGAAATATTTCTTTTTTACCTCTTGATTCTAATAATGCTTGATTTATTTAATCTAATTCGGAATTTGTACTGGAGAATGATATATATTTCTACTTAAACAATTTAATGATTTTATTTCGTGTTTTATTATTATATTTATATAAGTATGTATATAATAATTGATTTTATGTTTAATGTAAAGTTAAGAAGAATGGTAGCACTGATGAACATAGATTAAATTTCTCCCAGTATTACCATAGTTTTACAAAAATTTTATATGTTCATCTATTTCATATTTTTAAATATTGTACTGAGTTTTATAAACTAAGAAGTTTTTCGTACTTAATGGTACTAATAACAAATGAAATTAAAAAATGCTTACACCTTATTAGGTTTTCTTTTTAATATTCAAATTTCATAATTTTTAAGATTCGTGTACAATATTATTCTTCTGTACACAACAAAGAATAACGATATGACAATTATGAAAGTAAGACTGGTATTGACTGGTATCACTGTCATTCTTGTTAAATAATAATCATATTAAAACTTACAACTACATTCTCATTCTTGCTTTATTCAAATAATTTTTACAGGGTATGTCATCAAATTGTAACTTTTCTTATTTTGATTAAAAATAAAATTTGTAATTTTTAAATTTATTTGACTTGATTATAATGTACTCGTAAATTTCTAAAGTTGTAGTCGTGTTACATTTTCACCTAGCTTTATAAAGAAATCGTGAATATATGTATGTAATTATAATAATAAATAATTCACATTCGCTGCACTGCATGTTAATGCGTTTCAGGTATTAGAGTTGATTATCTCATTTTAACCAACTCACTACCTTCTCTTTCTTTCAACATATGACAGATTTTCAATTTAATGCGGTTATTTTTAAACTGTAATTCAATTTTTCAAACCATATTTTGTGGACGAAGGAAGCATACGTGTTTAATCAATTACTTTATTTAAAAATAAAAATTGTGTTACATTAGTGAAATTCAGTGTTTTTTTAAGTGCAATTCAAAAATAACTTAAAAAAATGAGTTCGAGAAATCACCATAATTTGAAGTGTATTGTTTGTGGATGGACAAAAGGAATGATTCCAGACAGAAATTGGTTTTTATTTCCAAAGAATGAATCAAGGTACGTAGTTTCACTATACTAATTCAATTAATTTAGTTTAGTTAATTTAAATTAACTACTAATAATTGTTTCATTTGTAATATAAAAAAATTGTCTACAGAAGGCGATTATGGCTAGAAAATACTGGACGACTGGATTTACTTGAAAATTTACCAAGGGACAGCAGAATATGTGAGGAGCATTTCCAAAAAGAAATGATCGGCGTAAGCGGTAGGAAGTTGAGAAAGGGAAGTTTTCCATCAGTTCATCAAGAAAATAAACGTCCGAAGATTGAGATATTAGAAGACATCATCATCGTGCCTGCTTCTAGCATCACAAATAATAATGAAGAGGAACAAATATTTCAAGAAGAAGCTGTCAGTTCTAGGCATTCAAGGAATCAAGAAACACAAACAACTCTGTCTGTTGAAGATCTTTTGCAGGAGATTGCCAATATGAAAAAAAAAGAAATACAAAAGGAAAAAGAACTACAGGAGCTTAAAAATAAGGTAAAAAGTAAAGCGCATTTTATAGATTTAGCTTATAAGTTTTTGCCGAATGATTTAGCAAATATAGTAGAATGCCATGTAGTGAATAGTGACAGGAAGAAGAAAGGATGGCGTTTTTCAGAAGAACATAAGCAGTTTTCTTTAAGTTTATTTTTCTTTTCCCCTTCAGTTTTTAATTATTTGTCTAAAACTATTAACATGCCTTCCAGAACGTCATTAATGCGTTATATTGAATCCTGGCCTTTTGGGCCAGGGTTCCATTCTGTTCATTTCAAATCTTTAAAACTTAAGTTAGAAAGTTTGCCTTCCTTTGCAAAAAAATGCATTTTATGTTTTGATGAAATTTCCTTGAAATCCCATTTATTTTATGATAGATCTAGGGGTCAAATAATAGGTTTTGAAGATGATGGAGAAGAACGTGCAAATAAAGCTGCTAGGTATGCTTTTGTCATAATGGTTCAGGGTATAACTTATAAGTATAAGCACTTATTAGGTTATACTTTCATTTCTTCCGCATGCCAGTCGAAGAAAGTACAAAAATATATATTAAAATGTGTCAGGGAATTGATAAGTGTAGGCATGGAACCCAAAGCTGTTGTATGTGATCAAGGGGGAAATTTCTACAATTTACCAAAACTTTTAGGAATAAGTGAAAGTAGGCCATACTTCTTAGTAGACAATATTAAAATCCATTTCTTTTTCGACCCACCACATTTAATTAAGTCTGTTAGAAACAATACAATAAAATACAATATTAAGTTTGAAGAAAATAAAACTGCTTCTTGGAACGATATTGTACATTTTTATCAAGAAGACAAGTTAAGACAATTTCGATTAGCTCCAAAACTAACTGACGATCACATTTACCCTAATACGTTTCAAAAGATGAGAGTTAAATATGCGACTCAAGTCATAAGTGCAACAGTGGCTAGCGCTTTGTATGCTTCCGTTAGTGGAAATGAAGCTTCTTCAACCGCAGTCTACACTGCTGAATTTTTAGAAAAATTTGACACCTTGTTCGATATTTTTAATTCAAGCACCAATTCTGATGTTAAAGAATATAGAAGACCTTTTAATGCAAATGTTTCTCAGCTTTCTCAGTTAGAGGAAATGAATAAATTCGTAAAAAGTATAATGGTCATAGATAATTTAGGAAAAAATGTCACGAAAAATATTAAATGCCTGTTAGGTTGGACTTTGAATATCAGTAGTCTTACAAGTTTGTTCAAAGATTTAGAATCTGAAGGTGTCAAATATATTTGTACTAGACATTTAAATCAAGATGGCCTTGAACATGCATTTGGAACCTTAAGAAAAAAAGGTGGTAATTCTAGAACCTTATCTCCCTATCATTTTGCATGTGCCTTTAGAAAGTCATTTTCCGTGAAGTATATGGAACTGGTTAATGATGGAAATTGTGAACCATATCCCGAATTTGTATTACCAACTCCTACTAACTCATTAGGTTTAGATAGTAATTTACCTCTCAAAAAGTCTGTTCCATACGTAAAATTAACACAAGATTATAAGCACATCAGTTTCGGAGAGCAAAACGCTTTTTATTATTTTGGTGGTTGGTTATATAAAAAATTAAAAATTAACCATAACTGCTTGTTAGACGACGCTGAATCCGATCCTCTTCCTGAACATACTTTTATTTATTTTAAAGAATATAAGGATTGTAATTTAGTTATACCTAGTAATAGTTTCATGGAAAATTTAAGAAAATTAGATTATAAGTTTACTAACAGTTTTAATAATTTTGTACTTGACGCCGATATTGAAAAAAAATTATTCGAAGAAATTCAGGATGAATTTGATTATGTATGTTGTAATGATTTAGACAGAAATTATGTAATATGTTTATTTATACGAGTTAGATTGTATTATATTTTAAAAACATTTAATAGAGATGTAAAAAATTTTGACAAGAGAAATAAAATTCTTTGTATTTCCCATTTGTAAATAAATTTTTGTATATAAATAGTTAGTGCATAAAAATTATAAGATTTTTATTTGTAATTTCATGTATGAAATATATCTAACAAATAATTTTTCTGGTTCGCCCGCAGAAAAACTGTTTGTTGGATTTGGATTGTTATTGTAAAACTTTTTTAATAGAAAAACAATAAGGTCAATTATAATGTAAGAAATCAAAATTAACAACGGGCAATAAATTATTATTATTTTAATTTTTTATATTTATTTTTTTTTAAAGATATTTCCTTATGTACATATGTATTTTTTCAAAAGAATTCTATTAAAATTAATTTAGTGAAAAATGTAACAACAAATTGATAATGAAAATAACAAAATAATAACTTGACAAATCATTTTTTTTGATTATATTAAAATTTGTATATATGGACAACGAATAAAATAAATAAAAATAATTCATCAAAAAGAACCAATTTAATAACTTTTTATGTAATTTTAGTCTAAATTTAAGTTTCGAAATAAAAATATTCTTAATAAATAAGTTGATTAAAATTTTTGTTTTTTTACATATTTGTTTAATATTATTATTAATATACAAAGCAGAACAAATTAAGGATTTGGAATCTAAATATTATGCGAATATTTCGAATACACCCTGTATATTATGTTTCTACCTAAAAAAAGACGAGATGTATTCAAAAGGATGTGTCATTTTTTTTCTCTATCTCTCGTTTATTTCAAAATCAAACCAACATTTTCTGTCTACTTTTAACAAAACTTTAAAAGCTTTTAATTTTTTGAGACAGTGTTAGTATCGCCTTTGTTTACCTACATAACGGTTTTATTGAGAGTGGGAATACTTGTAATATCTTTTTACTTTGGTTTGTAGTACTGGTAGTACGAAGAAAGTATAAAGAGAAAATGAATTTTTCTTAAGAATGAAAATACGAATGCATGGTTTGCGAGGCACTATTATAAACCTTGGTATCTACCACTAAATCTTTGATATATAATATTATATGTATTTGTTTTCAATACAAATTAAAAAAAAACATTGAAAGGATTTGTCAAACGCAAAAGTCAGAGAAAACAGATTTATTCAAAGATACATAATTTTAATTGCTTTATTGATTTTTATTTAATTTAAATAAAATATTTTTTTTATTCAAATATTTTACATGAAATTAATGTTATTATATAGTTACCGATAAATAATGTACACATATTCAGGCAGATAGAAAGATAGACAAATATGTGGAGTGTTTGATTGGAAATATTATATTGATATACACAGTATTGACAACAAATCCTGATACTTTCACACAATAATTTTAAATAATTTTTAATTTCATTGTAGTTCAAAAGGGATACAATAGAAGATAAATTCGATATAACTGACAATTGGGATAAATTAATCGTTTTTGGCACTACCTTTATACGAATTGACAGTTTGAAAATGTTTAAATTTGTGTCAATTTTTTTTAAATTATTCTTACTGTGTTCACATTATTGTACACAAACATATGTATGTACATAGTGCTGTCACTGTCACTACTTATTGATAATTTGAACCTTACTTTGTACACTTTTGATCAGTATTTGCGGGTGACGGATATTGTAAATAAATAAATAAATGCGTTGACATTTTGTTGATACTGTAAATGTAGATTTATTCATAGATCTAGATAAATATGAAATGATTGTTCATTTTCTGTTATTTTTGTATATTCTGTGATTTCGAATCTACTGCAGGCATACAACTACAATATAGATACCGACAAGGCGACAAGAGAAAATATGTTTTTTTCATTCTTTTAAATAAAATCAAAAATTTTAAATTTAAAGAATAAGAAATAGATTAAGAAATAAAATGAAAATTATATAATGATCAATCTTAAACACTGATAATTTTTTTATATTTTTTTCTTGATAGAAGAAAGACTCTTTTGGATGACCACTGCTACTATTACACTTTAATTCTTATTTCTAAAATTTTTACTACGAACGTACGAAGACTTTACGTATGTAAATGCCGCTGGATACTGGAATACTCCGTTTCTAGTTCTATTTTCAATTTTTCATTTCCATTTATGAAATTTATTTGATTTCTATCGGTTTTTGTTTTTCTTATTGATTAGTTGTCGTCATTATATTTCTTTTATCGATCATGAAATATTTTGTATTAATTATGACATTATTAAGATTGTAATCGAAATTTTTTGAAAGGTTCCATAATTAAAAAACAAAATCAAAATAAAAAACAGAACAGGAAAGACAAAAAATTATAATAAAATTTAATGAATAAATTATAGTGTGGTAATAATGATTATATACGTACAGAGTAACTTCTGGTCTTTCTCCGGGAAAATAGCGAGTCCATATACGCTTACATATAAACGTACTGATTGATGACAAAAAATTAATTTTTTTTAATCTCAAATATTAATTTTATTGTAATTTTTGTTTTATTTCATTTTATTTTTTTTCTATTTAGATGTTTGTCTCTCTTTATCTATAATATTTTTAAAAAAATTTTCAAATAATTTTCATCTTTTACGAGTTTATTAAAAATATACAAGCAAAAAAAAATCAATGAAATTATTTGAATAATGAACAGTTTTGACTTGAAGAAGAATTTTAAAATTAATATACGGCTATCAGAAGATCAAAAAGAAAATTATAAAAAATAATATTAGAAAATTATGAAGTAAACTAAATCATTTAAAAATTAATAAAAATTATATTATTTTTTTTTATTTTAATAGAATTTTTTAAGAGTTATCAAGAAAAATAAAAAGAAAAAACAACAGAAGAAATTAGAAAAAGAAAAATCTGTTTGGGTGGCTTAGATCATATGTATCTAGAGGAGTTCTTCTAAAAAATACAATATTTATCTCAAGTTATGTATTAATCTAAAAGTTCAATGAATTTTTGTATGATATGAAAATATACAGAATACCTATATCTTCTCTTAAACGAAAATACATTAAAAATTCATGTATGTATATCAAAAAATCAAAGAACAAAAAACAAGAAGAAAGAATGAATTACATAATAAATAATAAACTCGCTACCACGCTGCTACTACTTACTGTCTCCTCCTGTTTCTCCGTATACTTCTTATGTAGAGTGTAGAGCGAATCAAGTATAAAGAGAAAACAAATTTTTCTCATGAATGAAAATATGAGAGCATGGCATTCGAGCTGAGCTACCACTGGTGTACTCGTATATCTTACTTTATTCAAGTGCCGATGACCTCATTACTATTACTTATTGTCTCTTTCTTTTTCTTACATATTTCTTATGGTGTGTAAAGCAGCATACAGATTTTTAACTTGGTTGTCAACCAGGTTGTCAACATAGCATGTTGTCAACGTGTTGAAGCGTCTGCAGATAGGTTGTTGGTTGAAATTTCAGGTTCATCAAAGGTTGAAGAAAAATCAAAATATTTTGATTTTTGCTTGGTTGACAACCTGAGCTGACAACCAAGTTGTGCGTCTGTACCTGTGCTGACAACTTATTGAAAAACATCATTTCGATTTAAAAATTCGTATCGATAACATCATTGAAATAGAATGTAAATTTTTTCTAGAATTGAGATTGAATATCTAATAATATAATAATACAGTGTTTTTTTTTATACAAAATGAGATATTATGAATTATACCTAATAATGAAATTTGGCTAGAATTTTTCCAGTTTTATAAAGAACTGCCGGAGTTATGGCAAGCAAAATCTGCCGTTTTTAAAGATAAAAATAAATAAAAAAAAACAATGGAAAAACTTTTAGACTAGTGAATGGAAATTGAACCGAGTTCAAATATTGATAGTTTGAAAAAAAGATTTAACAACATAAAGACATGCTATCGAAGAAAATTGAAATAATTTTGTTATCTGCATAAATCAAACAGAAAAACAAAAACTCTGAATAAAAAACAATGTGCATGCAATGACCTTTCAGGACAGAATCATTTAAAAAAATGATGTTTTGTTTATGTTCAAGTTGTCAACTTGGTTTAGCGTTTGTGTGTTTTGATCGTCAACCCAGGTTGACAACAAGTTGACAACCAAGTTGAAAGTCTGTATGCTGCTTAATGTAAAGCATGTATAAGTATAAAGGCAAAATGAATTTTTCTTGTAGATGAAAATACAATTAAATGATATGTGCAAGGCACTATAGCATATATTGTACTATAGTTAAAAGATAAATCCCTGCGCTTTCTTTTCAAGTTTCATCATACATCATACTTTCTTCGGGTGCTCTGCGAATAATAATAGCATACAAATTTATATTCAAACGTTGCTATACTTTTGTTTACAATGACAAAAATCATAGAAATATTTATCAAAAAAAAACTTTTCACATATACTATTACTCGATTACCTAAACTCTGTTCTTTGAAAGAAATTTCGTTATATGAAAAGCAAAAAAATTTAAAAATTCAACAAAAAATGAAAACATTAAATCCAAACAAAACGTGTACCCTTTTATTTATATTACACACTTCCTTATTGGTGACTATATGGTTGGTTGATTGTTTAAAATTTGAAAATTTTTTTTCAACAGTTGAATATTTAATTAGAGGTCACACTTCCCCTTTTTGGTTATGTTTTCTATGTATACTCATTCCATGATGTATGTACCATACTACTTCTTGCAAATGTAGTAATGCTATAATTTTAAATAAAAAAAGGATATATTTATTTATATTGTTTTTTTTTCTGTTGAAAATAGTACGTATTTGTAATTTAATAACAATCCTCTTGCAATATTTGTAATTCAAAAGGAAAAATAGTCCTTTCATAATAATTTTTTTTTTACATTTTCATTTTCTATTTTAGAATAATTTTATTATAAGAAGAAATAATAAAAAAAAACTCGAATTAAAAGAAAGTATTACGCACACACTAAAAAGGAAGAAAAGAGAATAATAGACAAAACTAAAATGAAAAACAAAATGAAAATAATATGCAAAAAAAAAAATATATACAGCATTTATAATCAGGATCAGGTTTTTGTAATTTTTGTCCTATACAAAAAATTTGTATTTTATATAAAATTTTTTATTCGATTTATTTTTGATACAAAAAAAAAACGTTTTTTTTGGGTTCAGAGTAACGAATAATAATCTGACAGACAAAAGAAAAATTTGAAAATTAATGTTCTAACTGTTTTCTATTTGTTTTTCAACCTTTATTTTATTTTTTGTTTTGTTCTCTATTCACCCGTTAATACATTATATATTATATGTAGATTCTCCATTCTGTTCTTAATTTTTTTTGTCTGTGTCAAATAAAATATGCAAAGTAATTTTTTTGGTTTGTGATTGGTTCAAGTTTTTTTTGTGTGCATTATACACTGCTTTACATAGACAAAATATAGTTATCCTGCAATCATTTTGAAATTACATAGAAGCAACTAGTAGTTTTGAGGAGTATTTATCATACAAATACAACACTGAATGTATAGAATCATAGAATAAAATGAGCAAAATTATAGAAAAAAAAATATTTGAGAGAATGGTAATAAAATAGGAACAAGCGAAAAAAAAAAGTATCCGATGTAGAACTGCAGAACATCTGGAAACGGTATCCTTGTTCAAATTGTATATGTATTCGTTTTTTTTACATAATTTAAAATTAGAGAGTTCACTGAAATCACTGATCAACCACTAGCAATAAGATGTGACACTCTTTTTTTTTTAAATTTACCAACACACATAAATATTTTAAAATAATAAAAAAAATCAAAATTCTATTTACAAAAACAGTACAGAATTAATGTACTTATTTCAAATCCATATTTCCTTATAAACCACCGTAATGAAGAAAAGATAAAAAACAATTACTATGTATATACCCTCATTTCAATCGACATAAAATTCGTCGACACAAAATAGATCCATGGTATAAACGCTTCTTTATATCGAATTAACGCTTGAATCGATTTAAAATAAATCAATATAAATAACCGGTTCAGTCGATTCTTAAAGGGGTATAAACGGCTGTCAGCTAATATCGGTTTACACATAAAACAAAATCAGCTGACGTAGAAGAAGAAAGTGTTTTTGTGTAAAACTATTTAATTAAATTCTTTGGAAAATTTCGCAGTAAGTAAAAATATTTTTAAAAAAGTTTGATTTTTCAAAAAGAGTATAAGTGTTTGCAAATGAAAATGAAATGTCATTTTTAAATCGATTTAATTTGAACCGCTTAATTACAAAGTGTATAAAGACATTGGGATGGGTTCAGAATAAAACCAGTTATAAATCGATTTATCTTTTATGTCGATTTAAGTGAGGGTGTATACATGGTAAATATATAAATTCGAGCAATACAATCATATTGTACATGTATACGATTTTTTCACAATGCATTTTTAAAGGCGATCTGGAACCTTTTCACTGTGTTAGTACTGGTTAGTTAGACAATGTAAATCATAGGGAAAATTGAAACTGATAAGCAGATGTTTACATTTTTTCATAATGTATTTTTAAAGGCGATCTGGAACTTTTTTTTTGACTACCTGACGTGTCATTATATCAACATATAAGGTGATTCATATAATTTCTGAGAATTTTGAAGACAAGAAAAAGTTTATTTTGTTAAGCTATATATTAGAGTAAGAATTTATTTTATAATCAAGAAATTTAACAAAAATGTAAAAACATTTGATAGCAAACACAAAATTTTAAGTGTAATGCATTTACAATTAATTTTGTTTATTTTATATAAAAAATTTTTAATAACAAAATTTTTACTTTTTTTAATGGGTATACCCTGTAATAATGTTACATTTTTTAAAACGGTTGGTGTTTCAATTCCATTTTTTTGTCTCTTTTTCGTACAAAGCCTCTTAATTACTATCGACTTTTAGCAAAACCGTTAAGGCCGAATGAATAACGGGACAAAGGTCATGAGAAATTTTTGCTAACACGCGTGCTCAGTGACACTACTGTATGAATATAGATTTACTGTGACTGAAATATGTGTTTGTAGTGCAACTTTGAGAGACAAATTCATATAGAGACGCAAGGACGTTCACGTTTGAATGTGAAAGAAGAATGACGCGAAATTTATTTAAATATCGAATTCTAAATCATGTTTTATCGAGATAAAAAATTTTTCATTCGAAATTTTGACATTTTGATAATGACATTAAAGTTTCTATGATGATCACATGATCTGATGTACTTTTATACTTAATTGCATTTAATCACAGTCAATAATTGAATTAAATTAACATCAATCGATATACAAAATTCAAATTCAATTCATCTTTTAAAATGTATCCCATATGAATTTTGTTGTCATTTTGACACTATGAATCCATTCGTAAAAATTACCTTTAGATTATCCAAAAGGAGATATAAAATAATTCTGTATCTAAAGTCTTTTAAAAGATTCTGTTCAAATTTCAAAGTATTACATTTTTTCTGTTCTTCTCTTTCGTTTTATGTTGTCGTTTTTATTTTAGGAATCATATAAAATCATAAATAAATTGAGACATTAATTATTTTCCGATTTGGGTTTAAGCAGCAGATTATAAATAAATGATTGATTTTTTTCAATTTATCAAAAACAATTCAAATTTACCATAAAATACACGTACGTACATTACGCATTACGAGTGTACTAATGTGTACATATGTACTACTATGTAGGTAAATGAAATTTCTTTATCTCTTCTTCACAAATCTTCTCTCATCTGTTTTTATTTATTTGTTTTTAACTTATTGATGCGCTAGTCACTTTATTATTATTATTTTATTTATTTATCATACTTAAAATATTATCTTAAATCTTTTAAATGCCTATTATATTTGTAGATATTTATTTGTGTATATTTATTTATATATATGTATATATAGTCATTTTCATCTTGAGAAAATATTGTATGATATCTCATATTTTGTATATGTAAGAGTATTATAAGAAAACATTTCAAAATATCTTCTAAAATAATATCAGTATGACATCAAAATTTATCAATCAATCGAATTTACGAATCAGAGTATGTATACTTAATCAAGCATATCAAATTATTTAATCACTATGTGCGCAAGATTAGATTTTATATGATACGATGTAAATGTGTATACATATATATATAAGAAGTTATCGTATACTTTCATATTTTTTTGTTGTTTTTTTTTTGAATAATGATCGGTGTATAAATTGAAAAAAAAAAAGATCAAAAACTTACAACCTAATAATGTACGCGAGATAGAATATTATTGATTTATATACACAAATGCTTGGTCTTGTATTAAAAAAAAAAAACAATTTTAAATGTGAAATTATTCTGTTAAGTGGGACCTTTCTTAAAAGGTAAAAAAAAAATTAAGTGAATGAAGACGATCGATGAAGAATAAAAAAAATTTATTTGAATTTAATATAAATTATACATTGTTTAGAACATTTGTCTTTTTGTGTTGTTGTTGTTATTATAAATTAATCCGTCATGTTTTGTATAATAGATTGGAGAAGGTGAAGGGAATAAGATACTCACATACTTATATGGGAACGTATATTTTTTTGAAAGCAAAAACAATCTTTCAAAAAAAGATAAATACAAATTTTGTTCCTTATATGTACTATAAAATATTATATGTAAACTGTAATTATAAGACTATGATTTACATGTCAAAATTTGCGTATGCAACCCTTTTTTTTAAAAATATTTCTTAGTTTTAAATTAGTTTATCATTGTACATATTTATAGGTATACGAGTACATAAGCGAGTGACGAGTGTATTTGTAATGATCATAATTTGAATAGTAAAATAAATATTTGAAATGAAAGCAAAATATGCGTATACGGAAAAGAAATGATAAATAATAGGGCAATTTAATATATGTACATAAATACACACATACAGACGCATATAAAATGAAATTCAGAAAGGTTATCATTATTGCAAAATACTTAAATACATGCCCCTATTGTGCGAATTTATTTAAAATATTACGCGAGTACACGCACAATTGTGGATAAAGGTATATGATCGCATTGATCCATTATATATGGATTGTATATGATCATCAATATTATTTTTTGTATTAACCCTTCGTAATTATTATCTTGTCTTTGTGTGATGTCTTCAATAAAGAACGGTAAAATAATGATGAAAATGCGATGATAATAAAATGATGAACATCAAAAATACATTTATGAATATTCTCGTCTTGTGTATTGAATTTCTTCTTTACTGTGTTGTCTTCATTCACCTCTTATTTTATTGCTCGCTTATCATACCATTTTGTAATCCTTAAAAAGTTTATAAAAAATTTATTTAACCTAGGTACCAGGCTTATCTATGATTATTTGTTTGAAATTATTTTGGTTAAAAGTTAAACAGTTTGACAGTTTTTTTTACATATTGGTACTGCTGGGCTGGTACATAAGTATATCTTATTAGGTTTGTTATTAGAAGATTAAGATTATAATTTCTAGGACATACTTACGATAAGTGCAATAATTCCAGTAATACGAATTCTTTAAATCAAAAATATTTCAATATAAAGTGTAAACAATAATAACTACATTTCGTCCTATTTGTACCCTTAGTTACTTGTATATGATTTTGCGTGAAATACATATTTCCCAACTTTGTCATCTACATAAACTACTCACTAGTCAGTAGATATTTAGTTCACAATTAGTTCACAGAATAAAAATTTGACGAGAGTTTCTGAACAAAATTTAAAACAAATTACAAATTGAAATTCCAAATGATATTAATTGCCTATATTTTGACTATTTTCGGATTACGTACACATAATTGCGTTACATGATATCATTGTACAAAATCATCTAGATAAATATATACTCGTACGTATATTTTAACATTTATATAAATGTGGTACGTATGTACGTACATGTATAATGAAAATTCTATTTATTTTATTTCAACCACATAACACATTTACGAAATTTTTCCTATCATCATTCATTCATTACACCATTACAAATATATTTACATATGCTCATATGTACGCAGCCAGACAGCATCTATCACATCTGTTGCACAGGAACTGAAAAATGGAGAAGAAAAAAAACATTTTGTTTTCCATTTATTATTATTATTATTTTTTTTTTACTATAAAAATGTAATTTAAACATCCTTATAATCTGTCGTATCGTGGTATTATATAAAAATGAGATTCAAGAAAAAATAATTTCCCACGCATAGAAAAATATGCCAAACCAAGTGTTTGTCTTACAAATGAATGTGTGGATATGGATGTAGAATCAAAAAGTTATAGAATTAATGTATGTGCATATGTATATGTTTGTATTAGACCACAAGAAAGACGCGAGCAAAACCTGCTGTTAAACGTAAATCATTCAAATCATACGTTACGCAGCAACGTATGTAACGTATACGATTTGATAAAATTTTGTATTACATATTATATGGGACATGGGACGAAGAAACAAAGCACTAATTCATCTGTGCGTTAGATAGATTGAAAAATTATGTTTGGAATTCATTCGAAACAAATGTGAAATAAGCGATAAATTAATTTTATTTTTGCTGTAGCAACTATAACAAACAAAAGTATATACGAATTGTACTACAAAGAACAAGAGGAATAGAAGTTGACAGAAAATGGTACACATAACGA
Source organism: Villa cingulata (assembly GCA_951394055.1). Lineage (NCBI taxonomy): Eukaryota > Metazoa > Arthropoda > Insecta > Diptera > Bombyliidae > Villa > Villa cingulata. The sequence continues at coordinate 13,252,823 of OX596023.1, read as the reverse complement.
ACGACATGATAGTATTTTTATGTGGTTGAGGTAGCTCTTGAGGTTACTTTAGGGAAAACTATTTGGCGTGGGAGAAATTAAAGGCAAAGTGGATATGAAGTGACTTAGTACATAACACAAGTGATTTCATCCTTTTTTGATGTTCAGATCATGAGATAGGTTACACATTATTGTCTGAGTATCCTTGAATGAATTTATTTTTCTTCAAAACTAAAACCAAAAATAATGAACGAGACTAAATTAAATTCAAATTCCTGAAAAAAAGTAGAAAAATTGAATATATAGAATGAACTGTAATTGTAATTGAAAATAAAAATGTACGCCCTAATTGTACGCACATTGCACATGCATATAAATCTTTAAATCTTGATATGTATCATTTAGTTTAAAATGTAAATAGTCTGGCAAACAATTACAAAATGCGATAATATCTGACGAATAATTATCCTTGCGGTTTTAAGTTTTTTTTTTTTCTTCTCTATGTCAAGTTAAAAATTCTTTTTATGTGTAACAAAAATCAACAAAAGGAACACAAAGTAAAAGTGAACAACATCAATGTTTGCCAAAAGTGTCAAAATTATTGTAATATAATAGCCAATATTGTGCATTCCATTATATATTTAGGTAAACCCTTTTCGTTCAACACACGAGTTATGTACACAACATATAGGTTTTTTCTATTTGCTGCTGGATTGATTTCTTTCTGGATGTGTTATCATCACCCCTATTTTATGCATGCAATTGTATAACTAATTCATTGATAGATAATGTGCAATTTCATATATATATATTTTTTGCTTAACAATTACCACAATGCAATTCATTGTGATATCTGTGAAAACACACTCAATACAGGAAATATAAATAGAAAAAGGATGATGACAAAATTGAATTACCACTATAATGCATATTGTAAGATATTTTGTTTTGGCGAATTACAAATGTAACTCACTATTAGAGAACGTTCGTTGTATTATCGAATTTTGGATGGCTGACACACGAATTCATCGCTGTTCGTTCTATTCAATTTTCTTTCATCGCACTTTCATTTCATTCATCGCGTACACATAATGTGTACATATAGTAACGAGTGCATATATACGTACGTATATGTGTATACTAATCGATCAGCAGTGTTAAAAGTGAATGAAATCGATTCATGTGAAAAGGGTGAAAGTTGCATTGCACCCTTATTATCAGGACTCTTCTCTCTTTTTTTTTAAATTACATGGTATGAAAAAGTATATTTGCACAGTCGAAAATAGCAAAATAATAGCACACAAGAGAAAAAAAAAACCAAAATATAGGAAGAAAAATTATAAAAACGAGGAAGTGAAAGTGAATTGCATTTTTTCAGTTAATTTTTGCAATTGATTTCAGTCGCTCGTGAAATGACTGTTGATGTATTTTAAGAACAAACCCCTTTCTTCATTTTTATATTTAAATGATCCAGTAACGAAAGGATATTTAAAATTGTGTCATTTTAATATAATTTTTAATAGTATGTAACATCTAAATTTCACTTTAATTTTAGACAATTCAGTTAATTAAACGTTGTAATAATTTAGTTCATCTTTTAATCTCCAATACCGAATCTATTAAAAAGAGAAATGAACACGATTAATTTCCTTAATTCCTTAAAATCAAAACAGTTTGTCATTTAATAGTTATACATCCGAATTGTGTTTGTAAGATAATTTTTTCTTGTGAAATTTTTTAATTAAATGATTAAATTATTTGATTTGATTTGATTTTGTAATATTCGACTACATTAAAATACAATTTTATAGCAAAATAAATAGTGTTAAATTGATTTTCTTAATTGAGTTAATTTGTATTTGAATTGAATAGGTACTCTAAAACAATGAAAGAAAATTAATCACAGCAAGAAAAAAATTGAACTTTCATATTAATACGGTTCTCACTGATTGTCATCAATAAATAAAGATTTTTCAGACATTCCAAAATAACTTATGGCACTTAATGATAAGATCTTTTATTTTTTATTTTTTGATTATTTTATAAGCAATATACCGTCGAGGTGCTGATGTACATGTAGCAGTTGTAGTACATAGCATACTTGCTCATTTATATAGGTGCAAAAAAATTCTTAATATTATAGAGGAAAACTAAAAAGGATAAAAAAACATTTCATTTTCTTTTCTCTTATCCTCTTATCATATGGCTTCGATCTCATATAATGAAATATAATCAAAGATCGTAATCAAATTATTTTAACATTTAACACAGAGACCATAAACTGCCACCTGATTTTTAATTTAATATTTCAAATAAAAAATAAAAATAATAATAAAATATTTATCGAAGAAAAATCTTTACAAGAAAAAAAAATACTTGTATGTACATGCATTCGTATGTCTGTATGTAAGAAATTTTTTTAAAAGAAAATTTTTTTATTGACCGAAGTTACAAAACAAAATACACGAGATATAAATCTAAGAGATTTTTTTCTGTAAATGTTCATTATATAATACGAGTAGACAGTAGAGTACATACATATGTATATTGGTATGCAAATCATTGTATAGTTTTTTGTATGATTGTAATATTGCATTGATTTTAAAAATTAAAAAAAAAAAACAAAACGCACATAAAACATAATATAAAATGGATCGGATGTTCACCGTTACACCGTACACACACATATTGATTGCGAAAAATAAAATGTCATCAGATTATTATTATTATTACTATTAAATAAAAATAAAAAAATCGTATATATACACACACTTATAGAGCTTATAGGCTTAATGTATATGTAGTGTTATCTATCAATGTTATCACTGAAAACGATATTAATATGTATGTATGTATCATTAGATTTTAGAGAATAAAAAATATTTCTTGATAAAAGATAATCATTTAGTTAATTCACTATTTGAGCTATTAGTTGGTAGTGTAGAGTGTATTAGGTGTATCTGGTATTTAATATGGTAGGCTGGTATGAAGCTAACATTTTTATTTATGTTTTTTTTTTTGGAACTGCCTTCTTATCTATATAATACATAATACTCAAATTATGAAAATATTTGAAATCATCCTCCTTTAAATAAACGAAAATAGAAGATATTGAGTGCCATATTGATATCAAATTTTGTTTCACATTTACTTTAACAAAAAATAAATAAACTTTTGTTATTTATATTTGATTAAAAATTGTGATTATGTATATATTACAGGTGTATGTATATATTGTATATTTATAGGTATTGTATATATGTATATTAGATTAACTATTTTGATTACATTTTGATAATAATATGTACATATTTATATGTATACTCATATTTAACATATGAAATACTATATTTAATATAATATCCGCTGATTGGTCGTTAAGTTTATTCAAAGAAATAATTAAACCAAAACTGAAAAAAATTTTTAAAAAATAAATTGTATTTTCAATTTTAATAATCGCCATTTTGTTTTGATCTGTAAATTTTACAAGGTATTTCCGATAATGTGTAATACAGTATTACATATGGATTTTATGGTAAAAAAATTGACCATAATGTGTTGTAATGA